>CM046960.1:47967896-49167896 GCA_025698475.1 Gossypium anomalum | reverse complement strand
TCGAATAAGCCCATGTCGTTTTAAGTTACGTTTGATAAAATTTTTAAGAAACAAAGAAATTTTCAAAGTAAGGTAAAGTTCTGTATTTGGAAATTCGAGAGATCGTGCCCTAACGTACTGGGTTTCGATTTTTCTCGTTTGATCCAAATGACTGAATAACCTTTTAAAATTAAAATACGTGAGTTTTGAAAATCAAAAGACCAACTTATTCTTGAGGGTCTGTGTCCTAACGTACTGGATGTGGTATTTTATTACTTCGAGACAAGAAGGTCTTTAGAATCTATTTCTATTTACTCAAGCAAATTCTTCGTATAGATCAACATAAAAAAGGGATCGTATTCTAAATTCTTTTCGAGTTTTTAAATTTCGACTTTAAGACATTAATTAATCAATTAGGTACCAATTTTGGGCGTTACGAGGGTGCTAATCCTTCCTCGTACGTAACCGACTCTCGAACCCGTTTTCTCAAATTTCGTAAACCAAAATCGTTGTTTTAGTAAATCAAAATGTTTTATTAAAATGGCCAAATTTCTAGGTGATCCGATCACACCTAAACAAAAAAGATTGGTGGCGACTCCCAATTTTCGTTTTCTTTTCAAAATATAAAGTCGATCCTTGTTCACAAAAAAATGGTTTCGACAACGACCTTAGGTAAAATTCAAAAAATAGGCCAACATGACCCAATTGGCCCAGCCTGTGTGGTCCACACAGCCTAACACATGCATGTGTAGCCCACACGACCCAACTGACCTAGCCTGTGTAACCCACATAGTCTGGCACACGACTTGTCACACGACCGTGAGGCTTACAAGGTCTAGAACACGAATGTGTGGCTTCGACAGTCCACTTTTTGACATCACGTAATTCACTATTTTTCAAGTTTTCCAATACGCACCTGATCGTTTTTGAAAAATGACGTTACAATACACTTCTACACCTCAAGATGAATGAAAATTCAACAACTCTCAATTCGCCAAGAGATTATCCGCTATCGAAACTTCGCCGTCAAAATTGTTTAAAAACAAAAGGTAGCACTAATCCTCACCAAGTTTGAATGGAAATACAAAGACACCAAAGTTGTAGAACAATGGTTATTATCAATAGAAATGAATAACAGAGACTTACAGGCGCTAAAAAGTCTAAGAAATGTGTATAATATGATTCCTCAAAAATGGAAGAAAAAGAAATGAAGCAAAATTGAGAAAGTGGAAAAATGACCAGAAAAATGAGGGAAAGAGGGGGAGACATGAAAGGGAGTGAGGGAAGCGTAAGATAATTTTTGGGGGTAATTTTTTAAAATAAAAATCCTCTAAATCCCAAACTAACCACCTTATCAAATTTTCCCCCGAATTCAAATTCCCCCAACTACTACAACATGGACAGCAGCAAAAATATTCTTCTTTGCACGTGCAGGGATTAAAACATAGGACCAAAGAGTAAGTTGAAATCATACCACTCTCATTTTATCATCAATTGTGTGAAAGTTGTGACAGCTCTAATTTGACCCTAGTTGAAAAGTGGTTTCGGGACCACAAAACCGAGTCATAAAAATAATTAACTGTTAAATTCTATGTTTATTATATGTGTAAATGCATGTGTGAAAGTTTCATGCTTTGATTTTGTCATTTGTATGTAAAATTTATAAGATAGGACTCATGTGATAAAACTTGAAAGTGTGATAGGTAAATTTTTAAAGTGTCAAATAATGCATGAAATGTTAACATGAGGGAGTTGCACGTCAATTGGACCAATTTTGTTTAGTGGCTGGCCATAAATGATGATTGATGTATAATATATGTTTTATTTAAATATTATAATAGGTAATAGCTTTATTTTTGAATTAAATGAATTAGTAAAACAATAAAAGATGATAAAAAAAAAAGATGTTCATTTTCTTTCTTGATTGCCGAATTTGGGAAAGAAAAAAATGGTGAAGAATAAGCCAAGGCATTCGGCCATGGTTGTCTCCATTTGAAGGTATGTAATGCAATTTTTATTTGTAATTGATTATGAAATTAGATGGATGAATACATAACATAGATAACCCATGGTTTAAATTCATGAATTAATGAACAAGTGTTCATTCGGCAAGTGCTAAATTGATATTATTTTGATAAGTTTTTGGGAAGATGTTAGTTAGATGTTAAATGTCTTGAATGATGGCTAAATAAGTAGAATTCATGGTTGAAAAGTATGATTTGAAATTGCCGTATGTGTGTATGTGTATTTTGGAAAGAAAAATGTTGTTGTTTAGTTGAGTTTTATTTGGTATGTACATTCGGTCAAAAAGGGGGAGGAATAAAAATAAATTTAAAATGTTATGGTTTGTTTTAAAGTTGGTTAAATGGTTGTGGTCATTGCCGAATACATTTGTATTAGGGAAAAAACATGATTAAACATCGGTTGATGAGCTAAATATATAAGTATATTCGGTTATATAAATTTGATTTGTACTTGAAAATATAATAAGCCTTAAGAGATTGTGTTTGTGTATGTGAACTAGATGTTTTATGGATATTCGGCTAAAAAGGAGTAAATAGCTAGGTCATAGGAATTGGAGTGACATACATTCGTCATTAAGGTTATATGTACTTGGTAATGTGAGTTATATATTAAGTAAGTTATTTCTTCGAAATGTATATTCAGTCATTGTTTAGCATAGATGGAACCAATGTGCAAATTGCTACATTTGATCATGAAATTAAATTTGTATATGAAAGCTAAATTTGAGTGGTTAGGGCCGAATGTGGTATATGAGATATTAAGGCATGTTATGATTATATATATATGTGTGTATATGTGGTTGTGCATAAAAAATGAGTAATTGATTAAATTGTGTTAGTCACACATAAATATATAAATATATGCCTTAGGTAAGTACCTTGTGACATAGAGACATTCAGTTATACACATATATATATATATATATATATATTATATATAGATGAATTCGTGTAAATAATAGGCATGATATCGAGTCATAGTACATTTTATAAAACTTAACATGTATGGAGGTTATATGATTATCAAATGTGATTATTAAAGAATTAAAGTTGAGTAGGTAACTAAACAAATTCAATTGTTTAATTTTGAAGCTCAAGAGCAAAGAGGAACTAAATCAGATAAGGGGAAAGAGAAAGCAATCGAGTAGCCTACCCGTAACTGTTCAATTATACCCGAGGTAAGTTTTGAGTAATCTCCTTTAGTATGTAATTGATAATGTTTTTATAAGAGTGTATTAAGTGAATTGCGATCTTGGTTTGTACTTGAACATAGTTGTATAATAAATAGTGCATGCATATGATTTATAGTATAATGGTCATTTCGGGTTTAAGCTTGAATTGTGAAATGAAGTTGTGATATTAAGTATAACTCTTGAGCCGAAATGTGAATGATGATGTACAAGTTGAGCTTATATCTGAATGTAGTAAATGACTACTAAAGTGATAGGTTGAATGAGATGTGTTTAAATATAACTAGGTATGCATGATATTTAAATTATATATATCTGGACTCCAGTCCGCAGGCTATATGCAGGTAATATATCCGGACTTCAGGTCCGCAGGCTATGTGCTGGAATTATATCCGGACATGGGGTCCGCAGGCTATATGCAGGTAATATATCCAGACTTCAGGTCCGCAGGCTATGTGCTGGAATTATATCCGGGCTTAAAATCCCGAAGGCTTTGTGCTAGTGACTGGACTCGGGTTTTAACCTAGCAGGCTTAACGTCGGTAATTTGAGTAAGGTTATGAATTGAATGCACGAGGTAATTGCTATTAATTATGTATTATACAGTATGAAAATCAGGTACGTATTTCGTACACATAAGTGAACCAATCTTTAGATTGAAGTATCATTAACAAGGAATGGAATATGTATATGTGTGTACAGATATATGTATGGATGAATACCGAATCTACGAATATGAGAATAACCATTTCGGACGATGTCTTTTATTATATGAAAGTATACGATTAAATTAATTATATAATCCATGTTGATGATCGAGGTTTAGGTTGTAAATTTCTTTGTGTTGGCATATATATATGTATTTTTGGGCAAGTGGTATAAAGTTGATTTCGAGTTTAGTATTTCGTAATGTTGATTTACATGTCAAGTTTTTATCTGTTTGAATTACTTAAGACTTACTAAGCATCATTATGCTCACTTTGTTGCCTTGATTCCTTGTTTTATAGATCCTGTTCGTTAGCTATCGTTTCTCGGAGTTTCAAAGTCAAGTCATCCACACTATCTAAGCCCTTTCGGTACTCTTGTAGCTGAACTTTGTTAATGGCATGTATAGGACTGACTTTTGTTGTTAATTAAGTATCTTTTTGGTATTGTATATTCGTATAGCCATGCGAAAATGGCTTGTTAAGTTATTATACGTATTTCTTATAGTTAATGTGTATATGTGGTTGATATTCGATTAGTGTTTTAAATGTTTTTTATATGAATTGAACTTAGGAATTATTCTATAGTGTTAAATGAAATTTCGTGCTTTTTTTGTAATACTTCTTAATCCCTTCGGTGACGGGTACGGGTTAGGGGTGTTACAAAAAATATATATAAGCTATATGTTCAAAGATAGGGGTTGAGACAAAACTAACACAAATTCAAGGGAAGGTTTCCTACCCGTAACCTCACACACACAAACACAACACTTAACCACTTAACCAAATCAATTCACTTGACAAAATTTTCACAACCATAATTCAAAAACAAAACATGACCACTCTTTGTTTTACAAACCCAATTTCTACTAATTCAATTTTTGGGATGTGACAACTCTCTCTTCCTTAAAATAATTTCGTTCTCGAAATTCTCACTACCACACCTACCACTTATCAACAAAATTTGGAACTCCACACCCATACTGACCATCATGCTATCGCTACGTAACTCTGATTTCAATGTAATCCAAACAATACTTCACTCCCAATCCGGACAATATTTCTAATGAACTTTCTATTCACTATTTCGGACTGTCTCAAGAAACTTTTTACAAAAATATCAGTAATGATTCCTCTACCTCAGATTCTCAGATACAAAATTGACAACAAATACTTTAGTACAACCAATCCTTAATCAATGCATGATACAATTGAAATGAATCATAAAAGTACCTGTATCATTGCCAAATGCATCTCGATCCCCTCGATGCCTAGTTGCATAACCCAGTCTCTGACTCTGTTTCTGAGTTGATACTTGCATCTGACTAAAAAGTTGTCGTGGATGATCCCTAACTCGATGCTTAATGAACCCACATCTAAAACAAAGTCCCATTTTCCTCCAACACTCATCCGTTTGATGTCTATCACAGAGAGCACAAATCAGATCCTGATTCACACCCACAACTTCCTCCACCCGCTGAGGTCTATCCATTCTGGTTCACTTCCAAGGTCAGGAATTTGAGCCAGTAGGATAAAACCCACTCTTATTTAGCGCTTTGTTCCTTTCTTTATTCTCACTCCAAGTGATTACTTTCTTCTGCTGACTTGGTCTCATTCGTCTGAGGTTGCTTAATCACAGACTCTTATCCCATAGATACAAATTGGAGCCCGACGACCCTTTACAAAGCTCTTGGCAGCTCTTGGGACACAACATCATCCCCAAATTTCTAATTACTAATCTAATAAACAAGTGTCTCCACAGGCTCGCTTATTTCCAAATTAGGCACTTTGCTCAGAGAAGAGGACCTGGAGCGAGCCATTTGACTCCGCTCATCACACTCTCGTGTACTACGTTCACGTATACCACGAACACTCATAATATTTATCTACAATTCAGAAATCTTATGTTTAGCTCAGGTTATTACAAATCATAAATCTAATTATTTTATTAGCAGTAACTATTTTGAAATAGAGAAAGTTTTATTTCTTCAGTTTCTAAAGTCGAAAAGTTTTACTAAAGTGACTAAAGTAAAAATTACTAAAGTAATTAAAGTAAAAATTATCTTACATGGATCGGCATTGGAGACTTGGGTTCTCTTTTTACAAGTTAAAATATTGAATTCATGTTGAATTAGTTTTGTTTATAAGTAGTTAAATGATTTGTTTGATATGTTTTGATGTGTTCTAAACTCAATTGAATTTGGTATATGATGTACAATTTGATAGGTTGTTTTGAAAGTATGAAATATGTACCAAATAGTTCATTTTTACTAAAATAGAGTCCATGTTTCGACGAACAATCTTTCTCGTCGCAATTTCAATAGATTGTGGGTCACGTTGCAATGTCGAGTGGCCTAAGGTCACAACGTTGCCTTTGAAACTTTGAAACTTTCAATTTGGTCCTATTTCGTGCTTGGGTCAATAGAAGGATTTTTTGTAAGCCCAATTAACAATTAGTTTTGTTTGTTTAACTATAAATGAATATGTTTAGCACTAAATTACATATATATATATATATATATATATATATATATATATATATGCAAATATTTTGTTGTAATTTGACTATAGTTGCTCCAGCAACGAATGTGGCATCACGTAGCTCGAATCTGACGATCGGGTCAGGTAAGGGGTATTATAGGTAAACCACAGCATTAGTCATTAAACTATAGAGAAATTTTCGTGTTGGTCACTTAACTAAAAAAATTCTAATTTGGTCACTAAATTGTTTGGAAACTTTCATTTTAATCACTAAACTATTCAAAAGTTTTTATTTAAGTCACTAGGATGATAAATTAAAAAAAAAAACATTTTGCCAACGAGCTCAAAGTGATAATAATTCGTCAATTAGTATGGTAGACCTAAACCCATAGACGAATAGAAGAACATGCCTTAGATCCAAGTCAGTTTGACAGTCAGTTTCGGAGATCGAAGAAAAAAGTTGTTTGAATTTTAGTTTGTATATTCATGACATCCAAAGTTGTTACATGAAAAAAAAATTGGACTGTAAAAGAGAAAGGGAACTGAAGTTTTTGGTTGGTGCATGTAGTGCGAACAAAAAAAAAAAAACCATATAGCATCGATTTTAATAGCCCCAACTTAAATGAAAATTTTTGAATAGTTTGATGACCAATTTGTATATTTTTTAGTTAAGTGATCAAAAAGAAAACTTACCCATAGTTTAGTGACTAATGGCGTGTAGTTTACCTTTTTTACATAGTCATGACTAGTATTTTTCCACCCGCTTACACGAGGTCAAAAAGTATTTTTATAATTTATTTATTGGTATATTCATATGTTTTCCAGTCTGAGTATAATCTTGTTCGGGCCTGGGTGATATTCAGGTTAAAGCCCTACAACAATGTTGACTCCAAGATTCAATATTGGGCTAAATGTCTTGGGAAAAAGTCCACTTCTTCCAATTAATTAGTTTAATTAATTTCAATATCATAGTAACAAATCAGTTGACATTATCAAGAGATAAAAAATTTCAACAATTTATTTAATTGACCTTGATGTTTTCAAATTTAAAATTTTCATATTAACAAAAAAAAAGTAATTTAGATTTTTCGACAATGGGATAAACAAGTATAGTTTGACAAATATTTAATGCATTATTATAGTTTCTATCATTTTTTCACTTAAATCCATACTTTTCTTTTACCCAGATCAAGACTTAAATAAATCACTGACCAAAATGAAAGTGTAAACATAATGTAGACATAATTTAGAGTGTTAGTTAGTCATCAGTAAAGATTGAATGCTTCGGTCACTAAAATGAAAGTTCCTGTAATATCCAAAAACCGGGTTAGAAGAACTTGGGTTTTGAAACCAAGTATGGTCATCCCTCGATTTTCAGTTTAGATTTTGGAATTTTTTTATAAGAATATTGATCTGGTTCAGTGGTTAGGTGTTCTAGTCATGTGTGAGAGGTTCTGGGTTTGAACCCTATTCCTTGAAATTTTGTTATTTTTATCAAACCCTTATTCTTGATCATCTGGCATAAGTCCTATTTCCGATCAACTAATGACAAGAATGAGTCATTGGTTCAATGGTTAAGCTTATGTATACCCTTTAGTCTTGTGTTCGAGTCTCTGTATAAGCAATGGAGAAATATTTTGCACTATTTTGTAATTTAGTTGTTTTGTTTGATTTTAAAGAAAACAAGTTAATTAACTTCCTAATCTGATATTCACAGAATGTTCTCTTTTCCTTCTATCTTTCTTTCTTTTTTTTTGCTCCACTTCCGTTCAATTATACTTGTCGAAACCATTTTTTTGCTTTAAAAACAGGGATCGACTTTTTGAAAACAAAACATGGAGTCGCCACCAATCTTTTTGTTTAGGTGTGATTGGCTCACCTGATAAAACATTTTATTTCATTTAAATCAATTTTGGCCTACGTAAATTTGAGAAAACGGGTTCGGGAGCCAGTTACGTATGAGGAAGGATTAGGACCCTCACCACGCCCAAAATTGGTACCAAATTGATTAAGTACTATCCTTATGTCTGAGATTTGAAGCTATTTTTGAAATATGGTTCCTCAAAAAATTTGAATAATTCAAGTTGGTCGTCAAAATTCTCTTGTTTTAAAGGAATGCAGCATCATATCCAACACAATAGGACACGATACTTTATTCCCTAGAGAACACGATAAATTTTTGACTTCCAAAAATTTATACATTGAAAATTACAAAAGGATGCCCAATTATTTAGTCCAAAGAAAAAAACGGAAACCCAGCATAGTAGGGCACGATTCCTCGAACTTCCAAACATTGAACATTGCCTTGTTTTAGAATTTAGAAAAACACAAGTGAAATTCTAAAGGAATATTCTATTATTTTGAACAAACGGGAAATTGAAACCCAGCACGATAGGGCACGATTCTCCGAATTTCCAAGCATCAAATATTGCCTTCGTTTTAAGGAATTTTCAAACGAATAATTGTAAAGCCAGCTTAAAACGCGTTAATTTTGGCTTGAAATAAAACGGGATAATTAACTTTAAAACCAAAAAGTTGACAAATGTAAAGCAACATTTGTAAACAAAAACGGGGTTATAAGCATGGGGTAATATGCACAAATAAAGTACTATACTCGGTGAATAAAAATATTATACACTTAGGGAACCAATTGACAAAACAAACAATAAGATATAACTGATCAACGAACACTATAACTAAATTTACACGCATGGATGGACAACAATTGATTTGATAATTCATAAAAAAACGAGTAAACCAACATGATACAAAAATAATTTCTAAAAAAGGTGGACTAACGAATGAGTAACATGTGCTAAAACTTAAAATGATCTATAAGAAAAATAAAGAGCATATATATAAATTTTTAAATTGATGTTGCAAAAGGGTGACATTCAAATCAAATAATACGCAAAATATTTTAACAAAATTCATTTATTTAAAATTGACAATATACACAATAAAGAAAAATTTAAATGATACATAGAATATAAAAATGAGAATAAAAATACATAATAAAATATAAGATTAGGAAATACTTATACATATAATAGATTTAAAAACACACACACACACACACACACATATATATATATATACATAAATAAATTTAGAAAAAAAAACATATGCAAGAATAACATGGAATTAAACATGTATATAGGATCAAACTAGTTTTACTATGAATCATGCATATACAAATATAAAAACATTTGAATGAAATATTACATAAGGTGTTAATATAATATAAAAAAGAACTTAAAAATAATGATTTTATAAAAACAAAGTAAAGTTTCCAAAATAGCTCAACACATATATAAAAATATTAAGAACTTTAAAATAATAAGTATTTTAAATGGAAAGTTCAATTAAAATAACATATGTGTATAAATATATATATAAAAATATTTAAATGGAATATTACACAAAATGTTAGGATAATATAATATACAAATTTTAAAACAATGAATTTTTTTAACAAAGCAAAGTTAATAAAGTAATCTCGGCAAAAAGAGAATGAAAATTTAAATGAATCCCTAAAAAAAATAAGCATTGTGTAGATGATAAACTTAATTAAAACAGATTTAAAATAAAGGGATAATCTGAAAATAAAGAAACCAACAGGGGGACCAGCATGCAATTTGCGCACATACACAAGGACTAAAACTGGAATTATTCTAGATCCTTGTTGAGGCGGACCCAATTGAAAATAAACACAACTTACCAAACCAAATTTAAAAAAAAGAAATAAAACAAACAAGGCTCAACCGAATGTACATGCAAAAGGGGAGGACCTATCGTGAAATTATCCCCTCACCGCAGAAACACGCGGATCCCAGGGTAGTCGGGTTGGGTCACATGGTTAAGGCCCATACGGCACCGTTTTGGAGCCATTGGAATGGGACCCAAACGGTGTCGTTTTATGCTCTTCACAAAACAAAATTAAAAAAGGGAAACCCTAGATTAACCACTCAGCCACCTAAAGAAAATTAAAACAAAAACCCTAAGTCTCCTCCCCCTTTCATTCAGTCGAACCACAAAGCTTCTCACCCAACCGCCTCTTTTGCCTCCCTACATGACGGACGGCAACAAGCGATGGCCTATTCTGGCCTCATTCGACCACAAACCCGAGAGTTTTGCTAGCTTAAACCTCATAAGCCTAATCTAAGCTTCGATTTCTACCTGGCAAACGATGATTCGAAGCCCTCTTAAAACATATAAGTATCTACTCTTTTATTCATTTTATTTTTTTGCATGTAATAATAAAGATCAACGAAATAGGAGCAAAATCGAAAGAAAAATAAAATTCAAAATCACCTTTCGAAAAACTTTCTTTTTTTCTTTTCTATTCGAATGCTCTGCTTTGTATTGTTTTTTTTTTTATTTTTTATACAATGGTCTCCTTTATTTCCCAAAAAAAAAAAATCCCCCTCCTCTTACAAGTGATTTTTTTAGGCTTTTATATTGCCAATTTTACAATATTATCTTTGTTTTCTTCACTGTTCTTGCATTTAACTCTGTCTTTTCTTTGCAGGAGCAGTTGACGGTGGAGCAGGTGGCTGCCAGTGGCAGAGATAGAGGTCTCGGGCTAGGTTCAGCACCGAAAGGAAATAGGGGCTAGGGTTTTTTTCTTTTTTGTTATTTTTTTTATTGTTGGTTTGGGCTAGGGTTAGGTATTTGGACTGATGTAATTAGGGTTTGGGTATTTTAGTTTGGTGGGTTTTTAGTTGGGTTTTGTATTTGGGCTGGGCAAATTGGGCTTGTAACAATACTTTTTCCTTTCTTCTACTCTGTTAATCTATCGTTGAATCCTTCTGTATTTGTTATGCCAAGTTCCTTTGTGTGATTAATCTTCAATCGAACTGTAAGTGTCCTTTATCAAGTTTATTTGCTTGAGTTTGATGATGGCCGGAGCTATGTTTAATTCTTTTCGTTTGGAATGGATTTTGATTTGTGTAAGTCTTTATCAGACGAAGTTCTCAAGAGTAACGTTCTTTCAACGTTCTAAGTTTGTACTATTGATTTCATGTGAGGATAAGCGTTATTTTTTATTTTGAGATTTCATATCAAAGTTCATCGACATCATTTTGGGTTTTGATAAGTCGTAATTTATACATAGTTTTATCCCATGATTAGCACATTTTTGGATGAATTATCATTAGATTTGTGGAATTTGATGTTCCTAATCTTTTAAATTCATGTCTTATACTTAGGTGAGCATAGGAAAGTAAAAAACGAGAAACGGTCCAAAACGGAGAAAATGGGCCAATGTGGGAAATCAACATGGCCTGGACTTCCTCACACGAGTAGATCACACGCCTGTGTCTATTTAACAGCCTTAAACACAGTTTGAAGCCATTGCACACGGGCGTGACACACGGTCGCGGCCCTGTCGAGCCCAAGTTGAGTTTTATTCGGAAAAGGGCAATTTTGAGGGTTTGAAAGCATTCTAAAGCCTATTTAAAAGACCCTAAAGGAGGAGAGAAATGACACACAGAGTAGGATCTAAAGCCGATTGATCCATCTCAGAAGCCGGATTCACCTTTAAGACTGAAGATCTCCCTTCTATTTCCTTCAGGGTTTTTTGGGTTTTCTTTATGTTTTGTCATTATTCTTCTGAGATGTTTTCTTTTACCATTATGAACTAAACCCCGTAAATACCTAAGGGAGATGAAACATAAGATGGGTCTTGTTAATATTTTCTGAACTATATGATAAATACTTGATTTGTTCTTAATTATGATTTTAACTCTTGTTTGAATATTCTAGGATATTGATTCAAGTATTGATGTGCTTATTCGGAGGATGAATAGTCCCTGTCTAAGAGTAGATCATTCATAATTAAGCAAAGTTGCATGCAATCCTAGAGATAGGACTACATAAATCTACTGGATTAGAGTCAAATCTAATAAGGGAATCCATAGATCGAGTTAATGCAAAACTAAGGGTTTTAATTAGAAAGAGATTTCAATTAATCAACCTAGGGTTAGAAATTATTAGTCTTGAATAGGGATAATAATATAACTTAGGGATTTCTACGGATCAAGTTAAGTGAATAAATCGTCTACTTCAGAGTCGAGTAACAAGTGAAGTCTAGGTGGATTCTTCCTTGGGTATTGTCCAAATCAATCAGTTTTCCAAAACTATTTCCCCAATTTACTTTCTGTGCATTCTTAGGTTAGTTAATTAGTTTAGATAAAACAACCCCCATTATTCTTAGGCTAGATAATAAAAAGAAAGTTAATACTAGTACTTTTAGTTCCTTTAGGTTCGATACCTGGTCTTTGCTAAAACTATACTACTATTTGATGGTACGTTTGCCTTCATTGTGATAATAGTTAGTTTCAAGTACGATCAATTATAAATTTTAAAACTTATCGTGAGTGACAATCAAGTTTTTGGCACCGTTGCCGGGGAACTAAGATATTAGGAACACTCAATTTTTATTACTTTAGCCATTATTTTCTTATTTTATTTAATTTTGTTTTATTTTTAGTTTTACTAAATTTTCTTTTATTTTCTTCTGACAGGTTTTCATAGTTTATCACTAGAAGAAACCCATCGGGACCTTTACTCTTTGATAGTGAGATTGAAAGAACAGCTCGTAGAAACTGAAGAGAAATTAGGAGAAGCTTACAATACATAGAGGAAGGGCAAGAGGACGATATACCAACTACAACCGAGGAGATCGCTGAAAATCAGGAAAATCTGCTACCTCCTGCGATTGCTGATGACCCAGTAAATCAGAATCCTGCTCCTCATACTATGTATGATTATGCTAAACCTACTTTAACAGGAACTGAATCGAGTACAGTTAGGCCTGCTATTGCTGCAAATAATTTTGAACTAAAACCTAACACAATTCGAATGATACAATAGTTTGTTTAGTTTGATGGTTTGCACGACAAGAACCCAAATACTCATTTGACAAATTTTCTAGAACTCTGCGACACATTTAAAATCAATGGCGTTTCTGATGATGTCAAAAAGTTTTTACTCAAATATTTTCCACCTGCTAAAACAGCTAAACTAAGGAATGATATATCTTCTTTTGTGCAGATGGATTTAGAAGCTCTCTATGATGCATGGGAGAGATACAAGGACCTACTACGAAGGTTCCCTTACCATGGATTACCCCTATGGCTACAAGTCCAAACGTTTTACAATGGTGTGAACCCCTCGACGAGACAGATAATTGATGCAGCCGCTGGTGGAACCATCAACAACAAAACACCTAAAGAGGCTTACGAATTTATCAAAGAAATGTCACTGATTAACTATTAGTGGCAAGTCATGAGGACTAAGCCAACTAAAACAGCAGGCGTTTATAACGTCGACTCGGTTAATATGCTGACAAATCAGGTGGAACTCTTGAACAAAAAGATTGACGGTTTACTTGGTTCCACGTAGGTAAATCCAGTGATGAGGTGTGATTCAAGTGGAAGAGGCTTACACACAGAATATTAACCCTTCAATCCTAGCACCGAGGAGGAAAAAGTCCACTAAATGGGTAATAATAACTTTAGACCTCAAAATAACCCATATAGTAATACTTATAATGCAGGTTGGAGGAACCATCCCAATTTCTCGTGGGGTGGCCAAGGAAATCAAAGGCCACAAAATCCTCCAGGTTTTCAACAACCACCTTATTAGCAGGAAAAGAAGCCGTACCTTAAGGAGATGTTAACAAAATTCATCTCAGTGTTAGAAACTCGTTTCCAGAATGCTGAGACAACACTTAAAAATCAACAAGCGTCGATCTAAGGGCTCAAAACTCAGATAGGCCAGATTGCCAAATTAATTTCTGAACGATCACAAGGTAGCTTGCCAAGTAATACTGAATCTAACCCAAGGGAACAACTCAATGCGATTAACGTTCGAGATGAAGAAGGGTTAGTTGAGCCTAAACCAGAACCGAAGCAAGGAGTTGTGGTAAGTAAAGGTAAGGATGAGGTAGACCACAGTAAGCAAAAAATGGTAAGTGAAGAATACAAACCTCGAGTACCATACCCTAATGCAACAAGGAAAGACCACACCGACGAGCAATTTGGTAAATTCCTTAAACTGCTAAAGAAATTACATATTAACTTACCATTTATTGAAGCTCTTTCGCAGATGTCGAACGCAATGAAGTTTTTAAAGGAGCTTTTAGCGAATAAGCGGAAGTTGGATAAGGCGTCGCATGTGGAATTGAACACAGTTTGCTCAGCCATTCTACTGAATAAGCTGCCCAACAAGTTGAAAGACCTAGGGAGTTTTACGATTCCTTGTTTAATTAGTAGTTTTACTGTTAAAAATGCTTTGGCTTATTTAGGGGCTAGTATTAATGTCATGCCCTATAAAATATTTAAACAACTAGGTCTTGGGAAACCCAAACAAACTAGGATGAGCATTCAATTGGTAGATAAAACCATTAGATTCCCTAGGGGTATCATTGAAGATGTACTAGTAAAAATTGATAAATTTATATTCCCAGTTGATTTTGTTGTTCTAGATATAGAAGAGGACAGTGACGTGCCTTTAATTTTAGGAAGGCCCTTTTTAGCGATTGCTAGAACCATTATTGATGTTGGTACAGGTGAACTCACACTTCGTGTGGGTGATGAAACAATCACTCTTCAAGCTCGTAATTTGAGTAACGAGGGTGGTAGTATAAATCATGTTACTAATACTGATCATGTGGTGCAACCTTCTTTGTAGGAAACATGCTCGAAGAGCGTAAATGAGACATGTTTACGTAATAACAAAGGACCTATCTATGAAGAATGAAGGCTACAGATCGAGGAACTAGATGAATGGCAGACACAGAAACCGAAAAACATGATAAACCAAAACCACGACATGACGAACTCAATTTTTCACCAAATCAAGTTAAGGTTGGAGACGAGGTACTATTAGATGCAGCAAACCCTTGTATTGCCACTTCAGAATTGAATGGAGTAATCCTTCTTACGGTACTTAACATCTTTTCATACGGTACAGTCGAGGTAATTCATTCCAAATTTGGCATGTTCAAGGTAAATAGTACTCGTCTAAAATCTTATTTTGATAAAAATGATAGCAGGAATGAGGAGTGTAAACTCCTCGAACCACCATGACCGCATGAAATCGAGGTAAGTCGAGCTTAAACCATAAATAAGCGCTTCTCGGGAGGTAACCCGAGCACTAACAGTATTAATTTCTTTTAATTTTAGTGTTTAACATCTAATTCACTAACTGAGTCCTCGAACATAGGTTTTCCAGACCCACACGGCCAGGCACACGGGCGTTCCTTAGGCCGTGTGAAAACAGGGCAAAATTTTCCCCAAAACACGGGATGTGATAAGTTGCCATGACCGTACGACAAGGCCATGATCAATCCTGCCAATTCAACACGGGCGTGTAGCCTAGAAGCCGTGGTTGAAACTGAGAAATCAGCACGGGCGTGCGATACGCCCGTGCCCAACACCCGTGGATGATCCTGTCAAATTAACACGAGGGTGCACATATATACACATGCGTGAGAGAAGGGAACAATGCCATGCACGGCTATGCGACACGGCCGTGTGCCCCCACACTCCCAATGAACATGGCGTGGGTCGAATCTCAGACACGCTCAAATTCAAAAATCACGAAAAACACGGGCTAAAATCAATGAACACGGGCGTGTCCCACGGTTGTGTGCCCCAAAATCTATATAAACCCCTCACTATTCATCATCCCCTTCCCCAAAACCTAACCCTAGCCGCCGTACATGCCTCCCCCACGCCCATGGACGACCGACCAGCCACTCTAGTTCCCCTATTCCCTTCCGTTTTCTTCCTTCCTTCACCCCCTTTCCTATCTCTTTTCACTTCCCCCCTCTCTTTTCTTCCCTTTCTCTTCACTTTCTCCTCTCTTTTTTCTCTTTTCCTTTCCTTCCTACCACCCTCTTTCTTTTCCCTTTCTTTCACCTTCATTTTCTTCCTTCCACCGCCACCACACGGCTCACCTCCACACCCGTGCTTAGCCCGACGCACATGCCCCAAGCCACCGCCGTCACCCCTAGCCGACTCATCACCACCCATTATTGGTTCCCCTCTTGTTCTTCATGTTTACTTAGTTATTTTCATCTTTATTGATTAATATTACATTCTATTTAGTTTTTTACTTGTTTATAGATTATTATTTTCTTAGTCAAAATTGGTTGATTAACCCATACCTATACTCCATTTAGTCTTTAACATTGGCATTATTTTGCATTGATTGGGTCATAGTCTTCTCTGCTTAACTATTGTTCATATATATGTATATTTACTAGGTATTAACATTTTACTTACTTCGTTGCTTGAATAAGATAAACTTGGATTTGCCTATTGTTTTAACTCTTCCGACTAAATTAGAATGGTTTTTGCAGGCATACCATGTCAAATCCACGTCGCAAGAAAACCACCGTCCCTGTCTCGAAGAAATGGAAAGGAGCATCATCCTCTTCAAGTCCCACTTCAAAAATCTGACACCCCTTCCTCCAATTTCCACCAGGCAATCAAGAGGAACTATTTCAGATCCTACAGGCTCGACCCTTAGAAGTGGGCCGATGTATCGACTAGGCTACCTTAGAACACATACAACTTGCTGACGCAATTCAGGCCCTCCTCACCACCGACCCTTGGGGGCTCTTCTTCAAGATCGTCGAGCCGACGTATCTCGAGCTTACGTTGAAACTTTGCTCAACGTTCCATCTTCAGACTATGATGACCAACTTTGATGATCCTGGAACGGTCTAGTTCCGTCTTGGCAATTTAGTCCACCAGTTGAGCGTCCCCCAGTTCGGTATCGCATTGGGCCTATATACGGAAAAGTTCATGGAGGAGAACGACTTCGACACTCTCCATCGCCACATCCATTATTCTCCTTCACGGTGCTGGAGTGCTTTAGTCCCTGTCTCAGCCACCTATGATCCTAGCAGCTCCAAGGCCTCGGCTCTCGCCCCATCATTGAGGTACTTACACGCCATCTTAGCCCACACTTTGACAGGAAGGCGAGAGAGCACCGGTGTCGTCAACACTCTTGATGCCTACTTTTTATGGAGTATGGCGCATGGGCAGATCTTCAACCTCGCCTACTTCATTGCCTTAGCCATTCGCCATCAGACGGAGCGGCATAGGAATGAGGTCATCTCTATCAACCCCTATGTGACTCGCCTAGCGAGGTACTTCGGCCTCCTCAACACGGCGGCACAATCATCCTCTCTTACTCTCATTGGTCAGATGTCCCCGCAGGGCATCTCTAGTATGCTTCATATGAGGATGATGAAGTGACAACGTAGCTTTGACCCTCCTCAGTACCGCATTGCCCAGTCCGAGCAGGAGAACCCGTAGGACATTACTGATTATGTTCCTCCACCATCTCAGCCACCATGTATTCACCATCCACTTTATGCGCTGCTTCACTTTCTGACATTTCTGAGTTCCTTACTCGATTTAAGCAATAATTTTTTCAGCACTTTGATCACATTGATGTGACCCTACAGCAGATCTATCAGCATTTTCACATCTCATCGCCACCCTCACCTCATGAACCATCTGGCGATGACGATTTTTAAAGACTTTTTTTATTATTTTTACTTTTATTTTTATTTATTTGTTTAACTTTCTTTTCATTTTATTTTCCTTTAAGACTATTTTTATTTCATCTTTAGGATTTTATAATTTTTATTAAGTACTTTATATTTTTGACTATTTCTTTATGAGTAATTCTACTTCTCTATATTCCTAAAGAGTTATTGATTTTATCACAGTTATAAAGAGCTCCAAAGCTCAATATTATTTAAAAAATTACAACTCCACTGGAAAAGGTCCTCCACGACTGCCATGTCCTGCCCGGCCACCACGATAACCTCTTTGCTGGACACTGTGGGTGTGGAACCTAACCTCTACCACCACTGGAGTATCCTCCTCCTTGCCTTCGCTGATTACTTTCCATAACTACTATTCAAGGAATCCATTTAACATTCAGGAAGTTTCACTCCTCTCCCTATCTTATGATCTTATATCTATATTTTCCACTAACTTTATCTTTGTACATTGAGGGCAATGTACATCTTAAGTGTGGGGGGGTCATTTATATCACTATCAGAAAAATCCCTGAATTTTGTCTTATTCTCTTGTGAATCACTCATATCACCATTAGAATGAATTTTGATTAATTTATGATTTTGATTGATATGTCTTGAATTAAAACATAGGTATTTAAGCATTGATGGTTTAAACTTTAAGTAATTAGAGAATCAAGCATGATAAGTTGATTTTTGAGTATTAAAATTTTAGGCTATTTCCCCAAGTTTAGGTATTATTTTAGACTTGAAATTCACAGGGTTAACATCAAAAAGCCATAATTTCTTGTGAGATCTTGAGCCTTTAGAGCATATATTATTTCTTTCATGCTCACTTTTATTGTTGCTATGAGTAAGTCAATATTGAATTGTTATTCTAGAAATTGCTTCGATTATGCATGTCCAGACTACACCATTGATTTGTTATATCAAAATGATAAAGGCACTTAGGTTTAACCCACTTACTCCATAAAAGCCTACATTCATAATTAACCCTTAGTGAACCCCCTTTAGCCTAACAAGCCATTCATTGTTTTACCCCCAATATTAACCCATAACCCATTATTGTTGAAATCCCCTAAATTAATTTGGTCCCTATTTTTGTCGAGATTTTATTTGAATAAATTGCTTAGTTATGTTCTATTTTGATAGTTAGCAAAGTTCTATGTTACTTGATTTGTTCCAAAAAAAAAAAAAGAAATCATATAATGCTTGTCGAAACCAATTTTAAAATCGAGTTTTGGAAAATAGGAATCGACTTTAAGAAAAACAAAAACGGGATTCGCCACCAATCTTTTTAGGTGTGATTGGATCACCTTATTGTTTTAAAACATTAATTTTGGTCTACGAAAGTCGAAAAAATAGATTCGGGAGTCGGTTACGTACGAGGAAGGGTTAGCACCCTCGTAACGCCCAAAAATTGCTACCTAATTGATTATCAAGTGTCTTTAATGTCAAAAATTTGAAAGTTTTAAGATGCAAACCTCTTTTAATTAGAATGTTTTAGTTTGAAATTTTAAGGCTCATCAATTTCAATCGAATCAAAATACCACATCCAATAAGTTAGGACGTAATATTTTTGAGACCTTTGATGCTAAACATGCTTTTTTGAAAATTTCTATCTCGAAACAATAAAACGCCATATCCAGTAAGTTAGGATACAATATTTTGAAATCCCGAGATAGTTGCTCATATTTTGAAAATCTTAAAATTTAGAAGGGTGCTTGACTATTCGAACTCAACGAGAAAAGTTGCAACCCAGTAAGTTACGGCACTACTTTTCTTGAAGCTTCCAAACACCAAACATTGCCTTTTTATTTTTTTAAAAACTTTGTAATCTCATTTTTTAATTAATGCATGAGGAATCATATTAATTATAGAATAACATACAAGATAGCATATTATCATAATAGGTAAGTAAAAGCATGAATTTAAACAAATTTTAAACAATAAACATGGCAAACTTAAAACATGTAAAACATACATACAAAAATATACGACATACGTTAAAATGAATAAATAAGCATATAAACATATAAGGTATAACTTTATATACATTTTAATAAGTTAATAGACAAAAGATGATGTATGGCATACGATTTAACATAAACATGCCCAAAATAATATCAACATTCATGTCAATTCTAAAATACGACCTGTAATAATCATAAATATATAAATGATATATTCAATATATATAAAAGAATTAGTGTATATTAAAATGTAATATAAAGTGAGTAATTATTGATAAAATATACCTAAAATATAAATTAAAGAAAAATGTTTAAAATAAGTTATGTATAATAATAGAATATAAATAGAATATAAAGAAATAATAATAATAATATGATAAGTATTTTGCATATAAAAATATGGTAAAATAGATAGTATATAATATATAACATATAAAAACAAAATAGATATATATATATAATAAAATATATATATATATATATATATATAAAGATAAATATTATAAGGAATATTATATAATAAAATATGGTATGTAATAAAAATACATAAATAAATATAATGAAATAGAATAATATATATGTATAATAATAATAATGTAACAAATATTTTACATATAGTAATATGATTAAATAAATAATAAAATAAAAATATACAACATATAATGAAAATTTATAAACATATATATAATGTCATAAATAATATAAATAAAATAATATATTATTAAATATAACTAATATTTATAAAAAAAACATATACATATAAGGTATCTTAAATAAATTAAATTAAAGGTATATAAGGATGAAAATTAAAATTAATTAGAAAATTTAGGGTTAATTTTAAATTAACAAAAAAATTGGCCTGATTTGAAAGAATTAAAAAAAACGACAAGGGACTCACTGAGTAATTTGCCTTAACCCCAAAACGACACCGTTTCCCGAATACTGTTTTAAAATCACTGAGAGGACTAAATTGAAACAAAATTACAACATTAGAGCTAAATAAAAAATAAATAAAATAGAATTATAAATATTAAAAAAGCAAGAGGACCAATTGAGTAATTAACCCAATTCTCAAAAACACGCGGATCCTCCTCGGGTAATCGGGTCAACGCGCGGATCCTTAGTTTTAATACGACGTCGTTTTAAGCTTATTGGACTAAGATAAAACGGCGTCGTTCCATTAAGGCTATATAAGCCAAATGTTAAGTTCAAAAATCATTTTCGTTGTCCTTTAAAAAAAAATAAAGAAACTCTCTGAAAGAGAGTTGGGGTGGGGCTCTCGGAGTGTCACCGAACCTCCGTCCTGGGGTTTGCACGCGCTCACGCGCCACCGTCGTCTCCACCGCATACGGTGGTCGGAGGTTGAAAAACGTCACCTTTTAATGCCGATTAAAGGTATATCCCTTTCCTCTTTCTTTTCTACAATAATTACACGTATTTAAAGAGAAAATCACCTGAGTATTCTTTCTTGACTGTCGATTTTTCAGTATAAAAAATGAGTTCTCCTCTTTATTCCGTCTGCCCCTTTTTTACAAATCAGAAGAAAGGCTTTATAGCCTTTAGATTACATATGTTAGGAAAGAAATTAAAGATTTCTTTCCTTATTTGTTTTAGTTTAATCTACTGCTATTTCTTGCCATCCTCTGTCTGTTTAGTTTCCTTTTCTGCTTCGTTCTTTCTTTCCCGTGTCTGTTGGTTTCCTTTTTTGCCTTGCAGGTACCAAGAATCCGGCGAAGATCGCGTTGTAGACGCGAATGTTGCCCGGTGACCACAGGACAGCCTCTGCTACGAAGATCTCGGCGTCGGCAGCGGTACGATCGGTGGTTGGGATGATACGCTGAAAGGTCGCTGGAGAGGCGTTGATGGGGGTACAATCAGTGGCCTCGATTTCGGGAGTTGCAACGTTACTGGTACAGCATTGAAGGGGCCTTGATTCGGGAGCTAGACAGACACTCCCCGAATCTTCCAGAAACAGTGGCAGCTCGAGGAGAGAAAAGGCAGAAACCCTAGGGTTTCCTGCCTTGGTGTAATAGGCTCGGCCAGTTGGGCCACTTTAGTCCTGGGCTAGGTAGGGTGTAATGGGTACCGGGTAATGAGTTATTTAGGTTTTGGGTTGTAACCGGTCTTGCTAGGTCTTAGGCATTTGGGCTTATCAGGCTTTGAAGCCTGTTTATTGTAAATGGACTGTATAAATAGACTTTTATCAATTTATCATTTTTGGTTTTAAGGCCAGGGCAAATTTGCCCTATTACAATGCTCTTTTAAAACGATGTTATCCATGAAGAAAAGCTCAATTCTAGGACTTTAATTAGGAATATAATTTGTTAGTTTTAGTATTTTTCTAGTCAAATAATTTTTCAATTCAATCTCGATTCTAACCATCTCTTTCAGCTTGTGACCACACCCCCTGACCAAAGCCACGTTACAACCCTCTAAAGACCTTTTGACTGATGTATCATCTCAATATATAGTGGTGGAGATTTGATTTTCATGCAAGCCTATGGTAATAACTTTTCATATTGACTGTTGAGTGCTAAATTCATTGTCCTTAAACACCTCGAGTGATTTGAGTGAATCTTCAATGAGGATGTTAAACTCTGTGATATTTTGAATCAAAGGTGATTACTTAGATGAGGGGAGACACCTATGTTTTTCATGATAAAATGCTCAACTTGGAATGTTTGAAACTTTAATGTTCTTTTAGTTGAATTCTCAATGTATGATTGCTTATGGATTATTTTGATATATTATTGATGGGAATTATAAGTTGAGAAAAATGAATTCTTAATGGTGAATTAAAGATTTTTGCTTGAGGACAAGCAAACGATTAAGTGTGGGGGTATTTGATAAGTCGTAATTTATACATATTTTTATCTCATGATTAGCACATTTTTGGAATTTGATGCTTCTAATCTTTTAAATTCATGTCGTATACTTAGGTGAGCATAGGAAAGTAAAAAGAACGATAAACGGGCCAAAAATAAAGAAAATGGGCCAACGTGGGAAATCAACACGGCCTGGACTTCCTCAAACGGGTAAATCACATGCCCGCGTCTATTTAACAGCCATAAACATGGTTTGAAGCCATTGCACACGGGCGTATACCAAACCGTGTGAAATCACACGGGCCAGTTTTCCAAGTCGTGTGAAACCATACGGGCGTGTGAAGCAAGAATTAGAACTTTTCCCTTGGCCACAAGCGTCGTTTGAAATGAACGTAGGCTTATTGTATGGTCCGAACAATCTGAATTAGGCTATATTACTTGATATTTGATGACCTGATGGTGAACAACTTGTGATCTGAATGTGCTTCTGTTATGTTTGAACCTAAATGAGTAGGATCTATCCAAACGTAATGTGCTACTGTCTAATGTGTGTGAATTATCTAGGTACGATCTGTATTTTGTTAAGTTTGTCAGTACGCTTCTGCGTTACTCTGTTGTGGAAGTATATGCGATATCTGAATATGTTAGATTGATCGTTATTGGTTCTGATTTATAACTGTGTATGTGACTTCATGGCAAATATACGATATTTGAATAAGTAATAGCCAATTTGTTTTACAAAACATGGACTCCCATGTTTACTGATTCTATTATTGAAAGATAACATGACTTACATGCTCATTACTCTGATTCTGTATATGCATGCCATGACACACTGCATGGGACTTTGGTTGATGTGAGAGAAGGAAGTTCAAGCAGGTTAATCAGCTTCATTGTTTGGTGGTTTATCCACAATTCTGTTCTAGCAGCTTGGTTGTACTACAGTAGCTTGACCACATGTATTCGATCTGGCAGTTTTAATTGCAAAATTCTGGTGGTGCCACCCATAGTTAGTTGTTGATGTGATTGGGCTAGACGAGTTCTAGGCTAACTCTATTATGGTGTGTAGCGAAGTTTGGGTAAGATGTTTTCTGAAAAATCTACATTTTGATTTGTTTGAAAAATATAGTATCTGCATAATGCACATCTTCTGCTCTGCCCTATTTAGTTATGTTCTACTTGGTTTGTTATGTTCGACTTTGTTCTGTTTTGTTCGGTTCTATTGTACTACCATTCTGGAAACCTTCGTGATACTCTAGATCTATTCCGTACTGGTTATAAAACTGTTATTAATTTTTTTGTGTTACTTTGATTTATATATTAATATCTATTTATTTGTATCTGAGTTTGGTCATACACGATGTTTGGTAGCTCACCTTTTGTCTTACCTTATTCTGTTTAGGTGAACATCTAACTTAGGATTGGACGGCATACGAGAGCTGGATTGTTTTGCATTGATATAACCATGATTTTATCTTTTGGATTTGTAATTTGTTTTTGGACTTGCCTTGCTTTTGTTTTGATAATCTCGTCAATCTCTGTCAATTTCTAACACGAAACTACATAACCACCTAAATCGACTAAAATGAATTTTTGGTTTTCAAACTTAAAATTCTGAAAAGAGATCAATTTCCATACGTTGGTGTAACTCATCCAAATTCAACTTAAATGCCTAGGCTGGGTTTGGGCTGTTACAGTGCCCTAAAAGTTGGGTGATGAAATTGTAAGAATTTTTTTGAGTGACCAAAATGAAAAAATCCTAAAAATTAGGTGACCAATTGGGTAGTTTATTAATTTTTTTAGCTATTTGTAAATCTTGTTTTGTTAGAAAATATTTAAAAAATATTAAATTACTTTTTTATCCTATCTTCAACCATCTATAGTAACAATAACACTAGCGTTTTAATTCAGAGTTAGGTATAGTGACAAATCAGGTTAGGAATTAGAGTAGAATTCTTGAAATAGAAAAAATAGGAATTTTGAGTATTAAATTAGGAAGTACTTAGACTCGATATGAGATTAGAAAATACCCCTTAGATAGGAAAATTTTAAATAGATGTACTGACTAAATTGAAAGAGTAGAGAAATTATTGTGGCCAAAGTAGGAAAAATAAAAAGTTAGGAGATACATAGTAGTAGTGGAAATGAAGGGAGTATTAAGAATAAATTTTACTCAAAGATAGTTATGAGTCATTTAGGAATTATAAAAGATGAGGAAGGATAAAGTGGTAATTTGCCAGGTAGATATTTGTTAGGCATAATGTTAGGGGCTATAGTGTAAAGATGGATGGCTAGAGGACATATTAGCAATTTTACCATTTTAATAAAAAATGATGAGATATTTTAGTGGAATTGTGTAGAAAAGTGGAGAAAAAGATGAAAAGTAGTCATCTTTTTCATCTAACCAAACCGTTACTTGCCATTAACCTCTACCAAAATTTCATTTTTACTCTCTTTGTATCCTTCCTCCATTGTTGAACAAACTAAGCTCAAAACCTTCTTTTTTCTTTGGTATTTATTTTGTAAAAACTATAAAGAAAGCTAGTGAGAATCTTAATCTCAATAGAGAACCCCCATAGATGTGTTAAAGGAGAGAAAAGGCAAGAGTTAGGATTTTGGTTTTCAATGAGTTAAGGTAAGAGATGATGAAATTATCATGCCATACATGTTTATTTTCATAATCTAACAAAAAAAAAGTTATTTGATTTTAGCTTTAACTTATAAATGTTACATGTTGTTATGAAATTGAAAAAAAAAGAAGGAAAAAGATCAAGTTGAAGAAAAGGGAATGAGAAGGCCAAGGAGTGAGAAGAAGAGAAAACACATCATCTAAACAATTTTTTTGTAAGTACTATAAGGATTTAAATTTATTTTCTTTAAATGTTTATGATTTTAGCATAGAAATTATTTATGATAGAAATGTAAAATAAAAAAATATAAATATTAAACAAATGATTAAATTGTAAAATTGTAACACCCTAAACTCAGCCTAGATGTCCAGACCAAGTTTGGAGAGTTACAACATCGATATTAAGAAAACCACATTCATAACACAGTCAAAGTGAAACCATCTAACAGGTTATAACTATCACAGCAATTAACAAACTATATAGTCTTTCTAAACGTCATAATAGCACAGGAAACTACCACTACTAATAGTAAAATTTAAAGGAAAGATAAACAGGTTGACTAAGCTCCTGCAGTGCCGACCCATTCAATTCTGTGAGCCACCTGAAATCTAATCAATAACGAAATGAGTTGTGAACCCAATGCATGAAAGACGTTCATTCAATTAAAGCACATTTAAGAGATAATACTCGAATATTAAGTTTCAATGAGATAATAGAAGCGATTTCAGTTTAGATACAGAGCAGATCAGTTACATACACAGAAGAAATTTTAGTTTATGATACAGAACAAATCATATCGATATACAGTTATTCCTACCCCCATCCACTACACACCATCTTCAGTTATCCCAACACACTGTAAGGGCGATCAATGTCCAACCAACCCTACACACCACAGAGTTTCTGTCTGACACGTTTACAGAGATACAGACTAGTTGTTAGATTGAAATGCAACAAAGCACCAGATTCATATATATACGCATCGTGGCTTAGCCACTGATTCAGAACAGATTACTTCCTTCATCACAATATCCCAACACATGCAAATGCAGATTACAAATATCCACAATATGTGTACGATCATTCCAATTCAATTCATAAATAAATAATACAGATCAGTATTAGTAATAGCCATCACAGTACACATACATTTATATCATCTATATATACATCCTAGAGCATCAAGTAGTCCTGATATAATCAAATTTGAATCATAAATACATTGTGGAGGTTAGTGCTCGTGTTGGGCACCAATCACGACCTCAAAATAAGATTCAGACCCTATTCAGATGCCACATGGCCTGGACACATGCCCATGTCCTTGCCCCTATGGCTTACACAACCTAGGTACACGCCCGTGTCGTCTGCCCGTGTGGTCTAAATCACAAACAATGAGTTACACGGCCTGGACACATGCCCATGTCCTTGCTCGTGTGACTTACACGGCTTGGGCACACACCAATGTCCTTGGCCATGTGGTCCTAAATCGTAAACAGTGAGTTACACGGCCTAGACACACACCTATGTCCTTACCTATGTGAACCCTACACTAAGATGGCCACACACAGCCTAGACACATGTTCGTGTAACACCCCAAACCCAGCCTAGACGTTATGGCCGAATCTGGCGACGTCATATGAGAGTGCTTTTGGAAAACCTTAGCAAATTATAAATCAAGCAGTTTATTATCTTTAATAAGTTATGAAATCATTATTCGAATTACTACTAAAAAAATAATTATTTTACGCGGAAGCAAAATTGTCATTCATTTTTACTAAAACCATAACCTTAACAGTTTAAGCTCCCAAAACCCAAAATAAATAGTTCAAGTCCAAAAATAAATCCCAAAACAAATAAAAATAAAACTGATGTAATAAATGTTACTCAAAATCCATAAGTGTTTAACAGTGGTCACCATCGAGCCCTCCGTCACACCTGTCCATCTACTGTTGAAGATAACCTGACAAATAAAATAAATAAAGGGGGTGAGTTTTCGCAACTCAGTGTGTACATCCCCACAAGTAGCATGCATACAAATAGATAACAGAATACAGATATTTGGCCTTAGCCTTACAGATATCGCATGCATAACAAATCAGATATCAGAAATCATGCCCACCAACCCTGCACACCATCTCCGTCCAACCCAATACACCATGTGGGGATAAAATCGACCCACCCAGCCCTACACACCAAGTATGGAGATATAATCTACTCATCCAACCCTACACACCAAATGGTACCAAAAACAGTACATACAGTTAAGTGCAGTGTCGCTGCCAGATATTAGGCTAATCGCCTTTCAGACTTCCTTCTCTTCATAACAATCCCATCCCAATGCAATGCATCATAAATATCATGGCATGCTTATGTGCAGATAACAGATAAACAGAATCATACAAATACACATGCTTATAATAACATGCTTTCGTATACAAATCAATAATCAACCAGAGCATGGGATCTAAGTAACGCTTGCCGCCCCTACAGTCAGGTCACAATCGACTTAGGTGACCCATGCAACCTTACAAAACCTTTCACATTAATTGGGCTCACACACCCGTGTGCCCTGCCTGTGTGGGCCCACACGCCTGTGTGGCCCACACGGCCCAAAATAGCCTTGCCTGTGTGGATCACACGGCCTGGCCCAAAATCCCCATACACCCGTGTGGTTCACCTGTGTGGCCTACACAGCCCAAATGGTCGAGTCCGTGTCTCACACACGGCCTAACCAGCCTCCCACTCTGGTGTCTGTCGCGCCCGTGTGGTGCGCGTATGGCCTGGCTCGTCTGTCGCACGCCCGTGTCTCGCGACGCAGGCTACCACACGGGTAGACCACACGTCCGTGTGGCATCGACAGTCAGTTTTTTGGCTTTTGCCGAAGCTCATTTTCTATGTAATCGGGGTACACACCTAGTTCATTTTCACTGCTAATCCAACCAAGATCACTCTAAAGCCTAAGATTGACAAAATCGAGCCCAAATCAGTCACTTAAATCGATTTACTTAAGAATGGACAAAACCCAAAATGCGAGATCTACTTACCTTCGACGAAGAACGATGTTTCTTTGATGTTTAGAACCCCAACTAGTGATCCACGGATCCTTGAACACTCCTTAAACAGCAACAAAATCTTTTTTAACAAACTCCTACATAAAACACTTAACTTGATTAAAGCGATACTTACCGAATTGATGAAACCACTAGCAAAGCACCAAGCCAAACGAGAGGGAAAAAAATGAATGAGATGAGAGGGAAAAGTATGATTTTCAGCAGCAAATGAGGGTTTGGAAAATGGCAGAGACAACTTTTGTCAAAAAGGAGAAAATAAAAGAAAACCCTAGGTTTTCCCTAAAGCCCAAACACAGAATTTTACTAAAGCCTAATGCTTACAGGAACTTGCAACAAAATAATCCCTTAGCCACTGTAAGGATTCGAACTCAGGACCTTGAGCAGACTGACACTCCTCTTAACCATTAGACCAGCAGGCCCATTCTGTTAAGTTTTTACCAACAATTCCATATAAGCCCGCTAACCTCAAGTTGGGCTTTATTCAAATAAAACCCAAAATTTAGCCCAAGTTAACGTTTAAACTTGGAACCTCCCAAACACACCCCAGAGCATATAATCACTTAACCCAACATATAATTAAGCCAAAATAAGACGAAGCACAAATTCAAACACTTCCAAGCCTAATAATCACAAAAGCCGAAAATAAAAAATTTAGGGCGTTATAGTTCGTATGTCTCAAATTTGATGAACAGTGAGTTACACGGCCTGGCACACGATCGTGTGACTCACACAGCCTGGACACACACCCATGTCCTTGGCCATGTTGTGTCAACAGCCAAATTTTTCGGTGTCTAAAATTCGCAAAAATAGGGGTTTTCGGTAAGTACCTAAAGTAGTTTTGGTGCAAGAACAGCGTACGGACTCCTAAGGCCTAAAAGGGACAGTCAACAGGCAATTAACAATAGATCATAACAACTACTAAAATTAACGCGTCATCAACACATTACAATATGAAACCCCAATTCAACATAACCATTACCTCCGCACTTAGATGAAATTCATAAATTACGAGTGTTAGAAGGACCGCTGTTCTCGAGGCTTTCTCCTGAGTCATTAATTGAACACGTAAACAAGGATTCCATCATTAATCATGAACTACTCTTTTGAGAAAAAGGAATTTCAGAAATTGTACAACCAACTCACAAATTTTACCGAAAATGAACTTACCGACAATAGTAATAGGCAAAGAGCACGAATCTAAATAGGCGGTACGAAGCAAAAAAAGGAAAGAGGTCAATAACAACGACGAACGAAAGGAAAGAAAGAAAGAAAAAAAGTAAAGGAAAGAAAAAGAAAAGAAGGGAAAGAGGAAAAAATGGGAATAGGAATAAGAACGTTAATTAATTGTTTTAACTTCTAACCAGAAATCTGTCAGTTAGAAAATTTTTCTTAATGTATACATTGGGACTCGAACACAGGTCCAACAGATTACAGAAGCTTAAACAATGAACTAGCAAGCTCATTCTTGATACAGATTTACATGAAATTAGACTTAAATATGTAATTCCAGAATAGAGGTTATCCAAAAATAAAATAATAAATTTTTTTATGATGTGACTAGAACTCTTAACCTCAACCACATAAGCAGAGCATAGAACTACAAATACAGAGATTTAATTACGATAAACTCCTACATTCAAACATTCAAATTTTTGGGGCGTTACAAAAATTATGAAATATGTAAAAGAAAGTATAGGTGAAAAATATAAAATGATATAATTGTTTGAATACTAAGTAATGATGTTGTGAAATAAATATATGTGTGAAAAAGGTAATATCAATGTGATTTATTTAATAAGGACTAAATTGTGAAACAAAGAAATGTAGAATATTTTTTGAGACATATATTTATTATGAGAAATCGTACTAAATTCCATTTTAATACCTAAGTAGACAGAATTTAGAACTACTAGGATATTAATGGCATGCCACTAAGGGACCTTAGCGTGCTCTTCGATTATTAGCACATTAGTGCTCTCCATTTAACACATTTGTGCTCTCTGTATAGCACCTTAGTGCTCTCTATTCATTAGTGCATAATAATGCACCTCTGTATTTGTTCTGTATATATGGCATGTTCTATAAAATTCTTCTGTCGAGGCCATTTTTAAATCGAATTTTGGAAAATGGGAATCGACTTTAAAAGTGAAAACGGGAGTCGCCACCAATCTTTTTAGGTGTGATTGGATCACCTTTAAAACATTTGTTTTAAAATCGTTGGTTTTGGTCTACGAAATCAAAAGAGTGGGTTTGGGAGTCGGTTACGTACGAGGAAGGTTTAGCACCCTCGTAATGCCCAAAAATTGGTACCTAATTGATTATTGAAATGTCTTTAATGTCGGAAATTAAAAATTTTGAGATGTAATCTTCTTTAAAATATTCGAAAATTTGGGTTTACTTGTATCCAAGTATGGACTATAATTTAACCTTTTAGAAATCTCTATCTCAAAGCAGCAAAGTGCTACATCCAGTAAGTTAGGACATATCACTTTGCAATTCCAAGATAGTCACTTATATTTTGAAATCCTTTAAAAACCTTAGAAGGGTACTTAACTATTCGAACTTAACGAGAAAAGTTGCAACCCAATAAGTTAGGGCACTACTTTTTCAAAATTTCCAAACACCAAGCATTGCCTTTGAAAATTTTGGAACCTTGTTCTTTTTAAAGATGATGCGTGGAAAATTGTATTACATTATAAATCATAATAATATATTATTGTACAAGGTAGATAAAAATTAGTTTTACGATAAAAAGATTAATACATATAAAGCAAAAATGCAAATAAAGATATATATACATAGCATGTATTGAAAATGAATAAACAAAGTATATAAACATACGAAATAATATTTAAATGATGCATGATATAAAAAAAAAAACATAACCAAATAATGTATGATATACAAATAGAAGAGATATAGTGTCAATTTGCATATAATTATAATAAAATAAACTTAACACAACATGATACATACAATATAAAACATATATAAGAACTAATAAAAAAGGAGTAATTGATTGCTAACAAAATATACATACAATTAAAAAACAATACATTTCATAACCATTTTAAAATAATATTTAATAGATAATATAATGTATAATAACAAGAATAAAAGAATAATAATTATATGGTAATAAATTGGTTTAAAAGTATGTAAGAGAATTCATAATATAACAATATTAAATTTAAAAATGAAATAATATATATAATAAATAAATAAATAATTGATAAAAATATGTATATGGTGTGAGCTAAAAATATAATTTAATAATAATAATTTTCATTTTTCAAAATAATATATATAATATAAACATAAATAATATAATCGGTGATACATGATATACATAACATATATATAAAAAAATAATAAATATTATAAAATAAAATGTAATATAAATATATAAGAAATATAATAGATATAGTGTGAAATAACATGTAAAACAATATATATAAATAATTAATAAATATATATATGTGAAAAATATGATAATATATAAAAATATAATAATTTGAGGAAAATAATTTATAATAGTAATACATATAAAAATAAAACTTCTAATAATTTTGATGTATAAAAGTAAAATTAAAATAAATAAAATATTAATATGAAAATATATAAAAAATAGGACTAAATTTAAAGTTTTGTAAAATTACAAGGAAAATTTAAAAAAAGCTAAAACATAATTAAGGCCTGATTTGAAACACACGCAAAATCAAAGGGGGTCACAGGGCAAATAGCCCTATTCCCAAAACGTCACCGTTTCCCCTAATACGATTGTAAATCATTGGGAGGGTCGAATTGAAATAGAATTAAAATGTTAATGCTAAATTAAAAAATAAATAAAACGAAATTAAAAGTATAAAAATTGCGAGAGGACCAATCGGGTAACTAACCCTAATTCTCAAAATGCGCGGATCCTCCCCGGGTAATCGGGTCAACGCGCGGATCCTATAGTTGTAAAACGACACCGTTTTAAATAGACTATATAAGTCAAACTTCACCCCTAAAAATCATTTTAACATCTATTTTTTTTTAAAAAAAAAAAAGCAAAATCCTCTGGAAGAGGATTCGGGGGCCGATCTCGGAGCTGCTGAGCCTCCGTCCAGAGGTCTCCTCACGCGCTCACGCGCCGTCCTCTACGGTGGTCTGAGGTTTAAAATCCTCGTCCTTCCACAGGTAATCTCTTCCCCTTTTTAAAAGATACTATTTTTGCTGAAATGATGTATATACATGCATATGTTATAAAATAAAAACAGACGGTTAAATCACCTTTTCTTTGAAACTGCTTGTATATTCTTTGAATCTGTAAGTATTTTATATCTGTATCTGTGTACAATATTTTCGTATCTCCCCCCTTTTACAATGTTTAAGTCCGGGCTTTATAGCCACTGTTAACCGATACAAATTTGGTATACAAATCTGTCATGTTTCTTGCCTTGTTTTGCTTATTTCCTTTGCTGTTTTCTCTTCTTTTTTTGCAGGTAATCGAGCGAGAGAGTTTCTGGCCTCTGATTAGTGCACCAATCACGGATCCTGGAATCACGGCGCTGATGGTGTTACTAGAATGGCATGCGTCGGAGGGTCGAGACGCTTAGGATGACTCGAAACTTCCAGAACTTCATTGCGGCGCTGAAGAGCAGGAGAGCTAGGGTTTCTAACCCTATCTAAAACTTATTTGGGCTCCCGCTATTTGGGCCTTCGGGTGGGTCTGTTTAAGTTAGGCTGGTCTAGGTAGGGTTAAGTTTTGGCTGATGGATCTATTGTATTTGGGCTACGGGACTACTTTGGGGTTTTGGGTAGTGGGCCTGCTGGGTAGTTTTTAGGTACTGATTTGGCTATTGGGTCGTAACCGGGTATGGGCTTTTGTAACCTGGACTGTTTAATAAATAAATATTTATTTATTTATATTTTTTTGTTTGGTTTTGGGTTTCAAGGCCCAGTCAAATTTGGGTTATTACAGCTGCCCCTCTTTGCTTATTGTTGTGTAACAGGAATCAAGCAAAGGCTCATAGAAAGACTTAATTTGACCGGCTTTATCAAATAATGGAATTCAATTTTATGACTGCCATGTTGATATCTTTGATCTGCTCTCCGCCGATCATAGAGATGTCGAATCTGCTTCTTCGATTTGTTGGGATGCCAAATCAACTTGAGTCTATTTTGAGAATGTCTGCGAGTCAAATCTGGTACGTCCTCAATTTGTCCCTTGTAAGCACAAGGATGCCAAATCATCTTGAGTCTGTTTGAGAACATCTAAGAGTCTAATCTGCTATGTCCTCGATTTATTCCTTGTAAGCACAAGGATGCCAAACCATCTTGAGTCTGTTTGAGAACATCTGAGAGTCTAATCTGCTATGTCCTCAATTTATCCCTTGTAAGCACAAGGATGCCAAATCATCTTGAGTCTGTTTGAGAACATCTGAGAGTCTAATCTGCTATGTCCTCGATTTGTTCCTTGTAAGCACAAGGATGCCAAACCATCTTGAGTCTGTTTGAGAACTTTTGAGATGTCCTCGATTTGTCCCTTGTAAGTATAAGGATGCCAAATCATCTTGAGTCTGTTTGAGAACATCTGAGAGTCTAATCTGCTATGTCCTCGATTTGTTCCTTGTAAGCACAAGGATGCCAAACCATCTTGAGTCTGTTTAAGAACTTTTGAGAGTCATATTTGCCATGTCCTCGATTTTTCCCTTGTAAGTACAAGGATGCCAAATCATCTTGAGTCTGTTTGAGAACATCTGAGAGTCTAATCTTCTATGTCCTCGATTTGTTCCTTGTAAGCACAAGGATGCCAAACCATCTTGAGTCTGTTTGAGAACTTTTGAGGGTCATATCTGCCATATCCTCGATTTTTCCCTTGTAAGCACAAGGATGCTAAATCATCTTGGATCTGCTTCAGTATAAACATCTGAAGCCTAGATCTGCTATACCGAGAACATCTGAGAGCCAAATCTACTATGTCCTCGATTTGTTTCTTGTAAACACAAGAATACCAAATCATCTTGGATCTGCTTCAGTATAGACATCTGAAGATTAGATTTGCTATATTTGAGAACTTCTGAGAGTCCAATCTGTTATGTCCTCGATTTGTTTCTTGTAAACACAAGAATACCAAATCATCTTGGATCTGCTTTAGCATAAATGTCTGAAGTCTAGATCTGCTATACTGCGGCCTATTACCCTGCTGTTTAAGGGGCTAAAGTACGCCGTCTTTGATAACCTGTAGAATGATTATGCCTAGTAATTAGGATGCTATGCTCAAAGTGAGTCGAATGTCCCTAACATGTTATGATGCAAAGTGCTGTGAATATGACTCCTATCTTAAACGTCACCATTCATTCCTTCATTTGTCTTTCTTTTCAGCTAGTAGGCCTTCCTCCAATACTACGATCTACTGAGGGTGTCTGTAAGAACTGAATTATTGGTTTTGTCTGTTTCTTTTGCAAGAAAGAAATTTCTCGAGTTCTTTCATCCCTCACTTACGTGAATTTCTTGAACAATTGTCCTGTTTTAGTTTCTTGCATTATCTAGAAATTCCAAAGTAATGTGCAAAACTTCGTTTGTGAAAATATTTTAGTTCATCTATCATTATTTCAATGCAACATACTTTAATAATATCGGAAGATGAATAAACCTTTAAGAATAATTGAATTTGAATGAATTGTTAACAATACAAAGGAAATAAGTCTGATAGCATATCTTTAAGAAGAAATAGAATTTAAAGATAGCAAACAGGATAAAAATTAGATGCTCTAAATATCGCCGCTTGAGCGTCTATACATTAGTTCCATGAAACCTTTCTTGAGTTCGACATGCGTTTAAAGGATCCAAAGTACTTTGTTAATGCCCCAATGTATATCATGCTTTACTCTCTGCTGAGTCAGATATTGCTTTATGCCCTTCAAATTTTGAGCTGCCCTTTTGGGTTTTCAACTCAAAATCCCTTTGGTCACAAGGCGCCCTTTGCGGGTTTTCACCTTGGCCTCTCTATTTTTTTTTTTAAAAATTCAAGGCGCCCTTTGCGGGTTTTAACCTTGGATTGTTTTCTCCTTTAGACAAAGTACTTTTTGACTGAGTCTGAGTTCACTGGATTGGGTAGGTTCTTCCCATCCATTTCTGTCAAAATCAATGCACCGCCAGAAAAAGCCTTCTTCACGACGTATGGCCCCTCCCAATTTGGCATCTATTTTCCTCTAAGGTCCTTCTGGATGGGAAGGATTTTCTTTAACACAAGGTCCCCCTCATGGAATTCCCTTGGACGAACCTTTTTATCATAAGCTCGCATCATACACTTCTGGTACATCTGACCATGTCGAATAGCTTTCAGCCTCTTTTCCTCAATCAAGTTTAGCTGGTCATATCGGGACTGAACCCATTCAGCTTCATCTAACCTTATCTCTGTTAGAATTCGGAGAGAAGGTATTTCTACTTCAATAGGTAACACTGCTTCCATCCCGTAAACTAACGAGAACGGGGTTGCCCCAGTAGAAGTTCTGACAGATGTTCGATAGGCCAAGAGTGCGAACGGTATCTTTTCATGCCAATCCCTATAAGTCTCAGTCATCTTTCCCACTATTTTCTTAATGTTCTTATTAGCAGCCTCCATTACGCCATTCATCTTTGGACGATAGGGTGAAGAGTTGTGATGCTTGATTTTGAACTGGTCACAAACCTCTGCTATCGTTTTGTTGTTCAAATTCAATGCATTGTTGAATATGATCCTCTCAGGCATTCCATACCGACAAATGATTTCCTTCTTCAAAAATTGACTTACAGCTGACTTAGTAACATTTGCGTAAGAAGCAGCCTCTACCCATTTTGTAAAGTAGTCAATCACCACGAAGATAAACCGATGTCCATTCGAAGCTTTCGGCGATATTGGTCCTATGACATCTATGCCCCACATGGAAAACGGCCATGGAGACGTCATGACATGTAAAGGTGAGGGTAGTACATGAATTTTGTCTCCATAAATCTGACACTTATGGCATTTTCTGGCATGGTTGATGCAGTCTCCTTCCATAGTGGCCCAGTAATAGCCAAACCTCATAATTTGTCTTACCATCGTGAACCCATTTGCATGCGTACCACATACACCTTCATGAACCTCTTCTAGGATTAGCTTGGCTTCCACAGCATCAAGACATCTCAAAAGTACTTGGTCTTTTCTTCTCTTGTACAGAACATCCCCGTCCAAGACATAATCGTAAGCTGACCTTCTCAAAGTTCGTTTGTCATTTTAGTTGCCTGTTCTGGATATTTACGATCTCTTACATATCGCAATATATCATGATACCAAGGATTATCATCCTTTTCTTCCTCTTCAAGGTTACAACAACTAGCTGGAGCTTCATAGACACTCATTTGGATTAGACTCATCTCCTCTTCTTTATTCACCTTAATCATTGAGGCCAAAGTTGCTAGAGCATCTGCCATCTAATTTTCATCTCGTGGGAGATAATTAAAGGTGATATCATCAAACTCCTTAAGTAACCCCAAAACTACCTTTCGATAATTGATCAATTTAGGGTCCCTTGTCTCCCATTCACCTCTAAGCTGATAAATTACCAACGCCGAATCTCCATATATTTCTACGATTCTTATACCTCACTCTATGGCCGCTTGAAGTCCCATGATGCATGCTTCATACTCAGCCATATTGTTTGTGCAATCAAAGTTCAACTTGCACGTAAATGGGTAGTGATCACCATTAGGGGATACCGAGACTGCCCCAATTCCATTTCCCACTACATTAGAAGCCCCATCAAAATTAAGCTTCCACGGAGAATCTTCAGTCATTGCTATACACATTAACTCCTCATTTGGAAAATCAAAATTTAATGGCTCATAATCCTCTAGAGCTCTACTGGCAAAGAAATCAGCTACCGCACTTCCTTTTATAGCCTTCTGACTTACATAGACTATATCGAACTCTGAAAGTAAAATTTTCCACCTTGCCATCCTTCCATTTAGAGCAGTTGATTTCATCATGTATTTCAATGGATCCAACTTGGAGATAAGCCAAGTGGTATGGTATAGCATGTATTGTCTTAATCTCCGGGTAGTCCAGATTAGCGCGCAACACAACTTTTCAATTGGTAAATATCTCATTTCACAGTTAGTAAATTTTTTACTGAGATAATAAATTGCTTTCTCCCTTCTCCCCGATTCGTCATGTTGACCAAGCACACATCCCATAGAATTGCTAAACACTGACAAGTATAGTATTAATGGTTTATCTAGACTAGGTGAAGATAACACTGGAGCATTCAACAAATATTGCTTGACTTTCTCAAAAGCATTCTGGCATTCTTCATCCCAAGTACCTTGATTATACTTTCTGAGGAGGCGAAAGATGGGATCACATTTCTCAGTCAATTGTGAAATGAACCGAGCGATGTAATTCAACCTTCCTAGGAATCCTCAAACTTCTTTTTGAGTACGTGGCGGAGGCAACTCTCGTATGGCTCTGACCTTGTCTAAGTCAACTTCAATTCCCTTTTCACTGACTACGAAGCCTAATAACTTCCCCGATCTGGCTCCAAAGGTGCATTTTGCTAGATTGAGCTTCAACTGAAATTTTCTCAACCTTAAGAACAATCTTCTCAAGACCTCGATATGTTCTTTTTCTGTTCGCAAATTGGCGATCATATCATCAACGTATACCTCAATATCCTTATGCATCATGTCGTGAAACAAGTTTACCATGGCTCGTTGATATGTTGCCCCTGTGTTCTTCAGCCCAAACGGCATTACTTTGTAACAAAAGGTGCGCCATAATGTTATGAAAGTAGTTTTATCCATATCCTCTGGGTGCATCTTTATTTGATTGTATCCTGAGAAGCCATCCATGAAAGAGAATAATGAATATCCCGCTGTGTTGTCTACTAAAGTGTCAATATGTGGTAGAGGAAAATTATCCTTTGGGCTTGCTTTGTTTAAATCTCTGTAATCAACGCACATTCGTACCTTCCCGTCCTTCTTAGGAACAGGTACAATGTTAGCTACCCACTCGGAGTACTTTACTTCTTGCAAGAATCCTGCATCAAACTGCTTCTTGACTTCATCCTTTATTTTCAGAACAATATCCGGCCGCATTCTCCGCAACTTTTGTTGAACTGGTTTGCAATCTTGTCTTATAAGAAGACGATGTACTACAATGTCAGTACTCAATCCGGGCATATCCTGATAAGACCATGCAAAAATATCGTTGAATTCCTGAAGCAACTCAATCAAGCTACGCCTTGTGTATTTGGTAATCAGTGTTCCAATTTTCACCTCTTTCCCTTCCTCTAGGGCTATGCTCTCTATTGCCTCTTTCTCATGTGGCATGATTTGTTTCTCCTCCTGTTTTACCATTCTTAAGAGATCGAGAGATACGTCACAATCTTGAACATCTTCAAAATCCTGAGGTTCCTCTAAACACATGTCTTGCTCACAAGAGAAATCAGGAGCAGCTGTATTAGGGCTCATATCATTGATAACTAGAGACCTGTGAGGGGTATGAAAGAATATACAAAGAATGAATGAATTTAAGAATGATTGTTTATGTGCTATGAATAAAAGAATAAGTGTTGTTAGAATTTAAAGGAATATTGGTTGATAAAAATGAAGCAATACTCTTTTAAATTGATAAAAGTTATGTTTTTTTTGAATAATAATAGACGAACATGAGCCTATTTTCACAAATGTAATCTTACTACTCCTAAGCCCTAGAGTAATAAACATGTTTCAAGAATTACTCTAAAAAATTTCTAAAGACTACAGGAAGATCCTCCGTAGTCCAATTGTTCAGAGAGCTCCCCGGTTCGTAAGGGCGAATACCCTCAAGGTTTTCCTATCCCAACCACTCACTATATACCACATTGATTTGATGACTCTCTTCTACCAGTAACCCTCCTGACTTAAAGGTTTTGGATATAGGTGGGAATGTCATCGGTTCCCACTATACCTCTCCTCCGTTCAAACGCGCCTTCCTTCTTGCTTGACACTTTTCCATCTCCTGTCTCTTGTGTTTATGGTCTGGCTTGAAACCCAAACCAAAGCGATCCTTCTTCTCCATCAGTTTTGGGATTTGAATCCCTCCTTGCAACTGTTTTCCTAGTCCTTTTCCTGGTGATGCCCCTTTTCCCATCATCATTTGCAGGGCCATCCTTGTAGCTTCAGACATTTTGGGCACTGGCACCTCACTTCCTTCCGAAATGAAGGTTGCGTTAATAATTTCTAGAGAGTGAAAAGAACATTCAACAGAATCTTCATTGGCCTCAACATAAGGGGCTTTGCCAGTGACTGTTGCTATGATATCCTCCTCCGCATTGATAGTTATTAACCGTCCATCTGTTACTAACTTCAATTTCAGTGCAATGAGGAGAGCACTTTGCTCTGCCGCCGAGTGTATCCATGGTCTCCCCAACAAGCAATTATAGGATGGTTTGATATCCATCACCAAGAAATCGACTTCATACGTATTTGGCCTGATTTCCAAGGGAATGTCAATTCGCCCCATCACCTTCCTTTCGGTTCCGTCAAAGGCTCTTACCACATTATGACATGTCTTCATGTGCGAACTGTCAATGGGTAATCTGTTCAATGTAGATAGTGGAACGATGTTCAAAGCAGACCCATTATCAACGAGTATACTTGGAAGCGTGTATCCTTTGCAACGAGTAGTGATGTGCAAAGCCTTAGTTGACCCTATGCCCCCAGGTGGAATTTCATCATCATTGAAGTAGATGAAATTATCAGCACTGATGTTATTTATCAACCGGTCCAACTTATTGACAGATATATCGTGAGTGACATATGTCTCGTTGAGTACCTTCAACAACGCTTCTCGATGCACTTCAGAGCTTAGCAGTAAGGCTAAAACTGATATGCGTGCTGGTTGCTTACGCAACTGCTCGACCACACTGTACTCACTATGCTTAAGGAACTTTAGAAATTCCTTAGCCTCCTCTTCCCTTACCGGCTCGTTAATGGGTACTTTGATCTTTTTCTCTTTCTCAATCTCGACACTTTTTAATTTTGTGGGCTCCACTCTGACGCCCCCCATATCATAACGCTTCCCACTCCGCATATGAGAACCTTCAACTTGTATATCTTTAGATGTGCTGGCTATGTTTCCTTCCTTCGGCACTGTCAGGCTACAGTCATAACTCCATGGTACTTTATTGCTATCCTTGTAAGGGAAAGGAGTAGGTTTATGGATAATGACCTTGGGTGCTACTGATGCCCCCACTTCATTATTCCCTGGTAGGAAGATAATGATCCTTGGCCGATTGGTTCTTTGCTGTTCATTTTCCAGCGCACATGCTTGCTTTTCACTAGAGCCACTTTCCCAAATCTGTAACTCTTTATTATTTATAAAGCCTTACACCAAGGCCTTGAATTCCTCGCAATCTTCATGGAATTCACCGTAGTCCCTCGTTCCTCTTCTAATATTTTTAGAGGTCAACATACCTTTCTTCATCATCTCCTCCCAGATCACCCTCATAGGCATCCTTATCTCAGTAACATTTTCCTTCCCCCTTTTTCCACCAGCTTCATCCATGGCATTCACTCCTTGATTATCATGGTTCGACAAAGGGTTCTCAGTATTTGAGGTACTCTCAAATTTTAAAACCCCATTCTTGATCAACCTTTCTACGGCTTTTTTAAATCCAGTACAATTCTCAATTGAGTGCCCCAATATTCCAGCATGATACTCACATCTGGTATTTGCATCATACCATTTAGGATACGGAGGTTGTAATGGTTTTAAATGGAAAGGGGCTATAGCATGCGCATCATATAGGTTTTGATAGAGCTTCCTATACGTCACAGGTATAGGTGTAAATTGCATCCTCTCATGCCTGGTGTTGGATTCCTGCTTTTGAGACCCCTGTTGACCAACTGTGGCTACTTTGGGCTGGCTAACCGTGACTGCTTTTGAATTAAAACCACTTGTATTGTTCACCTCATTGTCTTTTCTTCTTGGGGCTGATCTTTTGGCCACTTCCCCCTCAATTCTTCCCCCTCTTATGGCATTCTCTATCATCTTTCCTGCCATAACTATATCCGCAAAACTTTTAGTAGTGCTCCCAATCATATGAGTAATAAATGGGGCTTTCAATGTATTAATGAATAACATAGTGGTCTCCTTCTCCAGCAATGGTGGCTGAACCTGCATTGCTATCTCTCTTCACCTCTGTGCATATTGCCTAAAATTCTCATTAGGCTTCTTCTCCATGTTTTGCAGGGTAATCCTGTCAGGGGTCATGTCTGTCACATGATTGTACTGCTACATGAAGGCTTGTGCAAGATCCTTCCATGAACTTATTCTAGCCCGGCTCAACTGATTGAACCATCTGGCTGCCGCACCTATCAAACTATCTTGAAAACAATAGATCAATAGCTGATCATTGTTTACATACACCATCATCCTTCTGCAAAACATTGTGATGTGAGCCTCTGGGCAAGTAGTGCCATTGTACTTTTCAAATTCTGGCATTTTGAATTTGTGAGGCAACACTAGGTTTGGGACTAGACTTAAATCCTTGGCATCAACCCCATGATTATTGCCAGTGCCTTCTAAAGCCTTGAACTTTTCTTCTAACCATCTACAGCGTTCATCCAATTGCCTTGCAGCTTCGGCTTTCAAATCCTCCTTTTCCATCATATCTAGATCGAGAACAAAAGGATTAGTAGGATTGTCACCCATATTAAACCCTGAACCAGTCGGGAAATTCATATGGACACCAGCATCAATTGACCCATGCTGAGGCCTCACAGTAGTAGATGGCCTTCTAGGAAGTGCCTCAGTTTGCAATGGTACATGAGGCAGAGTAAAACCTGGAGGAGGACCCTCATTTTCTTCTTCAGTGATGGCCATAGGAGCCTTTCCTTTATCAGTGGCCTTCAGTAATTGAGCCATTTTGGCCATCATATTCGTCTGAGCTTCCAGCATTTTCTCTCTCATCTCATTCTGCATTTTAGCCAACTACTCTTGCAACTGGTCTTGCATATCCTTTTGTAACTGCTCAAATCTTTGATCCATGTTTTTAGTCTTAGTGCGAGTGCTGTAGGGATGTGTGATTTCTAGATTTTCTTTTCTACCTTTATAAAGAAACTTTAAATAATTAGGGTCCTCCTACAATCTTGAATGCATACGATATGATGTAATGCAAATGCATGAATGCAACAAAGGCATCAATCTCGATTCAATCTCATTTAGAAAACTTTTTTTAGAAAAAGAATATCTTTACATATAAATGGATTACAAGTACGCTTTCACCCTAATGCCCAAAGTTTTAACTCTATCTAATAAAAGGGCTAACTCTTGTCCTATATCTGATGACAACCCACACATCAGACTCAATACATTGGCTCGTACTACTAAGTCCTGCACATATTCAGCAACCTCTCGAATCTGGGTTATGGCTTCTCCCATGACATGATCCCTTTCTTTGACCTGCCCTCTAGACTGATGAAGCTCTCCCTTTAGATAATCTTCTTGTGTCTCGAGCTGCTCGATTTGAAGTTTACCTTTATGCAATGCTGCTTCCAATCTTCAACTTTACTTTTTAATTCCTTTAATTCGACCTTATAATCAAGGCTACGATGCCAACGAAGGGATCTTCCAAGCTCAGTTACTTTGGACTTCAACCCTTCATTTTCTTCTTCTAACGCCAAATTTCGCGACTGCATCTCCTGGAACTTCTTCTCCTAGTACTCAGCTCTAGCCTTTCCTTCGTGGACCTGTTTCTGCAACTGATCTGAGGACCCTCCTACTCTTGCTCTCCTCAAGGATACCTGCGCCTTTTTGTAGTGTTCCTTCAAATCATCTCTATCCTCTTCGATTTTCCTCTTTTCCTTTCTTTCTTTTTCGACCTCCATCTTCTGGACATTAATGTCTAAACTCAAGTACATCTTTTCTTCTTCGAGCTTTGCTATCCTTTTCTCAAGCTCTAAATTTTTCCTCTCAAATTCCTGCTTCACAATTTCTAACTCCGAGGGCATCACTTGTAAATATTCCTCCATCGATCGAGCTCCTTCCACGCTTGGCTCAGAAATATTATCATTGATCCTTCTACCTCTCCATTCAACATACTCTGGAGTCGTAGCAGGGCTAATAACTACTCCTTTCAACCGACACGTCTTGTTCCAAGTACTAGAGATCTCACCGACCCTTTTCTTGTAATCAGCTCCTCTATATGCGAACTCACTTTGAGTCAGCCCATGAGTTGCTGGTACGAACTGCCTCAAACCGAATTGCCTCAACACGAGTAAGGGGGCATAACCAATGGCACCCCAAATTCCCAATAGAGGGACCCAATCGAAATTGCCGCACCGGTAAAGAATCTCACCAGGAATCATCCACGGAGCTCTCCACTCAACATCTTTCGATTGAAGATTTTGAAGTAGTGCTATCCAATTCTCCTCTGGAACATCAACTCTCTTAGTTGAAGCGACTATATCCTTTAATGGTGAATAATCCTCGAAGAAAACCCAACAAATGACCCTATCTATCAATCAAAAATGGCTATAGAACCAAGCTAGAAGTAATTGTGCACAACCAACAAACCTGCCTACACCAGCCTTCCTACATGTGCCTAAAGACCTGAATGTCTCCGCCAAAATCGCAGGGACAAAAGTGACCTTCTTACTGAGTCGATGGAAAAGATCCGTGGTTGCCTCATCCACATATCCCAAAGCCCTGGGGAACACCATTAATCCATACAAACTTAAGGCAAAAACATCTACCTTCTTTGTTTCATCAGGATGCGTCAAAATCAGACCCTTCAAAGCGTCCCATGAAATGCACTTGCACTCACCCTTCTCTTTAATTCTGGCCGTAATCCACTGCTTGCTCATCCCTGTAATAGTCATCAATTTCTTCCAAAAGGTAGGGACATTAGCAGCTCGAGAATAGATTTTATCAACCTGGAACCTGGGACAACGTAACAAGGCAGTGTACTCCTCTACTGTAGGCACCAAGTCTACCTCCCCAAACGTGAAACAACTATATGCTGGGTTCCAAAAATGAGCGAGGGCTCAGAACAAGTGCTCATCTACTTGAATATCGAGCAAGTAAGGTAAGTCTCCGTAATTACCGTAGAATAACTGTTTGGTCTCGTTGCCCCATTGATCCCAAATCTCCTTGTAACACCCCTTACCCGTATCCAAGGCCGAAACAGAGTACTAGGCATTACCAGACTTAACAACACACATAGACGAAAATCGGGCCATAAAATTTCATTTAATTTAAAACTTTTTGAACACATGCATAACAAACAAAGCTAACTATATCATTACATCAAAACATATGATATAGCATGATTAATTAAACTTATAAACCATAATGGATAAGGACCACATCTCATAATCATATACAATAACTCAATGCAGACTGATACATACGATCAAAATCATAATAAAAATACATATCACAAACTAACTTCCTATACATGCCACTCACTTGATATTTCTAATATTTGAATTAATTCTCCCAAAAATGATAGTTTGATAGTGTGATTTTGCCTCCGACGATCTCCAACCCCGAGCCGACCTGTCAATACTAAAGAAATGGAGAGGATGGGTAAGCTTTACGCTTAGTAAGTTCATATGAAAATAATAAGCAATTACTACCATGCTTTTCAAGATAAAACACTATAATTGTATAATTACACATATTCAGGTTAAGCTGTGTTATTGAGTTACAGTTACTAAATCATTCATATCTGAAGCTACAAAACTCCAAATTTAGTTTCGTTAATTTTATTTGAAACTAGATTCATATATCTTTCTCCCATAAAATTTTCAGAATTTTTGGTTTGGCAAATTAGTACAGTTTATTAGTTAAATTCTCCCCTGTTTCAGGGTACAACTACTCTGACCTCTGTGTACTTCGAACCAAATTTCTCTCTGTAAAGAATTCCAACGACCATGCCGTTTGTTTCCCTTAAAAATAGACTCAATAAGGAATCCATTCATGTAAGGTATGACTCCTAATAAGTTTTGTACAATTTATGATGAATTTCTAAATTCAGAACAGGGGATCTCGAATTCATTCAGACCCTATTTCACAATAATTCAAATATCACACAATATAGAATTCTTTTGCTTCCCATGTTTTTTCATGTGAAAATAGACTCATTAAGATTTATTTTCATATATTTTTATTCAACTTCCATAATTTTTAGTGAATTTTCAAAGTCACGCAACTGCTGCTGTCCAAGACAATTTTATTGCTAATTCACTCTTTCACACTTTCTTTGTATTAACCTCATTTTAACATACATATCACAAATCATTTTCACCACATTTCATACATCACAAGTATAGGCCCATGATTACAAGGTCACCATAAAATCATCCTCATGTATAACTTACTTGTTTATAACCTTACCACAACCCGATCACTTAATGAACACATTATTCACATAACCAAGTTCCTGCACTTATTCATCACAAAACTCACAAAGCAGTACATAATAAGTCTCCCGTTGAACACTTCGGATCAATCCTCGATACTTGGTGGTTTCCGAAAATAGCTCCACCCATCATAAAGTTCGGCTTTCTTGTACACATGGTGAACACTTAGTACCACCCATGTGACCTAGCCAGTTTATCTCGTAGCTCTCTTGTCTACATGGTGTCCTTCACCTGGAACCACGCATGCGACCTAGCTACATATATCCCGTAGCTCTCTTGTCTACATGGTGTACACATAGTATCACCCATGCGACCTAGCTACATCATAATGTCTCGTAGCTCTCTTGTACACATGATGTGCACTCAGCACCATACATGTGACCTAGCTACATACCATCTCTGTATCATCCAATCTTTCCAGAAGGTTCAACTAGGATTTCTCACTCTTTTCCAACAATTTCTCCAATCAAGTAATTATCAACAAACATATTTCCAATATTATTATAAAATGTCATAATACAAGTAAAATTGATGGATCACTTACATATAAACTTACATCTCATTTAATATCAAGGCAACAACATTAAATTACACATTGCATTATTAAAAATCATATGAACTTACAATTGCTCATAATATCCATAATCATAGAAATCACATTTATGTATGATAATTCAATGCACTTCATGTACCATAGACATATTTTTAAAGCAATTCATAAACTTGGCACCATAACGTTTAATTCATGTAACAATAATTTTCCATTCAATTTCACATGACACAACCAGCATTACATTTTTGTTTTATATATATACATACCATCCATCAACTTCTCTTAAACATATTAAATCATACAATTTATGTCATATCAATATAGAATTACAATTCATGCATGGTATTGCATTATTATTAACGTACGAACTTACCTCGATTCAGAAACGGCAATTTACTATTTTAGTCCATAACCTTGTATTTTCTTGATTTAAGCTCGAATCTCGATTTCGTTCATCTATAATATCACATTTAGCCTAATAATTAGTCACATTATTCATACGGGTCCAAAAATCATATTTTTACAAATTTGCATTTTGACCCCTAAACTTTTGCATATTTGCACTTTTTCCCCAAGGTTCGGATATTAAACTTCATCCTATTTTCTTATGTTTTATGACATGCTGATAATTTTTCCCTTCTATGGCAACATCAAATTCTCACTCTAACATGTACTTATGACTATTAGGTATTTTTACCGATTAAGCCCTTTTACTCGTTTTCACTTAAAACCGAGTAGTACAAGTTGTTTAACATAATTTAAAACCTCATATTCTATCATAAAACACCAAAATACACAAATTTCACCTATGGGTATTTTTCCAAATACGAACCCTAGGCTGAATTATTGCTAGCATAAGCTAAATCAAGTTACCGGGACTCCAAAAACGTAAAAATCATTAAAAACGAGGCTAGAACGGACTTACAATCGAGCTTGGAAGCTTGGAAACCCTAGCCATGGACTCTCCCTTGGTATACACGTCCATGGTGAAGAAGATGAGCAAAATTGGCTTTTAATTTTGTATTTTAATTCATTTTACCCCTAAATGACCAAAATGCCCTTACTACTAAACTTTCCAAAAATTCCATCCATATCCAATTTTTGTCCATAGACTTAGAAATTGGTCAAATTGCTATTGAAGACCTCCTCATTAATATTCCAAAGCAATTTCATACTAAAAATTTCTAGAATGCAAGTTTTGCAAATTATTCGATTTAGTCCCTAATTTCAATTTAAGCACTTTATGCATAAAATTTCTTCACGAAATTTTCACACAATCATGCAATCATATCATAGACCTCAAAATAATCATAAAATAATTATTTCTATCTCAAATTTGTGGTTACAAAACCACTATTCCGATTAGGCCCTAATTCGGGATATTACACTCCTTAAGCTCTTGGAGATTATTCTGCGTGACACTGGTGCGAGTATATCCCGACAACTCCGATATATATCCCATAGCTATACTATCTCCCTTTTCTAATTGAGTTTGCTCAGACCATCTATGGACGTTGGCGTTGCCCTCCACTCTATCAAGAATTCCGTTCTCCATAACAAAACTCTCTAACTTAGAAACTGACCGTGAATCGATACCTTTGTAAATGAAAAATGTTATGCAAACAAAAGAAAAGAAATAGTCAGTATCACATGATATCAATAAATCTCAACAATAATTTATAAGGGTAATATCTAAAGTTTAACTCTAGCTAAGTTGGGCTCTTACGGTTGTTTCTATGTGAGGTTGGTTCTAAAGTTTGAGGTACCTGAACCAGTAGATTCCTTGATCCTCACCCATTATAGGCTCATTTGAATCGAGTTTAGTTCAGGGGGACACATTTCCCTATGGCTACACGGAGATGAAAATCTCACGAAACCATAGGTACGGATGTATCCCGAAAGTGATCCACTATCCTACACGGAGACGAAAACCTCACGAAGGCGTAGCTTCTCACTCCCACTTAAGGGTGTGACCACAACGGTCATGTAAATGCAATGCGTATTAGAATATAGCAACACATGCAATTATACAAACACATGTAATGCAAAGAGCATTAAATTTTAAAATTTTTAATTTCCGACATTGAGACAAGAGATAATCAATGACACGGCTTGACTCTCTTATTAGTCCCCAGCGGAGTCGCCAAGCTGTCGAGGCCATTTTTAAATCGAATTTTGGAAAATGGGAATCGACTTTAAAAGTGAAAACGGGAGTCGCCACCAATCTTTTTAGGTGTGATTGGATCACCTTTAAAACATTTGTTTTAAAATCGTTGGTTTTGGTCTACGAAATCAAAAGAGTGGGTTCGGGAGTCGGTTATGTACGAGGAAGGGTTAGCACCCTCGTAACGCCCAAAAATTGGTACCTAATTGATTATTGAAATGTCTTTAATGTCGGAAATTAAAAATTTTGAGATGTAATCTTCTTTAAAATATTTGAAAATTTGGGTTTACTTGTATCCAAGTATGGACTATAAGTTAACCTTTTAGAAATCTCTATCTCAAAGCAGCAAAATGCTACATCCAGTAAGTTAGGACATATCACTTTGCAACTCCAAGACAGTCACTTATATTTTGAAATCCTTTAAAAACCTTAGAAGGGTACTTGACTATTCAAACTTAACGAGAAAAGTTGCAACCCAATAAGTTAGGGCACTACTTTTTCGAAATTTCCAAACACGAAGCATTGCCTTTGAAAATTTTGGAACCTTGTTCTTTTTAAAGATGATGCATGGAAAATTGTATTACATTATAAATCATAATAATATATTATTGTACAAGGTAGATAAAAATGAGTTCTACGATAAAAAGATTAATACATATAAAGCAAAAATGAAAATAAAGATATATATACATAGCATGTATTGAAAATGAATAAACAAAGTATATAAACATACGAAATAATATTTAAATGATGCATGATATAAAAAAAAAACATAACCAAATAATGTATGATATACAAATAGAAGAAATATAGTGTCAATTTGCATATAATTATAATAAAAATAAACTTAACACATACATGATACATACAATATAAAACATATATAAGAACTAATAAAAAAGGAGTAATTGATTGCTAGCAAAATATACATACAATTAAAAAACAATACATTTCATAACCATTTTAAAATAATATTTAATAGATAATATAATGTATAATAACAAGAATAAAAGAATAATAATTATATTGTAATATATTGGTTTAAAAGTATGTAAGAGAATTCATAATATAACAATATTAAATTTAAAAATGAAATAATATATATAATATAAATATAAATAATACAATCGGCGATACATGATATACATAACATATATAAAAAAAATAAAAATATAATAAATATTATAAAATAAAATGTAATATAAATATATAAGAAATATAATAGATATAATGTGAAATAACATGTAAAACAATATATATAAATAATTAATAAATATATATATGTGAAAAATATGATACTATATAAAAATAATAATAATTTGAGGAAAATAATTTATAATAGTAATACATATAAAAATAACACTTCTAAAAATTTTGATGTATAAAAGTAAAATTAAAATAAATAAAATATTAATATGAAAATATATAAAAAAATAGGACTAAATTTAAAGTTTTGTAAAATTACGGGGCAAATTTAAAAAAAGCTAAAACTGAATTAAGGCCTGATTTGAAACACACGCAAAATCAAAGGGGGTCACTGGGCAAATAGCCCTATTCCCAAAACGTCACCGTTTCCCCTAATACGATTGTAAATCATTGGGAGGGTCGAATTGAAATAGAATTAAAATGTTAATGCTAAATTAAAAAATAAATAAAACGAAATTAAAAGTATAAAAATTGTGAGAGGACCAATCGGGTAATTAACCCTAATTCTCAAAAATGCGCAGATCCTCCCCGGGTAATCGGCTCAACGCGCGGATCCAATAGTTGTAAAATGACACCGTTTTAAATAGACTATATAAGTCAAACTTCACCCCTAAAAATCATTTTAACATCCGTTTTAAAAAAAAAAATAAGCAAAATCATCTGGAAGAGGATTCGGGGGCCGATCCTGGAGCTGCTGAGCCTCCGTCCGTCAGGTCTCTCTCACGCGCCACGCGCGTCCTCTCTCACGTGATCCGAGGTTTAAAATCCTCGCTGCTCCACAGAGTAATCTCTTCCCTTTTTAAAAGATACTATTTTTGCTTTGAAATGATGTATATACATGCATATGTTCTAAAATAAAAACAGACGGTTAAATCACCTTTTCTTTGAAACTGCTTGTATATTCTTTGAATCTGTAAGTATTTTATATCTGTATCTGTGTACAATATTTTCGTATCTCCCCCCTTTTACATTGTTTAAGTCCGGGCTTTATAGCCACTGTTAACCGATACAAGTTTGGTATACAAATCTGTCATGTTTCTTGCCTTGTTTTGCTTCTTTCCTTTGTTGTTTTCTCTTCTTTTTTTGTAGGTAATCGAGCGAGAGAGTTTCTGGCCTCTGATTAGTGCACCAATCACGGATCCTGGAATCACGGCACTGATGATGTTACTAGAACGGCATGCGTCGGAGGGTCGAGACGCTTGGGATGACTCGAAACTTCCAGAACTTCATTGCGGCGTTGAAGAGAAGGAGAGCTAGGGTTTCTAACCCTATCTAAAACTTATTTGGGCTTCCGCTATTTGGGCCTTCAGGTGGGTCTGTTTAAGTTAGGCTGGTCTAGGTAGGGTTAAGTTTTGGCTGATGGATCTGTTGTATTTGGGCTACGGGACTACTTTGGGGTTTTGGGTAGTGGACCTGCTAGGTAGTTTTTAGGTACTGATTTGGCTATTGGATCGTAACCAGGTATGGGCTTTTGTAACCTGGACTGTTTAATAAATAAATATTTATTTATTTATATTTTTTTTGTTTGGTTTTGGGTTTCAAGGCCTGGTCAAATTTAGGTTATTACATCTTCTATGGGCTAAGGATATAAAATGCAAACAAAAGTGAATCATCAAAGTGTTAAGGTAAGTTTAGTAACTATCAAAAGTAAGTTAAATTTTGTTAAAGTAAGATATAGTTGTAGAAGTTTACATGTGTGTAAATATGTATTAATTGGATAAGTTTAAACATTATGTTATGATTTATTTACCTATTTATTACTCTGTAGTGCTTACTAAGCCTTCACCGTCTTAACGTGTTTATTTCCATGCATAGGTACAACTAGACTTGAAAAGTTAGAGTCAAGCTAGGAGATCTTTCATCTCATCACATCTCCAAGAGCTACAAGAGTAGGTACTATATTTTGAGTTAAAATGACATGTACATAGGTCGACCAAATGTGTTCCCAAATGTTAGGGATAAAAATGCGAACTCTTAAAACTTTATCTATTTTGGTATTTTAAATTGAAATATTTTTGTTCTATATGAAATGAATTATTGATGGTCATATATATATTGGAAATTTTGGTTTGATAATGTGATAATTTGGTTGAATTGAAGTTGTTTTGAATTGCCTTAAAGCACTTTGCAATGGTTTTATGTGTTGTAAAGAATCCAAAACTTTGTAAGTGGTTTTAGTAAAATCTTCAACTGATTTTTAACGAAATTTACCTAAGGGATCAATACCAAGGGTATAGGTACCGATACCTAAGCTTTGTAACTTAAAATTTTCGAAACAGAATGTAATTTTGGCATCGATATCGCATTTGGTATCAATTTCAAAGGCAAGGTATAGATACCTTCTTCAAAATTTGAATATTTTGAGTTCTAGAATGCTACTTTGGTATCGATTTTGTGCAGAGGTATAAATACATTTTTATAAAGTATCAATACTTGACCTCTATTTTGAGTAAAAGTAATTTTAAAATTATTTTCAAATGCAATCAAACATCCATTAATGACCCCATATATTTATAATTATAATTGGGTTAAATAAGTTAAAACACTATGGGTAAATGTTTAAATTGTAAATTGTCTTACCAAAATTGCATTGGCACCAAATGTAATAGTCGTATACTGGGTCCATACGGTCGAAACAGGTATAGGGGTGTTACAATAACACTTTGACCTAATATTTTTTTTGTCGTTTGATGAATTTTAAATTTTATATTCAATTTTAACATAGAATTTAAGTTTCCCAAAATTACTTAGGATATTTTTTATTTAATCCACATTTTCTTACTATAAAATAAAAATTTAAACAAAAAATTATTTGATAAATGATTAAGTAGAGGAAGAGAATTGTAAGTTTGTCCAAGTCATAGATTTGAGTTATGGTTAGTTAAAATATAATCATTCCTCACTTTTATATGGATATTTTCTTACTTTTCATTTTCTTTTCTAACTTGAGAACTTTCCAATTTTACCAAAGATGTACTTTCTCTCACCAAAAGTGGATCATCAAGTAGACTTTTATCACTTAAGGTCTATTTTCTCTCAGTCTTTCCACTCACAATATGCATCAGGATCATTCTTTCCACGAAATTATGAAATTGAGAACTTTGGTATAGCCAAAGAAGGCTGTCCACAATAATTATTGACAAAAGTCTCATCGTTCATTTGAGGTGCACGTCTAACATTATTTGAATGAAGACAAGGCTGGTCAACCTTATCTCCCCAATTACGATTCTGACGATCAATTTTTGTACTTAGACATTCTAAATTTTTGCTGATTGTGTCTAGAATAGTGTCCCATTGCTGATCTCGAGCGTCTCGAACCTCTGAATCTGTTCACAACTTTCAAATCATAGTATCACGAATCATTATGAAAGCCTGAAAAGAACACAACACTAAAGAAAAGAAAATTTAACCAAACCTCACTGTTATGCACTTAAAAATAAAAATCAAATTCTCAATGAGGTAAGAATTAATTTTGTGAGTCTTTCATGCGAGTTTCAAGGCCCAATTTCAGACCCATGGATGTGATGGGCTCACATTACCTCAAGGCCCAACAAAAATGTCAAAGGCCAAGCAAACCAAACCAAGATTCAATCAAATAAAAAATTCAAAGATGAATCTTTTTGAGGAAAGGGGGAATGATACATGCACGGATTGGGTGAAATTTATTAAATTCCATTCACTGAAGCTGCCAATTTTCAAGTTTAAGAAATCAATAGACTTGTGGTGTCTTTTTGGATGGGATCCATGCATTTCTACGTTGAGATGTCTCATGGAGTTCGAATATCTATCTCTTATCTTCGAAATGCATTTTGAATCACTCGATCTTGAGTTTAGGAATTCAAGTTATGACTATTTTAGTGAAGACTGCACAAGCAGAATTTCTGGACGGGATTATGACGGGAATTACGAGTTTTAAGCTTTTAATTCGAGTTTAAATCATATTCGGTTTGGGTTTTAGGCTTAATTTTTATTATATATGAGCCCAATATTATATTTATCAGCTCTTATTATTTTATTATTTTATTATTCTAAATTTTTAATAATTATTAAGTACTTTAAGTTATTTAGGAGTTTTATGTCGACAAGAAAGTTTAGTTTAAAACTACTTGTTTAGATTAATTAGAGTTCTAGTATAGTTAAGAGTTTTATTTAGATTTATTTAGCTAGCCTATATATAGGCATTTCTATTATACACAAATATAGAATTTCTCTTGAGTTTCTTTTAAAAGAGTTTTTACAATCTTTTCAGATTGTGAGGATCATTTTCAAACTTTTTCTTGCCAAATTTTCTTTCTTGGAGGGGAAATTAGAGCCGCTTGAAGGGGATTAAGGATTCTTCATGTTTCCAAAGCTTCTTAGGACTTCTACATACCACGTTCTCTCTTTTCATCTATCTTATTTATTTTCTTCCTTATTGTTCTAATCATAGTTTTATTATTTTATTTTAATTATCTTAGTTATTTATTTTAATTGTCTTTTCTGACATGGATTTGATTTCGTTTCAGGTTGTATCAAAATCCAAGTTCCTTTCCCAACATCTAGAGCCCTAAGTCAAATCTGTGACTTGCACAAACTTTATGATCTGCTTCCACGTTCATCCACACTCATTCTATATCAGTCTTTTAAAAGTGTTTATATCAACTAAGCATAATGTATTACAATCAAACTAGCAAAGCAAACCTAATGACACTAGGAGTCCAGAATCAACTAAACACCAAAGATTTGTGTTGCACAAATGAACGAATGTGCAACGTGCTTTAAGCTAAAAACATAAGAAACAACAAAGGGTTAGAATGCGTAAAGGAACAATTAAAAGCAAAAAGAAATGAAAATCACTAAAACTCGAAAACCTAAAAAATTACAAAGCAACTTGACAAACTTTGTTCAAGGTGTTCCCGATTTAAAAAATTCACAAAATTTAAACTAGATCCTCCTCAAATAATGTAGATCTAATATGGAAATTTATAGCTTGAAATTCAACCCATAGAATAGTTTTTAAATTTTTCTTTATTTTTTGTATTCTTTCACTTTTCCAATCACTTTTTTATAATAAATATTTTTTAATATTCTAAAAGAGTGCCAAGAATCAGTATGAAAAATTTGAGATCATTTAGAAAACGTTTACCCACTGAAAAATATTTTTTTCGAAAAAATTTATAGATAAAAGAAACTATTTTGAGACTGTTTGCTGGAAATCAGTTTATAAGAACACCAAGAACACCTAAAATGTCAAAGAAATAGATACCAAATGATACAGACGGGTGCGTGTGGAAGAGGATTGTAAGTTTGTCTAAGTCGTAGATTTGACTTAAGGCTCTAGACGATCGAAAAGAAACTTGGAGTTTGACACAACCTGAAATGTAAATAAATCCAAGTCAAATCTAAGAATTTAAAAATTAAGGGAAGCAATTAAAATAGATAATTAAGATAGAAAAAACAATTAAATAAATCAAAGATTTGAATAATTAAATAAGAACAAAATAGAATAAAGAAGAAAATAAGACATATATATGGAAAAGATGAATATGTTGGGTAGAAGTCCTAAGGAGTCTTAGAAACCTGATAAGTCCACAAACCTATAACACCCCAAACCCAGCCTAGACGTTATGGCAGAATCCGGAGGTGTTATAAAGAATGAGTTTTGATAACGAAGATTATATGATAAAACCATTTCAGTATTTCAACTCTTATTTGCTTTTATCCATTGTCAAAATGTTTATTCAATTAATTAATTTACCTTAAAACATGTTTTATAGTGGAAGCTTACGAAAACTGTTGTATTTCAATAAGATAGTTCGTATTTTAGAAAACCTTTGTTTTAGTAAAAACTGTGTTTTTAGCGTGTTGTCCAAACAAAATATTAAACAAAAATCCAAATCTCAAAATTTTAATCAATAGTCTAGAGAGTCCAATTAATACAAAACTCTCAGAAATATCCTTTAAGTAAATAAAACCTTTAATTAAATCCAGTTCATAGAATAGTGGTCACCACAAGACTCCGCCGCACCTATCCGTCTGAGTCTGTGGTTTACCTGAACAAAATAGACAAACATAGGTGAGTTTACGTAAACTCAGTGTGTAACCCAACAGAAATAGACATGCAACATGCAGAAAACTCACATACAATTAGATACAGATTTGGGCTCATGCCCATTTCAGTTACAGATAACAGAGTCAGATATATAGATCAAATAATTAGAACCCTACCCCCATCCTCTACACACCAACTCCGACCATACCATCACACTATGTGGGGTTAAAAACACCCACCCAACCCTACACACCATATCGTGTCGTTACGACACATATCAGATAATGTGCAGCCAAGCTGCCAGAATATAGGCAATGATCGCCAAACTGAACACTTCCTCCACATATACAATTCCCACCTCCAAACAGATGCAGAAAACGGATATAGAAATAACAGATTAAACATGCTCAACATGCTTATATACAGATAACGGAATAATCAGACATGCATAGCATTATCATACTTAGAATAGAATATTAGACTATTAGATCTACAGTCTTAGGTTTGGTTAGCCCTTACCGACCCTACGGCAGGCCCACAGTCAATCAGAACGACCCGTGTGACCCTAGGGAAAATTTCAAAAATATGGGCCCACATGCCCGCATGGCTTGCCCGTGCGTGTGGCCCACATGCCCAGATTGGCCTTGCCTATGTGGGCCCACACGCCCAACTTGGCCTAGCCCGTGTGACTCTCACGGCCACACTCTGGCCACCACACAGTCCTGTCTTGCGCACAGCCATGCCTTCGTCAACCACATGGCCGTGTCTCGTACACGGCCAACCACACGGGTGACCACACGCCGATGTGGTGTCGATAGAATAATTTTTTGGCTTTTACCAAAACTCGCTTTTCTGCGTTTCGGGTACACACCTGGCATTGATTTGATGCGAAACCACTCCCAAGCCTTTCAGAACTAAAGACAGATTGCCCATAACGAATTTAGCAACCAATTCACAAACCCCTTAAAACCAAACCGAGTAATGCGTACTCACCCACCGCCGACACACCCGTTCACGCATACCGATTAGACCGTTAAAAAGGAGCTGCTATTCTGCTCACTTCTCCTACACAACAACACAGTAAATATTCATCCTTCAAAAATCAAAAAATAAAAGAATACAACCTCAAGCCCACTTACCGATTACAGAATCCCAACACCACTAAACCACTATCACAAAATCGAGCAAAAATAAACTCCCTTGCTCACGAAGAGATTTGAACACAAGACTTTCAGCACAACAAACCATCTTACCATAAGAACCAGCAAACTCATTCTGATATGAATTAACAGGCAATTTTATATAAGCCCACTCAACAAGAGTAAGGCTTGGATCCAAAATAACAAAGTTTGGCAAAAATGAGACTTGAACCCAAGACCTCACACACACACACCCAGAACACTTAATCACTAAAGCAGATACATGCTTATAACAAATATTTATAGATACAAAAATAAATTATTTAGGGCGTTACAACTCTACCTCCTAAAAGAAATTTTGACCTCGAAATTTATCTGATCAGAACAAATGAGAGTGTTGTCGCATCGAGTCCTTAGGTTCCCATATGGCTTCTTTAATGCCATGATTCCGCCACAGAACCTTCACTAATGGTATAGACTTCCTCCTCAGAACCTTAATATCACGATCCAAAATTTGAATCGGCCCTTCCTCAAAAGTCAAATCTGGTCTAACCTCGATCTCTTTAATATAGAAAACATGAGATGGATCAGACTGCTATCGCCTCAACATCAAGACGTGAAACAAATCGTGGATACGATCCAACTCTAGAGGCAGCTCCAACTGATAAGAGACCAGTCCCACACGCTTCAAAATCTGATACAGCCCAATAAACCTAGGGCTCAACTTGCCCTTAAGACCAAATCTTAGAACCTTCTTCTATGGAGAAACCTTGAGAAAGACGAAATCCCTAATAGAATACTCAATTTCATGCCTCTTCAGATCTGCATAAGATTTTTGCCTATCGAAAGTTGCCTTTAGACGATCTCGATTCAGTCTAACTTTATCTTCGGTCTCAAAAACCAACTCAGGACCGAAAACTCGACGTTCACCTAACTCAATCCAACATAGCAGAGTACGACACTTGTGACCATATAAAGCCTCGTAATGTGCCATTTGGATGCTAGCCTGGAAACTGTTATTGTAGGCGAACTCAGCTAACAGTAGATAATCCTTCCAACTACCTCGAAAATCAATCACACAACTTCAAAATATATCCTCCAGTATATGAATCACCCTCTCAGGTTGACCATCGGTCTGAGAATGGAAAAAAGTACTAAATTACAATCTTGAACCTGGAGCCTCGTGTAATTTATTCCAAAAACGAGATGTGAAGCGAGGATCCCCATCAGAAATTATTGAAACAAGAACCCTATGCGGTCTTATAATCTCAGAAATATACAACTTCGCTAACTTCTACAGAGAAAAGTCCGTCAGAACCGGAATAAAATGAGTGGATTTGTTCAAGCGATCCATGATGATCTAAACAAAATCCTTCTTAGTGGGTGTCAAAGCCAACCCACTAACGAAGTCCATCATTACTCGTTCCCATTTCCATAAAGGAATCTTAATGGGTTAGAGCAAACCCGAAGGTAACTAGTGCTCAGTCTTAACTTGCTGGCGAAAAATGAAACCCGTAACCTCATACTTCAAACCCAGCCACTAGTACAACTCACTAAGACTGCAATACATCTTATTACCACCGGGATGCATAGCATAAGGGTTACTATACACCTCCCTCAGCATTGAAAGCCTCAAATCGAAATCATTTGGCACACAGATCCGACCTCGAAAGCACAAGACACCATCATTATTTAGCACAAAATTAGAAGTACTGTCACTTTCAATCTGATGAAACCGCTAACCTAGAGACTTATCCCCTAACTATTTATCTCGAATCTAAGCAATCCAAATCAGCTTAACTTGCAACTCAGCTAACAGACTCCCATCATCAAACAGACTAAGTCGAGCGAACATTGCTCTCAAATCAGTCATCGCTCTACGACTTAGAGCACCGACCACCACATTGGCCTTACCAGGATAGTACTCTATCGTGCAGTCATAATCTTTGAGCAGCTCAATCCAACAACGCTGCTTAAGATTCAACTCCTTCTGAGTAAGAAGGTACTTGAGGTTCTTGTGATCAGTGTAGATAATACACCTCTCACCATACAGATAGTGCAGATTTTCAATGCAAAAACCACAGCAGCTAACTCTAGATCATGCATCGGATAATTCCCCTCAAGTGTTTTAAGCTGACGGGATACATAAGCCACAACTTTTCCATCTTGCATCAATACACATCCCAAACCGACATGCGACGCATCACTGTACACCATAAACTCTTTTCCAGATTCAAGCTATATTAGAATAGGAGCCTTAGTCAGAATAGATTTGAGATTCTTGAAGCTTGATTTTTGTGCATCAGTCCAAACAAAAGGAACACCCTTACACAGAAACTTAGTCAAAAAAGTTGCAATCAGAGAGAACCCCTCGACAAACTGCCGATAATAACTCGCTAAACCCAGAAAACTATGGATTTCAGATACATTCTTAGGTTGTTTCCAACCTAGCATAGTCTTAGTCTTTCTAGGATCAACTTGGATCCCCTCAACAGAAACCACGTGCATTACCTCTCCCAACCAAAACTCATACTCGCTTAACTTAGCGTAGAGCTGTTTCTTACGGAGAATCTGAAGCACTACTCTAAAATGCTCATCATGCTCATCCTTAGTCTTAGAGTAAACCAGAATATCGTCGATGAAGACCACGACAAACTGATTTAGGCATGGCTGAAACACTCGGTTCATCAGATCCATGAATGTAGACAGAGCATTCGTTAGACCAAAATACATATTAAGGAACTCATAATGTCAATAACGAGTGCTAAACATAGTCTTCTGAACATCCACTTCCTTAACTCTTAACTGATGATACCCAGAACGAAGGTCAATCTTTAAAAACACCGAAGCCCCTCAAAACTGATCAAACAAATCGTCGATCCTCGGAAGTGGATACTTACTCTTCACCGTCAGTTTATTCAGTTACCAATAATCAATACATATCCTCATGGTCCCATCCTTTTTCTTAACAAACAAAACCAGTGCCCTCCACGGAGACACACTAGGGTGGATGAAACCACGATCCAAAAGCTCTTGAAGTTGAGCCTTAAGCTCTGTAAGCTCCTTTGGTGCCATTCGGTAAGGAGCGATGGACACCAGAGCTGTACCCGGTAAAAGCTCAATTCCAAACTCAACTTCTCGATTCCGAGGTAAACTCAGTAACTGCTCAGGAAAGACATCTGGAAAATCCCTTACAATTCTAGAAACAGAAACACTGACGTAAGCCGAATATGCCTCACACCCTTTCCGAACCAATTTCTCAGCTACAAGAGTGGAGATCACATTGGACAGATAATCTCGATGCTCACCAATCACAACCACCTCCTTTATCATCCTCAGTCCTCAGAACGACCCTCCTGGTTGCGCAATCCAAAGTAATTTAGTCCTGAACCAACCAGTCCATACCCAAAATCAGGTCGAACTCCACAAACGGTAACTCCATCAGATTTGCCAGAAACACAGTCCCTTGCACATGTAACGAAACTTCCCTATACAGTTTACTAACCCAGACAGACTGCCCTAACCGACTCAGTACAGTAACCTCACTAGAAGTGCTCTTAATAGAAAACCCAAGTTTTCAGAAACATTACTAGCTACATAGGAGTGTGTAGAACCTATGTCTATCAGAGCAGTATATGGTACATCAAAAATTAAGAACATACTAGTGATAACATCTGGAGTATATCTATTCTCTCAGCGTTGAGCAGTATAAACTACAGGCTGCATTGCCTCAGTCTGATTAGCACCCATTCTCAGTGCTCTCAGTCTACGGCCTATACCATTACCACCCCGAACTGGTCCACGACCCCTAGGTGGCTGCTGAACTGTCCTCTGAAGCTATACAAAACCTGGTCCCGAAGCTTGCATCTGATCTGGCTGCTGTGAACACTCTCTAATATGGTGCTCCAAAGATCCACACCTCAAACACGCCCCCTATCCTCCTCCAACACTCGCTCAGATGGCGCCTACCATAATCTCCACATTGTTGAATCCCAGTAGGAGCAACAAGAACCCTCACTCTAACTGGCGTATTAGGTTTGGCCTTTTTTTTAGGCCTTTGAATAAAACTAGAGGGTTTCGAATCCCTCTTATTTTTACCCCTCTCTCGGTCCCTATTCTGGCACTCCACGCGCTTAACATCCTCGATGATATTCACCTTCTCAACCAAAACCATGAACTCCCGCTCCCTCTATGGAGCAATCAGTACCTTTAGACTGTCTCTCAAACCGTCCTCAAAACAGACACACTTCTCATACTTAGATGCCACCATGGCTCGAGCGTAGCTGTTCAACCTCAGAAACTCGGCTTCATACTCAGCCATTGATCTATCACCTAGTGTGAGATTCATGAACTCACGCCTACGAGCATCCACATAACTCGCCCTTACGTACTTACTCTAGAAGGTGGTCTTAAAGAAATCCCACCTCAGACGATCAAATTGAGTACCCGCTTCAACCGTTAACCACCACTGATATGCCTCGCCGTGAAGCAAAGGGACTGCACCCTTCAGTTTCTACTTGAGAGTACAGTCTAAATCATTCATAATCCTCTCAGTGGCCTCCAAACAATACTCGGCCACAGTAGGGGCGACTCTAGTGACACCCCTAAACAGCTCAACACCATTAGATCGAATTCGTTCAGTTACTGACCCACAGCCCCCAGATCCAAAATAGGGTCCGGCGACCCTATCCAATATCCTCAACATGGCTTTGGACAGTGTGTCGTCCCCAGCTGAACGGCTTTGAGACTCAGTCTCAGTAGCAGACGAAACTAGTGTCTCACTCATATCTAAACTTGGCATACTGCCCAGAGAGAAAGACTCAGCTCTAGCCCCCTTATGGCCTCTACCACGGCCACGAATACAATGTCCACGAGTTCCACGAGCGCTCATTGTAAATTTTCAAATTTTTATCTACATTACAAAATGTTATGCATCAATTCCAGTGTTTATTAGCAAATGTTTGTACATAACTTATCAAAAGTTCGGAGATGTTTTCAGAAGTTTCAGTCTCTAACTATTTTAGTACAGTTTCCAAAAAGTGTTAAACTACAGTGTTTCAGAACAGTTCTATCTAAGTACAAAGATACTTACAGAATCGGCGCTGAAGACTCAGTTTACCACATACTTCTTCAAATTATCTGAATTGTTTGAAAATCAGTTCTTTTTAAAACACAATTTTGGAACCCAAAATTCACAGTCTAAGTTTTGTAACCTGGCTCTGATACCACTAAATGTAATACCCCAAACCCAGCCTAAATGTTATGGCCTAATCCGGAGCTGTCATAAAGAATGGGCTTTGATAGCGAAGTTTATACGATAAAACCATTTCAGTATTTCAACTCTTATTTGCTTTTATCCATTGTCAAAACGTTTATTCAATTAATTAATTTGCCTTAAAATGTGTTTTATAGCAGAAGCTTACGAAAACTGTTGCATTTTAATAAGGCAGTTCGTATTTTAGAAAACCTTTATTTTAGTAAAAACCGTATTTTTAGCGTGTTGTCCAAACAAAATATTAAACAAAAATCCAAATCTCAAAAATTTAATCAACAGTTCGGAGAGTCCAATTAATACCAGGTACACACCTAGTATCGATTTGATGCGAAATCACTCCCGAGCCTTTCGGAACCTAAAGACAGAGTACCCATAATGAATTTAGCAATCAATTCACAAGCCCCTCAAGACCAAACCAAGTAATACGTACTCACCCACTGCGCCACACCTGTTCACTCATACCTATTAGACTGTTAAAAAGGAGCTATTGTTCCACCCACTTCTCCTACGCAACAACACAACAAAGATTCATCCTTCAGAAATCAAATAATAAAAGAATACAACCGCAAGCCCACTTACTGATTACATGAAAAACCAAGGGTTCAAAACACCTAAAAGCAAATATTAGAGGCAGGGACAGAGAACGAAAGAAAAGAGTTTAATTTTCCGTCAAAGAGTGAAGAAAATAAAAAGAACCAAAATTAGGAATTTTGTTTTGGAAAAGAAGAACGTCAAAAGAACAAAGGGATTTTTAGGGAGAGAAAATAAAATAAAATAAAAATTATAACAAATTAATCTTAATTCAAATAAAATCCTAACTCCCCACTTACCAACAACTACTATAGAATCCTAACACCACTGAACCATTATCACAAAATCGAGCAAAAATAAACAACCTTGCTCACGCAGAGATTCAAACACAAGACTTTCAGCACAACAAACCCTCTTACCACAAGAACCAGCAGGCTCATTTTGATATGAATGAACAAGCAATTTTATATAAGCCCACTCAACAACAGTAAGGCTTGGATCTAAACTAACAAAGTTTGGCAAAGATGAGACTTAAACCCAAGACCTAACACACACACCCACAACACTTAACCACTAAAGCAGATACACACTTACGAAAAATATCTACAAATACAGAAATAAATTATTCAGGGCATTACAAAACCCCTTCAAATGGCTCTAATTTTCCCTTTAAGAAAGAAAACTTGCCAAGAAAATGCTTGAAGATGATTCCTACAATCTGAAAATATTGTTAAAACTCTTCTAAAAGAAAACTCAAGAGAAATTCTTAAATAGAAAACTTGACGAGAACTTTATTAACTCAAAGTGAATAATAAAATAATGAATAAATTGATTGTTCCACAATTGTGTACAATCAAGAGGCCTTTATATAGGCTAGCTAAATAAGTTCAAATAAAACTCTTAAGTATACTGAAACTCTAATTAAACTAAACTTTCTTGTTGACATAAAACTCTTAAATAACTTAAAATACTTAAAATTTATACAAAATTTGAAATAAATAAATAATAAAATAATAAAACTTAATAAATACAATGTTGGGCTTGTGTATAATAAAAATTAAGTCTGAAACTCAAATGCGATATGATTTAAACTCGAATAAAAAGCCCAAAACTCGTAATTTCTGTAATATACCTATCCATAAATTTTGCTCACACTGTCTTCACTAAAACAGTCATAACTTGAACTTCCGAACTCAAAATCGAGTGATTTAAAGTGCACTTCAAAGCTAAGAAATATCTCTTCAACCGCTATTCAGACATATAAGCTCATAAATGTCTGGATCTCATCCAAAAATTCATCGCAAGTTGACTAATCTTTTCAGCTTGAAAATTTGCAGTTTAGTTGAATTAATTTTAATAAATTGCACTCATTCCATGCATGTATTATTCCTCATTTCCTCAAAAAAATTCATCCTCACATATTATTATTCAATGTTAGTTTGGTTTACTGGGCTTTTGACCTAGTTATTTGGCTTTTAGATAGTGTAAGTCCATCACATCATTATTATTTTATTTAAATTGAAATATACTTTTCTATATTTTATATTATTAAAATAATATGATATAATTTTACAAATCTAATAACAGTTTTTTGTACTTATTTTTTATCTCATGAAATTTCAATAACTTAAATTTTCTTTTAAAAAGTATTTATCGAATTTAAAAAGAGTTAATTATGCCAGACATCCTTAAATAATGACTCTCATTCAAAATTAGTCCCCGAACTTTAAAATCTTCTAATTACATCTCAAATTATTGAGGTTATATCAATAAGATCATTCTATTACTAAAATCATTGATTTAACCATTAAATTAGACATCATATCTCATGTGGTATAATTTAAAATAAAAATTTTAAAGAAAATGGATATTGCAAAAATCTTGGTTTTGAACTTTTAAAAAAGCTTTATCATTCACTCCATCTTTATTGGTTTTACATTATCTTTAGCTTTACTTTTAAAAACTATGTTCAATGTTTATTTTTCTCTAATTTTTTTGTTGGAACCTTAATTATCCTATACTGGAGCTTCCCCTCATGTTCAAACAACTCCTTGAAGTGCATCTTTTGTCACCATATTCTATCCCTCATTAGAAGTGATATTTATATAGTTGTCACTTTAATCTCCCAGAAAACTTGTTGCCTCCTAGTAATATTTGACTTTAATACCATATGATATTTGTTTCGTGGTTAATAAACAACTTTACCAATTTTTACATAAACTAACCTTTATTAGAGATAAAGAGATCAGATATGTATCATTTTTCTAACTAAAGATATAATGTTTATTTCAAATATGAAGATAAAGTACAATAATCAAGTATGACAAATTTAAATTTTGTTAAAATCAACATATGTATTTCTCATACTTTTATTCTAATGATGCAAAGTAGAATTATACGAGTTTTTCACAATCTAAAAGAACAAAGTCTGTGAATAACATCTTAGTAATGAACTGCAGTAATGTTAAATTCCATAATGACATTGGTGGCATTTACAGTACAAGAAATTAAGATCTTAGCGGCGTTTTTAGTGGCGTTTGGACAAAAAACACCACAAAGGTGATACATTAGTGGCGCTAACCAAAAAACGCCATAATAAGTAAAGAAATAGCGATGTTTATGAGAAAAACGCCTCAAAAGGTAAGCATTAGCGGCGTTTTTCTCATAAATGGCACAAAAGGTTAGAGCTATAGTGGCGTTTTGAGTCCAAACGCCGCAAAAGGTGAGCAATAGTGGCGTTTCATAAACTCCATGAATATGTATTAAATTTTTGCGAAATGACGCCATTTTGTTAGCCCCAAAATCCCTTGGTCATTTTCCCAAAATCAGTTCCCCCTCCCCAAAATCCCTAAGTATTTTTCCCAGAACCCTTTCCTTTTTCCCCAATTCATTTCCCCCACATCACTTCCCCCCTCTCAGAAGTCCCTAATTTTTCCCCAAATCCCTTTCTTTTTTTCCCCAAATTAGTTCTCCCCTTCCCCAAAATCCCGAACTTTTTTCCCAATTCCCTTTCCTTTTTTCCCTAACTTTTTCCCCAAATCAACTCCCCCTCCCTGAAATCCCTAACTCTTTTCCCCAACGTCTGTTGCACTACTGTCGACAGCCCTCTATTGCATCACCATCGGCAATCTTCTGCTGCATCGCCGTGTAAGTTTCATGTTTTTCATTTTGTTTGTTTGTTATTTTTTTCTCATTTTTCAAATTCTAACCCACAGCAACGCAGAAACATCTCTTCTGGATAAACACTTCACCAAAAACAGCAACCCAGAAAAGAAGAGAAAGCAGTAATCTGGTAATTTTTCATTTAATTAAATTATTTTTTATATCTATTTTTTTAATTTCAGGTAATGTTCTTAATTTGGTTGAATTTTATGATTTGGGTCTCTCTATTTTTTTTTCCTTTCCTCTATCTTTTTAGAATTGAAATCTTTTAATCTGTTCATGTATTGGTATATAACTGTTAGATATTGAGAAACAGATTGGAATATGGATTAATTTACAGTAAACTGTCATAGGAAGAGTTTTGTTTCTGTTTTTTTATACAATCAATTGAAAAGTATATTATTTTATGTATTGGTATATGACTGTTAGATATCAATTGCCTATTTATGCATGGATTCTTTTAGTTCAAATTTATAAAGGATGAAATTGAAATTTTAGGAAGGGAATGAGTAATAGCTAATAATAAAAAAAGAAAAAAAATATAGTATTATAAAATGAAGAAGAGGGACAGAGGGCAGTGAATATTTGGAAGGGAGAACAGTGGTCAACTTGTGGGCGGACTTTTTCTTTCAAGGTTTCATCCATTCATAGATTCCTATTCAAACATCTCTCGGTTTGTGTTTACAAAAAAAGAAAAAAAAAACTTGACAATTTTATGTTAATTAATTACATTTGTGCGTTAGAAATCCATATATAGACAAGGTTCTTGAAATGTTTCGGGAAGACCAAAATGATGTAACCAAGGCCAATTGTTTTACAATTGTATTCATTTAAGAATTGTTCATATTTTGGAGCCGTGAATTGAGCATGAAATCATTGTTTGTAGGTTAAAACTTTATTCTTAGTTTTGTGTAAGTTGTGAATTTAGTTCTTATATTTTAATTTTATCAATTTTATTTATTACTATTTTTGAATTGGTTAATTTTAGTTTTTTGTAGCAAATACATTTTTAAACTTTCAAATTGGTTTAATGTAACACCCTGAACCTGGCCTAGACGTTATGCCAGAATTCGAAAGTGTTACCAAAAAGGGTTTTAAAATCAACTATACTTCGATAAAACCTTGTTCAATTATTTGATAAAATGTCCAAGCATTTTAAAACATATTCATTACTGAAACTATTATGTGGTGTTCTTTAAAGTTAATTATTTATTTCACAGCGAAAATTTGAAAATCTTTTAAAACCAAACAATTTCTTTGCGGAAAATGTTTTTGTCAACATCGTGAAAAAGAGTGCAAAACCAAAATCCAAGTCCAAAGTTAAAACATACAGTCTGGAGAGTCCCAAAAATTACAAAACTCTCAAGAAAACCAGATTTTGAAATTAAATCATTATTACTACATAAGAATAGATCTCGATAGAGTGGACACCGCTGAGCCTCCGCCACATCGACTCACTTAAGTCTGTGGATTACCTGAACAGAACAGACAAACAGATGTGAGTTTTTGTAAACTCAGTGTGTGACCCAACAGAAATAGCCATACAACATACACAATGTTTCATATACAGTCAAAAACAGATTCGGACCTAAGTCCATAATAGATATAGATATCAGAATTAGATAAATAAAAAAGATATACAGAATCCTACCCCCATCCTCTACACACCATCTCCGACCATCCCATTATACTATGTAGGGTTAAAAACACCCACCTATCCCTACACACTATATAGTGTCGGTATGATACATAATAGATAATATGCAGTCAAGCTGCCAGAATATAGGCAAAGGGTCACTATACAGATCACTTCCTCCACATATACAATTCCTACCCCAATCATAGATACAGAGTACAGATGCAGAAATATTATATTAAACATGCTTAACATGCTCGTATAAAAATAACATATATACTCAAACAGAACAGTCAAACATGCATATCAGTGTCCAAACTCAGAGAAGACTACCATAATATCATATCACAAGATTTAGGGTTTGGTTAGCCCTTATCATACCTAAGGAAATTTTTAAAATTATGGGCCCACATGCCTGTGTGGGCCCACATGTCCATGTGGCTCACATGCCTAGATTGACCTTGCCCGTGTAGTTGACAGAGCCTGGCCCAAAACCCACACGCCCAACTTGGTCTAGCCTGTATGGCCCACACGGCCACACTTACACCGCCACACGACTGCGTCTTACGTACAGCCACACCTTCGTTAGTCACACTGTCGTGTCTCTCACACGGCCAACCACACAGCCGGTGTAACGCACCAATATTTCTATTTCTATTTTTGTAATTATTTGTTAAATATATTTTTGCTTCAGTGGTTAAGTGTTATGGGTATATGTGAGAGGTCCCAAGTTCAAGCGTTACAGATGGTAAATTTTGGTATTTTTTTTACTTAAGCCTTATACTTGCTCAATGGGCTTATATTAAATTATTTGTAAAACCATATCAAAATGAGTCTGCTGGTTCGAGTGGTAAGGGAGTCTGTTGTTGTGTGTAGGTTCTGTGTTCGAATCTCTACGTGAGCGTGGGAGTTTATTTTTGCTTCGTTAATTGTGAGAGTTTAGGTTGAACTGAAATTCTGAGTTGGTTGGAATGTAGTGAAGTGGTGGGAGAGATATTAGGGATTTGGGGGGGGGAATATTATCTTTTATTTTAATTATTTTTTATTTTGTTTCAAAATTTTCTCTTTCCAAAAAACTTTTTGACGCCAATTCTTTCCTCTTCTTTTCTATAAAAAATTTTGCTTCTTCCCCCCTTTTTCGATAATCCAAACTCACCACCTTCTGTGCATCTTTTGACTACGTTCGTTCAGGGAAAGGCAAGGCTTTGTGGGTGCTACTGAAGTGGTTTGAGCATTAAGGGTTTCTTTTCATTTTCGATTCTGGAAGGCTCGGGGGTGGTTTCTCATCGAATCAATACCAGGTGTTTACACTAAACACAAAAAAACGAGATTCAACAAAAGTCAAAAAACCCCACTGTCGACACCACACAGCCGTGTGGTAGGCCGTGTGCGACAACATGACCGTGTGATCGGCGAAAGCCAGGCTGTGCGTAATACAAGACAGTGTGATGGCAGGAGTGTGGCCGTGTGAGCCATATGGGTAAAGCCAATCTGGGCGTGTGGGCTCATTTATCTGAATTTTTCCCTAGGGTTGCAAGCGTCGTCCCAAACGACTGTGGACCTACTATAGGGTCGGTAAGGGCTAACTAAACCCTAAATGTATAAACTGTCTGTTGGATATTCTGATCTGATTAGAATTCTGATGCATGTCTACTTGCACTACTATCTGCTATCTGTATATGATCATAAGCATGTGAGCATGTTAGATTATTTCTCTGTATTTGTATGTTTCTATATCTGATTCTGGGGTTAGGATGTTGTATATTAGAGGAAGTGTTCTGAAAGGTAGTTATGTCTATTATCTGGCAGCGTGGCTGCATTATATCTGTTATGTGCCGCATCGGTACAATATGGTGTGTAAGGCTAGGTGGGTGTTTTAAACCCCACATGGTGTGTAGGGATGGTCGAAGATGTTGTGTAGAGGATGGGGTAGGATATCTGATTTTTTATTTTGATTTACAGTTGTATTTGTATTTACAATAGGCTTAAGCCCGAACATGTATCTGATTGATTCTGATTTTCTGTTGTGTGCTTGCTTAATTCTGTGGGGTTACACACTGAGTTTACGTAAAATCACTCTTTTCTGTTTATTTTGTACAAGTAATCTACAGAGTTAGGTGGATCGATGCAGCGGAGGACTCTTTTAAACTGTATGGCTTTGATTTTGGTTTTTTTGGGGAGGGGATTTAACTTGCTTATTACTTGATGTTTACCTAAAACATTATTATTTAAAAATACGAACTGTTTTCCCTAAACACGGCAGTTTTCCTAAGCTTTCGCTAAAATGAGATGTTTAAAGGCAAGTCGACTAATTGAGTATATGTTTTGAAATAGATGAAAGCCATTAAAGGTTTATAAGCTTAAGGTTTTTATCGAGTTAGCTTCGTTTTCAAACCTATTTTATGTGACATCACCAGAGTCGATCATAACGTCTAAGCCAGGCTTGGGGTGTAACAGCCAGGCACACACTCGTGTGGTGTTGACAGTGTCCTTTTGGACTTTTGTCGAACTTTGATTTTTTATATTTAGGGTACACACCTGGTTCAGTTTTGATGCGAAAACATTCCTGAGACCACTAGAACCTAAAAATAGCATCCTATTGATCAATTAACAACCAATTTACGAATCTACAATATAACCTGAAATCACGCACACAACTTACTGACGACAAGAACAAGCACTAGCGCTATTTAGGCTGTCAGAGTAAAACTTCACTGCTCATCACCTTCTCCTACACCATAAATTCGCAGAAATCAAAATCCCTACAACATCGAATACGCTACTACGAAGAGGAAACATCAACACAGTTTACCGAAACTGTTACCTAAAACAAAAGTAACCTCTCTTACCTAAATCACACGAAGAGCACCAAAATTCAAAGTATAACACGAGGAATGAAAAAGTACGAACAGATTAGAAAGGGGAAAATTGAAAGAAAGAAGGAAGAATGGAGGAAGAAAACTCATGTCAAAAATTCTGGAGGAGAGAGAAATGAAATTTGAAAAAAAATAAAATAAAATCAGATTACAACAATATCTATCCTAACCTCCCACTAACCACTAAATCTCACTAACCCACTAACTCTCAACTCCCATAGAATTTCAGTTCCTCCAAACCTCTAACAAACACTCGAAGCAAAACTTATCAACCTCGCTCACATAAGAAGTCAAACACAAGACGTCCAGCACACTAACTCCTAACTACTTGAACCAGCAGGCTCATTCTAATATGTATTAACAGACAATTTAATATAAGTCCACTCAAAAAAGGATGAGCCTTGGATCTAAAATAACAAAATTTTGCTAAAAGGGAAACTTAAACCCAAGACCTCTTACAAACACCCAAAACACTTAACCACTAAAACAAATACCCATTTGTATGTCAATTTTCACAAAAATAGAATTCAATTATTCAGGCATTACATTTAATGTGTTTATGGTCAATTATTCAGTAAACAAATGACATTGCTTAGCCCTTGATCAAACCTGACGTGCTATATTATAAAAATAATGAAAAGGATGAGTCGGAAGATTTGAGAAAAAAAAGTCTTTGGGTCTGAAAAGGATCAATGCAAATTTTTTATAGCGAATTTGGAGTATACAAACGTAAAATTTTGTCCTTAATATATATATTTTTTATTTGAGGACTTCAAGAACTATGAAATGGATAAGAGTTGGATGGATTTGTCAAGGGTAAGCAACGACAATCGAAATGGAGTACAAACTTTTCTAAATTTTGCATTTCAAAATGCAAGCCAAGAGAATATGATTCTTTGCCCGTGTAAGAAGTGTGCCAATATCAATTGGGATTTTCGTGAAGTTGTCTATGAACATCTAATTGTTGATGGCTTTATTCGAGGGTATAAAAAATAGATTTTCCATGGAAAGTGTACACCTTGTAGAACCTCTTCAACGATTAATCCAGCTTATCCTCATAATGCTTACCACTAGTCTGTTAGAGAAGATGGCATGAAAGTTATGTTGCAGGATGCACTTAATATACACGGTCATGGTTTGCAACTGTTTCCACCTGAAATTATTGCATCCAATGATTGTGATATTGGTGGAAATGATTTTACCGAAACAGGAAGAAGTGCACTTGATGAAGAGCCAAATGGAGAAGCGGCGAAGTTCTACAAGTTACTTAATAAAATGAATGGAGAACTTTATGAGGGATCAAAATTTTCAAAACTGTCCTTCTGCATTCGTCTTTTTCACTTAAAATGTTTAGGAGGGTGGACCGAAAACTCTTTTACATTGATGTTAGAGTTTTTGAGAGATAAGTTTCCATTTGCAAAAATCCCTCATTTATGCAAAGATATGAAGAAACTGATAAAGGATTTAAGCCTTGGGTACAACAAAATTCATAGTTTCCCAAATGACTGCATATTGTATTAGTGTGATCGAAAAAACCAACAGTCTTGTCATGTTTGTGATAAATCTCGTTGGATGAATAGGAATACAGAAGATGTGAATGAGGATGAAGGTAAGGCGCAGTCAAGAAAGAAGCCAATAAAGTTTTTACAATATTTTCCACTAATACCAAGGCTATAAAGGCTTTTCATGTTGTCAAAGACTACTGAGTCTATGAGGTGGGATCATGATCAACGAACTGATGATAGATTATTAAGGTATCCTGCGGGTTCTTTAGCTTGGAAATCATTTGACAATAAATTTCCAAGCTTTGAAAGTGATCCTTGAAATATGAGGCTTGGGCTAGCATCTGATGGATTTAATCCTTTTAAAATCATGAGTACTTCGTATAGTACTTGGCTTGTAGTGCTTGTTCCTTACAATTTGCCTCCATGGATTTGGATGAAGCAATCTTATTTTATCTTATCTATGATTATCCCTAGAGAGAAGGGTCTGGGAAATGATATTAACATTTATATGTAGCCACTTAGTGAAGAGTTAAAACAGTTATGGGCGGGTGTTGAAACATATGATGTATTAAGAAATGAGAAATTTTATTTACGTGCAGCTTTGTTCTGGACTATTAATGATTTTCGACTTATGCCAATTTATCTTGTTGGAATACCAAAGGACGTTATGCTTGTCTTTGTTGTGTGGCATAGACATGTTTGAAGTGGTTATATAATGGGAAGAATTAGCTTCACACGACCTAACATACAGGCGTGTGGCTTGGCCGTGTGGCACAAGTCAGTATACCTTCTAGTTTTAACACGACCTAGCACACGGCCTGGCACATGGGCGTGTGGTCTGGTCGTGTGACCCAAGTCAGTGAGTTACACGGGGTCAGACATGGCCTGAAACACGGGCGTGTCTCATAGCCACACCGGCGTATCCCCTGGCCACACGGGCGTGTGACCCTTGTACTTTGAAAAAAAATTCATGTTTTCTTAAAAATTCGTAGAGAACTTGATTTAGTCCCGAACCACTTCTAACGTCTATTCGGGGCCTTGAGGGCTCGTATTTGAGACTGTATAAATGTATTTGAATGGTTTTTGATATGAATGATAAGTGTATATGAAATGTAAGATTGTTTGACTTATAAGTTCGGCAATGCTTTGTAACCTTGTTTCGGTATCGGATACGGGTTAGGGGTGTTACAGTACTAGTACACAATTTCAATAGGTTCGCCAAGATGTGGATGAAGATATTTACAAATCATGATGTAGTAAGATTTTATGATTTTATAGTTATATGTAATATTATAAATTAAATCTTGATCTTGTTAAATATTTCAACTATTTTATATGTACGATTATTGTTGTAATTAGTTACTATTATTTCAACTATTTTATGTGTATTGCGGGTAATATGCCTAGAAAAAGATTGCGAGATCTAAGTATTATTCAAAATCCTCCAAATTCGGAAGAAACAAACAGTGAACAATAGACTGCTATTGGATCTTTGAATGTTTCGAATATAACTGACGAACCTGCAAAAATTCAAAGTAATGTTAACTTTAATTTACATGTACGTTGAATTTTATTATTGATTTTTGTTTCAAATTCTTAAATTATCATATACCATTTTTCTAACTGAAAGTGGCAAGAGGCACAAAACTCGAGGGCGTATGCTATTAAAAAATTTATATGACCTAAACTTTGTCGAGCGTGTCAAAGTAACTAGAAACAGTCATGGTCAGCCTATTGGATCAGAAGCTCGATTTTTAGCTGGATACTTGGGCATTATAGCACGAAATGTCAATCTGTTGCCAATCAACTATGAGTCATGGTATCATATATAACATGAAATGTCAATCTGTTGCCAATCAACTACGAGTCATGGTATCATATGCCTGATAGTAACAAAAATCAAGCTCTCGATAATATTAAGGTAATATCGTTAATGTAGTTTATAATACTTTGGATTAAGTTTCATTTATACTTACTTTCTAAACTTGTGTTAATTGCAGGAGAGATTTACTTTAAAGGTCTCGAATAATTATGTGACGAAGGCATTAGGAAAGAAATAGAGAGACCATAAAATTACTTTAAAAAAGGAATATTTAAAGAAAAATAAAAGCCTCTAAGAGAAATTACAAAATATCCCGCTAGGAATGTTGAGGTACCAATGGGAAGATGTGTTAGATTTTGGAATTCAAAGAAAGGAGAGGTATTACGTACTTTAAAACTCTTATAATTATTTTTGTTTATAGTATTTACTATATACATAATAATAATTTCATAATGTAGGATCGTAAGCAAGTTGGAACTACAAGTAGGCAAAAACAAAAATTCACGCACACAGCTAGGTCAAAAAGTTTTGCTTGTGTAGCTGATGGTGAGGTATCTTGAATTTATTAATTGTGTCAAATATTAATTACTTTCTACTAAATAATATTTTTCCTACTATATTGTAGGAATTGTCGTCTGGTCAAAAAGTTGGACGCCTTTAGCTTTTTGACATTACATATAAAAAGAAAGATGGATCTCCTATGACTACTGAAGCTGCAGAAATTATGGTATATTTACTTAATAAATTTTGAATTATTTTAAATATTTATCATGTTCATTTATTATTGTTTAATTCGTCGTTTTTAAGGCAAATAATACCAAGCTATGTTGCATTTGTTTGATGATATATTTTGTTTCTAACTCCTTGATTGATTTATTAGGAGAAACTAAAGGATAAAAGGGCGGAGTATAAAGTGATTGCTTCAAGTGATAGTTCTGTTAATCTGGACGACATTGATAACTAAATTATTACTAGAGTTTTGGGTCCTAAAAGGTATGGTCGGGTTTGATTTTAAGGATATTTTGTTAGCCCAACCCAATATTTTGGATCTAGCTTGCAGTAATACATGCCTTCGGTGAATCAAGCTCAAGCTGAAGTTCAGAGGTTAAGAGACCAGATGACTCAAATGCAAGCGACCACAGTTGAGCAAATTGCTCAACTTAAAGTGGAGGTAGCATCGAGAGAAGCAGAGGCTCAAAGAAAATATCATGAACTCCAGCTACAACTTAAAGCAGAGGTAGCAGCGAAGGAAGCAGAGGCAAGCAGGAAATATGATGAACTTCAGCTACAACTTCAGAATATGATGAAGATGTTTCAACAATCGCAGAATCCACCATATTAAACTTTTGTTTTCTTATTGTGAGAATATCTTAACAATATAACTTTTGAATATAATATATTTTGTTATTTCATTTATTAATTTAGATCATATACAAATTTCTTTTGTGATAGTATCATTTAGATTTGAAGTTTTTGGTTGGATTTGATGTTATAGGAAATTATGTTGAAAACTCGAGTTTTGTATGAATTAAAATGGTTTGGTAAAATCTGCTATAGCTAGTGGCATTTTCCCATAAACGCAGCTAAATAACATGACCTTTACCAACACTTTCACTAAAAATGCCACTAAAAAAATGACCTTTAGTAAAAACGCCACTATAGAACATGACCTTTAGTGGCGTTTTTATGAGAAGTGTAATGCCCTGAATAACTTATTTCTATTTCTGTAAATATTTGACACAATTGTGTATCTGCTTCAGTAGCTAAGTGTTTTGCGTATGTATAAGAGGTCAAGGGTTCAATTCCCACTTTTGGAAAAACTTTGTTATTTTAGATCCAAGTCTTACCCTTGTTGAATGGGCTTATATAAAATTGCCTATTAATCCATATCAAAATGAGCCTGCTGGTTCAGGTGGTAAGGGGGTTGTTGTGTTGGAGGTCTTGTATCCAAATCCTTGCATGAGCGAGGGTGTTAATTTTTGCCTCGGTTGGCTGAGAGAGTTTGGATGAGATTAGGAGTCTGAGTGAGTGGTCAGTCAGTAGTTGAGATATGGTAGTTATCTTATTTTTTATTTTTGGTTTGTTTCCAAATTTCATTTCTCTCTCCTTTAGAATCTCTAACGTGAATTCTTCTTCCATTTTTTTCCCCAAAATTGTCTTCTCCAACATTTTTCTTTTTTCTGTCTTTCACCCTTAATTGTCGTTGCCTTCTCTGATTTTTGCTGAAATCTTTCGTTCAATCGCTGCTATTGTGAATTTCTGGTCCTTTATTTGGCTGGTAAGTAAGACCTTGCATCCTTTTTCTTTGATTTGGTTTAGTGATGTTGGCTGTTGTGATTTATTGGTGGATTCAGTGTTTAGGTGAAGATTATGAAACAGAGAATTGCACTGCATCGATTAGTGCGCGTTAGAAGTGGTTTGTCATCGGCAGTAAGTCGATTTCGTGTTGATTCTTGTTGACGATTTCATTATTCAACCTTCTAAATAGGTGTTGGGTATTCTGTTTTTAGGATTCTGAAGGATCGGGATTGTTTTTGCACCACAATGGTAACAGGTGTGTACCCGAAATGCAGAAAAACGAGCTTCAGCAAAAGTAAAAAAAACCACACTGTCGATGCCACACAGGCGTGTGTCTGGCCGTGTGGTTGGCCGTCTGTGAGACACGATCGTGTGCTAGACAAAGGCATGGCCGTGCGTAAAACATGACCGTGTGGTGGTGTGAGTGTGGCTGTGTGGGCCACACGGGCTAAGCCAAGTTGGGTGTGTGGGCCCACACGGGCATTCCACATGGGCGTGTAGATTTTGGGCCAGGCTGTGTGGGCCACACAGGCAAGGCCAATTTGGGTGTGTGGGCCCACATGCCCATGTGGGCCCATAATTTTAAAATTTTCCCTAAGGTCACACGGGTCATTCTGATTGACCATGTGGGCCCATAATTTTGAAATTTTCCATAGGGTCGCACGGGTCGTTCTGATCGACTGTGGGCCTACCGTAGGGTCAATAAGGGCTAATTAAACCCTAGATTATGTGACCTGTTATTTTGATAGTATGCTCTGAGTTGGACACCGTCATGCATGTATGATTATTCTGCAATATGTATATTTGATATCTGTACATAAACATGATAAGCATTTTATATCTGTATGTGTATCTATATTTTGTATTTGTTTTAGGGGTGGGATTGTATACATGGAGGAAGTGTTCTGTATGGCGACCTTCACCTATATTCTAGCAGTTTGACTGCACTTTATCTGATATGTGTCGTAATGGCACAATATGGTGTGTAGGGATGGGTGGGTGTTTTTCACCCCACATGGTGTGATGGTCGGAGTTGGTGTGTAAAGGATAGGGGTAGGATTCTGTATATCTGATCTACATATCTCTTTTTGTTATCTGTATTTGAAATGGACATGAGTCTGAATCTGTAACTAACTATATATGAGATTTTACTATGTTTGCATGTCTATTTCTATTGGGTTACACACTGAGATTACGAAAACTCACTTTTGTTTGTCTATTTTGTTCAGGTAATCCACAGATTTAGGCAGATCGGAGCGGCGGAGTCTCGCAGTGACCACTCGTCTATGAACCAACTTTATGATTATGGTTTTAGTTTAAATTAACGATTACTTTGGGTGTTTTGTAAAAATTGGACTCTTCAGATTTTTGCTTTTATTTTGGATTTGATTTTTCAATTTAAATATTTTATTTGAGACAAATAGCATAAAACATGGTTTATCAAAACAAAGGTTTTGTGAGAACACAAACGAGATTTTCTAATTAAATGTTTTATGACTTCCGCTGTAACTTACGTTTTGGCAAATAAATAAGTTAAGCAAACACTTTCAAATATAGATATAAATGAATAAGAGTTTTGAAACTTGAATGGTTTGACGAAACGACTCTGTTTTCAAAACCCTACCTTGTGACATCTCCAGATTCGGCCATAACGTCTAGGTTGGATTTGGGGTGTTACAAGAATCGCCGCTAAAGGTCATGTTCTATAGCGTCATTTCCCCGCATAAATGCTGCAAAATTTAGCGGCGTTTTTTTGTGGCGCTTATCAAAACGCAGCAAATTTTTTAGCGGTGCTTATAGGGCTAAAAACCTATTTTGTTGTAGTGAATTATAATGGTAGGGTTAAATAGAGCAACCCCTGTTGCCATCATGAATTCTCCTCTTCCTCCGACCACCGCAAGCCCAGGTTCTCCCCTTGAAAATACGCTTATTGAGCTGCCATTAAACCTACCGGTATTAAATCCAAAATCTATGTATTGTGTGCTTGATGCATTCATTCTGGATAGGAGCGCAATACCCTGAACATTTCCAATCACCTTCGAGGCAGGGGGGATCATTAAAGGAAACTAGGGAGGCAAATGGCACTGATGAATTATTATCGTTGCTTGTGATGTTAGCTTGGGCTACCTGGACTGCTGTAATGCCCGCAGTTTCGTGCATAAAGAAGTGAAGATTGGTGACTTTAACTGGCCTGGGATGATATGGTCGGGTCTTCGAGTAGTATTGGCTCTGCACTGCTACTTGGGAGAGGCAGATGATCAGAATCCAAGTCAACATCAATGTTCCTCTCATTGTCTCTGCTTTACTATTATTTCTGGAGGCGAAATGTAGATGAAAGTCCGTAGAGTTGTTGCTTCATTTTTATTAACAAAACACAAATTTTATACTCAGAGAACCCACAGACATGAAAATAATTAATTGTGCAAAATATTTTAAATCCCTGCTTGATTTCTCCGGTAGTATTATTAAAAAGAAATGAAATCTTGATTAGAACGATCCACGATGTAAATACCATTGATAATTTCTCTGCTCCATAATTAGAATGATCAACGTGGTAAACACCATTCTGTCCATAAATAAAATGATCTACTTGCTGTAGATTAATTTTAGATTGGAAGTTTTATCTTCTGTGTCTGCAATAAAATCACCTTATTTTTCAAAAGAAATTCATTGTTGTTCATAATAATTTAAATTCCATTAATACTTCCTTCTCATCTACTTAAATTTTTGTATTAAGTCAGATCTAATATTCGTCTGAATTAATGTGTTGGTTTTATAAATTAATTTAATATCTTCAACTGCTAACAGAAGCTTGTTTGATAATCAATAGTAGTCTGGTTAAGTTAAGATTAATCAATAGTTTATTCAAACAAGACTGAAAGATAAGAATTCACTGTATACCGAAAGCTCAAAATACGATTGCTAATCAGATAATCAAGTAGGTGAATAATAGTCCCTCAAATTTGATGTTGTTTGAGGATCTCCGACTTCAATGCAAGTGTTTTTACTGTCTGATAGTAATAACATGAGTTTGATTAATTTTGATGTATTAATTTTGATGTATTTGTTTAATGTATTTTTTTCTACCAAAAAATTTTTATTTGATAAGAAGTTTATTTTCTTGCTTGCTATTAAATTAAGAGCGTATTAATAAATTTATTACAAACAAGAATAATGATAATAATAAAGCAATAAATAAATACAATATATAATAAATCAGTTGATGAAAGACGAAGGAAACCACAACCCAAAATCATATCATAAGCATACAAAACAGAGCTCACATCTTAATAATAAAAATTACCCAGAATATTTTTATTCAATTTACATATAGTGACTAAAAAATTAAAAAAAATTATTATTTCCATAACATTAATATTTTAACAATTCAACTGTCAAAGTTACAGTTACAGGGTGTCTTAAATTTTATTTATTTATGTTTTTGTAACATATGACAATTGAGACCCTATAAATAGAGGGATTGTATAACCTTATAGTATGCCAAGTAAAAGTTGAATTATTCTTTCACTTTTGTGTCTACTTTTCCCTCTTATTCTTACTATATTTCTCTTAGTTTTTATAACATGTTGTCAGCACGATTTTACTCAGAGTGATAATTTCTTTTATCGATAATTAAATTTATCCTCCAAGATTTTCAAGATCTTAGACAACACTTAGACGATATGATGCAATGTTTTACAGGAACTTTTTTTATTTAATGATTCATATCTTATTATTTTTTAATTAGCTAATTGATGCTTAATTATAATTCACTACAGGAAAATAGGGCTTTAGCGGGGTTTTTAGCGGCGTTTTTAATAAAACGCCGCAAAAATTGTAAAACACAGAGCCATAGCGGCGTTTTAGCAAAAACGCCGCTAAAAACTGAGCAATAGCGGCTTTTTTGTTAAAACGCCGCTAAAAACAGAGCATTAGCGGCGCTTTTGCTAAAACGCCGCTAAAGACCAGAGCATTAGCGGCGCTTTTGGCAAAACGCCGCTAAAGACCAGAGCACTAGCGGCGCTTTTGGCAAAACGCCGCTAAAGACCAGAACATTAGAGCTTTTGGCAAAACGTCGCTAAAGACCAGAGCATTAGCGGCGCTTTTGCTAAAACGCCGCTAAAGACCAGAGCATTAGAGGCGCTTTTGGCAAAACGCCGCTTTTGGCAAAACGCCGCTAAAGACCAGACCATTAGCGGCGCTTTTGGTAAAACGCCGCTAAAGACCAGAGCATTCGCGGCGCTTTTGGTAAAACGCCACTAAAAGTCATATAACTCCTAAAATCCTAAACCCCAAAAAAACATAAAATACCAATCTATAACCCCTAAAATAGTAAACCCCTAAACCCTAACAAGCTCTAAACACTAAAATATAACACCTAAAACCTTAAACGCCGCAATAGATGCATTTTTAGTGGCGCTAGGTTATAAACGCTGCTAATGTTAAATTATTTTGTTCAAAACTTCGTCGTTTAGCTGTCTTATTTTTTACCCACACCTGATACACTTAACATTTTCCCCGTTTTTCCCCAGTTCTATTTCCCCCTTCTTCCTCATCCTAAATCCCTAAAGTATTATCACCCATTCCCAAATTCGACATCCTAAATCCCTAACGAATTTAATAATAATAAAAAAGTAATTTTAACAATTAAACTTAAATTCAGAAATTTGAAACATAGAGGAATTAAATTCTTAAGAATAGAAATATAATGACTAAATTTTAATTTTACGAAAAGTACAAATACTTATCTCATATTTTAGCTTTTACAGATTAAGTGGTTTAGTATTCAATTTGTTAAAGTATGTTAAGAGAATTACTTTTTCTTTTTTAAGATCATATATTTATTAAAAGTTTATACAAAAATTAATTTAAAAGTTTATATAAAAATTAATTGTTATTTTGGTTATAATCATAAAGTTAATTGTTTTTCGAATTTTTATTATATATATATAAATATAAAAATACATTCTTATAACTTAATTTATATGTGAGAGGGTAAATTAATAATTTCACAACTGAATTAATATACTGAATTAATATACTTGATGTAACAAAATTAATAAAATTTGATGTAATAACTAGTATGCCATTATATAAAAATCTAAACAACTAATGCGGACCATACTTAAAAGAATAATACTTGTATTGCTGTGTCATTTTGTATTTTTTTAATTCATCGATTCCATTTTAAAACTTAAATTTTTAACTCATTTAATTCATGATGGTTTCATCTTTGTTTACTTTATGCATTTCTTGATATCTAAGAAATTAAATATTGAAAAAATAATATTATAAAAATAATAAAACATTACCTATCCTATTACAGTATTACACTATGGATTAGCATTTAAATTAAGTGAAATTTTATGATTTATTTACTTTAAGAAAGAACAAATTAATTTTATATCATTCTTATTTTTCAATAAGACAGATAGATTTAAAGCTTACTATAGGGACAGTGATCCAAGTATGAATACTTGGCCCAAAACATATTAAATGCCCAAAACGCTTCAATGGCGCTAAATTTAAAAATTAAAACATTAACCTCCAAATTCTCCACCCTGCTTTCAGATCCAAACAAAACAAAGCTTAGTACTTTTATTTCCACTTTCTCTTCTCCCAAACACCCAAAATAGGTATTTAAAACTTCATTTTTCAGTTTCACAGAAACCCATTTTTTTACTCATTTTTCACGAGCTAGTGAAAGAGTTTGCCGATGGTGAAAAAGGGCATCTCAAGATTTTCAATGTAAGGCTCTTGGCTTGCTCATTTTATTTTGTTGAAATAGTTTTAATTGCACATTTAAAATGCTTCAGGGTTGAACGAACAAAGTTGAATAGAAAATTGCAGCTAAAAGAAGAGAGCCCCCTTTTCCCTTTACTCATTTCACGACCATCTCGTCTCTCCCTTCACTTCCTCCCGCTCTATTTTTATCTTTTATTTTATGTTTCTCAGTGAAGCATACTTTCAAACAGTTTACATTCTTCAATAGTTTCAATGTCACTCATTCTAGATCCAGCCCTTTGATAAAAAAACAGAAGAACCCAAATCCAATTTCTCTGGACTCTTGAGAATTTAAAACACGAGCAAAAGAAAAATGGGTGGTTTAAGAGAGTCATGGTGTTTTTGCAAAGGAGTAAGCAAGACGGAAAGAATGAAGGGCACCATTTTCTCAAGTAAAGCTCCGGCAATGGCCAGAATCACCGGCGCCGCCGCTGATGGAATATCTATTACCGGATTCCCCATCCACCGGAATTTTCTTTTAACTACTCACGTTAACCTCCCTTCCGTAGCTGCTGCTGAGAGCTCCGAGATCCGGCTCCAAAATGGCGTTGCTACCACTCTTGTACCTCAAGGTATTTTTTTTGGTTTATAATAAGGGAAAAAACGAGGGATTATAATGCCATTTACTTTATGTTGCTATGAATTACTATTATGGAAATGGTATTGAATTATGATAAATTGATTAAAGAAACGTGGGTCAAGATTGATAGCTCTAGAATTGGTAGAATTCTCAACTTTGAGATTTGATTGAGGAAATTAATTTGACTTTACCTTTTGTGCTTATATTTCATGACATGTCAAAACTTCTTAGTTGTAAAGTTTACTTTATTAAAAGAACATTCTTTGTTGATCTTTGTTATCATTTTCAAGCCTTTTCTTTATTTATTTCTTTCTTTTTTTGACATTTCACCTTCATAATTTTACTTTGATTCTCTACATAGTGCTATTTATGCTTCATTTCACCTAGTAGTTAAAGTTTTAGCTCTTTAAAGTGTCATAATACTTCACCTTAACTCAAAGATATGCAGCCTAGGCTTCATTATTGGATTTTGATGGATTAGGATAAGGTGCTGATGGTTTTGTCCTAAAGCCTTACTCTTTCTTTTCCATATGTGTCACACAAGACACGACATTATCCTTTGATTTGTTCACCTATATTTTAGATATATATAAAAATGTGTTACAAGTATTCAGTGATAACATGTTTTTCTACAGAGGAAATATAAATGTATGTGTATATATGTATATATAGTCATCTGTGCGTCTTGATACTGTGATCAATAATATACTGTTAACTAGCATTTTCATCGTCTCAATGCAGTGGTGATATTTCTTAATTTATCAATCCTAGCTAAAATGGAAGTTTATTTATTTTTTTGATAAATAAAATGGAAGTTTATTGATTATGGTCTGTGGGACTATTTTCTCCTTGACTTTTAACACCTAATGATGAAACAATCATCTTGGATTGGGTGTATTATTGATAACTTCTATCTCTTGATTATAGAATTATTAGTTTTATTTCATACAAAAACTAAAATCATTCCACACCGAACATCTAGCAAAACTAAATAGAATTATTGTTACCGATCCCGTTTCGAGCTGAGGAGAGTGCAGTTGTGTCGGTTAGAGGTGATATGAGTGTGAAAGGGCAGAAGGCTGAGGTGGGTGTTAATGATATAGAGGGTTCGGTAGGATTTTCGGATTCAAAAGATTTTGGGTTTGTGGGTAATGAGAGTCATTCAGAGGGAGTGGGAGATGAGAAGATCCCAGGGTTTAATTTGAATTCTGCTGGACTACTTGGGAGACCACAGGTAAACAAACAGATCAATAAATTGGGAATCTTTTTGGGGGACAGTTTGGTACTTGAATTTATGAACTTTGTTTGTGTTAAATTCTTGAGGAATTACTGTTTTAGCTTGTAAGATTGATTTAGTAATTACGGCGAGTGCTCTTTATTTCTTATCCAGCTTGGACCAGTGCTCTTTGTACGAGATACAACACTTCTTTTACCAGTTCATCTATCAAAGCAACATTTACTAATTTAGCAAATTCTAGTGGTAGTCAGCTCGTTTTTATCTAATTTGACTTCTTTGTTGGCTGTTTATAGGTTGTGTCTAAATATCTGAAGTGTTTATACAAATGTAAGTACTACTTTCAACCTTTTTTGATTTGATAGTTAATGGATTCTATGAAAGCTCGTTTTCAGGTTGCTTAAGAGAGTAGATGTTCCTGAATTGAAGTTCACCTTGTATTTTATGAGCTATGAGGTCAAATCCTTGATTAGTCTCATTTCTTAGTGGCTCATTGTGCTAGCTAGTTGCATCTTTCAGTTGTAGGTTTTAGGTGTTGCCATTTTGGTAATAACAATGATGTTTGGTTCAAAATGCATGTTTTCCTTGGATGTAGGATGTTTCATTAGATTCAAGTGATCTAGTTGATAGAACAGTTAATCATTATTCCTCTGCCTTGCAGTGTGTTTAACACTTGAATGTTTCCTATACAGTAATTGGGATACTGAAAGTGACCAAGAGTTCGAAGGATACCAAACCGGGAATTCAGAACCTTTAGGCTCTGGTATGAATAGTCCTTGCCTCTTGTAATATGTGGATTGTGTATTGAAGGAGTTTTTGGGATTTCTTAGGTACTAAAAATGCCCTTTTGCCTTTTTCAGGACATATTGGCATCACCCTGGATGATACAACCAAGGCATGTGAAAGATTCCAACTCCTTGGAGTAGAGTTCAGCAAAAAACAATTATGTATATCACATGGAGATTATTTAAGACTAGAGCATGCAAATATTTTCTAAAAGTGCTTTTGTTCATGCCTAGTTTATCAACCTCATTTGTACGGTATGCATTCATCAAGGATCCCAATGTTTTCGGAAGAATTTTAGTTTTGATTCTAAATTTTTATTTTTATTTCAATATTTTTAGTTAAAATTTTAATAGAAAATTTAATTTGATAATGAATTTTAATAGAAAATTTTTATATTTATATCATGGATATTATTCTTCTCAATTTTTGATAATGAATTTTAAATTTTTTATACTTTTCATGATTTTTATAATATTTTATTTTTTTTTAAAATTTCATTACCTTTAGCGGTGTTTTTGGGTAAAGCGCCGCTAAAGTTCAAGACCTTTAGCGGCGTTTGTGGGAAAAGCGCCGCTAAAGGTCTTGACCTTTAGCGGCGTTTGTTGGAAAAGCGCCGTTAAAGGTCATGAACTTTAGCGGCGTTTGTTGGAAAAGCGCCGCTAAAGGTCATGACCTTTAGCGTCGTTTTTTTTAAATAAACGCCACAAACTTTAGTGGCGCCGTCTATAGCGGCGTTTTTTGCGGTGCTTTTAAGCGCCGCTAAAGACCTTAAAAAACGCTGCTAAAAGTCAATTTTGCTGCAGTGATTATTTTGATTAATTTGTTTTATTTGTACGTTCTTAAGAATGGTTAAAGATTTGATATTAGTATGAATTTTGGTTCAGTATTGGTAGTGTTGGGGTTTATTAGTATATATGAGTTATTTTGAGATAAAAATTTTCAATTATCCGTACAAAATTAGGAAATAAGATACATCAACTTAGTTGGATCTCCATTTTTAAACTCTTAGCATCTTAAAATATTAAATCGACTTGATATACTGGTTAAATATTTGAGATGGTCTTCCTTTTTAAGTTTTGATTCCAATGGTTACTTATTATTTTAAGCATATTATTTGTTCAAGACAATGAATATTGATTGATTTATTTATGTCACTGTAGTAGATCCTGTAATTAGAAATTAGGGACAAAGCCAAAAAAAAAAATTTAAAACGGCCTATATATGTTTACGATAGTAAAAAATATAATTTTACCATTTTAATAACCTATATCTTTATAATTTTAATGGATTAAGTTAAATTTTTATCATTTTGAGGGGTCAAAGTGTAATTTTATTATTACTAATTTAAAATTTTATAAATTATAAAAGATCCTAAATAAAAAAAATTTCTATTTTAAGGGAGACCGGGGCTCCTACCAGCGCCCTAGCTCCACCCTTATTAAAAAATATATTTGAAGAAAATATATTTAGCATGTGTTTTTTGTTGTTGTTAGAATAAATACTTTTGCTAATAAATTTAGATTTGATTTTGTTTAAATATATATTACATTCCTATGATGTCTCTCTTTAATTTGGTTAAAGAATTAAAAAAAAATAGAAGTAAAATTTTATTAAACAGCAAAAACAGGATAATTCACCATAAGTAGAAGTCAATGCCCCAAAAGCCAATACGAAATAGATAATATGGGTGACTATAGACGCGCTTAACACATCACCATAAGAGCCCAACACACCCAAACAACAGTATGATGACGGCACAAATAAAAATATAGCCACAATATAGAGCCACATAAAATGAACCAAAAGCCACGCACCAAGAGAGTCAAAACAGACATAACTTTTGTCCACAACCATGGTTAAAAGGCTATGGTTAAAAGGCTAGGCAAAAACATGGATTCTAGTCTAGAATTTTAAGCTTTAATTGTTTTATTTTTAATTCTTGAATTATATACTTACAAACAAGAATTACTCTATTAATTTAGTTATGGGTATTTCTATGAATTTCATTTGCATTAATCGATTCTTGTTTAATAAAAAAGTGGTTTGATTTTGCAAATACCTTATATTTTTATTACTATATATCTTTGAGATACTTGTTATTTTTGTAGAGTTATTAAAAGTAATTCATATACTTTATATTATTTCATTTGTTAATTATTTAGATAAATGACATGAGCAATTGTAATTGGAAAAATTCTCTAAGCAATTGTAAAATGCACTAGTGCTTACACTAGTGTCAACTGGTAGTAGCACTAACTACTCAGAAAAACTGTCATGTTTAAGTTGGCAAATTTTGACAACAAATTACTTAAGGCTATGATCTCTTTAGTTATTTGGGATATCTACCAACCCATTCTGGATATCCAAACTTCACTTAAGAAGAGATCTTGGTGATTTATTTGGATTGGATCCAAGCACTCATCATCTATTACACTCATCATCCATTAATTCATAGATTGGATCAAATCAAGCTATAGAAGGAAGTACATTCAGATGATTCAAGCTTGATCCTATATTTTTTGGAGATATTATTTGTGTTGTTTTTTGGTTTGCCCACAACAGTATCGTATAGCAGTATCTAACAGAATCACTCTTTTCTCATCCTAACTTTATCTATCCCGTCAGTAATTTTCCCTCCGCAACACGCATATATTACTCAAACATTTCGCACGATTTATCATTATACAAACATCACGCCAGTTAACCAAACACTTATTGTCTACCATTAAACAATCAACACACAATTGGCAAGTTCACATGGTATTGTACACACACACAACCTTAGGTAATCTCTGTACATAGACAACGTGATACATGCAAGTCATAAGACATCATTCATCATCTAGAAGGCGTGGTACAGAGACTCACCTTGCTTTCTTCACTTTGATAGCTTAGCTCATCCAAACGTCAAAGTCTCCTTTGTCCTGGAAGCTAAGCATGACAGCCATTGTCGGTTAATCAAATGGTGGTCAGTCCTTAAAACTCAAAATCTTAAATTAAACAAAAGCTTTGAGATTCTTACTCTACTTCTTCTTCAATCCATAAGTACAGAGAGATAAGGAAGCTTACCAGTTCCTCAATTTCTCTACCACCAACCTTCAATTCACACGACTGTTGCGATGTGCCGAGCTTTCTTTAGTTGCATCCCCTTCATCTTGAGAATGATTGAAGAAGATTCTATGGAGAGGAAAAATTCTATAAACAAAATTGAGAAAATTTTGTCTCCTCTCATACCTATTAATATACACTCTTTAGGGACGATCGTCATTTCAACCATCCATTCTTAATCATATTGTCTCCCACTATGGAACCAGCCGATTCTAATCTAACTAAACCAAAATTGAAATCTAACATTTCCCAATCAGTCACTTAAGTTTCTAAACATCTCATTAGGGATCGTAAATTTCTATTTCTATATAATCGGGCCCCAACTCTTTTTTGTGTTCGAGTCCTTAGGAGAACTAGGTGTGACAATCTCTACCATAAATCAGGGTCTCATTTACCAGGAATTTGGGTTGCACAACTTTAACATAAGTGATGTTTATTTTGTTGTTGCTTTAGGAAGTGTTTAGTATTGCTTCTAAGAAGCGCTTTCGGGATAAAAAGCACTTTTGGATAAAAAGTATTCCCAAATAAGCTGCTTTTTGAGAGAAAAAGTGTTTCTTCCGGACCAAAAATTGGCTAAAAAATATTTTTTTGAGAAGCTGAAAATTTTAACTTCTCTCTAAAAGTGCTTTTGGGAAAAAATCACTGTTTAGAAGTATTCCTAAACTAGACCTTAATCTCCGAGAAAACTTGTTGCTTCCTTGTAATATTTGACTTTGATACCATATGACATTTGTTTCCTTGTCAATAAACAACTTTCCCAATTTTTGCATAAACCAACCTTTTTTCTAGCTAAAGATATAATGTTTATTTCAAATAGGAAGATAAAGTACAATAATCAAGTATGACAAATTTAAATTCTGATAAGATCAACATACGTATTTCTCATACTTTTATTCTAATGAAGCGGAGTAGAATCATACGAGTTTTTCACAATCTAAAAGAACGGTGTCTGTAAATAACATCTTAGTAATGAACTACGGTAATGTTCAATTCCAAAATGACATTGGTGGCATTTATAATGATAGGGTTAAATAGAGCAACCCCTGTTGCCATCATGAATTCTCCTCTTCCTCCGACCACCGCAAGCCCAGGTTCTCCCCTTGAAAATACGCTTATTGAGCTGCCATTAAACCTACCGGTATTAAATCCAAAATCTATGTATTGTGTGCTTGATGCATTCATTCTGGATAGGAGCGCAATACCCTGAACATTTCCAATCACCTTCGAGTCAGGCTCAGGACCAGTCCTGAGGGGATCATTAAAGGAAACTAGGGAGGCAAATGGCACTGATGAATTATTATCGTTGCTTGTGATGTTAGCTTGGGCTACCTGGACTGCTGTAATGCCCGCAGTTTCGTGCATAAAGAAGTGAAGATTGGTGACCTTAACTGGCCTGGGATGATATGGTCGGGTCTTCGAGTAGTATTGGCTCTTCACTGCTACTTGGGAGAGGCAGATGATCAGAATCCAAGTCAACATCAATGTTCCACTCATTGTCTCTGCTTTACTATAATTTCTGGGAGCGAAATGTAGATGAAGTAGAGTTGTTGCTTCATTTTTATTAACAAAACACAAACTTTATACTCAGAAAACCCACGGACATGAAAATAATTAATTGTGCAGAACATTTTAAATACCTGCTTGATTTCTCCGGTAGTATTATTAAAAAGAAATGAAATCTTAATTAGAACGATCCACTTTGTAAATACCATTGAGTTTCTCCACTCCATAATTAGAACCATTCTGTCCATAAATAAAATGATTCACTCGCTCTCCATAATTAATTTGATGTTTTGGGCTTGAAATTGAAAATAATTGTAAGTTAATTCACTAACTCATTTAACAATATTATTAATATTAGAAATCCTATCATTCGCGTATTCGTTTAGAAACCACAAATTTAGAACACAAATGTATATTTAAAAATGACATACAATAAATAATAAAATTTACGATTTAAAACTAATTAACAATAACACATGAAATATGTATGCTATTAAAATCAAATTTTAGATTAATTTGTTTATAATGGTATTGTCATCAATCTTGAATCAATATCGAATTAACTTATGACACCATATAATTAAAATAAAAATTATAATGATGTTTACATACAAGATTTATATAAAAAAAAGATTACGGCAGATGACAGCCTGATTATTACTTAATAATATTGGGAGATATCCATTTTTATTATGTGTGGAAAAGACAGTACGTTATTTTCGTCATTCTTTACACAATGTATTATCAATAATATTATATTTCCAATTTAATTCAATAGAAGTAGATAAAGGCTTCTAACTAAATGGTTTGAATCATTTTTAGAAAAAAAATCAAACAATTAAAATAGTGTTTTTTTTCCTATTAATTTAATAAATTTATTAATTGGCTTCATTTTAAAATTACTTATAATATTTAAAAATATAAATAATTTTCAAATTTGAATTCGGTTATCTTAAAATCCAAATCCGAGTTATCGGAATTCAAATTCAATAGAGTTTTCCAAATGTTAAAATATCCAAATTTATTAAGTCAAAATATCATATAAAAATAAAATGGATAATAAGTTTAGATATCCAAGTAGGCAGTTTTGGATATTTGATTTATTGGCAAAAATGAAGTAGCGGGTTAATATCAACTCCTAATCCACAGTTTCTATCGTCACAAATCCAAGTAACACAAACGGGGAGAAAAGAATTTCTATCTACGACATTTTATTTATACATGAATGAAGAATCAATTATGCCAATTGTTGTTCCAACTACACACGTATTATGCACTGTGCAGCGTTCCCCCCAACAACTGATACATTCTACAAATTGTGGCATTTTATCTCACATTCGCACTTTTAGACCTATTGCAGGACAACACTGTTCAACTCCTATTTTGTTCTTTCATCTCTTTACAATATTGAGTATGCACGGATTACCTCAACAATAGGTGCTCGACATAACGGGCATTTTCCCCCACGACGAACCAACTCATTTGCACATTTTAAACAAGTGCACATGTGTCCACATCTGCAACCGGTTTTTTAATGTCAAAAACTTCAGTTGCAATGTCTAATTAAAGCCTTAATGGAGTTTCCAGTCAAAGGTTTCACAGATGATATTTGACCATGGAAAGATTTAGAAAAAGTTAAGAAGGTAAACCTGTACAAAAGCGAATCAATATGGCTATCACAACAAACACAACAAGTCCCTTTCCTCACATGACCCCAATTTGAACCATCATTTGATGCTTGTGCACTTGAACCTGGAATGCGACAGAAACAATTAAAACCACCTCAAGAAATCCCAAACAGTGCTTTGCAGGTAAGAAATGTTGGAAAGTTTTACGAACCTTTTTCACCAGCTGAACGATTCAAAGCTGCAGAGACTTCCTGCCTGATGGATCGCTGCAACTCCAACTGCATATCCATGCAGGCTTCCAACATCCTCTGCATGTGGTTCATCCCCTCCTGGAGTCTCACCATATCAGCTCTTAGATCATTAATCATCTCCCATTCCTGCTCAAAATAAGCAGCCTCATAAATAACTGAAGAGATGCAGAGTAAGAAAATGTACTGTACAAAATAAGACATCTGGGCCTATTTCCAGAGAATATTCAACTTCTATTCAACTAGCGATGACTGTACAAAAGCTGCAGCAAATCTATGTTACTGAGGTGTAAGTGTACAATATAGGCATGTGCACGGCACAGGCATGTTCAAATTTTCTAAGATTTTCCATATATTTGAAGGGTCCTTCAAGGTTCATATAACCATACTCGTGTCTGAAAATGTACCAACATTGCTACTTCAAGAAAATCGAATAGTTGGAGGCTTGGAGCATAGAGAAAATGAAACCCAGCAGTCACACAAGGACTTGTCTATAAATTTGATTATTATCACTATAATTTCACCATAGGAAAACAAAAATGACAACAGACAAACACAATCAGGGAGGAAAACATAACCCCTAGTACATAATTCAATCAGTTACTTATCCAACAGAATATCTCTCAAAAGGGATAATTCGACAAATAAACTTACCTTCAGTATGAAACTCAATCAGATTTCCTAGAGCTAATCTCTATATGTTAAAATTATTCCAATTTCCAAGAGAAAAATCTAACAAGATACTACAATGAAGAGAATGGAAACGATAAGATTCAGTAGTTAAGGAATAAGAAGTTTCAAGACTAAGAATAATGGCTTACAAGGTCCGATCTATGCATGCTGTGCCTAGACCAGCTAGTGTGATGTAAAGTCTGCTGCCACAATGGCTGTGGGGGTGGCACTGGAGGAGAAGGTAGCACAAGTGAAGGCCTGTTACTAGCATCATTCTGATTATCATTTGTTTCATCCCTCTGCTGCTCTTGATAACGCTCTGGTGAGGCTGGAGTTGGCAAGTTTCTGTGCAGATCCCAATCAATGGGAGAACGGCCTTGTCTTTCCACATAAGATTGTATTAATTGGTCTAGACTTTCCCGGAAACCACTTCGAAGAAGATTAGAGACACTCCTCCTACAAATTAAATTAGATCCATCAAGAAATCATATTTTACTTTAAAGTGAAAAAACACAACCATGTGATCAGATACCTGCTCAGAAGTTCTCTAAGCTCCATACTGTACACATTATCATCTTCAGGTGGATGAAATCTACTGAACCTTCCAACTGGGGTTGCACGACGTGCCCTTGGAGGATCAGAACGCCCTTCTGACCAATTTTCAACAGCTTCGCGAGAGCCATCCTCATGCCAAACTCTCTGGGCTTCCTGAGAATCACTTTCTTCTCCATTTACATTTCCAGGAATATCTTGGCGATAATCACTATCTGAACTTTCTTGCCAATTTGTATCCATTTCTTCTGCATTTCCCTCTCTCCATTCATTAAACTGAGCATATCTCGACTGTTGCCAGCTTTCTCTCTCATGATTGGTTGTTGGTTCCCGCCAATTCCCACCTTGGGTAGCATTTTCTTGCCAACTTATGCTCTCAACGGCTAGCATGTTGCTAACAGTATTTCCTGTTTGATTAGGCAACCGTCCAAAGTGACTTCCCAAACTCCTAGGTTGCATATCCTCATTGTTTTCACGTTGGACATCTTGTGATATATTTGTTTGGGAAATTTCATCTCTAGAATCATTGAAGACATTGTTAGTCATGGGTTCAGAATCGCTGTTTGCTTGACCACGTACAATTGCTTCTAATCTGTTCCGGAACCCTTCCCTGAATGAGAAAAATAATTGCCTTTTATGGAAATCAATGGAGAACTTGGAGCTGAAAAGGGCATTGCAGAGAATTGCGCAAGCTATAATCTAGAAGCAGGTAGATGGACTCTGCACTTGTGATCCATATCTGGTTTTCTTAAAAAACCATAAATACCACATATCTCTCATTGTTTTTCAAAAAATGAAAAATAGAACTAAGTTGTTCTGGTTTTCCACGACCAGGAGAAGGTTAAAAATCAATAAAATAACCAGACTAGAACAATAAACAAAATATTATAACTACTTGGGTGTAGCTGCATATTATATCAACAGAAAGTAACAAGATTGTCAATCATTAACACCAAACTCCAAGTACTACAGCAATGCATCTTGTTCTATGCATCATTTGCCAAAATTCCTCAGCCAATAAGATCATTGTTTTCACAAACATTAACCATTTTAGAACCATCACCGAAATTTTTGAACAAGAATGAAACATTCTCCAAAGAATTCGTAATCTAAGAATGAAAGAAAAAGTTTCCTACCTCAAACCAGATACAGTGTGCCATTGTCTTAATTGATTTAATTCACCCACAGCCACTGAAGGTGTTCTCTCCTCTTCAACAGGTCTTTCATGCAAGAACCTACCTCTGAGTAGTGACTGCAAAATTAAGATAAGAGTGCTGCTAGTTTAGCATGGCAACATGTGAAAACAAAAGGATTTTCATAGAGCAAAACCATATATATATATATTGACATCAATCATCAAGACATGTGATCACACAACAGTCCAGAAGTGATTTATAAAAGCTAATTCCATCACCGGCATACTTTTAATATTTTACTTTCATAAAAAATTAAAACGTTTTCTAAAAACATACGAATGATGTTACTTTCAGTCTTAACCATTATATAGATTAGCAAGTATTATCCTTCTACAAAGAAATAAAAGGTTAACCTCCTCTAGTTTCCAGCCTAGCATGAATATACGAGAAAGAGGGATGAATGGTGAAAAACTTAGGTAACAAAACGTATTTAAGGTTTTACTATAAAAATAGAAGTCAACCAAGAGCACCATTGAAATTAATGACAAGAGACTAAAATTCTAAAAATTCAATATGATAAATGACGATGGCACAAGATTAGTTAACTATTACACACCATTCAAACGGATCTAATCAATACTCAAGTTTCTAGCTTCTCAAGGAACAGCACTGCAGAAAAGTACAGAACAGAGCCACTTATGGATATTGAATATTTTTCATTCCAGAAAGAAAGCTAGACTCATGATTTCTCTGTTTCATATTTTTTCCTTTGGCTAATTTGTTGATTGGTGCAAGAACCACAAACCTATTAAGAAAATCAAATCAATTTACAGAGATCCCAGTAAAGCAAATAGATCGAACTCTTTGAGAAACTAAACTAGAAATCGAGCCCATCCAATTTCCGAACCAATTAAACAGGCTTGTTTCCTAGAAGTTACTGGTAAAATGGCTCTTGACTTAAAAGCAGAACATCCTTAGTCCCTTATAATTAAATTAGGTTAATACCACATGGGCTATAATACATATAGGATATAAAAGTCAAAACCTTTACTCAAACCATGGAACTAACATCCATGAATGGAGTGGAAAACTTGTAGTCCTATTTCAAGCAAATATATGAAATGCGCAAATCAGGAGAAAGCATATAATGTACACTACATCATTATTGCAAAACCAAATAGCACAACATTAGTAGACACTTAAGATATGAAGATTTAATTTAAGTCAATTTAAGATGCATCAGATTTGAGACATTTTTTGCAAAATTAGCAAAGTTAAAAAGATAAAGACATACAGACCATAGCTGAATATAATTCACCGAAAAAAAGAAAATCATTGTATGCAGCATTTACAAAAAAAAAAGGCAGCTATAACCGTGACTCTCTTAGAGTTGTGCAAACTAAACAATCTTCTGATATGTACGTTTTTATTGCAATAGGAATTTCAGTTTTATTTATTTATTATATCAGGTTTTATTTAGTGTTTTAATTTTACTTACTTTCTCTATTATATTAGGTTTTTGTTTCCTTCATAAACTCTAGGGTAGGAATTCTATTAGGACTCTGTTCTTTGTTATTAAGAGTCTATAAAAGGCTAGATAAGCAATTATTCTATAAAAAAAAAAAAAAAAACTTTATTTTGAGAGGGGTTCGACGAATATGTCTTTCGAGTAACCATGGGTCAAAGTAAGAATTCTTTGTCGTCTAGACCTGTGACTACATCCTACTAACTCACCTGAATGCGGTTACGATGAGCAAAATCTGATACAGCACGGTGCTCCAATAAACCCTGAAGTTCTCTCTGTCTTTCTCTTTCAGTCCTCACAAGTAAGTCAATTACTGCTTGTCTTCCACGCAACCTCAGTAAGTCTCTCTGAATGTGCTCTGGTTGACCTTCATCTTGATCATTAACTGAGCCATCAGGAACTCGGTCAACTTGCGCACCGCTTATAGCTGCCTGATCTTCCCTATGTCCCCAATGAACTCCTCGCTGTTGACTTGACATTTGTACCCACTCCCGGACAATTCTAACTCGCTCACGCTCCGTGTCACCAAGCCATTCAGCTCTACGGTTGCCAGCCCTTTGGGTAACACTGGATGAATGATCACTAATCCCACTCTCCATCCATCCCCGAACTATCTCTCTCACCCTCTCCCTCTCAACTTCACCAAGATCAGGAGACTGCTCCCTACTAGACCCATTATTATCCCCATGATCATTCTGCAACACACCTTGATCGTTCGACCAAGTTCCATACTCATTCTCTCTCTCAGTAACATCCCCAACGCTCCCACGATTCTCACTCCCGCGGCTCTCATTCAAAGTCATACTAGACATTGTCCTATTATCATCAGCATTCCTTTGCTGCCTCAACCTTTCCCTCACCCCCTCCCGTGCCCTATTCAACAAATGCTCATCCTCTAACTCCCTCCACATTTGCAAAATGGCAGAAGCCTGAGTGCTGGGCCTGTCAACATTCCCACCTTGTCCTCTAGAAGTAGGCGACTCTGACTCTCTCAAGAAAGAGGAATCAAGCATCGAAACAGTATGTAAACCAGCTAAAGCCATCAGCTCGGACTCCCTATTCCTCCTCTCCATTGTAGTTATCATTTCCTGAGCCTGCCTAGCAGCCCACTTACTCAAAATCCTAGATTGCCGCCTTCTTGTGGCGGATGACTCGGCTAAGTCATCACCTTCAATATCAGACCTTCTCCTCCTCCGAACAAGTTGATCAGCCTCATCATCCTCATCATCAGGATTTCTACTAGAACTACATGATGCAAATGACATACAATCATCCAAATGCCCCCTCATTATTTCTTCCAAACCCCTTTCGAATTCAGCTCTGGCATCACTTGGGGGTTCAGGTTTTTGTAGTAAAGGTTGAAAATCTGTCATTTTTTTCCCTAATGCAGATAACCCATTTGCCTCCTAATAGTGAACCTAAGATCACAACTTTGAAATAAATATGCCAAAAATTACAAAATCAACCTCTAAATCAGCTCACAAAATTCATTATATATATAAACTATCCTATGCCCTACAATTGGAAACAGCTAATTTCTTCACCAGATAACAATTCCAAATTCAAAAACATTATACAAAAAAATCCAAAAAAAAGAAGACCAAAAGAAATGGGAAAAAAAGGAGGAAATTTTGATTGAAACTCGTTGAAAGTGAAAGAAAATTCCAGGTGAAAGAGACGTGCCTGTGAATTTTGACAATAAAAATGTGAGGAGAAAAAGAAAAAAGAACTAGCTTTTCTATTGGTCTTTATGGAGCACTGAAGTGTAGGATTTCCTACTTTATTTTTCTCAAAATGAAAATAGGAAACAGAAACAGAAATTCTGATTGTCAAAAAAAGAAAGAAAAGGAGAGAAAGATGAAATTCAAAGAAGATGATGATTGTGAGAAATTTATAATTACATGAAAGAAAGAGAGTGTGTTTTATTTGTGATTTTTAATTTGATTTAATTTTTATGGGAATAAGATAGAGGCGCCAATTTGCAAAGGAGTGACACGTAATCAAAACTTTTAGCTTTTGATATTTCATTTGTTTTTAAGACTAGTCACTCTTTTATAATTAATGTAAATTAATAAAATATTAAAATTTAATGGATTTTATTTCAGAAATTAAAACAGCATATATTTCAGCATAACAAGTTTCATATGGAGAGTAATTTGATGGTGATTGTAAGGAGTTGGTTTTTAACATGTTTTATTCACCTTTAATTAACAAGTTTTAATAGCATGCTGGATTGAATCCGTAATTATTTAAGGATTAAAGTAAATTAGGGTTTGCTTCTGTTCTTTCAAATGTTGATTGTTGGTTGTCCACAACAATCACAACTTACATTCACCAGTGTCTGATAATTAAAGCCTGTAATTAGTGAGATCTTATGTTTAATAATCAATAATAGAGTGTATGAAAACAATTCCATTATGATTTAATTATATCTTCTAAAAAGCTTGCCTTAAATCAATTAATGAAAAAGTTTGGATGGTAACCTCCTCAACTAAAGTCAATGGCACACAAAGATCAAAAGTATTGCATCCATAGGAATTTAGAACAATCTCTAAGCGCTAGATGTTTGAAACAGTAGTCTAGACTTTTATTATATTATATTTAAAAATTAAAGAATGCCTTAACCAGAATATAGGCCTGCTTGATAATTGATAGGTACTCAAGCTCATGAGCATGGTTGTAACAAATTATCTTTATAGTGGGCCCATTGGTTTGAAGGTTCAACTTGCCTTTGTTTATTTTTAGGTTAAATTATACCAACAGTTACATAATTTTAGAGTAATTGATAAAACAGTTTTATTTCAGTCACTCAACTTTTAAAAAGTTATAAAATAGTCGTTTTTGACGTTTTCCGTCACAGACGTCACGGCAAAATGACATGGCAGGTGACGACGTCATTGGTGTTAAAAAACCATCTAGCTAGCCGGTTACTCTCACTTTAACAGCCCTACCAGCACCATTTTAAGGTTAGAGAAAAAGAAAAAGAAAAAGAAGAGAAGAGAAGAAGAAGAAGAAGGAGGAGGAGGAGAAGAGGAAAAATGGAGATGCCTAAAGTGATTTAAGGAAACTGTTAATCAATTTCAAGGGCTAAGAACATCCTTAAATCCTAGCAAAGCTTCATATGGACAGCTCCTAAGTTCCCCTTAAGTTTTTGATCAACAACTTGGGAGAGTCTACTTCCATTGCTATATCCGAAAGTAGAAGCAGAATTGCTATATCCGAAAGTAGAAGCAGAATTAGGGCCAGGAAGAGGGGCGTTATCAATTAACAGCCTATGATTACCCACGATATCACTGCTTCTGGAGTGGGAGGGATTACTCAAAGGAGGAGCAGATGAACCCCTAAATTCACGATTCTTAGATTTACTTAGATGGCTTTCGAGGAAGCCTGCCTAGTATTTGCTTGATCATATTCAAATCAAAATAAAGAACCAAATCCACAATGAACCAACCCTTATTCAATTTTCCTTTACAGCATAACCTAGTCCATTAAGAGAAAGGAACTTCAACTCCAAAATCAGAGAAGAAAGCCCTATAAACTATCCCAGAAATAGATACCTCTATCAGGATAAAATTTTGAAAAACCCCAAAAGCATCTACCAAAGCAAACACTCTTGCTCTTACTAATCATCCTAGACCCAAAATTTGACAACTTGTTTTGCTCAATACAACTATAAAACAGAAAGATAACACCTTTTGACTTAACTTCAACAGAAATAAAAGAAAAAAAATCCACTTAAAACTGGAAGGCAAAACTACAAACTTCAAGAATTAAGAAAAAGCTCCAGATTTTTAATTCTATGTAGTTCTCTGTTACTTCTTCTTACCCAAATCAGTAGCCAAAGTCAGTTGGGTCAAATGATGACAGGATCTGGGTTTTATCAAAAACACCGAACTAGGATCAATCATGGAAACTATGAACCAATATATATATATGAACTATAAAAGGTGATGAACTAATACAGAAGATAACATAACAACAAGAAGAAAAAAAAGCAAAAACAAGACAGAAGACTAAAGCAAACCCAGAAGAGAGGAAAGCCCTTGAAACTTACAGAAAGCTATAATAACTTGATGCAGAAGTTGAACACAAATTTAACTTGCCACATCAACTAGTTAACTTGCCATGTCAGCAGTCCCGTTAACACCCTAATGAAAACTATTAATCAGTGGCTATTTTGTAACTTTTTGAAAGTTGAGTTACTGAAATGAACCCCAGGTGTCTATTTTGTCAGCTACCCCAAAGTTGGGTGACTGTTGGTGTAATTTACCCTTATTTTTATGTGCTTTTCTTGAAGAAATTGTTTTCTTTTCCATAAACGAAGAGTTTTATTGAATTAAAACTAATATGATACATAGGAGTGCCAATTAAGTTAGTACTTACAAAACAACACAAAGTTTGGGATATCAAATAAATAGCATAAAGGTCGTCAGAGCTCCTAGCATTAGACAAAACACTAGGATTGACAAGATTTCCAACTCTAGCTAAAGCATCAGCATAGCGGTTTCCTTTTCGAAAGGTATGCCGGAGACAATTATCAACAAAATTATAGGTCCAAATAAAACATTGTCAATATATGAATGATTTAGAAGATCAATATAACATTGGCATCAAGTTCAACAATAACATTAGTAATATTCATTCTTTGTGCCAGTAAAAGGCCATCACGAAGAGCCCAGAGTTCAGCCATAATGTCGGGAGTTTTGCCAAGGTAACGATGACATCCAACAATCCAATGACCATTATGATATCATATAATAGCTCTTAAACCTACAATACCTGGATTACTTAGGGAGGAGCCATCACAATTGACTTTGCTCTAACCATACGTGGAGGGGTAGTCTGTAACACCCCTAACCCGTATCCGACGCCAAAATAGGGCTACGGAGCATTACTAAACTTATAACTTAATCATTCAAACATTTTATAAACAAATCTCATTCAAATTAAAAATCATTCAAATTCATTCATATAGTCCCTAATACGACGTCCCTAATACGAGCCTTTGAGCCCCCAAATAAACATTAGAAGTGGTTCAAGACTAAACCGAGCATTCAATGAATTTTTATGAGAATATAGAAAATTTTTCAAAGTGCAAGGTTCACACGCTCGTGTGGACTGGAGACATGCCCGTACTATAGGCCGTGTTCAACCCCGTGTAACTCTTTGACTTGGGTCACACGGCTAGACCGCATGCCCGTGTGCCAGGTCGTATACCCTTCAAAATAGCCTCACACGCCCGTGTGCCAAACCGTGTACTAGGCTGTGTGAAAACTGGAGGGTATACTGACTTGTGCCACACGGCCAAGCCACATGCCCGTGTGCTAGGCCTTGTGGAGTTAGTGACTTATTTTCTAAATAGTATCAGGGGACACACGGCCGTACCACCCAACCGTGTGTCACACACGGCCGAGACACATGCCCTTGTGGACAAAAATAGGCTATTTTCCAAGCCACTTTTCTCACCCTAAAGTGGTATCGACCTACATACATCAATATGCATACAACCAAGGCATAATAGGCATTCAAAATCAATTAATGTCAAGTTTATAATATGTAATATCAACACATACAAGTAGTTCTATAGGCATTTCAATTAGCCATTTCAATTCATGCCAAAAATGTCATCCAAATCTACCTAAATGGTCAAACAAATGTGTGAAACATTGTATAACTTAGCATGTATACACATTCTCCATTTTCAACCATTTGGTACCTTATGTACCAATTCACAAAACATGCATTAACATAGTAATTATACATATCATATCATAAAGCCATTTACAATGAATTACATATCCAAAAATACCAAAATAAGCCAAATCACATGGCTAATTTCATAACTCAGACAATAAGAGACATATAGGCCACCTTAGCCAAAACACCTATACATGCCATTTAACCCAAAATATAAAGTCTAAGTACCCAAAATAGAGTTTGATAGTGCGACGCGATCTCTGACAACTTTCAAAATCGAGCGATCTTCCGAACCACTAAAAACATAATAAAATAAGCAGAGTAAGCAATTAAGCTTAGTAAGTTCGTATAATGTGAATTAAACTTACCATTTGAGCAACATTTAAATAAGTGATCCCAAAGAATGATACAATTAAATTTGACCAAAGCCTATAATACAATCCATAATCACATTAGTTATATATTCACATAAAACCAAGAACCATATAGAAGCTCATCAATTGATTGAGTTCCATGTAAACATGTATCAAATATCAATCTTTTTCATATAAGTTCTTGTACTTATTCATATCAATCTTGTATAATTTCATAATATAACGATGTCCGTTGAACCACTTAAAATCTCGTTAGATAAACGGGTGGTACACCCAAGGTGTACTAAACGGTAATCCTTCAATTTTTATTCATGTATGCTCCTAAAATTGATAATCAGTAAGCTCCTTAGAGCTGAGCATCGGTAAGCTCTAATGAGTTGCAAATCGGTAAGCTCATACGAGCTGTGGACTCACCACAACAAATGCAGGATCTCAACCAATACGGTAACCCTAATAACATGTCATTTATATCTTACGAATTTCTAATGTTCAAACAGGACTCGGTATTTCTCATGTATCGATAGTTATACATGTGATAATCATACATAATAATTAGATCCATTCACATAAGTATAATTCAATTAGGGCATATAAATACTCAATTTAATTACACGAAATTACCTCGAACTCGTATGACGGAAAACGATCGTTTAATCGATAACTTTATCCTTTCCCCGATCTAATTTCGTACATTGATTTTCTTGATCTATATAATCAAATTTAACTAATTTAATAATTATTCTATTCAATTCGGTCCAATTTCATAATATGGCAAAAATTATCATTTTTCCTCTAACTTTTGACTTCTTTACAATTTAGTCCCTAGGCTCATAAAAATGAAATTAATGCAATTTCTTTCACATGTAAGCCTAGTAAAATTTTATTTATACCTATATCAGCCCATATATTGCATAATTTCACACATTTACTACAAGATTTTCATATTTCTCTATTAAGCCCCTATTTGACAATTTCATTAAAAATCCTTTAACAAAAGTTGTTTACTTAACAACTAAGATTTATTTTCTTCCATTAAACTTCAAGAACAAAAAAAATTGCTGTCATGGAAAAACCCTAGACTTTTCATCATATTACAAATTAGCCCTCTAATTAGCCAGCTTAAGCTACAAGGTTTCCAACAACATAAAAATAAAAAAAAACCACCAAAATAACTTACATACAAGGGTTTATGTTGCTGAAAATTTGAGCTCTCCAATGGTTATTTCTTGGAGGAAAATCGATGGAAGAAGATGAAGTAGAGATGATATTTTATTTTTCTTTTGTTTATTTTATCTTTACCAACCTAACATTGACTATTTCATCATTTTTTTACTCCACGTACATCTACTAATTTCATTAGTGGTCTAATTAATAAATAATGACATCTAATTTAAATTTATATAGCTATTTGGCACCTTTAGCTAATAGAACACAATTTTCGCACTTTATGCAATTTAGTCCTATTTCACAAATTGAGCATACAAATGGTAAAATTTCTTAACAAAATTTTTATACCATAATTCTAACATGCTATAGACCATGAAATAATAATAAAATAAATTTTATGACCTCGAAATTGTTGTCCCGAAACCACTATTCTAATTTACTGAAAACGGGTCGTTACATAGTCCACATTATTTGAAGAGAGGAAGGATAGCCTCAAAATTTAGATCCATGAGAAAGAGAAAAATATTCCATAACAAAAGAAATACTTTGTATTTGATATTATCTCCATTCAATAGGACTGTCAAAGATGATTGCATTTCTAGCAATCCAAATGCTATGGAGGAAGAAGGTGAATAAAGTAAGCCAATGGATGTAGTGGTTGGGAAAGGTCGATTTCAAAGTCAAATTCTTTTTAAACCAAACTAGCAGAGAAAGTAAAGCAAGGCTCATCGCTTAAGGGGGAAGGGGAAGAGCCTTCAAAGATGAGAGGTAAAGGAACAATATCTAAGAAGGTGTTCAATGGTTTCAGGGTGATTGTTGCAAAAGGGACAGTTAATGGTAATGTTCATACCTTTAGAACAAAGGAAAGAGTGGGTAGGATGAAAAAAATGAGCAACTTCCTAGATGAAGAAAGAAAGCTTCGAAGGAAGTTTAAGTTTTCAAATCCACATCTAATCCCCTAAAGCAGGTTAAGGAAGGTTTAGAAGGTTTGAAGCAATATGATAAGTCGATTTGAAAGAAAAAAAAAAACATTGGAGGCGGCGTTCTAACACAAGGTATAAGGACCATCAGAAAAGAAGGATAATGAATGTGCAAGAATATTGTACCAGAAGAAATTAGGGATTTCAAATAACAAAGAACACAAACTAGATTGGAAATCGTTGACTAAGAAGTTCTCTTCACGTGGCATAAAGTGGCCATGAATAAGAAAGCGAATAGAACCCAAATTTGTATAATCATCATGCAAAAAAAAAAACTCGAGAACTATCTTCAATGATCCACTAGATACATGTAACACACTATACTCGACCCGATCGCTGGGTTCGAGTATCCAATACCACAATTGACCCAAGTAACTTAACAGGAATTTTAACTTAAATTATTTACTACTTAAATATCGTCATGCTTTCTTAATTCTTGGCATCATATTTTCCTTATTTTCTTAATTTATCAATGGGTTTCCAAAACTTAGCTACAATTAAATATTCTACAAATTCTAAGCTATTACAATCAATCTGCCTTAATTTGTCATGTACGTAGTTATATATATATGAACATACTTGCTGTGACTTGGAATTTGCAACTTGTTAGACGTTCAGTTAATTAAACCTCGAGGTGTAGCCTCTAAGGGTGACCCTCTGTATGCATGATATGACTCACGAAGCCATCCACGAGAGCTTGGTGGTATTTGGCTTAGTCCTTCCACACAAGTCTTGTGTTACCCCTTGGTCCTACATTCAAGATAAAACACGTGTAAGTTCAAAGAACTTAGTGAGAATCTTCTAATACAATGTACTCGATGGCTTTAAAGTTAAGAATTTAATAGTAAATGCACACAATAAAACTCTTTATATATCATAGGGGATCCCATAGTTTAAACAATGCAGAAAACACCTATGTAGTCTTCTTTAAGAATAAATGTAACACCTCTAACCCTTATCCATCGTAGAACAGGATTACGGAGCATTATCGAACTTTACAGACTAATTATAAATATTTCATTACCTTTAATAAACAAATCAAGAATAAGTCATATAATACTCATATTGTCCCTTAGATGGGTCCTCGAGGCCCAAAATACACAATAGAAGTGAATCGCGACTAAATCGAACGCTCAGGAAATTTTCCCCAAAATCTTAATTTTTTTCCTTAAGAGCAGGCGACACATGCCCGTGTGGCTCCCACGGCCAAGAGACATGCCCGTGTCTTAGGCCGTGTGGGCATTTGATGTGAGGCACACAGCCGTGTCCCAACCCGTTTCCAAATTTGGGTAGCTAATAACTTGGGTCACACAGCCAACCACACGCCTGTGTGCTAGGCCGTGTGTGAAATGTAAGGGTCACACGGCTAAGTCACACACCCGTGTGCTAGGCCGTGTGCAAAAACTTGGGTATTCTATTTTGAAAATTTAAGGTTCAGGGGACACACTGCTAGACTACATGCCCATACGCCAGGCCGTGTGTTACACACAGCTTAAACACACGCCTATGTCTCTGCCCACATGGACGAAAATAGGCCACTTTAAGGCCACTTTTCTCACACTTTTTTATATCAACCTGTAGACAACAATTCAATATACCAAATAGCCCTAATCAAGCAATAAACACAAGCCAAAAATCATGTTTTAAACATAATAAGCTATCACAAAATTCAATTGTCTAAACTTATCAAATAACTCCATTCATTAGTTTACCAAATTTACTACTAAATACATGCATACAACATTTAAGATTCACAATCTTTACTCAAATTATTTAATTACCAAACCATCCTTTTACATGCCATATAAACCAAAAAATACTTAACAAAATCTGCCAGAGCAAACTGGATAGTGTGGCTTGATGTATTGATCCAATCCTCCAATCTCACGCTAATCTACAAAGAACATTAAACAACACGAGTAAGCTTAACGAAGCTTAGTAAGTTCGTTGGCTTTAAATACAAATCTTACCGAACATACTAAAACTGCTTATTTAAATAAAGCATTCAATATACATTTCCTGCCAATCACAACTTCAATTGATAAATTCACTTATTTCATATTAGAATCAACAATATCATTGAGCCTTCAACCATTAGTATCAAATGTCACTTACCGAATTATCAACCTTTTTCAGACTAATGAACATCTTACGGATATGAATTCATCGTAAACTGAGGCCCGAGGGCTAAATAGAAGCACATAAGTGCTAATGGAAACTCGTAAGGGTTGAACAGAAGCTCATAGGAGCTGAACGGAAGCCCATTAGGGTTAAACAGAAACTCATATGAGTTAACTGAAGCTCATGAGAGCTAAATAGAAAGTAAACATGAGTGTTCGCAACAAATGCTGAACCTCGGTTTACTTGGGTAATTTTGTCGTCAATTCCCCAATTTACACTGAACGATTGTACTCAATCTTGCGTTCTGTTCACTTCTAATACTTGATTCAATTTCGTAAATTTAATAATAATTTTATTTTCAATAATTGCTGCAAATAAATACAAAATACCATTTATCAATTAACATATAATATTAAAATTTAACCATACGAACTTACCTGGGCTAATTTGTAAAATTTGTTATAACTGAGAAACTATTTAGATAATTTCTCTTTTCCACGATTTTCTTTGTGCTCTTGATCTAAAATATAAAATTATTCATCCATTAGCACATATTTCAGCCTCATTTCACTTTACAATTTATACCCTTCAATTTTTGAAATTACACATTTACCCCAACTTTTACAATTTTTACAATTTAGTCCCTTATCAATAAACCCATCAAATGAGCTATTTTTCTCAACTAACACTTTATCTAATTATTTTAGGCTACCATACAGCTTTTTAATTCATAATTTCAACACCAAACCCTAATTCTCAACTTTTTCACAATTTAGTCCTAAAATCAATATCTATCAAAATTATTTAATAAAATCATCATATAACAAAATTAAAGCTTCAAATACATGAAAATTAATCATAAACATCCAGCACCCATCAATTTTAACTTTCAAAATCATCCACAGAATCAGAAACTAATGAATTAGATAATTGGACCTAGTTGTAATAGTCTCAAAAACACAAAAATTACAAGAAAAAGGCAAGAATTGAACTCACTTGTAGGAAAAATATGAAAAAATAGCTTAGAGGGACTCTTATATGGCTATTTTTGGTTGGAGATTGATGATAATGTCTAGAAAATCTTTTAATTGTTGTTTTATTTGTTTATTTTACAAAATTTCCAATTTTGCCCTTATTTCATCAAAATTCTTGATTTTTCTACACCCATGCCGTCCAAGCCTTCTATTTTGGGATAATTTGCCCTTTTAGTCCTCTCTTATTAAATACTTAAGCTATTTAATCACTTTAGCAAATTTTATACCTTATTCAATTTAGTCCTTTTTATTTAATTAACTATCAAAACGTTACCTAAACTTTAATATTAGCTTATTGACACTCCGTAAATATTTATAAAAATATTTACGGCTCAATTTATGAAATTGAGGTCTCGATACCTCATTTTCAAAACCACTTTTCTTAATAATTTTTTCTAAAACACAAACCACCAAATCAAAAATCTTTCTAAAATCACACTTGACTTGTAAATAATAAAATTTTCAAACTCACTTGTCAGATTTAGTGATCTCGAATCACTGTTTCTGATACCACTAAAAATTGGGCTGTTACAATAAAATTCGGGCATTCAAGCAAATTCAGTTTTCCTTCCTGTCATGCTACTAACCCTTTTTGAAGACTTAAATTTGTTTAACTTCATTTCAAAAGTTCAGGTTACCTTCCCAAGTTTGACTTATCGACAACAACCATACCTGCGAATTTTATGGGTTTATAATAAATATTTCAGGATTTCCCTAAAAATTTTCTTCTTGAAACTTGGCTTGTACATAGTTTCCTTCTTTAATGATCCATTTAATGACACCCTTGTTTGTGGCTTTGAATAAAATGATTTGGGTGAAGAATAATCACCTCCAACGTTGTGGACCTGTACTTGCCAGGTAGTTCCGTGGGACTTTTCTATGACAAAGCATTCTACTGTGATATTACCAGTAGTAGATGGTTCTCGGCAGACTACCTCCTTCTTGGATTTCCCTTGGCAGACTTCCATACTTGATAGTCTAAAATGGGTTCCTCACGATATAGGGTCCTGATGGACATCCGTGCCTTCTGCTATTTCCCAAAGTACTGCCCACTAACATACTTTGGCGGAATTCCCTCTTATTTCTGGCAACCTCTTTACCCACAAGTTCTTAGCATTTCAATCTGTATAATCGTCTCGATTTATTATAGTTCATATTGGTTTACCCAATAACTCTAGCGGACTCCTATTGGACACTTAGAAGGAAATACCATTTCCTCCCACCTATGTTGCGATTAATACGCTTCTACTTGTTTATCTTACCTCTGCATTTTAGCGGATCTTCTTGATAACACACTAGCCTACATTCCCAGACGTGACACGATTATCCCTACATATTGTTCCTATGCAAGTTATACATTGATTTTCCTTTTTATGTCCTGATAGACTTTCCTATTTACTTCCCAATAGACCCTATTTCATCACGAGATGTACCTGTCCACCCTTAGATCGTGTCATGGCTAACCGTGGACTTTTGATTCTAAAGAATTAAAAAACCCCTTTCGAGGTGTCACCCCGAAGGACTTGCAAGCCATTTACATGGTGTCACCCTAGAGGACCTATATATCGTTTTCATGGTGTCGCCTTGAAAGATTAGTAGATAATCGTCATCATGGTGTCACCTCAAAGGACCAGTAGATAATCGTCGTCATGGTGTCGCCCCGAAGGACCACTAGATATTCTTTCTATGATGCCACCCAACTCATTTGTATCCGATAACAACTTGCCCATTCCTCCATCACACCAATTATTATCTTCAACTACTTTGTTAATGTAACTTCCTCCGTACTCTGTATAAAATAAGCATGCATATCACTCAAGTCATTATACTTATTACTATATTATACAGTACGTCATTGACCATTTTCATAATTATTTGACATCCAGTGTACATACTATATAGTGCTATGTATACTTAGCATGCTCATTGACCATTTTTATACACAACAATAGATTCAGGCAACTAAGAACAGGCACAAATATAGATCATTCAAACAACACAATATCTTCCATCACCTAAAATCAAAGTACAAAAACTCACATTAAATTCTTCATCCTTATCAGCTTAGCTTCCTAAACGCCAGAACCTCCTTCGTCCTGGCAGCTAAATATGGCAACCACATATCAGTAAAATCGAGGTATTCAAACCTTAAAAACCCAGAACCTATAAACAAAAACTTTTCAGGAATTGTTACTCTCTCTTCTTTTAATCCACGAGTACAAAAAGGCTAAGGAGCTTACCAACTTACTAGATTTTTTACTTTCCAAAATCGAGTCTCACATTTATTGCCTCATGTAGAGCTGTCCTTAACTTTCTCTTATTTGGAGCAACCGAAAAAGACGATGAAGATGAGAAGAATATCATAATTGAATTGAGAAGAATTTATTCTCACATAAATATATATACCTAGATTGCACAGTCTCTACAATCTCAAATAACCAATCATCCCTAACCATATTGTCTCCCACTAAGGAACCAACTGATTCCAACATAACCAAACAAGAATTGGTTCCCAACTAATTACCAATTAACCACCAAAATTTTCCAAGCATTCCAATAGAGCTCGCCAACTTACTATATTTTTCAAGAAATTCCCAATTCTCTATAAATTTTCAGGACTTAAAGAAAACCAAGTGTGACAATAACTTTCTCAATAATATGCTGCACAGTCTTTAGAGCTTTCCAAGTGACCGAGGATTTAACTTTGGAGTTTTCATTTTAGAGGTACTTCGTATAAAGAATTTGTGTCCATAATTTAGAATTGGAATGAATAAGCCACTAATAAAGTTTTACGAGATAAACTTGGTTTTGAGCTTTCATCTGGCAAATTACAAGTCCCTCATCTCATTTCGATTTTGAGATAGTTGCTCAGTTTGCTAGATGAATGTGAGTGCAAGATTTTGTCCCTCCCCAAAATAATTATGATTAATGCAATCAATGGAATTACATATGCTAGAAGGGAGTTTTTGACATTGCATGAATTAGAAAGGATAGAAGTCGTAGTAGATTTTATAAGAACAAGTCTCCCGGCAAAGGAAAGAAGATTCACTTTCCATCTAGAAAGTTTTAAATGAATTTTTTTGACAATGAAAACATAATCCTCTTTGCTGGCTCTTTTATGATGGATTGGATAACCAAGATAGTGGCCAAGGTTATAGGTTTCCTAAAAGCTTAATAGATTTGTAATCCAAGATCTTTTGGAGCTAGGAGTATTTGGTGAGAAATAATTTTTTAAAATTTTGAAGATTGATTTTCTATCCAAATTCTCCATAGAAGGATTTAGGATTTCCCTAATAGTATTAGTTGATTCCCTATTTTCTCGAGCAAAGAGTATAGTATCACCTTCAAAGAACACATGAGAGAGACCTGGACTAGCTCGAGAGCGTTTGAGGGGAAACGATTTCTTTTGAGAGCAGGCATGATGAATAAAATGATCGAGATATTCCATATAAAGGATAAAGATATAGAGAGATAATGGGTCTCCTTGATGAATTCCTCTGATAGGAGTGAAACTATTTAATTTTTCTCCATTGACAATAATGGACATAGTATAAGAAAAGATACAACTCATGATAAGATTAATCCATGGCACCAGGAAATTGAAGGAAGTAAAACACCTTCGAATGAAGTCTCACTCTAAATGGTCAAAGGTTTTTTCAAGGTCAAGGTCAAGTTTAAGAGCCATGAGTCCTTGTTTTCCCTTCTTAAAGTCTCATAGAGTGAATTGCTTCTTGAATAATGGCAATATTATCAGAAGTGATGGAGGAGACACCTGGGCATTACGGGATAAGAGTGATAAGAGTATCATTAAAAGTCTTTGAACATGTTGTATGAATTGAAAATTTCCATGATCAAAGCACAAAATTTGGGGTGGACAATATCCCAATATTTTTAAAGGAATATTGGATGAAAACCATCAGGGACAGAAACTTTAAGTGGTTTGAAACACCACTTGAACTCATGAGACAAAGCTCTCGAATGTTATCTTGCGAAAGAGAGGGCCATAGTCAGAGACTATTGAAGAAATTGTTTATTTCTATGTTAAGTCTCAAAAGATGTGCTATCAAATTATTTCCTTAATTATTGGCGAAAAAATTATCTTCCTCAAGTTTTATAATTAAGAAAAAAAATTGAAAGCTTCAATAATTCAATAATGACTAGAAGGGAATAAGGATTTGAGAAATTGAGCCAAGTTCTAATGTCATATAATATAAACATTAAAAATCACACTAAAAAAAATGATGATTACCATTTGCCCTTTCATCTGTCTTGGTAATACATGTTATATATGTGTTAAACATTGTTTGATTATAAGTATCTAATTATTATTTTCGATAATTTTTTAAATTTAAAGTGTTTGATAAATTAAAAATTTAAGTGTTGAAAAATTAAGTATTGAATTTTTATTGTTAAATTTTATAAATATTGAATTTATATTAAAAAATTGTTTGGTAAATTAATAATATAGATACTGAATATAATTATGTTAGTTGATAAAAGTAAATATTGATTTTTAAAAGGTTATTTATTTTAAAATTTAATCTTATTAACATAATATTTTATATTATTTTGGATAATTTTGGATGGAAGATAAACATGATAATTTGAATTTCATTTTTTAAATTTTTTATTTTTTTGATACAATAAAATTAATTTAATATTTTCTACAATAAATAATATTTACTACCTATTTATATTATTCATTTTGTTTAAAATTTTCATTTTCAATGAAATAAAAATTATTAATGATTTATCACTCTTAATTTTTAAATTTAATACATCATACCATAATAAAATATAAATACTAATTACTTTTAATATTAAAAATTAGATTAATTTCTTTGTTGGAATCTTCTAGTGTAATCCTAATTTTTCTTTAAAAATAATATCTTTTCTATCTTAAGAAAAGAAAAATTAATATATTACTATTAATAATAATATAATATAAAAATACTAATGATTTTTAATATGTTAGGTATAGCTAAACAATATAGCTCGCTAAGATCACGACCGAGCCAATCCCAACTGCCCTGACAAGATTATAATCACATATGCCGGTTTTTACATGGCTTGTAAGATGGAGTAGTTTATTGTCATTGGTTGCTCCCTTGGTTGGAAGATGAAGGTTGGAAACTTTTCCATTCTATTTGTCTTGTGTGAAAGCGATCATCATTTTTTAAGAATAATCAGGCTTTCGTTGGGTAGAGAGGTGGTGATTGTACTTAGTGGCATCGACGCAAAAGAGCTGTGCGGGTGATTGTCGAGTGTCGTGCCGTTAAAAGGAGAGGCCAAATAAATTAAATGGGTGCCGATTAAAATGCAGATGGTTGAAGAATCTTATACTGATCCCTCCGCATCTTGCCACTGTTGCGTTGACGAATCAATATGATAGAGCTCGGATATTTTAGATGATTGGAGAAATGTTCTTCCCAAACATGTATAGAAAAAAAGTTCATTTCATGTTTTAAGAATTGAGTCGATTGTCAAACTAAATAGACTATCCATATACGAAAAAACTATTACAAAATTAGTTTTTTTTTTAAATTTTGAAATGTTCATAAAAATTTGTAATAAATATATCAAAATTAGAAATAATTAATAAATATAAATAAATATTAGGAGAAACATAAACATTCATTTTATAAATTATATAAAATTAATATTTAAACAAATTTAAATTTGATTCAAATTATTTTCAACCAATTTTTCCTCAATTTGATTGATTTTTATTGATTTGACAAGTTGTATATTGATTCAATCCTATTATGTTTATATGGTATTGAATGGACTAACCGATTTTAGATTCAACTGATTGATCTAATATTTTTATTTTTACTTTTTTCTAATTTTAGATAGATAAAATAAAACTTTGACGTTAAGCTCTCTCTATTTTTCTAATGGAAAAAACTCTTAAAAGTTTAAAAAAAGTTGATGAAAGCTTGGCTCTATAGCACTACAAGAAAACAGACTTTTAGCGGCGTTTTTAGCGGCGTTTGGTCAAAAAACGCCGCAAAAGTTATATATTAGTGGCGCTTTAAAGAAAACGCCGCTAAAAGTCAGATATATAGTGGCGCTTCTTAAAAAAACACCGCAAAAGATCATTATTAGCGGCGCTTATGTAACAAACACCGCAAATAATCAAGCATTAGCGGCGTTTTTCAGAAGACGCCGCAACAGTGTTCAGAGAAACGACGACGTATGTTAATGAGCTATAGAGGCATTAGTGGCGTTTTACTTAAAACACCGCAATATATCAGAATTAACGGCGCTTCTTTAAAAACGCCGCAAAAGCCATCAGAGAAACGACGACGTAGCTATAGAGGCATTAGTGGCGTTTTACTAAAAACGCCGTAATATATAAGAATTAGCGGCGCTTCTATAGAAACGCCGCAAAAGTGGTTATAGAGGCATTAGTGGCGTTTTAATTAAAACGCCGCAACATATCAGAATTAGCGGTGTTTGTTTCAGAGCGCCACAAAACTATTGAGGAAAATGACGTCGTCTTTTGTTGAGCTATATATAGGTATTAGTGGCGTTTTATGTAAACGCCGCAATATATCAGAATTAGCGGTGTTTTTACAAAAAAAGGCCGCAAAAAAAATTATGTTATTTTAAAGTTTAGGGTTATGAATTTTAGGTTTAATGTCTACGTTTAATTTAGCGTTTTAGGGTTTATGATATAATATTTATTATTTTGGGGTATGGGTTTATGTTTTAGAGTTTGAGTTTTGGCCGGGTTTATTATTTTAGGTTTTAGGGTTTTAATATTAATGTTCATGGTTTTAGAGGTTAGACTATTAGGGATTAGGGGTTATGATTAATGATAAGAAATTAATTTATTTTAAGATTTTGGTAAGCATTAAGATTCTATTTTAATTACTTTTGTCCCTATATATTAGAACTTGTAATATATATTAAGATTCTATTTAGGCCGTGTAAGTCTAGATGTAGGGTTCAAGGAAAGGATACTATTAGAACTGAAGAACATTTAGATTTTACTGAGATTCATGCCATTTTGTACTATACCCATATTATTTAATATAAGAATATAAAATATATGTTTTGTACTACACTTACATTGGCCACACGAATTCCCAAAAATATGTTTAGGATTATGATTTAGGGTTAACGATTTTTAGAATTTATAGTTTGGGCTTTATGGTGATCTAGGATTTATGGTTGGTTTAGGGGTTACAGTGTATATATGATTTTGGGGTTTAAAGTTTGGGATTTAGGGTTTGGTGTTTGGTGTTTATGGTTTAGTGTTTATGATTTTAGGTTTAGGGTTTTGGGTTAGGCTATAATTTTAGATTTTAATTTATAAGATAAATATATATAAATTATTATTTTAAAAGAATATATATCAAAATGGGTTAAATCCCAAAAGCATACATGAAAAGTGGTTTAGTGTGCAATTGTATACATGAACTGTATTTTGATCTAAATCTTGTAAAATATTAACGCAATTATTGATATAATCAATGTCATTTTTTATTTAATTAATTTATATATATAATAATGCTTTTATATTTAAAAATATTTAATATAAACCATTTGATATATTAAATATTAGATTTTTATAAAAATTGATAAACAAAGAAATGCACTAAAATGTATTAAAATTTGGACAAACGGCACCGTTTGAGAAAAAAGTTAGTGGCGCTTAGCCGAAAAATGCCGCTAATTTGTTCTTATTTGACCAAAACGATGCAGTTTCAGTTTATACTATTAAACATTTAGTGGCGCTTCAAAAAAACCCCGCAAAAACGCATTACCATTTGGCTTAAACGACGATGTTTCAAAACAAGGTATAAAATTTTTTGTGGCACTTTCGGAAACGCCGCAAATTTTCAATACCAATTTGCCCAGGGCGACGCCGTTTCGCGTCGGTGAATTAAGTTTTAGTGGCTTTTTAGAAAATGCCGCAAAAGTTCAATAACCGTTAGCCTTCTACGACTGCGTTTCATTTAAAGTTTTAGTGGCGTTTGTAATATAAACGCCGCAAATTTGCAACAAATTGATTTTAACGACGTCATTTCATTGCAAACAAATTAAACTTAGACCTTTTCCTCTTGTTTGCCCCGATTCTGAAATCCCAATTTCCTTAAATTTAGAAATCCCCAAATTCCCCAAATTGGCAAGTTTTCCCCCAAATCTCCCTGTGCATTGCAGCCCATCTCCTTCATCGCCTTCTCCCCGTGCATCGCAAACCATCCCCTCCATCGCCTTCGCCCCATGCATCGTAACCCATCTCCTCCATCGCCTTCGCCCTGTGCATCTGCTGTGTAGTAGCCCATTTCTGCCTGGGCTTTAAAACCAAAAATCAAAAATAAGTAAATAAATGTTTATTTATTACAATCCATTTACATTTACAGCCCATTACCCGTTTACATTTGACCCAAATACCTAAACCCTATGCCCGGTTACAACCCAATAGGCCTACACCTGGTTAGACCCAAACCCAACAAATAGTGACCCAATGAGACCCAAATTAGCGAGGCCCAATGCCTAAACCGGATCTGGAAACCCTAGGGTTTCTAGAAACTTCACGCCGCAAGTATCCCAAGAGCCGTGCCTTTTCGTTTCACGTCATTCCAGCTACCCACTATCAGTGCCGTGATTCCAGGCCATGATTTCAGGCTTCGAATCATGCCGTGTTCTACGCCTGAGTCAACGTCGGCGTTCGTTTGTTGCTAAATCTCCTCGATCACCTGTAAAAAATGAAAAGAAACCACAAAGACGAAACAAATATGGCAGGGAATAACTTTAAAACATGTAAAAATACTATGCACAGTGGCTATAAAAGCCTGAATCAGAATGATGTAAAGGGGGACCGATTTTTGTTGAGAGATATACAAAAAGATATACACACATATATTCACAGAAGAAATAAGAAGCAGTAGTTCATTTTAAAAGGTGATTTAAATCTCATGCTTTGTTATTTTTTAACAAGTATATGAATTGATTTCTGTTTTTTTAAAAAAGAAAAACTGGTAATATTTAAAAGGAAGAGGAGTTACCTGTGAAAGGACGAGGGTTTTTAACCCTCCGACCACCGGGTGTGGTGGCGCGTGGGCACCTGGAAACGGAGACTCGACGGAGCCCGAACCTCTCTTTCCCCTCTCATTTCAGAGAGAATTTTAAAGTTTTTTTTAACACGGTTTCTAAAATGAATTTTGAAACAAAAAAATTGACTTTATAGCACTATGAAAACGGTGTCGTTTTGGCTTAACTCAATAAGCACAAAAGAACATCGTTTCAAGGCTTAGATCCGCGTGTTGACCTGATTACCCGGGAAGGATCCGCGTGCTTTTGTAGATTGGGAGAATTTCCCCATAAGTTCTTCCGTGTTTTTTAATATTTACAATTTTATTTTATTTTTATTAAAATTTGGCCCCTATATTTTATTTTTGTTTCAATTTAGTCCTAATGGCCGTTATAAAGCTTATCTTGGGACGACGTCGTTTTGGGATTAGGGCTAATTGCCCAGTAAGTCCCTCTGGTTTAATGCGCTTTTCAATTAGGCCCATTTTTTTATTTTGTAATTAATCCTAAATTCTTTAATTAAATTCAATTTTAATCCTCTTTTATATATTTAATTTATTTTAAATACCTTATATATTATTTATTTTTATAAATATTAGTTATATAAAATAATGTATGTATATTATTTTATTACCCATTATATTATTATTATTATTATATATTTTACTTATAAATTATATTTTATTATATATATTATTTTTAAAAATAAATTATGTATTATTATTCATTAATTGTATAAATTTTAAATTTTTTAAAAATTTATTATTAAATAATAGTATATATTATCCTTCATTATATTTATATTTTATTACATATTACATTTTATTATATATATATTTTTATATTCCTTATTATATGGTTTATATTATTATATATTTTGGTTATAAATTATATTATACACTATATATTTACTATTTTATCATTCATTAATTATATAGATTTTTTTATTAAATAAATATGTGTAATATTAATATTTAGTACATTATTTTGTTAATACATTAAGTTATTATACCCTATAATATGGTTTATATATATATTCATCATTTTTTAAAAAAGTTTTCCTTTATTATTTTCATATTATTCTAAAAATTTATGAATATCTTTATTTTTTTATTTTATTTGATTTATATTTCATATGTTTATAATTTGCTTATTTACTTTTTGTTTTGTTTTGTTTTGTTATTGTTTAGTAGGTTAAGTTTTCATATAATATTTGTTTCTGTTTTTTTTCATATTTGCATGAAAATTAATCATTTATGTTGATTTAAGGTACATTTGCATGAAATGTTGTTATATATATGTATTATACAATTTATACTGTCGAGACCATTTTTTTAAAATCGAGTTTTGGAAAATGGGAATCGACTTTAAGAAAAAAAGGAAAACGGGAGTCGCCACCAATCTTTTTAGGTGTGATTGGATCACCTTTAAAGCATTTTGTTTTAAAATCATTAGTTTTGGTCTACGAAATAAAAAAGAACGGGTTCGGGAGTCGGTTACGTACGAGGAAGGATTAGCACCCTCGTATCACCCAAAAATTGGTACCTAATTAATTATCCAATGTCTTTAAGGTCGGAAATTAAAAATTTTAAGATGCAATCCTTTTTAAAATATTTTGATTTTTGAAAATTGGGGTTCGCTTGTATTAAAATATCGATACTAAGCTAGCCTTCTTGAAATCCCTATCCGAAATGACAAAACGTCACATCCAAAGAAGTTAGGACACAACGTTTTGAAATTCCAAGATAGTTGCTCGTATTTTGAAAATCTTAAAAACTTAGAAGGGTACTTAACTATTCGAACTCAACGAGAAAAATTGCAACCCAAGAAGTTAGGGCACTATTTTTCTCGAAGCTTCCAAACACCAAGCATTGCCTTTTTATTTTTGAAGACTTTGAAGTCACGTTTTTAAAATCAATGCATGAATGAGCATATTAACATAACATACGAGATAACATATTATAATAACAGCACAATAGCATAAATATTACATACTAACCAATATATATATATATAAGAAATAAAACATGACAAAAAAAATAAGAAAGATATACATAAAATGCAATATATATTTAAGAAGAATAGGTAAAAAACCATAAACATGTAATTCAACATATATTTAAACATATAAATGATGCATGATATACAATTTGATAAAAAAAAACAATATGTCCAACGCTTATCATTTAATAAAATTATGAGACCAATATTTAATATATTGACATAATATAATATATTAAAATATAAAATAAAGTGAGTAATTATTGATAAAAACATACCAAAAATATAAATTAAAATGTTTAAAATGAGTTATATATTAATATAATATGAATAAAACATAAGGAAATATAATATAAAATAGTAAAAATATAACAAATATTTTGCATATAAAAATATGATAAAATAATTAATATATAACGCATAACATAAAAAAATATTTGTCTAATAAAATATAAAGATATATAAGTAAGATAAATATTATAAGAAATATTAAATAATATAATATAGTTTATAAAAGAAATACATAAATAATTATAATGCAATATAATATGGTGTATAATAATAATAATAATGTAACAAATAAAAAAAAATGTATATATATATATATATATATATATATATATATATATATATAGAAGGACCTAAATTGGATTTAATTACCAAAATTCAGGTTAATTCATAAAATAATAAAATTCTGGACCTGATTTGAAATGCGCGTGAAACTCAGTGGACTCACTGGGCAATTTGCCCTAATCCCAAAACGACACTATTTTCCGTAATATAGTTTTAAAACGCTGTGGGGGTTAAATTGAAACAGATTTGAAACATTAGGGCTAAATTACAAATAAATAGAATGAAATTAAAAATATAAAAACGTGAGAGGACCAATTGGGCAATTAACCCATTTTATGAAAACACGCGGATCCTCCCCGGGTAATCGGGTCAACACGCGGATCCTCTGCTTAATATGGTGCAGTTTTAATGCTTATTGAATTAAGCTAAACGACACCGTTTTGATTGGGTTATATAAACTCGATTTCAGCCTTAAAAAATCATTTTAGATTAGCTTCTAAAAAAAAAAAAGAGGAAGGAATCCTCTGAGAAAAGAGGATTTGGGGTTCGGTCTAGGGTTTCTGTCGAGCCTCTGCTTCTGATCCTCTCACGCGCTCACGCGCCACCACACACGGTGGTAGGAGGGTTAAAACCCTCATTCTTTCAAGGCAAAAACTCAGGTAACCCCTTCACTTTATAATATTCATCAATTTTCACCGAAGGTTAATACATATACTTGTTGAAAAATAAAAAAACAAAATATAAACTCAAATCACCTTTTCTAAAGAAACTGCTTGAACCTTTTTTCAATATCTGTATGTATTTTTTATTCCTTGTATGCGTATCGTTTATAGGTTACAAAAGGGCTTTTATAGCCACTGTTTTTTAGAGTTACAGATTAGGTAAGTATTTTCCTTCAGTTTCTTGCTATTTCTGCTGTGCTCTGTCGTTTTTCTTTCTTTTCTTTGCAGGTGTCAAAAGTTCGGCGAAGATTGCGCTGTAGATGCGAATCTCGCCTTAATGACCACAAGACGGCTTTTACTGCAAAGATCCCGGCACCGATGGAGGCGTGAAGATCAGTGATGAGGTCTGAAATTGTGGAAGTGATGCTCGGAGTGCCCTAAAGTCCCTGGTCAACGCTCTGATGGACCTCGTGCAAGGTGACCGTCGATCTAACCGACATTGATGAGGGCCAACTGGCGTGACGTGAGGGGACAGGGCTATTGATGGCCCTTGCTTCGGGAGCTGGAACGGCTCTGACGTGGCGAAGCTTCTAGAATGCCTCCTACGGCGCTGAGGTTCCAAGGAAACCCTAGGGTCTCCTGTTGGTATCTTAAGTCATTGGGCCTTTTGGGCCCGAGTGATTTGGGTCTATTTTGGTGTAACAGGTCTATTGGGTAGTGGTAGTTGGGTTACAGGTCTGTTTGTGTGTAATGGGTCTGAGGTATTTGGGCTTAACAGGCCTTGGTTGTAAATGGACTGTGGACTGTTAAAATAAACAAACATTTATTTATTTATTTTTTGTTTTTCTGTTTTGGTTTTAAGGCTCAGACGAATTTGGGCTCTTTACAATGCCCTCTCTTTGCTCATTCTTTGTATAACAGAATCAAGCAAAGACTCATAGAAAGACCAAATTTGTCCGGCCTTATTGGATCATAATTCTTTATCTGCTCATTTGCAAACTCAAAACTATCATGTTGATATCTTCGATCTGCTCTCCGTGGAATCACAGAGACACCAAATCTGCTTCTTCGATTTGCCCCGTTGACCATATAGAGATGCCAAAGCGTCTTAGATTTGCTTCAGCGTAAGCACACGAAAGCCAAATTAGCTATATCTTCGATCTGCTCTCTGTCAAATACAGAGAGATAAGGTCTTTCATCTTGGATATGCTCCCCGTCCCTTACAGAGAGATAAGACCCATTATCTTGGATCTGCCCCAATTAAGGTCAAATCTGCTATCTCTTTGATCTGCTCCTGTCGAATCTGAGAGAGATAAGATCTGTCATCTTGGATCTGCTCCCCGTCTATTACAGAGAGATAAAATCCATCATCTTGGATCTGCCCCGATGAAGGTCAGATCTGCTATGTCTTTGATCTGCTCCCCGTCGAATACAGAGAAATAAGATAGGTCATCTTGGATCTGCTCCCCGTCCATTACAGAGAGATAAGATCCATCATCTTGGATCTGCCCCGATGAAGGTCAGATCTGCTATGTCTTTGATCTGCTCCCCATCGAATACAAAGAGATAAGATCGGTCATCTTGGATCTGCCCCGATGAAGGTCAGAACTGCTATGTCTTTGATCTGCTCCCTGTCGAATATAGAGAGATAAGATTAGTCATCTTAGATCTTCTTCAGTATAAACATCTGAAGGTTAGATCTGCTATGTGTCTACTCTCCGTCAAAATGGAGATGTCAGACTTCGATTTGTTTTCTGACAATACAGAGATGCCAAATCATCTTAGATTTGCTTCATCGTAAACACGCGAAAGCCAAATCAGCTATGTCTCGATTTGCTCATTGTAAGCACAAGGATGTCAAACCATCTTGGATCTTTCTTCAGTCTAATCGTTTGAAGGTCAGATCTGCTATGTTGCAGCTTATTACCCTACTGTTTAGGGGATTAAAGCACGCCGTCTTCGATAACCTGTAGAATGATTATGCTTGATAATTAGGATGCTATGCTCGAAGTGAGTCGATGTTCCTAATCAAACATGCTATGATGCAAAATGTTGTGAATATGACCTCTATCCTAGACGTCACCACCCATTCCTTCATTGGTCTTTTCTTGCTCAGCCTATAAGCCTGTACCCTTCCTCAAATGTTATGATCTGCTGAGGATGTCTGCAAAATAATCTTCCCTAGAATTGAATCATTGGTTTAGTCCATTTTCCTTTTAAACTGGAAGAAAGAAATTCCTCGAGTTCCTTCATCCCTTACTTATGTGAATTTCTTGAACAATTGTCCTGTTTTGGTTTCTTGCATTATCTAGAATTTCCAAAGTAATGCGCAAAACTTCGTTTGCGAAGATATTTTAGTTCATCTATCATTATTTTAATGCAACATACTTAAAGAATAATGGAAGATGAAAAAAATAATTGGATTTGAATGAATTGTCAAAGAATACAAATAAATCTGATAGCATATCTTTGAGAAGAAATAGAATCTAAAGATAGCAAACAGGATAGAAGTTAGATGCTCCAGATATCGCCGCTTGAGTGTCTAACACCAGCTCTATGAAATCTTTCTTGAGTTTGACATGTGTTTAAAAGATCCAAAGTACTTTGTTGATGCCCCAATATACAACGTGCTTCACTCTTTGCTAAGTCAGATATAGCAAGATTGTTGTATGCCCTTCAAAATTTGAGCTGCCCTTTCGAGTTTTCAACTCAAAACCCTTTTGGTCGCAAGGCGCCCTTTGCGGGTTTTCACCTTGGCCTCTCCATATTTTTTTTGTGAAAATTCAAGTAGCCCTTTGCGGGTTTTCACCTTGGATTCTCCTCTCCTCTAGACAAAGTACTTTTTGACTGAGTCTGAATTCACTGGATTGGGTAGACTCTTCCCATCCATTTCTGTCAAAACCAATGCTTCTCCAGAGAAAGCCTTTTTCACGATGTATGGTCCCTCCCAATTTGGCATCCATTTTCCCCTAAAGTCTTTTTAAATAGGAAGGATCTTTTTCAGCACGAGGTCCCCCTCATGGAATTCCCTTGGACGAACCTTTTTATCATAGGCTCGCATCATATGCTTCTGATACATCTGACCATGTCGGATGGCTCTCAGCCTCTTTTCCTCAATCAAGTTTAACTAATCATACCGGGATTGAACCCATTCAGCCTCATTTAACCTTATCTTTGTCAAAATTCGGAGAGAAGGTATTTCTACTTCAATAGGCAACACTGCTTTCATCCCATAAACTAACAAGAATGGGGTTGCCCCAGTAGAGGTTCTGACAGATGTTCGATAGGCTAGGAGTGCAAACGGTAGCTTTTCATGCCAATCTCTATAAGTCTCAGTCATCTTTCCAACTATTTTCTTAATGTTCTTGTTGGCGGCCTCCACTGCCCCATTCATTTTTGGACGATAGGGAGAAGAATTGTGATGCTTGATCTTGAATTGATCACAAACGTCTGCTATCGTTTTGTTATTCAAATTCAATGCATTGTCGGATATGATCTTCTCAGCCATTCCATACCGACAAATGATCTCTTTCTTCAAAAATTGACTTACAGTTGACTTAGTAACATTTGCATAAGAAGCGGCCTCTACCCATTTTGTGAAGTAGTCAATTACCACGAAGATAAATCGATGTCCATTCGAAGCTTTCGGCGATATTGGTCCAATGACGTCCATGCCCCACATAGAGAAGGGCCATGGAGAAGTCATAACATGTAAAGGTGAAGGTGGTATATGAATTTTGTCCCCATAAATCTGACACTTATGGCATTTCTTGGCATAGTTGATACAGTCCCCTTCCATAGTGGCCCAATAATAGCCAAACCTCATGATTTGCCTTACCATCATGAACCCATTTGCATGCATCCCACATACTCCTTCATGAACTTCTTCTAAAATCAGTTTAGCTTCCACAGCATCAACACATCTCAAAAGTACTTGGTCTTTCCTTCTTTTGTACAGGATATCTCCGTCCAAGACATAGTCATAAGCTAACCTTCTCAAAGTTCGTTTGTCATTTTCAGTTGCCTGTTCTAGATATTTATGATCTCTTACATATCGCAATATATCCTGATACCAAGGGTTATCATCCTTTTCTTCCTTTTCAATGTTACAACAGCTAGCTGGAGCCTCATAGACACACATTTGAATTGGTCTCACCTCTTCCTCTTTATTTGCCTTAATCATTGAGGCTAAGGTTGCTAAAGCATCTGCCATCAAATTTTCGTCTCGTGGGAGATAATTAAAGGTGATGTCGTCAAACTCCTTAAGTAACCCCAAAACTACCTTTCGGTAATTGATCAATTTAGAGCCCTTTGTCTCCCATTCGCCTCTAAGCTGATAAATTACCAACGCAGAATCCCTATATACTTCTAGGGTTTTTATACCTCGCTCTATGGCTGCTTAAAGTCCCATGATGCATGCTTCATACTCAGCCATATTATTCGTGCAATTAAAGTCCAACTTACACGTAAATGGGTAATGATCGCCTTTGGGGGATACCAAAACTGCCCCAATTCAATTTCCAACTGCATTAGAAGCCCCATCAAAATTAAGCCTCCATGGAGAATCTTCAGTCATTGCTATACACATTAATCCTCATTTGGAAAATCAAAGTTTAATGGCTCATAATCCTCTAGAGCTTTACTGGCCAAGAAGTCAGCTACCGGATTTCCTTTTATAGCCTTCTGACATACGTAGACTATATCAAACTCTAAAAGCAAAATTTGCCATCTCGCCATTCTCCCATTTAGAGCCGTTGACTCCATCATGTATTTTAATGGATCCAGCTTTGAAATGAGCCAAGTGGTATGGTATAACATGTACTGTCTTAATCTCCGAGTGGTCCAAATTAGCGCACAACACAACTTTTCAATTGGTGAATATCTCATTTCACAGTCAGTGAATTTTTTACTGAGATAATAAATTGCCTTCTCCTTTTTTCCCGACTCGTCATGTTGACCAAGCACACATCCCATAGAATTACTGAACACTGACAAATACAGTATTCACGGTTTATCAGGGCTAGGTGGGGATAATGCCGGAGTATTCAACAAATACTGCTTGACCTTTTCAAAAGCATTCTAGCATTCCTCATCCCAAGTACCTTGATTGTGTTTTCTGAGGAGACGAAAGATAGGATCGCATTTCTCGGTTAGTTGTGAAATGAACCGAGCGATGTAATTCAACCTTCCTAGGAATCCTCGAACTCCCTTCTAAGTACGTGGTGGAGGTAACTCCCGTATGGCTCTGACCTTGTCTGAGTCGACTTCAATTCCCTTTTTACTGACTACGAAGCCTAATAACTTTCCCGATCTGGCTCCAAAGGTACACTTTGTTGGATTGAGTTTCAACTGAAACTTTTTCAACCTCAAGAACAATCTTCTTAAGACCTCAATGTGCTCTTTTTCTATATGCGACTTGGCAATCATATCATCAACATACACCTTAATATCTTTATGCATCATGTCGTGAAACAAGTTCACCATGGCTCGTTGGTATGTTGCCCCTGCATTTTTCAGTCCAAACGACATTACTTTGTAACAAAAGGTGCCCCAAAAGGTTATGAAGGTAGTTTATCCATGTCCTCTGGATGCATCCTTATCTGATTGTATCCTGAGAAGCCATTCATGAAGGAGAACAACGAATATCCCATTATGTTGTCTACTAAAGTGTCAATGTGTGGTAAAGGAAAATTATCCTTTGGGCTTGCTTTGTTCAGATCTCTGTAATCAACACACATTCGTACCTTCCCATCCTTCTTTGGAATAGGCACAATGTTAGCTACCCATTCAGAGTACTTCACTTCTTGCAAGAATCCTGCGTCAAACTGCTTCTTGACTTCATCCTTTATTTTCAGAATAATATCCGGCCTCATTCTTCGCAACTTCTGTTGGACTGGCTTACAATCCTGTCTTATAGGAAGACGATGTACTACAGTGTCAGTACTCAATCCGGGCATATCCTGATATGACTAGGCGAAAATATCTTTGAATTCTCGAAGTAACTCCACCGGAGCATGCCTTGTGTCCTTGGTAATCAGTGTTCCAATTTTTAACTCCTTCCCTTCCTCTAGGGCTATATTCTCTGCTACCTCTTTCTCATGTGGCATGATTTGTTTCTCCTCCTGTTTCACCATTCTTAACAAACCGAGAGATACGTCACAATCTTGAACATCCTCAAAATCCTAAGGTTCCTCTAAACACATGTCTTGCTCGCAAGAGAAATCAAGAGCGGTAGTATCAGTGCTCATATCATTGATATCTAGGGACCTGTGGGGGTATGAAAGAATATACAAAGAATGAATGAATCTAAGAATGATTTTTTATGTGCTATGAATAAAAGAATAAGAATTGCCAAAATTTAAAGGAATATTGGTTGATAAAAAGTGAAACAATACTCGTTTAAATTGATGAAAGTTATGTTTTATTTAAATAATAATAGATGAACATAAGCCTATTTTCACAAATGTAATCTTACTACTCCTAGGATTTTTAGAGTAATAAACATGTTTCAAACATTACTATGAAAAATTCCTAAAGACTACAGGAAGGTCCTCCGCAGTCCAATTGTTCAGAGAGCTTCCCGGTTCGTAAGGGCGAATGCCCTCGAGGCTTCTTTGCTCCAATCCTTCCTCGTGTACAGCATTAATCTGATGACTTTCTTCCATTAATAATCCTCCTGACTTAAAGGATTTGGATATAGGTGGGAATATCATCGGTTCCCACTCCACTTCTCCTCCGTTTAAACGCGCTTTTCTTCTCGTTTGGCGCTTCTCAATTTCTTGCCTCTTGTGCCTATGGTCTGGCTTGAAGCCCAAACCAAAGCGATCTTTCTTCTCAATCAACTTTGGGATTTGAATCCCTCATTGCAACTGTCTTCCTAGTCCTTTCCCTGGCAATGCTCCCTTCCCCCTCATCATTTGCAGGGCCTTCTTGTAGCTCTAGACATTTTGGGTACCAGCACCTCTCTTCCTTCTAAAATGAAGGTTGCATTAATGATTTCCAAAGAGGGGAAAGAACACTCAATAACCTCTTCATTTGTCTCGACATAAGGGGCCTTACTGGTGACAGTCGCTATGATGTCTTCCTCCGCATTGATGGTTATTAAGCATCCATCTGCCACTAACTTCAATTTTTGGTGTAATGAAGAAGGCACCGCTCCTGCCGAGTGTATCCATGGCCTTCCCAATAAACAATTATAGGAGGGCTTGATATCCATCACCAAGAAATTCACTTCATATATATTTGGCCCAATCTCCAGAGGGATGTCAATTCGTCCCATCACTTTTTTTCCGTTCCATCAAAGGCTCGTACCATATTGTGACACGTCTTCATATGCGAACTGTCAATGGGTAATCTGTTTCATGTGGATAATAGAAGGACATTCAAAGCAGACCCATTATCAACAAGTATACTTGGAAGTGTGTATCTTTTACACCGAGTTGTGATGTGCAAAGCTTTGTTTGACCCTATGTTCCCAAGTGGAATTTCATCATCATTGAAGTAGATGAAATTGTCAGCACTGATGTTATTCACCAACCAGTCTAACTTGCTAACAGATATGTCGTGGGTGACATATGTTTCGTTAAGCACCTTTAATAATATATCCCGATGCACCTCGGAACTCAAGAGTAGGGCTAACACAGATATACGTGATGGCTGCTTACGCAACTGCTCGACCACACTATACTCGCTATGTTTCAAGAACTTTAGGAACTCCTTAGCCTCCTCCTCCTTTACCGGCTTATTGATAGGTACTTCGGTCTCCTTCTCCTTCTCAATCTCAACATCCTTTGTTTTGGTGGGCTCCACTCTAATGCCCCCCATCATAACGCTTCCCACTTCATGTATGGGAACCCTTATTTTGTACATCCTTAGATGCACTGACTATACTTTCCCCTTGGGGTACTGTTGTACTGCAGTCATAGCTCCACGGCACCCTTTTGTCATCCTTATAAGAAAAAGGAGTGGGTTTATGGATAATGACCTTAGGCACTGCTGGTGTCCCCACTTCATTATTTTCTGGCAGGGAGATAATGATCCTTGGTCGACTGGTTCTTTGTCGCTCATTCTCCAGAACACATATTTGTTTTTTGCAAGAGCTACCCTCAAAAATCTGTAGCTCTTTGTTAATCATAAGGCCTTGCACTATGGCTTTGAACTCCTCACAATTTTGGATCATATGACCCATATTTCCATGAAATTCACAGTAGTTCTCTATTTCTTCTTTTCCTTTTCCAGAGGTCAATAAACCTCTCTTCACCATTTCCTCTCATATTACTTTCATGGGTATCTTCATCTCAGTAATATCTTCTTTGGTTCTTCCTTCCCTAGTTTCCTCAATGGCATTCACTCCTTGATTGCCATGATCTGGTAGAGGATTTTTAGTATTAGGGGTACTGTCGAATCTCACAACCCCTATCTTGATAAGCCTCTCCACGGCCTTCTTGAATCCAGTACAATTTTCAATTGAATGCCCCTGTATTCCCGTATGATACTCGCATTTAGCATTTTCATCATACCATTTGGGGTACGGTGGCTGTAATGGTTTCAAGTGAAATGGAGCAATGGCGTGTGCATCGTATAAGCTTTGATAAAGCTCAAGATACGTCACAGGGTAGGCGTGAATTGCATCCTCTCTGAATTTTTCTTGATCCTGGTTCCTGTCTTTGAATATTTTGCTGCCCAACCGTAGCCACTTTGGACTGACTAACCGTGACTGCCTTTGAATTGAAGGTACTTGTGTTGTTCACTTCATTGTCCTTTTTTCTCAGGGCCGATCTTTCGGCCACTTCCCCCTCAATTTTACCGCCCCTTATGGCGTTCTTAATCATCTCCCCCGCCATAACTATATCCGTGAAATTTTTCATGGTGTTTCCAATTATGTGACTGATGAACGACGCTTTCAAAGTGTTGATAAACAACATGGTGGTCTCCTTTTCTAACAGTGGTGGTTGTACTTGCATTGCCACCTCTCTCCATCGTTGTGCATATTGCCTAAAACTTTCATTAGGATTTTTCTCCATGTTTTGAAGTGTGATCCTGTCCGGCGTCATATCAGTCACATGGTTGTACTGTTGCATGAAAGCCTGTGCAAGATTTCTCCATGAACTGATTTTTGCATGGCTCAACTGATTGTACCACCTGGCTACCGCTCTTACTAAACTGTCTTGAAAATAATGGATCAACAGCTGATCATTGTTTACGTACCCAGTCATTCTTCTACAGAACATTGTAATGTGAGTCTTTGGGCAAGTAGTACCATTTTATTTCTGAACTCCGGCATCTTGAATTTGTGAGGCAGTACTAAGTCTGGGACTAGACTTAAGTCTTTGGAATCAATCCCATGATGATTTTCGGTGCCTTCCAAAATTTTGAATTTTTCTTCTAGCCATCTGCAGCGTTCATCCAACTGCCTTGCAGCTTCGGCTTTCAAATCCTCCTTTTCCGCCATATTAAAAATCAGGAATGAGAGAATTAGTAGGGTTGTCACCCAAATTAAATCCCGAGCTATTTGGGTAATTCATATGAATCCCAACATCAGTTAAACCATGTTGAGGTCTCACAGTGATAGATGGTCTTTTGGGAGGTGCTTTAGTTTGCGGAGTGAAACTTGGAGGATGATCCTCACTCTCCTCATCAGTGATAGCCATGGGGGCCTTCCCTTTATCAGTGGCCCTTAGAAGCTGAGCCATTTCAGCCATCATATTTCTCTGAGCCTCCAGCATCTGCTCCCTCATGTCATTCTGCATCTTGGCCAACTGCTCTTGCAATTGGTCTTGCATATCCTTTTGCAACTGCTCGAACCTTTGATCCATATTCTTAGTTTTAGTGCGAGTGCCGTAAGGATGTGTGATTTCCAGATTTTCCTTTTTACCTTTTCTAAAGAAACTTTAGCTAATTAGGGTCTTTCTATAACCTTGAATGCATATGATATGATGTAATGCAAATGCATGAATGCAAAAAGGCATCGATCTCGATTCAATCTCATTTATAAAACTTTATTTAGAAAAAGAATATCTTTACATATAAATGGATTACAAGTACGCTTTCGCCCTAATGCCCAAAGTTTTAACTTGATCTAATAATAGGGCTAACACTTGTCCTATATCTGATGACGACCCATACATCAGACTCAATACATCAGCTCATACTACCAAGTCTTGCACATATTCAGCAACCTCTCGAATCTGGGCTATGGCTTCACCCATGACGTGATCCCTTTCCCTGACCTGTCCTCTATACTGATGAAGCTCTCTCTTTAGATAATCTTCTTGCGCTTCGAGCTGCTCAATCCGAAGTTTACCATCATGTAATGCTATTTCCAAATCTTCAACCTTACTTTTTAGCTTCTCTAACTCGACCGTAGAATCATGGTTTCGGTGCCAACGAAGGGATCTTCGAAGCTTATTTACCTTAGTCTTCAACCATTTATTTTCTTCCTCTAATGCCAAATTCTGCGACTGCATTTCTTGGAACCTTTTCTCCCAATACTCAGCTCTAGCTTTTTCTTCTCGGACCTCCTTCTGCAACTGATCTGAAGACCCTCCTACTCTCGCCCTCCTCAAGGATACTTGTGCCTATTTGTAATGCTCTTTCAAATCATCTCTATCCTCCTCAATCTTCCTCTTTTCTTTCCTTTCTTTTTCAACTTCAATCTTTTGAACATCGACATCTAAGCTTAAGTGCATCTTTTCTTCTTCAAGTTTTGCTATCCTTTTCTCGAGCTCCAAGTTCCTTCTCTCGAACTCTTGCTTCATGATTTCTAGCTCTGAGGGCATCACTCGCAAATATTCCTCAATCGGTCGAGCTCCTTCCACGCTTGGCTTAGGGATGTTATCATTAATCCTTCTTCCTCTCCATTCGTCATATTCCGGTGTCGTAGCAGGGCTAATAGATACTCATTTCAACCGACAAGTCTTGTTCCAAGCACTAGAAACCTCGCTAACCTTCCTCTTGTAATCGGCTCCTTTGTATACAAACTTACTTTGAGCCAATCCATGAGTCGCTGGTACGAACTGTCTCAATCCATGCTGCCTTAACACGAGCAAAGGGGCATAACCAATGGCACCCCAAATTCCCAACAGAGGAACCCAATCGAAACTACCGCATCAGTAAAGAATCTCACCAGGAAACATCCACGGAGCCCTCCACTCAACATCTTTCGACTGAAGGTTCTGAAGTAGCACTATCCAATTCTCTTCTAGAACATCAACTCTCCTAGTTGAAGCTACTATGTCCTTTAACGGTGAATAATCCTCGAAGAAGACCCGACAAACCACCCTATCTATCGATCGAAATGGTGTGTGAACCAAGCCAAAAATGGCGAGAGCACACCCTATAAACTGCTTTGCACAGACTTTCCTACATGCGCCTAAAGATCTGAATGTCTTCGCCAAAATCGTAGGGACAGAAGTGACCCTTTTGTTGAGTCGATGAAAAAGATCCGTGGTCGCCTCGTCCACATATCCCAAGGCCCTAGGGAAAACCATCAGTCCATACAAACCTAAAGCAAAAACATCTACCTTCTTCGTCTCATCAGGGTGCGTCAAAATCAGATCCTTCAAAGCGTCCCACAAAATGCACTTGTACTCACCTTTTTCTTTAATTCTGGCCATGATCCACTTCTTGCTGATCCCCGTAATAGTCATTAATTTCTTCCAAAAGGTAGGGACACAAGCAGCTCGAGAATAGATCCTGTCAATCTGAAACTTGAGACAACGGAGTAAGGCAGTGTACTCCTCCACAGTAGGTACCAAGTCTACTTCCCCAAAAGTGAAACAACTGTACGCTGGGTTCCAAAACTGAGCAAGGGCTCGGAATAAGTGGTCATCTATCTGAACATCGAGCAAGTAAGGTAGGTCTCCTTAATTACCATAGAATAACTGCTTGGTCTTATTGTCCCACTGATCCCAAATTTCCTTAAGCTCTTGGAGATTATTCTGCGTGACACTAATACGAGTATAATCCGACAGCTCTGACGTATATCCCACAGTTATACTATCTCCCTTTTTTAGTTGAATTTGCTCAGATCATCTATGGACGTTAGCGTTGCCCTTCACTCTATCAAGAAGTCCGTTCTCCATAATAAAACTCTCTAACTTAGAAACTGACTGTGAATCGATACCTTTGTAAATGCAAAATGTCATGCAAACAAAAGAAAAGAAATAATCAGTATCACATGATATCAATAAGTCTCAACAATAATTTATAAGGGTAATATCTAAAGTTTAACTTTAACTAAGTTAGGCTCTTACGTTTTTTCTATATGCTGTTGGTTCTAAAGTTTGAGGTACCTGAACTAGCAGATTCTTCGATCCTCACCCATTATAGGCTCATTTGAATCGAGTTCAGTTCAAGGGAATACATTTCCCTATGGCTACACGGAGATGAAAGTCTCACGAAACTATAGGTACAGATGTATCCCGAAAGTGATTCACTATCCTGCACGGAGGCGAAAACCTCACGAAGGAGTAGTTTCTCACTCCCACTTAAGGGTATGACCACAACGGTCATGCAAATGCAATGCGTATCCGAATATAACAACACATGCAATAATACAAACACATGTAATGCAAAGAGGATTAAATTTTAAAATTTTTAGTTTCCGACATTAAGACAAAGGATAATCAATTACACGGCTTGACTCTCTTATTAGTCCCCAGTGGAGTCGCCAAGCCGTCGAGACCATTTTTTTTAAAATCGAGTTTTGGAAAATGGGAATCGACTTTAAGAAAAAAAAAATAAAACGGGAGTCGCCACTAATCTTTTAAGGTGTGATTGGATCACCTTTAAAACATTTTGTTTTAAAATCATTAGTTTTGGTCTACGAAATAAAAAAGAATGGGTTCGGGAGTCAGTTACGTACGAGGAAGGATTAGCACCCTCGTATCGTCCAAAAATTGGTACCTAATTAATTATCCAATGTCTTTAAGGTCGAAAATTAAAAATTTTAAGATGCAATCCTCTTTAAAATATTTTGATTTTTGAAAATTGGGGTTCGCTTGTATCAAAATATCGATACTAAGCTAGCCTTCTTGGAAATCCCTATCCCGAAATGACAAAACGTCACATCCAGTAAGTTAGGACACAACGTTTTGAAATTCCAAGATAGTTGCTCGTATTTTGAAAATCTTAAAAACTTAGAAGGGTACTTAACTATTTGAACTCAACGAGAAAAATTGGATTTAATTACCGAAATTTAGGGTTAATTCATAAAATAATAAAATTCTGGTCCTGATTTGAAATGCGCGTGAAATTCAGTGGACTCACTGGGCAATTTGCCCTAATCCCAAAACGACACTGTTTCCCTTAATATGGTTTTAAAACGCTGTGGGGGTTAAATTGAAATAGATTTGAAACATTAGGGCTAAATTACAAATAAATAGAATGAAATTAAAAATATAAAAATGTGAGAGGACCAATTGGGCAATTAACCCATTTTATGAAAACATGCAGATCCTCCCCGGGTAATCGGGTCAACACGCGGATCCTCTGCTTAATGCGGTGCCGTTTTAATGCTTATTGAATTAAGCTAAACGACACCGTTTTGATTGGGTTATATAAACCCGATTTTAGCCTTAAAAAATCATTTTAGATTAGCTTCCAAAAAAAAAAAAAAGGAAGGAATCCTTTGAGAAAAGAGGATTTGGGGTTCGGTCTAGGGTTTCTGTCGAGCCTCTGCTTCTGATCCTCTCACGCGCTTACGCGCCACCACACACGGTGGTAGGAGGGTTAAACCCCTCATTCTTTCAAAGCGAAAACTCAGGTAACCCCTTCGCTTTATAATATTCATCAATTTTCACCGAAGATTAATACATATACTTGTTGAAAAATAAAAAAATAGAATATAAACTCAAATCACCTTTTCTAAAGAAACTGCTTGAACCTTTTTTCAATATCTGTATGTATTTTTTATTCCTTGTATGCGTATTGTTTATAGGTTACAAAAGGGCTTTTATAGCCACTGTTTTTTAGAGTTATAGATTAGGTAAGTATTTTCCTTCAGTTTCTTGCTATTTCTGCTTTGCTCTGTCGGTTTTCTTTCCTTTCTTTGCAGGTGTCAAAAGTCCGGTGGAGATTATGATGTGGATGCGAATCTCTTCTGTTGGAAGATCCTGGCACCGATGGAGGCCTGAAGATCAGTGATGAGGCCTGAAATTGTGGAAGTGACGCTCGGAGTGCCCCAAAGCCCCTGGTCAACGCTCTGATGGACCTCGTGCAAGGTGACCGTCGATCTAACCGACATTTATGAGGGCCAGCTGGGGTGACGTGAGGGGATAGGGCTATTGATGGCCCTTGCTTCGGGAGCTGGGCAGCTCGACGTGGCGGCTTCGGAATGCCTCTACTGGCGCGCGAGGTTCCAAGGAAACCCTAGGGTCTTCTGTTGGTATCTTAAGTCCTTGGGCCTTTTGGGCCCGAGTGATTTGGGTCTATTTTGGTGTAACGGGTCTATTGGGTAGTGGTAGTTGGGTTACAGGTCTGTTTGTGTGTAATGGGTCTGAGGTATTTGGGCTTAACGGGCCTTGGTTGTAAATGGACTGTAGACTGTTAAAATAAACAAACATTTATTTATTTATTTATTGTTTTTCTGTTTTGGTTTTAAGGCCCGGACGAATTTGGGCTCTTACATATACCATTGAATTCATTATGCTCTACGTGGTATTTTGCATGTAACAATAATGCATGAACATTTATGTTATTTATAATAATTTGTACATAAAATAATAACGTATATTGTGTAATTTGTGCCTTTATTTCCTATTTTATATACTATATTTGCATAAAATGATAAAGCATGTATATTGTAGCTAGGTTTATTTAATTTCTTGTAATATGTAAAACACATCATTATTTTTTAAAACAAAAATCTCATTTAATTCAAAAAGATTTTTTTTAAAAAAAAAGGTGAGGCAATGTTTTAATATTTAGGAATTCGGGGAGTAGTGCCCTAACATGCTGGGTTGCGATTTCCCGTTCGCCTAAATATCTAAAAATATCCTTTTAAATGAGTTCCACAAATCACAAGATGATTTCAGTTACGAAAGTTTAAAGATATCGTGTCCAATCATGCCGGATGTGATGTTTGTACTCTTTCGAAGCGAAAGAATTTTGATTCTTTTTAACTCAAATTATTACGATTTTAAAGGAAATATCATTTCTAAATTCTTTCAAAATTCTGACATTAAGACAAAATTATTCAATTTGGTACCAATTTTGGGCGTTACGAGGGTGCTAATCCTTCCTTGTACGTAACCGACTCCCGAACCTATTTTCTCGTAATTTCGTGGACCAAAATATTTTATAAAGTGACCCAATCACACTTTAAAAGGTTGGTGGCGACTCCCGTTTTTAAAATACCCTCCCCAATTTTAACGAGGTTTCGACAGCTTGGCGACTCCGCTGGGGACTTAAGAGAGTCAAGCCAAGAAATTGAGTATTTTCTGTCTTAATGTCGAAAGTTTGGAAAATTTAAAATTTGATCCTTTTTACATGTGTTTGCTGCATATGTTTGTTACCTTATTACTGTACATTGCATTTGCATGACCGGTGTGGTCACACCCTTAAGTGGGAGTGAGAAGCTACACTTTTGTGAGGTTTTCACCTTCGTATGAGCTAGTGGATTTTTCCGGGATACTGTACCTATGTCTTCGTGAGATTTTCATCTCCGTATGGCCATAGGAAAATGTGTCCCCTTGAACTGAACTTGGTCTATATGAGCCTATAATGGGTGAAGACCGAGGAATTTGCTGGTTCAGGTACCCTTGCTTTAGAACTAAACTCATATAGTGAACTTTAAGTGCTTAGCCTAGGGAAATAGTGATAACCTTTAGAAAGATGCCCTTATTATTTTTTATATGATACTGACCTATTTTGTTTTGCTGTTATTGCATGTCACTCAACATTTAAAGGTGTCGATTCAAGGTTTGATTTCTAGATTAGAAAGTTTTGTAATGAGGAACGAATATCTTAATAAAGTGGAGGACAACGCCTCTGTCTGTACATGGTCGGAGAAAACCCAGTTAGAGAAGGGAGATAATGTCATTGAGGGGTATACATCAGAGTTATGGGACTTCACTCGTATTAATTCGACACAGAATGAACTTCAGGAGTTGAGAGACATTTGGGCCCAATGGGATGACGAGTCTAAGCAGCTTTTCTATCAGAATTACGGAGACCTTCCCTATTTGCTAGACATCAAGGTAGATAGGCACTTATTTCAAGCTATGGTACAGTTCTGGAACCCTGCTTATAGTTGCTTTACATTTGGTAATGTTGATCTTATACCGACCTTGGAGGAGTATAGAAATTTACCACGTTGCTCGAGAATTTAGGGTCACAAGGCTTATGTTAGACCTGCTAGCCTTCCAACTTTTAAAAAAAAGTTGGTAATGATTACTGGGATGAGTGAGCAGTGGGCAGTAGCTCGTGTGTAGCAAAAGGGTGATAGTAAGTGCATTCCATGGGTCGTTTTGAGGGATTTGATATTGACGCATCCAGACATGAAGAAAAGGGTCGACGTCCTGGCTTTGAGTATTTATAGCATAGTGATTTTCCCAAAGGCGTTGGGGCACATAGATGAGGCGGTTACAGATTTATTCGACCAAATTTGTAAATAGAACACACCTGTACCTGCAATCCTAGCTGAGACGATAAGATCCTTGAGCGCATGTCGAAGAGCTAGTGAAGGAAGGTTTGTTGGATGTGCACAGTTGCTGTTGGCTTGGTTTCATAGCCACTTCTGGAAGCTTGCTAAGGTTCCTTGTCGAGTATTCTTTGAAGATTATTCTCCCTTAAAGGAAGAAGTGGACATGCCTAGGAGAGATGATATTTCAGAAGAGAGGTGGATAGATATTCTTTAAAATCTTCGAGAGGAAGATGTTATGTAGAAGGCTCCTTGGTTGGTTCCTAGTGAGGTCCTTTACGGTTGTGGCAGTTTTGATTGGGTCCCTTTGCCATGAATTTGGGGAGTTGTTGGATATGCATCATTGCTTGTTCTAAGGCAATATCGAGCAAGGCAGTTCATACTGGCTACACAGGGTTTGGCTCAGAGTGATTTCTCTTATAAAGAAGATAACTACAAGAAGAGGATGCGAGAGATTTATGAGTCTTGGAAGAAGCCTATCTATATGAAGATCTTGACCGAAGGCTCGATGTCAACTCCTGAGTATAGAGTGTGGTTTAATAGGAGAGTCAACGATAATGTCCCTAGGCCAATTTTGGGGGTGGCTCGATCATGAGAAGAGAGCTTACGAGTGATTCCATTAGAGTTGGAGGTTATGAAGCAAGAGTTCGAGAGAAAGAATTCGGAGCTTAAAAAGAGGATTGAGAAGCTCGAAGAGGAAAAAATGTGTTTAAGTCTCAACGTTGATGTTCAAAAGATAGAAGTCGAGAAGGTGAAAAAGGAAAAGAGAAAGATTGAGGAAGATCGAGACGATTTAAAGACGCACTACAAGAAAGCCTAAGTAACGTTGAAAAGGGTCAGATTAGGGAAATCTTCAGAGCAGTGGCAATATAAGATTCAAGAGGAAAGAGCCAAAGCCGAGTATTGGGAGAAAAGGTTCCAAGAGATGTAGTCGCGAAATCAGGCCCTAGAAAAGGAAAGTCAAGGATTAAAAGCTAAGGTGGCTGAGCTTGGACGATCTCTTCATCATCACCGAAGTCGTAACTCTGCGATCGAGTTAAAGGCAAGCTTGGATAAGATCGAGGAGATGAAGCACAATATGGGAAGGTTAGAGGCAGCACTACAGGATTGTGAGCTACAAATTGAGCAGCTCGAGGCAAGAGAAGAATAGTGGAAGGGAGAACTTCACAATCTTCGGGATCATGTGAGAGATAGAGATCATGTCATGGAAGAGGCCTTAGTTCGGATTCAAAAGGTTGCTGAACACTTGCAGGATTTGGCAATACAAGCTAGAACGCTGAGTATAATGTATTAGTCATCGTCAGACAGAGGACGAGAGTTAGCATTGTTATTAGATAGGGTTAAGACTCTAGGTCTACGGGCGAAAGCGTATTTGTAATCCGTTTTATGAAAAGATTTTTTGTTCCTTAAATAACGTTTTCTAAAATGAAACTAAATTAGAATCGACATCCTTTTTGCATTCATGCATTTGCATCTCATTACATTATATGTATTCAAGTTTATAGAAAGACCCTAATTAGTTAAAATTATTAGGGAGAAAGAGAGTAAGAGAAAGAAAATCTGGAAGCAACACATCCTTACGGTACACGCGCTAAGTCAAAGAATATGGTCCAAAGATTTGAACAGCTACAGAAGGACATGCAGGACCAATTGCAACAGCAATTGGCAAAAATGCAAAACGACATGAGGAAGCAAATGTTGGAGGCTCAAAGGAACATGATGGCTGAGATGGCTCAACTACTGAGGGCCACAAATAAAGGAAAAGCCCCTATGACTATCACTGAAAAGGGTAATGAGGGTCATCTTCCTAGTTTCACTCCACCTCACGTACAAACCCAACCTGAGGCATATCCCCGAAGGCCGTCTGTCACAATAAGGCCTCAAAAGGGTCAAGTCCATGCTGGAATACCCATGAACTTTCAAACTGGTTGGGGATTTAATCCTGGAGATAATCCTACCAATCCGGTTATCCTCGATCTAGATGTAGCTGAGAGGGAAGAAATGAGACTCGAATCATCAAGGCAATTAGAGGAACGTTACAGGTGGCTAGAGGAGAAATTTAGGGCACTAGAAAATGCTGATAATCACCAGGGAATGGATGCTAAGGACTTATGTTTAGTCCCAGATTTAGTGCTTTCCCATAAGTTTAAAATGCTGAAATTCGAGAAATACAATGGGACTACTTGCCCAGAAGCCCATATTACTATATTCTGCAGACGGATGACTGGTTATGTAAACAATGATCATTTATTGATCCATTGTTTTCAAGATAGTTTGGTTGGTGCAGCAGCTAAGTGGTATAATCAGCTGAGCCGGGCCAAAATAAGTTCATGGAGGGATCTTGCACAAGCCTTCATACAGCAGTACAATCATGTGACTGACATGACTCCGGATAGGATCACGCTGCAAAACATGGAGAAAAAGCCTAATGAGAATTTTAGGCAATATGCACAGAGATGGAGAGAGGTGGCAATGCAAGTTCAACCACCGTTGTTGGAGAATGAGACTACCATGCTGTTCATCAACACTCTAAAGGCTCCATTCATCACTCACATGATTGGGAGTACCACTAAAAGTTTTACGGATATAGTCATGGCGGGAGAGATGACCGAGAATGCCATAAGGGGTGGCAAAATTGAGGGGGAAACAACCAAAAGATCAGCCCCAAAGAGAAAGGTTAGTGAAGTGAATAACACAAGCACCTACAATACGAGGACAATCACAGTTGGTCAACATAAAACAGCTACGGTTGAGCAACAAAGTTCTCAAAGGCAGGAGTCAGGTGCAAGGCAGAATTCTGAAAGGATACAATTCACACCCATCCTCGTGATGTATCGTGAGCTTTATCGAAGCTTATACGATGCACATGTTATTTCTCCTTTTTCACTTAAAACCACTGCAGCCTCCATATCCCAAATAGTATGACGCAAACGCCAGATGCGAATATCATGCTGGAATACCGGGGCATTCAATCGAAAACTGTACTAGTTTTAAGAAAGCTGTAGAGAGGCTTATTAAGATAGGGGTAGTGAGGTTCGACAATACCCCTAATACTGAAAACCCGTTGTCAAATCATAACGATCAAGGGGTGAATGCTATTGGCGAAGACAGCGAGAGGAAAATGAAGGAAGGCGTGGCTGAGATGAGAATGCCAATGAAGATGATTTGGGAAGAAATGGTGAAAAGAGATATGATAATCTCTAAAGAGAGAAATAAAGGAGCAGGGGACTACTGTGAGTTCCATGCTGAGAAGGGGCACGAGATCCAAGAATGCGACGAGTTTAAGGCCTTGATACAAAGCCTTATGGACAATAAAAAGCTAGGATTTTATGAAGCTGGGCTAAATGAGGGACATATATGCACATTAGAAGGTGCACCGAAGAATCAAAACTGGCCAAGGATCATTATTTTTTTACCATGAAGTAATGGAGTTGAAATACCGATGGTACCAAAAGTCATCATTCACAAACTTGTTTCCCTTCCCTATAAGGATAAGAAGAGGGTACCTTGGAATTATAACTGTCAGGTGTCAATGTTGGAGAAGGAAGATATAGCCAGCACATCTAAGGATGTACAAGTTGAGGGTTCCCATACACGGAGTGGGAAGTAGTATAATACGATGGGCGTCAGAGAGGAGCCCATAAAAATAAAGAACGTTAGTGTAGAGAAGGAGAAAGAGGTTGAAATGCCTGTCAAGGAGCTGGTAAAGGAAGAGGAGGCTAAGGAATTTCTAAAGTTCCTTAAGCATAGCGAGTATAGCGTGGTCGAGCAGTTGCGTAGGCAGCCGGCTCGCATATCAGTATTGGCTCTACTTTTGAGTTTTGAAGTGCATCGGGAGGCATTGATGAAAGTGCTCAGTGAAACATATGTCACTCTTGACATATCCGTTAATAAGCTGGACCGGTTAGTGAATAACATAAGTGCGGATAATTTCATCTACTTTAATGATGATGAAATCCCACCGGGTGGCAGGGGGTCAACTAAGGCCTTACACATCACTACTGATGCAAGGGGTACACACTCCCAAGTATGCTCGTCGATAATGGATCGGCCTTGAATGTTCTACCATTGTCTACATTGAATAGATTACCTATTGACGATTCTCACATGAAGACATGTCAAAATGTGGTAAGAGCCTTTAATGGTACAGAAAAGAAGGTGATGGGAAGGATTAACATCCCCTTAGAAATTGGGCCGAGTATATACGAAGTAGACTTCTTGCTGATGGATATCAAGCCCTCTTACAATTGCTTATTAGGGAGGCCGTAGATACACTCAGCAAGAGCGGTACCCTCATCGTTGCACCAGAAATTAAAGTTAGTGACGGACAGACGGTTAGTAACCATTAATGCGGAGGAGGACATTATAGTCGCAGTCACTAGCAAAGCCCCTTATGTCAAGACGAAAAAAGAGTCTATTGAGTGTTCCTTTCGCTCTTTAGAATTTGTGAATGCGACCTTCATTTCAGAAGGGAGTGAGCTACCGGCGCCAAAAATAGCAAGAGCTACGAGGATGGCTCGACAAATGATAATAGGAAAGGTGACCTCACCAGGAAAAGGGTTAGGAAGATACCTTCAAGGAGGGACTCAAATCCCAGAACTGAAAGAGAAGAGAGATCGCTTTGTTCTAGGCTTTAAGCCAGACTACAAGTAAAGAAGGAAGGAAGTTGAGAAACGCCAAGAGGGCAGAAGGGCGCACCTTAATGGAAGAGAAGTGGAGTGGGAGCCGATGACATTCCCTCCGATATCCCAAACCTTTATATCAGGAAGGTTACTTTTAGAAGAAGGTTATCAGATTAATGCTATACACGAAAAAGGATTGAAGCAAGGTAACCTTGAGGGCATTCGCCCTTACGAACCGGGAAGCTCTCTAAACAATTGGACTGCGGAGGAATTTCTGTAGTCTTTAGGAATTTTTCAGAGTAATTTTTGAAACATTCTTGTTACTCTAGGGCCTAGGAGTAATAGGATTACATTTGTGAAATAGGCTTACGATCATCTATTATTTTTTTAAATAAAACATAACTTTTATCAATTTGAACGAGTATTGTTTCATTTTTATCAACCAATATTCCATTAAACTTCTGCAATTCTTATTCTTTCATTCATAGCACATAAATAATCATTCCTAAATTCATTCATTCTTTGAATATTCTTTATACTTCACAGATCCCTAGATATCAATGACATGAGCACTGATATTACAAATCCTGATTTTTCTCGCAAGCAAGACATGTGTTTAGAGGAATCTTAGGATTTTGAAGATGTCCAGGATTGCGATGTGCCTCTGGATCTGTTAAGGATGGTAAAATAGGAAGAGAAACAAATCATGCCTCATGAGAAATAGGCAATAGAGAATTTAGCTCTAGAGGAAGGGAGAGAGGTGAAAATTGGCACACATATTGCCGAGGACACAAGGCAAGGACTGATTAAGTTGCTATACAAGTTCAAGGATATCCTCGCATGGTCCTATCAAGATATGCCAGGGTTAAATACCGATATTGTGGTGCATCACCTTCCAATAAGATAGGATTGTAAGCCAGTCCAATAGAAGTTGTGAAGAATGAGGCCACATATCGTATTGAAGATAAAATACGAAGTCAAGAAGCAGTTCGATGCAGGATTCTTACAAGAGGTGAAGTATTCTGAATGGGTAGCTAACATTGTACCAGTCCCTAAGAAAGATGGGAAAGTACGAATGTGCGTTGATTACAAAGATCTAAACAAAGCTAGCCCAAAAGATAATTTCCCTCTGCCACACATAGATACTTTGGTAGACAACACAGCAGGATATTCGTTATTCTCTTTTATAGATGGTTTCTCGGGGTACAATCAGATAAAGATGCATCCTGAAGACATGGATAAAACCACATTCATAACATTGTGGGGTACCTTCTGTTACAAAGTAATGCCCTTCGGTCTAAAGAATACAGGGGCAACATACCAAAGGGCTATGGTGAATTTATTTCACGATATGATGCATAAAGAAATTGAGATATATGTCAATGATATGATTGCCAAATCTCGAACAGAGGAGGAACATATTGAAGTTTTAAGGAAACTGTTCTTTAGATTAAGAAAGTTCCAGTTAAAATTTAATCCGGCAAAGTGAACTTTCGGAGCTAGGTCGGGGAAATTACTAGGCTTTGTGGTTAGCGAAAAGGGAATAGAAGTTGACTCAGACAAAGTTAAAGCCATACGAGATTTGCCTCCACCACGTACTCAGAAGGAAGTTCGGGGTTTTCTTGGAAGGTTGAATTATATTGCTCGGTTTATTTCACAATTAACTGAGAAATGTGATCCTATATTTTGTCTCCTTAGAAAACACAACCAAGGAACTTGGGATGAGGAATGCCAGAATGCATTTGATAAAGTTAAGCAATACTTGTTAAACGCTCCAGTACTATCTCCACCTAGTCTGGACAAACCATTAATTCTGTACTTGTCGATGTTTAGTAATTCCATGGGATGTGTGCTTGGCCAACATGACGAGTCGAGAAGAAAGTAGAAGGCGATATACTACCTCAGCAAGAAATTCACAGAGTGTGAGATGAGATATTCGCCAATTGAGAAATTGTACTGTGCTTTAATCTAGACGACTCGAAGGTTAAGATAGTACATGCTATATCATACTACTTGGCTTATTTCAAAAGTTGATCCTTTGAAGTATATAATGGAGTCAACAGCTTTGAATGGGAGAATGGCAAGGTGGCAAATTCTGCTTTCAGAGTTTGACATAGTCTATGTGAGCCAGAAGACTATAAAAGGAAGCGCGATAGCTGAATTTCTGGCTAGTAGAGTTCTGAAGGACTATGAGCCATTGAATTTTGATTTCCCAAATAAGGATTTGATGTGTGTAGCAATTACAGAGGATTATCCTTGGAAGCTGAGCTTTGATGGGGCATCCAATGCGGTGGGAAATGGAATTGGGGCAGTCCTGGTATCCCCAAATGGCGATTATTATCCATTCACATGCAAGTTGGATTTTGATTGCACAAACAATATGGCCGAATATGAAACATGTATCATGGGACTCCTAGCGGCTATAGAGCGAGGAATAAAAACCTTGGAAGTATATGGGGACTTTAAGTTAGTAATTTACCAGCTTAAAGGTGAATGGGAGACAAGGGATCCTAAATTGATCAATTATCGAAAGGTAGTTTTGGGGTTACTTGGGGAGTTCGATGATATTAGTTTTAATTATATCCCACGAGACGAAAACCAGATGGCAGAAGCTCTAGCAACCTTAGCTTCAATTATTAGAGCGAATAAAGAAGAGGAGATGAGACCCATTCAGATGAGTATCTTTGAAGCTCCAGCTTGTTGTTGTAACATTGAGGAAGAAGAAAAAGATGATAATCCTTGGTATCAGGATATATTGCGATATGTGAGAGATCGTAAATACCCAGAACAGGCAACTGAAAATGATAAGAGAACTTTAAGGAGATTAGCTTGCGATTATGTTTTGGATGGGGACATCTTGTACAAAAGAAGAAAGGACCAAGTACTGTTGAGATGTGTCGATGCCGTGGAGGCTAAGTTAATTTTGGAAGAATTTCACGAGGGTGTTTGTGGGACGTACGCTAATAGTTTCACGATGGCTAGATAAATCATGAGGTTTGGATATTATTGGTCTATTATGGAAGGGGATTGTATTAATTACGCCAAGAAATACCATAAATTTCAGATTTATAGAGACAAGATTCATGTACCACATTCACCTCTACATGTTATGACTTCTCCATGGCCTTTTTCCATGTAGGGCATGGATGTCATTGGGCCAATATCACCAAAAGCTTCAAATGGGCATCGCTTTATTTTTGTGGTCATTGATTATTTCACAAAATGGGTAGAGGCTACTTCTTATGCAAATGTTACTAAGTCGGCTGTAAGTCGATTCTTGAAGAAAGATATCATTTGTCGGTATGTGATGCCTGAAAGGATCATATCAGACAATGCATTGAACTTGACCAACAGAACAATAGCAGAAGTTTGTAGTCAGTTCAAGATTAAGCATCATAATTCATCTTCATACCGCTCGAAGATGAATGGGGCAGTAGAAGCTGCTAACAAAAACATCAAGAAGATAGTAGGGAAGATGACTGAAACCTACAGAGATTGGCATGAGAAATTACCATTTGCACTCTTAGCCTTCCGAACGTCTGTCAGAACCTCTACTGGGGCAACTCCTTTCTCGTTGGTTTATAGGATGGAAGAAGTGTTACCCATTGGAGTAAAAATACCGTCTATTCGAGTCTTGTCAGAGATAAAGTTGGATGAGGCTGAATGGATACAATCGCGATATGACCAGTTGAACTTGATTGAGAAAAAGAGGTTAAGGGCCATTCGTCATGGTCAAATGTATCAGAAGCGAATGATGCGAGCTTACGACAAGAAAGTGTGACCAAGAGAATTCCACGAGGGGGATCTTATTTTGAAAAAGATCCTTCCCATTCAGAAGGACTTTAGAGAAAAATGGATGCCGAATTGGGAAGGGCCATATGTCGTGAAGAAGGCCTTTTCTCGGGGTGCATTGATCTTAACGGAAATGGATGGAAAGAGTTTACCTAATCCAGTGAATTCAAACTCAGTCAAAAAGTACTTTATCTAAAGAAGAGGAGAATCCAGGGTGAAAACCCGCAAAGGGCGCCTTGAGTTTTCGAAAAAAAAATGGAGAGGCCAGGGTGAAAACCTGCAAAGGGCGCCTTGTGACCAAAGGGGCTTTGAGTTGAAAACCCAAAAGGGCAGCTCAAATTTTGAAGAGCACACAGCAATCTTGCTATATCTGATTCAACAAAGAGTGAAGCGCATTGCATATCGGGGCATCAACAAAGTACTTTGGATCTTTTAAAACACATGTTGAACTCAAGAAAGTCTTCATGGAGCTGGTATATAGACGCTCAAGTGGCGATATCTAGGGCATCTAGCTTTTTTCCTGTTTGCTATCTTTAGATTCTCTTTCTTCTCAAAGATAGGCTTTCAGATTAATTTCCTTTGTATTTTTGACAAACTCATTCAAATCTAATTATTCTCAAGATTAAAATTCATCTTCCATTATTTTTAAAGTATATTGCATTAAAATAATGATAGATGAACTAAATAATTTTCACAAATGAAGTTTTGCTCATTACTCTGAAAATTTCTAGATAATACAAGAAACTAAAACAGAACAATTGTTCGAAGAATTCACGTAAGTGAGGTTTGAATTAACTCGAAGAAATTATTTGATTCGATCCTAAGAGAGGATCATCTTATAGAAATTTTTGGTGGGTTATAACTTTAAAGAATGGCACAAACCCACAGGCTGAGTAGGAATGATATTTCGAGATAAACTTCGACGAAGGAATGAGCAGTGATGTCTGGAATAGGCGTCATATTCATAAACATTTTGCATTATAAGAAGTTTAATTAGGAGCATTTGATTTATTTTGCTCATAGTATCCTAATTATTAGGCATGGACTCATACACATTATACAGGTTATGTCCTTCAAGGGACAATGAAGATTGATGCACCTTAACCCCCTAAGCAGTAAGGTAACAGGCTAAAGCATAGCAGATCTAACTTTCGGATGTTTTCACATCAAAGAAGATCCGAGATGATTTGGCATCCTTGCATTTACAAGGAGCAGATTTAAGACATAGCAGATTTGGCTTTCACGTGTTTACACTGAAGCAAATCTAAGATGATTTGGCATCTCCATATTCGATGGAGGGCAGATCGAAGACATAGTAGATCTAACCTTCGGATGTTTTTGCATTGAAGCAGATCCAAGATGATTTGGCATCCTTGCGTTTGCAAGGAGCAGATCGAAGACATAGCAGATTTGGCTTTCACGTGTTTACGCTGAAATGAATCTAAGATGATTTGACATCTCTGTATTGTCAGAGAACAAATCAAAGAAACAGATTTGGGGTATCTGTATTGTCAGAGAGCAGATCGAAGATGATAGATTTGGCGTCTCTGTATTATCAGAGAGCAGATTGAAGATGACAGATTTGGCATCTCTGTATTGTCAGAGAGTAGATCGAAGATGATAGATTTGGCGTCTCTGTATTGTCAGAGAGCATATCGAAGATAACAGATTTGGCATCTCTGTATTGTCAGAGAACAAATCGAAGAAGCAGATTTGGCATCTCTGTATTGTCAGAGAGCAGATCGAAGATGATAGATTTGGCATCTCTGTATTATCAGAGAGCAGATCGAAGATAGCAGATTTGGCGTCTCTATATTGTTAGAGAGCAGGTCGAATATAGTAGATTTGGCATCTCTGTATTGTCAGAAAACAAATCAAAGAAGCAGATTTGGCATCTCTGTATTGTCAGAGAGTAGATCGAAGATGATAGATTTGGCATCTCTGTATTGTCAGAGAGTAGATCGAAGATAGAAGATTTGGCGTCTCTGTATTGTCAGAGAGCAGGTCGAATATAGTAGATTTGGCATCTCTGTATTGTCAGGGAACAGATCGAAGATAGCAGATTTGGCGTCTTTGTATTGTCAGAGAGCATATCGAAGATAGTAGATTTTGCATCCCTGTATTGTCAGAGAGCAGATCCAAGATGACAAATTTGGCATCTCCGTATTCGACGGGGAGCAAAACCAAGAAAATGATCTGGCATCTCTGTATTTGACGGGGAGCAGGTTGAAGACATAGCAGATCTAACCTTCGAATGTTTTTTGCATCGAAGTAGATCCAAGATGATTTGGCATTCTTGTGTTTATAAGGAGCAGATCAAAGACATGATAGATTTGGCTTTCGCGTGTTTACGCTGAAGCGAATCTAAGATAATTTAACATCTCTGTATTGTCAGAGAACAAATCGAAGAAGAAAATTTGACATCTCTGTATTGTTAGAGAGCAGATCGAAGATATCAACATGGCATTCCGGAGGTTGCAGGGAGCATGTTGAAAATAGCAAATATTGCCTTCCTAAAGTTGCAGTGAGGCAAATTGAAGCTATCATATTTATAGTTTAATACTTCTAAAGTTGCAGATAGGTTGAAGGCCATCTGAAGAAAGATCTCAAATTTGGGCCAGACCGGGCAAAATGGGTCCTTTTATAGTCTTTGTTCTATTACCGTTATACGACAATGAGCAAAGAGGGGCAGCTGTAGTAGCCCATTTCTGCCCGAGCCTTAAAACCAAAAATCAAAAATAAGTAAATAAATGTTTATTTATTACAGTCCATTTACATTTACAGCCCATTACCCGTTTATATTTGACCCAAATACCTAAACCCTATGCCCGGTTACAACCCAATAGGCCTACACCCTGTTAGACCCAAACCCAACAAACAGTGGCCCAATGAGACCCAAATTAGCAAGGCCCAATGCCTAAATAAGATCTGGAAACCCTAGGGTTTCTAGAAACTTCGCGCCGCAAGTATCCCAAGAGCCGTGCCTTTTCGTTTTCTGTCGTTCTAGCTACCCACTATCAGTGTCGTGATTCCAGGCCATGATTCCAGGCTTTGAATCATGCCGTGGTCTACGCCCGAGTCAACGCTGGCGTTCGTTTCTTGCTAAATCTCCTCGATCACTTGCAAAAAATGGAAAGAAACCACAGAGACGAAACAAATATGGCAGGGAATAACTTTAAAACATGTAAGAATACTATGTACAGTGGCTATAAAAGCCTGAATCAGAATGATGTAAAAGGGGACCGATTTTTGTTGAGAGATATACAAAAAGATATACACACATATATTCACAGAAGAAATAAGAAGCAGTGGTTCATTTTAAAAGGTGATTTAAATCTCATACTTTGTTATTTTTTAACAAGTATATGAATCGATTTCTTTTTTAAAAAAAGAAAAACTGGTAATATTTAAAAGGAAGAGGAGTTACCTGTGAAAGGACGAGGGTTTTTAACCCTCCGACCACCGGGTGTGGTGGCACGTGGGCCCGTGGGCACCTGGAAACATAGACTCGACGGAGCCCGAACCTCTCTTTCCCCTCTCATTTCAGAGAGAATTTTAAAGTTTTTTTTAACACAGTTTCTAAAATGAATTTTGAAACAAAAAAATTGACTTTATAGCACTATGAAAACGGTGTCGTTTTGGCTGAACTCAATAAGCACAAAACGACATCGTTTCAAGGCTTTGATCTGCTTGTTGACCCGATTACCCGGGAAGGATCAGCGTGTTTTTGTAGATTGAGATAATTTCCCCATAAGTCCTTCCGTGTTTTTTAATATTTACAATTTCATTTTATTTTATTAAAATTTGGCCCCTATATTTTATTTTTGTTTCAATTTAGTCCTAATGGCCATTATAAAGCTTATCTTGGGACGATGTCGTTTTGGGATTAGGGCTAATTGCCCAGTGAGTCCTTCTGGTTTAATGCGCTTTTCAATTAGGCCCATTTTTTTTATTTTGTAATTAATCCTAAATTCTTTAATTAAATTCAATTTTAATCCTCTTTTATATATTTAATTTATTTTAAATACCTTATATAGTATTTATTTTTATAAATATTAGTTATATAAAATAATGTATATTATTTTTATTACCCATTATATTATTTTTATTATTATATATTTTACTTATAAATTATATTTTATTATATATATTATTTTTTTAAAAATAAATTATGTATTATTATTCATTAATTGTATAAATTTTAAATTTTTAAAAATTTTATTATTAAATAATAGTATATATTATCCTTCATTATATTTATATTTTATTACATATTACATTTTATTATATATATATTTTTATATTCCTTATTATATGGTTTATATTATTATATATTTTGGTTATAAATTATATTATACACTATATATCTACTATTTTATCATTCATTAATTATATAGATTTTTTTATTAAATAAATATGTGTAATATTAATATTTAGTACATTATTTTGTTAATACATTAAGTTATTATACCCTATAATATGGTTTATATATATATATTCATCATTTTTTAAAAAAGTTTTCCTTTATTATTTTCATATTATTCTAAAAATTTATGAATATCTTTATTTGTTTTATTTTATTTGATTTATATTTCATATGTTTATAATTTGCTTATTTACTTTTTGTTTTCTTTTATTTTGTTATTGTTTAGTAGGTTAAGTTTTCATATAATATTTGTTATTGTTTTTTTCATATTTGCATGAAAATTAATCATTTATGTTGATTTAAGGTACATTTGCATGAAATGTTGTTATATATATGTATTATACAATTTATACCATTGAATTCATTATGCTCTACGTGGTATTTTGCATGTAACAATAATGCATGAACATTTATGTTATTTATAATAATGTGTACATAAAATAATAACATATATTGTGTAATTTGTGCCATTATTTACTATTTTATATACTATATTTGCATAAAATGATAAAGCATGTATATTGTAGCTAGGTTTATTTAATTTCTTGTAATATGTAAAACACATCATTATTTTTTAAAATAAAAATCTCATTTAATTCAAAAAGATTTAAAAAAAAAAAAGGTGAGGCAATGTTTTAATATTTAGGAATTCAGGGAGTAGTGCCCTAACATGCTGGGTTGCGATTTCCCGTTCGCCTAAATATCTAAAAATATCCTTTTAAACGAGTTTCACAAATCACAAGATGATTTCAGTTACGAAAGTTTAAAGATATCGTGTCCAATCATGCTGGATGTGATTTTTGTACTCTTTCGAAACTAAAGAATTTTGATTCTTTTTAACTCGAATTATTACGATTTTAAAGGAAATCTCATTTCTAAATTCTTTCAAAATTCTGACATTAAGACAAAATTATTCAATTTGGTACCAATTTTGGGCGTTACGAGGGTGCTAATCCTTCCTTGTACGTAACCGACTCCCGAACCTGTTTTCTCGTAATTTCGTGGACCAAAACATTTTATAAAGTGACCCAATTACACTTTAAAAGGTTGGTGGCGACTCCCGTTTTTAAAATACCCTCCCTAATTTTAACAAGGTTTCGACATGCTGCATAGCCATCGAGTGTCCCCTTTGCTGCGTCGCTGTCCTCTACTGCAACCAATCGGTAAGTATTTTCCATTGTAACTCCTCTGCTACATATTTTTGGGCTGAGAAGTTTAATTTGACTGTGATAATAGTAGGCTGAGAAGTTTTTATTTTTGATAAGTGTTACTGAAGATTTGATATCCTTCAAATTTTTGTTTTTAGCTTCAAAGAAAATGTACGAGTACCTTCTGTAATCATTGAAAAATAGAAGCCACACCACTGAACAACTATTGCGTGATGAAAACCCATGATTATTGAAGAGTTTTGCGTGTAGTAAATGTGAACCTATGTCCGAATTTTTGGGGAATTAGAGTAACTCTATTTGTTTAGAAGTATATTCTAACCATGAGAAGTATATTCGTACAAAAGTAGAACTATATTTCCAACGAGCAATGATAAAGAAAGGGGATTAGGTTATATATTCTACATGACTGAATAGCCTGGGCCACCTCCTCCTTCTGGCACTGTTCACTCTATGTTTTGCTTTGGGTCTTTAATATCACATGCCTGTACATCATTCAAACCAACCATCTTAACTTTAGCGCAATAGCCACATACCAATTTAAATTCATTACTGATTCACTTATTCAGCTTTCACCAACTAGTTTTACTGCCATGCCGAGGCAAAACTGACATGAAGTTTTACTGAGGAAATGTCATTGTCTTTCAATTCTCCATCACTTGATCTTGAACATGGACTGGATTACTCACATTATGCCTTATATCAATTTTCAATTTAGATGGTTGTAGTTTGAAGATGATCTATTTTGGTACAAATCAGTTGGATTTTGCTGACATTTAATTTTTAAACTTTTTTAGGGTCATTCTTCTGTATCTGTTTCTGAGACTCAAGTAAGTTTTTTACTTAATTACTTCTACAATTATGTTCTGTGTATTGAATCTAATTTGATAAAGCAATGCATTCCAGTGAGCAATTTTTGTTAGCATCCTTATCAAGTATCAAATGCCTATCTGTTACTTCTTGTACACTGCAGGTTGGTTATATAATTCCTTCTTGTTTGGGTTATTCTGTCAAGATTTACTTAGAAACTGTTCAATTTTACAATATTAACTAATGTACTAAACTTCATGATACCGAGTACCTGTTACCAAATTAATATATCATAGTATTTGAATTAATTTTGTACAAAAATATTTTTTAGACTGCTTTTAACCAAAACCTAATTTTTTCTACCTTATTTTTGTACTATGACGATTGTTAATAAATTTAATTATTACTATAATAATTATATGAAGTAAAATACATGAAGTAAAATTATATTGTATACTAAATATGGTACATATACTTTAATTCCTTGTGTTTTGACTTTTAGGATATAGTTCCATGTGTCTGTATTAGTGAATTAATGTTGTATGTATTTCAGTTACTGCTTCCTGCTCCTTCTGCAACTATTGGTTCAACTGAAGCTGCCATTTAATCTTCGAATTAATATTTGGTACTGATATAGATAAAGTTTTTATATTTGCTTAAACTGAAATATATTTGGTGCTACTCTTATAATCTTACATCTGTTCTAGGTACTATCGAGCACCTGAATTAATATTTGGTGCAACTAAATACACCACAGCCATTGACATCTGTTCTAGGTACAGATTTCGTTGCTAAATTTTTTTCTTTATTTCTATGCATTTTCACTTTAAATTACTTAACAAATATTACTTTTTTGACTCCAGCCTCTGTTTGCTGGTGAGAGTGGAGCAGACCGGGTTGTTGAAATTATTAAAGTACGTTTTAGTTCAAAATTCTAATCAATAATAGTTTTATCATGATGATTTTGGAAAAATTAATATTTTGGGGTTGCAATTTTGTAAAGATTTAATTGTTGGTTCTGTTTGGAGCAGAACTATTTTGTTTCCAAATAAATTTTAAATTTTTGGCTTTTGAAAATATTTTTAAATTAGTTACACTATAATAAGTTTTTGATTTGATAAGTTTTCTTTTTTAATTGTACTCGAATAATTTCACTCAATTTTATTCGATACGACTCAAATTTCATTTTGCTTAACTCGATAAAATTTTAAATTGAGTAAAATACTAAAAAATAAAGACATATGTTAATTTTTTAAAATTACTTGTGAAAAAAATATACCGTCAATATATCAAATATTAACCCTATTATGATTCAAATTTATCTTTTATTTTCTCAATTTTTCTCTGAGCACTGCTCCAAATTCAATAGTTACTTTTTATGCCCTCTCAACAAGTGAAAATTATTTTAATGATAGCTATAGTGATTATAAAATGAATCATACAAAAATCTTATTAAAAATATTTTCAGCACAAAATTCAATCAAATCCTAAACAATTTATAAAAAAAAATATATATGGAAATTTCAACATCATAAAGCAGCAATCCCAAATTGACAAATTGAAAAAATTGGGATGACACTTAGCCCATGTTTAAGTGTAAAAGCCAAAACATGAAAAGAATTTCCATGTTCCTTCTTGGATTTTGACCACCAAATATTTTTCTCAAGACTTCCTTTTTACTTTCAACAATCTGTTTTAGTAAAATATCATTCTTCTTCCTTTTGGTGGTTTCTCCCATACTTTCAATTTGACTTTTCATTTATTGTATTTAAAAAAAAAGCTTTTCAAATTTGATGGGAATTCCAAAATTTTATTTAAATTTGACCATGTTGCTGTTTAGGAAATTATAAGTTTTTTTAAAGAAGGAAATTATGTATTAATTGTTTCTAATTCAAAAGTAATATATATTCAAAAGTAATATATTTTTTTCAAGTTCACCAGCAACTCACATAATTTACATAATTTACATAATACATAACTTACATAATTTAAAGTTCAAATTTCATAACTTACATAATTTGCTTAACTTACATAATACATGACTTACATAATTTAAAGATCAAATTTCATAACTTACATTATACATAACTTACATAATTTAAAGACCAAATTTCATAAGTTACATTATTTACATAACTTACATAATAATTTAAAGTTCAAATTTCATAACTTACATAATTTAAAGACCAAATTTCATAAGTTACATAATTTTCATAACTTACATAATAATTTAAAGTTCAAATTTCATAACTTACATAATTTAAAGATCAAATTTCGTAAGTTACATAATTTACATAACTTACATAATACATAACTTACATAATTTAAAGATCAAAGTTCATAACTTACATAATACATAACTTACATAATACATGACTTACATAACTTAATTATACTTATAAATAAACAACTTATCCGTGTAATTTATTGTCAACTTTAGACTTCAAGAACAACGATATGGATAGGAGTTGGATGAATTTGTCAAGGGTAAGCAACGGCTATCGAAATGGAGTTCAAACTTTTCTAAATTTTGCATTTCAAAATGCAAGCCAAGAGAATATGATTCTTTGCCCATGTAAGAGGTGTGGCAACATCAATTGGCATTTTCGTGAAGTTGTCTACGAACTTCTAATTGTTGATGGCTTTATTCGGGGTATAAAAAATGGATTTTCCATGGAGAGTGTACATCTAGTGGAACTTCTTCAACAATTAATCCGACTTATCCTGATACTGCTTACCATCAGTATGTTAGACAAGATGACATGGAAGGTATGTTGCGGGATGCATTTAATATGCACAGTCATGGTGAGCAATCGTTTTCACCTAACTTTATTGCATCCGACGATTATAATATTGGTGGAAATGTTTTTTGCGAAACGGGAACAAGTGTACTTAATAAGGAGCCAAATTAAAAAGTGGCGAAGTTCTACAATTTACTTAACGAAATGAACGAAGAACTTTACGAGGGATCAAAATATTCAAAATTGTCCTTCTGTATTCATCTATTTCAGTTAAAATGTTTAGGAGGGTAGACCGAAAACTCTTTTACAATGTTGCTAGAGTTTCTGAGAGAGATGTTTCCGTTTGCAAAAATCCCCCAGTCTTGTCAAGATATGAAGAGACTAATAAAATATTTGGGCCTTGGGTACGATAAAATTAATAGTTGCCCAAATGACTACATGTTGCACTGGGGTGATCAGAAGAACCAACAGTCTTGTCATGTTTGCGGTAAGTCTCGTTGGATGAATGGGAATACAGAAGATGTGAATGGGGATGAAGGTGGGGCATATTTAAGAAAGAAGCCAGTCAAGGTTATGCGATATTTTCCCCTAATACCAAGACTTCAAAGGCTTTTCATGTCGTCAAAGACGGCCGATATGAGGTGGCATAATGATCAACAAACCGATGATGGATTATTAAGGCATCCTGCTGATTCTTTAGCTTGGAAATCGTTTGATAGTAAATTTCCAAGCTTTGCAAGTGATCCTCGGAATGTGAGGCTTGGGCTAGCAGCTGATGGCTTTAATCCTTTTAAAATCATGAGTACTTCGTATAGTACTTGGCCTGTAGTGCTTGTTTCTTACAATTTGCCTCCATGGATTTGCATGAAGCAATCTTCATTTATTTTATCAATGATTATCCCTGGAGAGAAAGGTCCCGGAAATGATATTGACATCTATTTGCAGCCACTTATTGAAGAGTTAAAACAGTTATGGTCGGGTGTTGAGACATATGAGGTATTAAGAAAAGAGAACTTTAATTTACGTTCAGCTTTATTGTGGACAATTAATGATTTCCCGGCTTATGCTAATTTATCGGGTTGGAGTACTAAAGGACGTTATGCCTGTCCTTGTTGTGCTGCGTAAACTTGTTCGAAGTGGTTGTATAATGGGAAGAAGTTCTCTTACATGGGCCATCGTCGGTGGTTAGATGGAAATCATAAATTTAGATTTCAGAGGACTCTATTTGACTTGTGCATCAAGAGTGCAGGGAGCTCTGAGCGGTCGTTGGATCTGAAATCTTGTTTATGTTAAAAGATATCAACTTTAGTTACGGGAAGATGAATCAACCACCTATCACGCAAACAAGGAGAAGATTGAGTGATGAATCTGATGATGAATCTAATGAAGAGGATGATTCTAATGAGGCGGACTTGTGGAAGAAAAGGAGTATTTTTTTTGAGTTGCCTTATTGGGAGCACAACATTTTACGCCACAATCTTGATGTCATGCATATTGAGAAGAATGTCTGCGAGAACATAATTGGGACAATTTTAAATGTCGATGGAAAATCAAAAGACAATCTTCAAAGTTGACTTGATTTAGTTGACATGAGAATTCAGCGTGATCTTCATCCTCAAGTACTTCCGAATAGGAAATATCGGTTGCCGCCTTCTATTTTTTCAATGTCAAAGAAAGAGAAAGAGGTGTTTTGCATGGTGTTGAAGGATATAAAGGTCCCAGATGTGTATGCGTCAAATATATCTCGATGTGTGAGTCTTAAAGATCGAAGATTATATTTATTAAAATCACATGATTACCACATCTTGATGCAAGATTTACTCCCAGTTGCTTTACGGTGCTGCATGTCAAAAAATGTGACGTCCTGTATAATTAAACTATCCAATATAATGATAGTTATTTGTGGGAAAGTTTTGGATGTTGAAAAACTTAAGAAAGTACAGGATCGAGCTGCTTTGACTTTATGCAATTTGGAGAAGATCTTTCCACCTTTCTTCTTCACTATTATGGTGCACTTGGTAATCCATCTCCCTCACGAAGCAATACTTGGTGGACCAGTTTTTTATCGATGGATGTATCTTATAGAAATGTGCTAATTTATTTGTCAAGTATTTATTCATTCTCCTAAATACATTTAGTTACAACTTTTGATAAATATTGTATATCGTGCTTAGGTTCCTAAGCAAATTGAAATCTTATTGTCGCAATAAGCGTTATCCAGAAGGATCAATTGCTGAAGGCTACTTGGCAGAGGAGTGCATGACCTTCTGTTCTAGATATTTAAAAGATGTTAAAACACGATTGAATAGACCAAATAGAAATGTTGGGCTCAATGATCATAACTTGGTCGAAACTTATTTATTCCAAAGTTATGGAGAACCAATCGGCAAAGTTGAAATTGCAGAATTAGATGATATATCGTGGATACAAGCACATCGATATGTACCCTTTCACCACGATTTAGTTGAACCGTTACGCAAGTAAGTTCTAAAATTTCCTCAAATATTCATCGTTTTGATTTGTTTATCTTCTAACCAATTAAACTTGTTTTTAACATAGTGAGTACAAACAAATTTTGAGATCTCGTGCACGCTCTCGAAGATTACAACATCGAGAGATGAATAAGTTATTCACAGAATCTTTTCATGAATGGTTAAGCCAAACGGTATGTAACTAAAGTTAATAAGTTACATATAATCGCGAAATTTAGTTAATCACATAAGAATGGTTTTACATAATACATTTATAGTTATTTAATTTAATTTCGATTCAATAGGTTTGGAGTGGGAAGGACGTCAATGAAGAAGTTAAATGGCTTTCCCAAGGTCCGAACAGAGTAATAAAAAGATATAGTGCCTTCTTCATCAATGATACAGATTTCATACAAAGTATCGTGAGAGAATGAGGAGAACTCAAAATTGTAGAGTTGTTGTTAATTCTTCAATTACAAGTTATGCTAGTGCTAGGGACAGTAATTCGGTTGAGGTTAATGTGGAGTACTACGGACTTCTTACCGACATTATTGAGTTGGATTACTATGGCAGATGGAAAGTTGTCTTATTTCAGTGTGATTGGGCTGATGTTAATACTGCTCGAGGAATTAAAAAATATCAATTTGGTTTTACAATGGTGAATTTCTCTTACTTGATTCACACTGGACAACAATTGATGGATGAGCCATATGTATTTTCCTCTCAAGTGAAACAAGTTTTTTATTCGAAAGATCCAACTGATGAGGGTTGGTATGTTGTACTCCGGAAAACCCTTAGAGACTTGTTTGACATGGGTAATGGAAGTAGAGATGACATCATCGAAAGATCAGAAACATTACCTTTCCAGAACAAAACTTAGATGAAAATATCCCTAGTACTAGTACACAACATCAATGGGTTCGACATGATGTGGATGAAGATATTTACGAATAATGATGTAGTAAGATTTTACGATTTTTTAATTATATGTAATATTATAATTTTAATCTTGGTCATGTTATATAATTTAACTATTTTATATGTACTATTATTGTTGTAATTTGTTACTAAAACTTTAACTATTTTATGTGTATTGCAGGAAAAATGCGTAGAAGAAGATTACGAGATTTAAGTATTGTCCAGAATACTCCAAATTCGGAAGAAGGAAATAGTGAATAGCAGATAGTTGTTGGATCTTCGAATGTGCCGGAGACACTTGACGAGCCTGAAGAATTTCAAAGTAATGTTAAGTTTATTTTACATGTGTTGACTTTTATTATTGATTTATTTGTAAATTTTAATATAATAATAGTATATCATTTTTTAGCTGAAAATAGTGGGACGCGCAGAGTTCGAGGACATACGTTGCTTAGTGATTTATACAACTTAGATCCTGTCGAGCGTGTCAAAGTAAGTAGAAATACTCATGGTCAGCCTGTTGGATCTGAAGCTCGACTTTTAGTAGGCTATTTGGGCATTTTAACACGAAATGCCAATATGTTACCCATCAACTACGAATCATGGCATCACATGCCTGATAGCAACAAAAATCAGGCTCTCGCTAATATTAAGGTAACAAAATGTGAATGTAATTTATAATACTTTGGTTTAAGTTTCATTTATATTTACATTCTAAACTTGTGTTTTTTTTAGGAGAGATTTGCTTTAGAGGTCTCTGATGATTATATCAAGAAGGCATTGGGTAAAAAATGAAGAGACAATAAAAGCACTTTAAAAAAACAATATTTTAAGAAAGACATAAGCCTCGAGGAAAAATTGAGAAATGTCCCGCCAGGAATGCTAAGGTACCAATGGGAAGATGCGGTTAGATTCTGGAATTCAAAGAAAGGAGAGGTATTACGTATTTCCAAACTCTTGTATATAGTGTTTACTATATACGTAATAATAATTTCATTATGTAGGACTGTAAGCGAGTTGGAACAAGCAGCAGGCAAAAACAAAAATTCATGCACCCGGCAAGGTCGAGAAGTTTTGCTTCTATTGCTGAGGCCGAGGTATTATGAATTTATTAATTCTTTCAAATATTAATAACTTTCTACTATTAAATAATATTTTTACTACTATATTGTAGGAAGTCAAATCTGGACAAAAAGTTGGACGCCTTCAGCTTTTTGAGATTACGCATAGGAAGAAAGATGGATCTCCTATAACATCTGAAGCTGGAGAAATTATGGTATATTTACTTAATAATATTTGATTTATTCTAAATATTTATAATGTTTAATTATAATTGTTTAATTCAATTCATCATTAGTAGTTTTAAATAATGTTAAGTTATGTTACATTCCTTTTTATTTCGTTTCTAACTCTTTAATTGATTTTTTTAGGAGAAACTAAGGAGAAGAAGGCGAAATATGAAGCGATTGCTTCGACTGATAGTTCTATTAATCTTGAGAACATTGATAACAGAATTATCACTGAAGTTTTGGGTCCTGAAAGGTACGGTCGGGTTCGATTGCAAGGATCTGGTGTTACCCCGACCCAATATTTTGGATCCGGCTCCCAGCAATACATGCCTTCCGGAAGTCAAGCTCAAGCTGAAGTTCAGATGTTAAGAGACCAGATAGCTCAGATGCAAGCGAACACGGTTGAGCAAATTGCCGAGGTCCAACGAAAATATGAAGAACTCCAGCAACAACTTAGAGCGGAGGCGTGAGAGAGGAGGCAAAGCGGCGAGCGATGAGGAGGCACCAGCAACAATGAGGAGGCAGAGGCAAGAGCGGCGATGATGGTAGCAGAGCAGAGCAAAAAGTACGATGACCTCCAGCTACAGCTTCAGCAGATGATATAGATGTTTCAGCAGTCGCAAAAGCCGTCATCTTAGACATTAGTTTTCTCATTGTAAGAATGTTTTTAACTTTGTCACGTTTAACATTATTGTAAGAATATTTTAAATTATACTTTATTTATTAATTACATCATATATCTTTCATTAAATTTAAAATATCATTTAGAATTAATGTTTTTGGTTGTATTTTTTTATGCTAAATTTACTGTTTTTGGCTGCATTTTATGCTATATTTGTTGTATTTGGTTGGATTTTAATGTTGGAAGGGCTGGATATTGGTGAAAAAAATGCATTGCAAATCTGTCAAGCTAAAAGTAATGGCTTTTAGCGGCGCTTTTGCACAAACGCCGCTAAAAGCCATGAGATTTAGCGGCGCTTTCCCAACAAACGCCGCTAAAAGCCATGACATTTAGCGACGCTTTTCGCACAAACGCCGCTAAGCCATGAATTTTAGCGGCGCTATCCCAACAAACGCCACCAATTTTTTGCGGCGTTACCAATAGCGGCATTTTTTGCGGCGTTTTCTAAAGTGCCGCAAAAAGTTTTAGTGGCGCTTAAAAGCGCCGCTAAAGGCTAAAAAAGCGCCGCTAAAAGTCTATTTTCTTGTAGTGATAGAATTTTAAGGCGGCCACCCATTTTGGAATTTTTAGATTTTTAAATTATATATATATATATATATATATATATATTATCATATATTTTAGATTTGGTGTCTACATTATATAACATTAGCCCTTTTGGCTAAATTGTATTTCATATAATTCGCCCCCTTAAGCCATAAGATACTCTCCAACGTCCAGGCGATACCTGATAGAGATCTCGTTTAGCTTCTCTCAATGGCTTGATGATGATGTTCGATTCCGTCTGTGTTGTATTACAAGATATCATCAAGTCCAACAACCTTACTCAAAGGAATGAAGTTGATGGAATATATGATGCAATGACATCCGTTGAATTTGTTTTCATCTTGCATTTCATGATTGAGATGTTTGGAATCACTAATGATCTCTGTCAAGCATTGCAATATAAATCGCAAGATATACTAAACGCGATGCATCTAGTATCATCAATTAAAACGCTTCTCCAGAAATTCAAAGAACATGGGTGGGATTTTGAGAAAGTGAAATTATTTTGTAAAGATCATGAGATAAAAGTCTCCAATTTAAGTGATCCATACAAAGCTGATTGAGGCTGGTCTCGTATCCAGAGAAATAACCTCATAATTGAGCATCACTATCGATTTGATATATTCATTGCTGGTATCGATTCATTGCTAATAGAAATGAATTATCGCTTTACTGATGAGGTAGTGGAGTTACTTATTCTTAGCTTCGCTTTGGATCCACGTGATAATTACAAAGCTTTTCAGGTAGAAGATATCTGTAAGCTTATGAATGATTTTTATCCGGATGATTTTACGGAGCAGGAAAAGCTACAAATGAAGACTCAATTGTAGCATCTTCAACTTGATGCTCATCAAATCACAGAGTTGCAGAAAGCTTTTACCAAGGGCGAAGCCAGAAAATTTTTTTAGGGGGCCGAAATTAAATTGTAATTTTTAAAGGATTAAATCAATATTTTATCATTTTTAAGGGGTCAAAGTGCAATTTTACCTTTACTAATTTAAATTTTTAAAAATTTTAAAGGGCCTTTAGTGGGGTCGGGGCCCCTGTTAGCCCCCCCTAAATTCGCCCCTGGCTTCTACAATTACCAAGTTGTGTCAAGTTCTAGCTAAGACAAATAAGTCAAATATTTATACTCTTCTTGATAAAATTATTCATCTTGTGCTAATTCTTCCCATGTCTGCTGCAACAACCGAACAAGCATTTTTAGCCATGAAAATTGTGAAGACAAGGTTTCGTAACAGAACGAAGGATGATTTTCTTTCAACTTACTTGGTGGCATACATAAAAAAAAGAGATAACTTAAGAATTTTCAACAGATTCTATCATTAATGAGTTCGATCTTATAAAAAAAAGCGGAGGCTGCAATTTAGGATGCCTAGTATTGAGAAATAGGACTAAGACCAAGTTTTTTAAATTTAATTTTTGAAATATAATGATAATTATGACATTTTTAGTATAGTATTAGGTATTCTTTTTTGCATATTAAAAAGAAATATTTAATTTAATATAGTGTTATTTTTTTCTTTTAATTTTTTTTACAATTAAATCGTTCATACTTTTTAAAAAATATTAAATTGATTTGTTTGATAAGGAAAAAAAATATCCGAGAAGAATTTTCCATCCCCTTAAAATAAAATCCTGTCCTGCATGCACCATAGACATTTATGTATGAGATGTTATAAGATGAACTATAGATGTATTAATCTGTATCTCCTGGTATCTGTTTCGGATGTAATATTTTTTCTCAATAATTATTGCCATTTCATATTCAAGCTCTGTAAGAGCTGTGCAAGAGACAAATTATGAAAAGTTATTATATTCAAACAATGAATGCTATCAAAGAAAATTAATATAATACAACGAGTAAAACATATTATCTAACAACAAAAGAATATATTAAAATAGAAATGAAGACTTAATAACTTAAAAAGAAAAAGGACTAGAAATGAAATTTTACCACAGGGGCTTGGTTGGAATTGCCCAAAATACTGGAGAATGCTGACTTGGGTCGGTTAGGTATGCCGGTCTGGTCAATAACCCAGACCGTTGGGTTTGGTCTCCCTTTTTTTTTTTAATATTTTGATGTTGTATTTCTCTCCTCTAATTCCCTTGTATTCTTTTTGATGGTTTAGATATAATGGTGGTTCGGGCGGTTGGCTATGGCACTAATGGTGATGCTGAGATGGGAGATTTGGGAGAGTAACCAAACCAGCAAAGTAATAAAATACGCCAGCAAACGTTATTGTAGCGATTAAACCAGTAAAACAGCAATGTTCACAATAACAACGTTACCAAGTACAAACCATCACAATTAAACAAGAAATACATGTAATGTAAAGATAGAGATAGCTACCATCATGCTTTCAACATTGATTCCTTATCAATACTTCGATCCATTTGCCCAATAGTTCTACTCTCTGGAACATGACAAAACCGCACATTAGTAATCTCTCTACTCAAAATTTAAAAACAATAGTGATTACTAATAGCATCAACCAGACAAAGATGTGATTAAATCAATGATGATTTTGAGTTTTCATACACCGTATAAATGCAAGTTGTACAAGGATGTTGAAACTAAATTAAAGATATAAAAACAATAATGCGTGACCCATTATAGGAAATATATACGTGAAGTATTATCCATGAGGAAAAACTATAATTAAAAAGTGAAGGAAGTGCCTTGGGACGGTAGTTCAGTGTATATCAAAGAATTACTCAAAGTCCGGCATCCTTTAAATATACCTATCAAAATGGTGTTTATATATGTTATTTTGGGATGAGCTTGTAAGAGTTAAAATAGAAAAGTGGACATGAGTGGTTGAGGTTTGATATTAAATGTTCAAAATTTTTTTAAATTTTTTCTTACATCCTTTATTTAAAAATAAGTTTACATTATAAATAGATATCGTTGCATCTCTTACTGTATTAATCTTGGTCAATGTTGCTGACGAGATTTTTTTTGATATTCTTGAGCCTTGGAAGAACATGCTTCATATCTATTCTGTCTTCAGGTAGCTCAACTGAACAGTCCAAAGCCAATTCCATAATTGTTTTAATAACAATATATTCATCTTTTTCCTGCACAATACTGGGATCCACTACACTATTTATTCCACTGGATAATGATGTTTTCACCCAATGTTTCATATCCATTTCTCCAGAAAAATATTCGTCTGTAGGCTTTCTTCTTGTAAAGGTTTCCATTAATAGAATACCATAACTATAAACATCACTTTTCACAGAAATAATTCCTGCTAATCCATATTCTGTATTTTAAACATAAAAGTTAGAGCATCAATAATGAAATGCTAAAATTATAATATCTATACAAGTTGGAATAAAGACATCACCTGGTGCCATATAGCCAACAGTAGCAAGTGTCATTGTTTGCTTCATGGAATCTCCTTCTCCCAATAGTTTAGCAATTCCAAAATCTCCCACATGCGCAACCATGTCATTATCCAACAACACGTTACTTGGTTTCAAGTCACAATGTACTACAGGAACAAGAAATCCAAAATGGAGATATTCTAATGCTGATGCAACATCAATCATTATGTTGATTCTTTGTAGGAGATTCAAGGCATGATTGTCAGAATATAACCATTTCTCAAGACTTCCTTTAGGCATGAATTCAAGCACTAAGGCTTTGAAATCCAATAGTAGAACAACAAGTAATGACCTTGACAAGATTGCGGTGTAGGATTTTGCCCATCACTTCACACTCAACGTCAAAGCTTCTGAATGCTTCATCTAAATCCGAGTTGAAAACCTTGACTGCGACTTCTGTCCCTTCTGCAAGTATTCCTTTGTATACAGAGCCAAAACTTCCTGAACCAAGGAAGTTATTCTCATCAAATCCACTAGTCGCTCTCGATAATTGATAATAAGAAATTCTTCTCCAATCTCTAATAGGTACCGGATCTTCAACAATTGCCAAACTTGTAGTCTTGTTTTTCCATTTTTTGTAGACAATTATGAGAGCTACAACAATGATAATTGAACCAAATACTGGGATAATATATTTGAAAGCATGCAGAAGGGCCTTGTTGTTTTGTGGAGGAATGTTATTCTTGCAAGGTTGGACCTGTAATCTAGGTGAGCCACACAGTGCATAATTGTTCATGAATGATTTCGCTGTGAAGTTCACAAAACACCCGCTATTTGGGATTTCACCTTCTAGTATATTAAAAGACACATCAAAATTTTTTAGATAGGAAAGTCTTTCCAAAGATTTGGGAATGACTCCAGAAATGTTGTTATTAGATAAATCCAACACTTTCAAACTTAGCATGTCACCCAATGATTCAGGAATAGGACCTTGCAATCTATTGTGAGAAAGAAGTAGAACTTGTAAATCTTGGAGACTTCCAAATGTGGGAGGGATATCACTTGAGAAAAAATTTCTTGACAAATCCAAATTGGTAATTACCTTCAATTTTCCGATGTCAAACGGAAGTGCACCATTAAAATGGTTTGATGACAAGTTTACTTCTAAGATATCTTTCAAGCTCCAAAAACTAAAAGGTATTGATGAATGCAATTTGTTGGAGGATAGATCTACCTTTCTCAGAGAAATCAAATCACCCAAGCATGCGGGTAAAGGTCCATCAAGCTCATTAGCAGCTAATGATAACCCGTATAATCTCTTTAGGCCACAAAGTTCATGTGGGATAGGGCCTTGTAGCTTATTTCCAGTAAAATCCAAAAGTTGGATATTTTTTAACCTTCCTATTGTTCTTGGAATAGATCCACTCAACTCATTGTTAGAAAAGTCTAAAGATATAGCATTATTTAGACTACCAATTTCAACGGGAATGCGGCCTCTAATTTTGCAAGCCTCGACATTAAATTCTTCAAGTGATTTGGGGAGGTTTGAGAGTGAAGTTGGAAGAACGCAGTTTAATGGGTTGGACGATAGAACTAAAAATCTCAGGTACCTGCAATTTCCCAAGGAATTGAAAATGCTCGACTCATGAATTGAAGTTTTGGTGGTCAAATTATTAGACCAAAGACTCAATATCTCAAGGGATTTCAAATTGCCGAGTGCATTTGGAATAAGGCCAGAGAATAAGTTTAGTTCCAATTCTAATATTCTGAGCTTAGAAGCATTTGAGATAGAATCCGGAATACTTCCGCTAAGAGTATTGCCCCATAGGTAAAGCTCCTCGAGATTTGAAAGAGCGCTCATGCATGGTAATTTACCTACAAATCAACAAATTATAATCTTTCAATATATGAAATAAAATAATTGAGATTCTTTGTTGAGCTTACATGATTTTATGAAGGTAATACTTACATATACCGATATGGGTAAGGAGAATCATGAAGCTTTCTTTAGCCATAATAAATCTAAAACAACTTCAAATCTTTTTGTTTTGTTTGTTTCGTATTTATAATGATTAAAAGGCTTCATGCTAATGCAGTAAAATACAAAAAAAAGGAGAGTAATATGTTACTTCATTTTCAGAATTTAAGTGAAAAATATGATAAAATCTATCATGTTTTGAGGTGAATGAATACAATGAAATAAGATAAAAAAAAAAAAAAAAGTTGTCAAAATTGAAATGAAAAATACAATAAAATTTATATGAAATGTCATTGTTTGAAAAGAAAGATTAGAATTCACATGAAAATTGAAAAGTAATAAAAGTTTTTGTATTTAAAATTGTATGTGTGTGTAATATGGAAATATATATATATACACAATCAATCCTCTCTATAATATTTTCATTTTTTTTGTCTAAATTTTGTCTGTTATAGAGAGGTGATTGTTATACACCTATAACAACATGTTGTTATAAAGAAATAATTGTTGTAAGCTTATCATGGAGTTCAAATCCTGAATTTCCATCAAATAAAAAAAAAGTGATAATTATGTTCAAAAAAGAAAGAACGTGAGAATCGAATCAACAAAATTAGAAGAAGTATAACCGGTGCATGTATTATTGCTTTGGTGCATATTTTATTTTACATTCTTTCACGTGATTAAATATAAAGTTTATAAATCTAGCAAGTTCAATTAATCAATATGAGTTATCAAATTAAATTAATTAATTTAGCATTAGTTACTAAATTCAAGTAATTAATTTATAAATTTATGATATTCTAAATTTATAGTAGAATATTTAATCAAGGAACTTAATAGTTTCTTGAACTGATATATTTAATCCCACTTATTGAAGATTATTTTTATTTAATAAAATATGATTAATAGATTTTTTTCACCTGAAATTTAATCATTTTATTGAAATAATATTTTAATTAGATCATTTTTATTTAACAAATGATAATTAATTTACTTGCTTATATAAAATAACTACAATTTTATCTAAAAATTTAGACCAAATGTTGTTATAAAGAAATAATAAAAAAAAAAGTATACTACAAGTTACTATTTTAAGTGAAAAGCTGATATAAAATATTAAAATAATTACTTTTTAAAAAATTCAACTGTTATAACGGTGGGTAGTAAATATATAGAGACTAACTTAAAACTTAGAGTTTACACATAACTTGTTTAGATATATAAAGTAAAAAGAAAAAGCAATTTTTGTTTGTTTGTTTTTTCAACCGATTATTCGCTTGGGAAGGTGTAAAAGCTCAGTTAAGAAGCATTGACGTGACAGAAGCACTCTATTTCAGTAAAATGATGGAGGTTTGGAAATGCATTATCTAAAAATTATTATTATTTAATTTTATAATATTTAACAGAACTATATTTTCTTTTAGAAATTAAGATTAAAAAAAAAAAAACTTCAAACATAAAATAATGAAATATTTTTTTCAAGATTACCAGATAAACTGTTGTCTTGGAGCTGAATATCTTTCAAAGAAGAAATGTTAAAGATGGATGCCGGGATTGAGCCAAAAAGTCTCATGTGCCTGGTAGAAAGATATTCCAATCTCTGAAGATTTCCAATTTCCCATGGTATTTCACCTGCATAACAAGAAGCAACAATTTAGTATTATAAAGCTGCTAAATTGCATTGAAAATAGGGTTGATCTGGTCAGGTTTTGGCACTGAGAAGGAAGAAGGGAGGGGTAGTGAGCAATTATTTCTAAAGACGAAACTAAGAGAACAGAGTTTTTTTTTTTTTTTTAACTCTATCCAATTTTGTATCCAGTTGTTCTGGTCTTTGTTTTTATTAATAAAAAGTGAATTGTTTGGTTTTGAAAAAAAAAAAGCAAGAGAAACTGTTGGACTAAATGGAATTTTTAAAGGTTTATAGTGTTGTTTACATATAAAGGTATGATATGTGACTTTTTTGTTTTTTGTTTTTTGAGTTATTATATATTTTTATTTTATAATTCATATTCAAGGTTTGTAGTTATCCTTTTCAATAATGTTATCTTCAAAGTTTAAACTTATAAGACAGGAGTTCCGAAATTTTGAGTTGTAAAAGGGAAATCATGAAAAGAAGACTAAGAAATTAGTTGGATTAAAACCTAATTAATTTAGATTAAACATTATTACTTCTTTTCTAGGGGCTTAAATAAATAAAACATTCGATAAACTGTTTGTGAACTGTTCGTTTATATTTGTTTATTAAGCTAAATAAATGAGTATGAACAAAAATTTTATGTTTATTTAATAAACGAACGAACACGAATAAAGGTGGGTTCGATTCGTTTATGTTCACGAACAAGCTCATTATTGACTCGTTTATAAGCTCGTTTATTAACTCGTTTATTTCTTAATGATATTTTCTTATAAAAATATTAAAATAACATCTCCCTCTATTTTTATATTTGAATTTCAACTCATTAATTTAGGAAATATATATTATTTTTGCAATCACCATTGATAATTTGACAAAACAAGTTATGGGCAATATGCTCTAAACCCTAAACCCTAATACTTATCTTAATAGTATTTTATTAATTTAATATTAAAGTGATTAAGTTTAATCATAGTTGAACTCTCTAAACTCTCCTTATATAAAGTGAGCATTGTGTCATTATTTACACACACTTGAATTCAAGAGAAAGCTGTAAAGAGAAAATTCTCTAAAGAGATTATTCTAAAAAATTTCTAGAGATATTTTTCTGATTTACAACTTGACTCAAAAAGTTTAGAAAAATTATAAAATTACCACACTGGTAAATTTTGTGAAGAATTTTCTTATTCGAAACGAGCCCAAACTCGATAGACATGAGCTTGAGGATAGCGGAGAAGACTACTCAGTCTAAGCACTAATCCTAGACGAATCGAAAAGGTACAATTTTGATTAAGTGTTTATTACTTCAAATATCACAACCAAGATCTTGTTTTGGAATATTTTTAAAACTCAAGTTTTTCCAGCGTTTTCCAAACCCGTTTTTCCCAACAGGTCCAGGCTAGAGGCTGTTAGAGGCCTAATCGATGAAGAATTGCAAGATGGACAAATGGCTTAAAACATTGTCAACGAGTTTAATGGAGTGGGACTAGAGACAATAGATGAGAGCTTGATTATGAGATTTATAAGGTATTAATGATTATTTCGGTATTTTTGTGGGGGCATGTGTCACGGGCCAAGGTGCAAAGCCCGTGACCATCACACAAAATACATCCCATGGAGGTCTATCGATTAGATGGGGATCATTTGATCCATGAAAATTGGCCCGATTCAAAGAACTGATTAAGAAGTCTGCCTATTTGAAGCCTAGGTGGCCCACAAAAGTAGATATGAAAAATTAGGCTACCTTAGTAAATAAGGAAACTAATCTTAGAAGCTTAAGGGAAATACTATCTGATAAGATTATATTTGATTTGATTGTGTAAATCATGTAAATCCCTTAATTGTAGAGATAGGTTGCATCTTGTTCATCGATGTAAATTTAACTAAACCGTTGGATTTGGGGGAGCCCAATTATAAATATAGAGTCTCCCATCAGTTGTAAATCATCCATTGTATCCTAAATTCTTAGAGTAATAGATTTCTTTTAGAGCAGTTGCCAAACGCCGCTTGTGCATTACTTTTTATGGTTGTTTTGTTCTTTGAGCAATCCTTTGTCTTTGTGTTGCTTCAGCTATATAAATTGGTGCATTGGAGGAGTTTTGCGAGAATCCTCACTTTATGGAGTTAGGCTGACTTGGGCATATTTGAAACGATAGAATCGCCTAGGACCGCATGGATTGTGAGGCTAAAAGTCTAGCCCTGTGATAGTTGGTATCCAAGCTTAGGTTACGAAGGCACCATTGAGATGTTGAAAGAAGTTGTCGATCAGAATGGGTCAATGGAGACCCGTAGGAGGGCCAAAAAAATCCTATTGAGGGACTTACTATTAGCAGTAGAGGAACGAGTGGTCAATTTTGAAAAGCCCGTGGGGGACGTGAGGGAGACACTTAATGTGGTCAAGGACTCACAGGCGACTTAAAGGAGCAGCTCAGGGACTTTATGTTGATGTTTTTTAGTTACAATATGGAAAAAGTGCTCAATTCCACTATGAATAAGCTAACGAAGAGGAATGATACTCTCAAGGCCATGGTGATGAGTTTGAAGGAGGAAACAATGGCCACAATGAGAGTTTTGAGCACAAGAACTGAAGAGCTCGAGAGAAAGCTTGCCTTGTGTCGAGCAGTCGTGGATAATGGAGTGTTTTGTGCAACATTCAATTGTTAGGTAGATGTCCCAAAGTCGAAAGAGTTTGTGGAGACAAGGTATGCATACGATGCGGACAATTTCTTGTGAAGGATGGAGCAATACTTCCATGCTAAAGGCATCATGAACGATGTTATTAAGGTAAACACTATTAACATGTTGCTTATTGATTTTGTGCTTACGCAATGAGGCACAATTGGGGAGTATGTGCGAGAGTTCAAGGAACTCATTCTCCAAATTTCATATGTAAACGAGAATGAAGCATTTTTTGCCTTTAAGAAAAGGTTAAAGCCGGGGTCAGACAGGAATTAGAACATAGAGGAGTCTAATAGCTATGGAATCCATAATGGTAGTGAAGTCTGTAGTCAAGCTGGGTTTAGGGAAAGACAAGCTTGAGTCTTCTGAGTCTGAGAAAAGAGGTGTATATGGGGGGAACCATGAGGAAAATAGTGGTAATGGGAAACCATGAATTGGGAAGAAGAAACCCAACAACCTGAAAGAAAAAATGAGTAAGGTGAGATGATTTTTTTTATGATAATTCACATATATTAAAGAGATGTCCAAAAAGATTCGTGCTTTCGAGAAATGACAAGCCAGAAAGAAGGGTCGAGCGCAAGTGGTGTTGAAGCCAATAAGGCCAAAAAGAGGGAGAAAAAACCGATAGAGTGCTTTTTGTGTGGTGGTTCACATAGGTTGTGAAACTGTTCGAAGAAGTCTGTCATCGAAGGGAACGATGGTTCAAATAGAGTGCCCAAGAGACTTGGTTCGATTGTAAGAAGATTCGAATCTAAGAGGGCAAAGAGGAACAAGAAGAAGTGAGTGAAATGCTTCTTGTGTTGTGGTCTGCATGAGTTGTGGATCTACCTAGAGCAATCCAAGTTAGCCTTGGTCAAGGGAAAGGCAGCGATAGATCTTGTTAAGTCGTTGGAGAGGCTTTCACCTAAGGAAGAGGTGAGTTGTGCATCAGACTTGGAGGAAAAAGTAAAAATGTAAACATTAAAGCTAGGATCAATTAGGCTCAATTCGAGAAAAATGATGAAGCTTGTTGAGTTGTCAGAAAGGCTTCCACCCAAAGAAGAACTGGGTTGTGCATCGGACTTAAAGGACATCGGACTTAGAAGAAAAAGTAACAGTGCAAAATTTGAAGCTAGGATCAATAAGACTCATTTTTGTTGAGTTATTGGAGGAGCTATCACCTAAAGGAAAGGTGGGTTGTGTATCGAACATCGAGAAGAAAGTAACGATGCAAACTGGACAGTCGAGACGAGTAAATGCGGCAACTGAGGTAAATCTCAAACACTATGGTAGTGTTTTACATTTTGACTTATCATTGTCCTGGCAAGAACCTAGGAGCCCTTTCAAAGTTCTGAAGCGAGAAAGTCGAGTGACTATGGGCATGTCGAAGCCTAGTTGTGTGGATCAAGTGGACCCGGATCGAGGAAAGTCAAAACTGGGGCAAGTGAGAGCGATGACTTCTTGTGAACAAGATGTACCAATGAGTGGAACAGATCGAGCTAAGACGAGACGAAAGTCAAGGCAAAAGTTCCAAGGGGTAAGATAACTTGATAGGGAGACTAGTCGAGAAAAAGCTAAAGCATTAAGAAAGTTCCAAAGCGAATTAAGTCAATACAATTCCGAGAGCGCAACGAGGGCATTGCAAGAATGGATGGGAGAGAATGCCATAGGCCAAGGTGCAAAGCCCATAACCATCACTCAGAATGTATTTCATGGATATCTATCGGTTAGATGGAGATCATTTAACCCACGAGAACTGGTCTGATTCAAAGAACTGATGAAGAAGTCAGTCTATTTGAAGCTTGGGTGGCCCAATGAAGCATAAATAGAAAATTAGGCTACCTTGATAAATAGGGAAATTAATCTTAAAAGATTGAAAGAAATAATATCTGATAAGATTTGATTTGATTTGATTGTGTAAATCATGTAAATTCCTTAATTGTAGGGATATACTTCATCTTGTCTGTTGATGTAAATTTAGCTAGACCACTGGATTTAGGGGAGCTCAACTATAAATAGAGAGCATCCCCCTCAGTTGTAAATCATCCATTATATCCTAAATTATTAGAGTAATAGGATTCTTTGAGAGCATTTACTCAAATACCTTTCGTGCATTATTTTTTGTGGCTATTTTGTTCTTTGAGCATTCGTTTGGCTTTGTGTTGCTTCCTCTTTATAAATTGGTGTCTTGGAAGAATTCTGTGAAAATCCTCACTTGATGGAATTAGGCTGACTTAGGCATATGTGAAACAATAGAATTATCTAAAGCTGCACGAATTAAGAGATTAAAAGTCTAATCTTGTGACACATTCGTGATGTTATCTAAGAGTGAAAGGGTGTTTACTTAATGAGTTACTCCATGGATTGATTTAATTTGTGTATGGAAATGGTTCTTAAAAGGGATTTCAGTAGCTGTGTTTCATTAGCTTGATGTTTTAAGGTGTTTTTTCTTGTAACCTCATTAAAGGTTTTGCTTTTAATAAAAATCAATTTGGTTGAGGAAAAAAAATAACTCAAAGGTTAGTGTAAATTACTAACATTCTTTAAAGGGTTCTAAGCGTTTACTTTATTATTTATCCAATTTTGACTCAATAAAAATTACAAGTTATCATTAGAAAATCCCATGGAATTAGAATAATCAAGCTTGGTTATTAATTGCCTTTACTACTAATTATTTTGAATGGATAATTATAGATTAAAATTTAATTCATGTTTTAATACATAACTTAGCCTTTATATAGAATAATCAATCTGGGTTGTTAGTTTCTATCTTAACAGAAAGAAAGAAAATATCAAAAGCAAAAGTCTTACCTTTCAAATTGTTCTCTCCCAAATATAGATAAGTGAGTCTGGTTAGATTTCCAATACTCTTTGGAATGCTGCCATTGAATCTATTGGCGTCTAAATATAACTTTTGAAGATTCATGCATTCATCTATTCTTAGCGGAATTTGAACTGCAAAAGTGAGGTCCCCCGAGATTAAGAAGATGATGACGTATACATTTGAAGTAACTGGAACCAAAAAGTTGATTAATGAAGCATCCTCAAAGTTATTATATAACAATTTATTTGTTTTAAATAAAGAAAATATTTTTTTTTCATTTTAAACTTATTATATAATTTATTTTCAAATAAATTTGGCATATTAAACAAGTACTTGAATTAGAGCGTACGTAGATTAAAATTGATAGTGTTTAAACCTAATAAAATTCTAATAATTTTTAATTAAAAAATATGTTTAAGTAAAATAGGAAATAGAAAAAATAAAAATGAATAGAAATACTTATTTTATTATTTATCCCATTTTGAATCAATTAAATTTACATCTTACTACTAGAAAACCCAAAGGAAACTTGAACAGTCAATCTTTATCTTAGGCTTTAATACGTCATTAATTTTCTTTACTTTTTTTTTATTTCGAATAAAAAATACAAATTAAAATTTAATTTAGGGTTAATACACTAATTGAGAAGTAAATTTTGGAGTTTGAAATTTTTTTGTGCAAATTAGTCCTTGATATTTCCTTTAAAAAAATTAGAGGAAAAAAATTTACTAATGTGGAAACAATTGTCTAGTTCAAGTCTTGATGTAGAGACAATACTAACTTGACAAAACAAAGTTTATACTCTAATACGAAAATAATTGTAAAATTTAATTTATATTAACAGGTTAATTTAACAAAACTTGGTTTTTTTTTTTTTGAGGGGGTTCAGGATTGGAGTAGATCTTTTTAAAGCTGGATGTTCTGGAGGAGTTTTCCCAAAAGAAAAAAGTTAAGGGTATCCAAAGATAAGAGATCGGTTCTGACCAAGCTCATCCTAAAGCCCGAGGAGATCATAAGTGACCAAGTAGGAGGAAAGGTTGGGTTGTAAAAATGGTGAAGGATTAGACAAAAAAAAAAAAATGAACAGTCAAAGAAGGCCAAAGCAGATGATGCCACAATCGAGGTGATTAATGCAAATAGATAGGGATTAAATTAACAACTTGCTGGCTATGTCACCGATGTCAAGGTGAATGGGCCTTATGATGAAAATTATACAAGTCAAATTCATATCATAAAAGTGGAAGCCACAAAAGAATTAGTGGTTGAAAAGACCAATCTAGAAGTTGATGTAGGCTTATCTGCTAATGAGCCCAACATGTCGAATCTACACCTAGAAGATTTGTGTAAAGAAGTGCAAAGTTTTGAAGACACTGAAGATGTAGTTCTTGTAAAAATGAGTAAGAAATGAGAAAGGGGCAAAAAGAAAGGTGGAATTATGAAGAAAATTCAGAAAATGGAAGTAGAAAAAGTAAAAGTCTAACTAAAAAGCAGATTGTATCACAAAAGGATTCCATTTTAATAAAATGAAAGAGGTTTGGAAATACAGTGCTTAATTAAGTTGCTACTATTACTTATTTTGCATGCATGTAACAGAATATATGTATTGAGATTAGCAGATAAATTGTTCCTACCGACATCAAATATCTCCAACTTTTGAAGATTTCTCATATCTTGTGGAATTTCACCTGCAATTTATAAAGCAACAATTTAGTATCATAAAGCTATTTGCTTTCTCAATATTGCAATAATAAGATGAGGCTACTAAGTTGCAATCCCAATGTTCAAAATAAAAGGGAAGGAATACCAAGAGATTTGAGTTATAAATGGAAATGCATGTAAAGAAGACTACAAAGCTTGTATCTTTTTCCTGGTACATTACTATTTGTATTTTTGTATACTACATTACAAAAACAATAATGAAGCCTCTTAATCTTAAACATGTATTATTAGTAACCCTTTCATATGCCAACCAAAACCCAAGGATAACAATTATGATTTTCATTTAAAATAAATATTTTGTTATCATTATTTTAAGAATAAAGATTTAATTTAGTGATAAATGAATTTGATTTAAACTAACATACCTACCTTCAGTTTAGACTTTATTATTTATCTATTTGGACTCAATGAAAAAATTACAAGGCTTAAATGATAAAAAAAAATCTTTTTTTAAATAAATCAAAAATCACTAGTGCCTTTAATAAAAAATGTTGAGGTAAAATGTGTTGAATGGAATTGAGAGGCACTCGATAGTGCTCACTGCAAGCTGTTACTAAGGCAGTTTATTATTTGTCTTATTTGGTTTGACAATTTAATGAAGAAAATCTTTAAACTTGTTAATGTGTCGTTATATCGAAAATATTATTTTCCATCTATGAAAATCAATTCTTAGCTTTTGACGATTGGATTGGATTCATATGAATAATGTGGAGACTCGATCGAGATTGTGTTGTTGATTGTGGAGAGCATATCCTTGATTGATTGTGCTTTGAATGTTTATATTGCAATAGCTATTTACAATGAGTTACTTTGTATTCAATTAGATTCTATATCAGTAAACCAAAATTGATATATACACTTTGAGGCTTATCTAGGTTTTGTAAGATAGTTTATTGAAAGCACTTTAATTTGTTCCTTGATGAACTATTTTTTTGTGAGAGAACATAAATTATTGTAAATGTCGTTGAGTGTTTACTGTCCAAGTTTTCAGTGAGAGGATTTAGAGGTGAGTGTTCTAGTAGTGTAAATCACTTATTGTATTGTAGATTAAAGATAGTGGAATTACTCACTAAGTTAAGTTTCGCAAACGTAGAAAAATCCAACTATGTAAATAAACTTTGGTTTTATTTGTGTTTTTGTTTGCACAATTTTTGCAGTGCCAAGCCGTAGTGGCCATTGTAGTAAACACTTCAATTATTAAGTTTCATAGTAATTAAATAGCAACTATTGGTAACAATAAAAAATAACACTCATTGGAGGTTTTAATCGAAAATTAGCAGCCAACTAAGCCCTAAAAATTATCTTTTTCATTGCAACCCTTAATGCGACAAATTTATGTGCTACTAAAGTTGAAAATGGATGATGTGACCATTAATATGGACAGGAGCGAAGTTAGGATAAATTTTTAGGGGGTCAAATGAAATTTTAGTTTTTTATAGTCTATATCTTTATAATTTTTAAAAGATTAAATTAAATTTTTATAATTTTATGGGGGCCAAGGTGCAATTCTACCTTTACTAATTTAAATTTTTAAAAAATTTTAAAAGACCTAAATAATAATTTTTCATTTTAGGGGGGGTCGGAGCCTTGCCAGCCTCCTAGCTTCGCCTCTGAATATGGACACGTTGATGACAAGGCATGTTATAGGTTTTTTTTTCTTTTTTTGATTTTATGTCTATATTGAAGCTAGTCATGCATTTTTAGTAATTATATATATTTTTATAATTTTAAATTAATAATAATATAAAATTTTTATTTTTTTAAAAAAAGTTCTAGGCATTCTTAGAAAATTACAAAATTTTTATTTTTTTTAGATTTTTATGGTATTTTTATATTTTTTTATAATACTAAGATCCAAAAATAAAACATATTTTCAGAACACAAATATAACAAAATATAATTTTTGAGAAATTATTTGGATCAAACATTCCACCCAAAAATTACACTTAAACATGATTTGTAAGTTACATTAGCTTCAGTTATTGAGTTAATTGACATGCTTTTATAATTTTTATAGTTTTTTTTATTATAAATTTATAGTTTTCTATATATTTTTTAAGATCTTTAGTACTTTTTATTTTTTTTAATTTTAAATATTTTTTTATAATGTAATTAATTTTTTTATTTTTATAATTTTTTAGGGATTTTTTTTTCTTTTTTTTCACAACTGCCAGGTGCACATCGCATAAGGAGCATCAATCGAAAAGATAATTTGGAAAGCTTAATTAATTGCTAGTTTTTTAATGAAGAAATTAATTGTGTGTTGTTTTTAATTAGAGTAATTATTCATTTATTTTACAGATTTTTTTACCAATTAAGCTAAAACTTAAGCTTTTCTTGGCTATTAATTTTATATACTATTTATTTTTAATAATTAAATATAAATTAATTTTTAATTTACACTTAATGATAAATTTGGTCACTAACATTTGCATGTTTTGTCAAAATGACCCTAATTGTATTTTTGAGTCTTTTTTGGCCATTAACCTTTGTTCTTTTTTTCAACTTGCTTTTTTTTAACAGTTTTAATGAATAAATTCAATGTTTCAATCTTTCTTTTCTTTCAAAAGGTTTCAGTCTTTTTTACGTTTGTTTACTGAAAAGTTTTTCTCCTGAGTTAATTTTTTTAGATAATTACATTTATTTTCTTTAAATTAAGGGTTATTTTTTGAATTTAATGTATTATTCATTTTATTATTTTCCACACGTATTTATCTTATTGGGTTAACTAAGTAATAAATTACATCTTATTAAAAATATTCCACATATGAAATTTCACACCATCCCTTTAACCTTTTTAATGGTACTTTCATTAAATCTGTTAGAAAAAGAAGATTGAAAAAAAGAGCAAAGATTGATGGCAAAAAAAGGCTTAAAAATATAATTAGGATCATTTTGACAAAATATGCAAACGTTAGTGGCCAAATTTATCATTAAACCTTTAATTTATGCTAATATATAATTTAATACATGATTTAATCCTGATATAGAATTATGAACCATAGTTTGAATGCCTTTTTAAGATTCGGATAGTTAGTTTCCATCCTAAAAATTTTATTTCTATTTTTTAAAAAACAATTGTTTCAATCAAAGAAAAATATCCAAAGAGAAAAGCTTACCTTCCAAATTACTATCATACAAAAACAGTGTCCTGAGTTTGGTTAGACTTCCGATATTCCTTGGAATGCTGCCATTGAATCTATTGGTGCTTAATTGTAACCTTTGAAGATTCTTGCATTCACCTATACTTGGAATTTGACCTGAAAACTCATTTCCATCCAAATAAAATGCCTCAAGATTGGGAAGATGACATATATGTTTTGGTAAACTGCCAAATAGATTGTTGGATGCTACAGAAATCATCCGCAAAGAGGAAATATTATTAAATGACAGCAGGAATGGAACCAGAAAGTTGGTTAGAAGCCAGACGAAGTATCCTCAAATTAAGAAATTTACTTATCTCATGTGGGATGTTTCCATGAATGAGATTATGATTCAAATCCAAGTTCTCTAAATTGGACAAGTTGGCTATTGATGGAGGAATTACACCTGTCAAATTGTTATTTCGAAGATTCAAGTGTAAAAGTTTATCCAACCTTCCAAACCATGAGGGAATTTCACCGTTTAAGAAATTGAAGCTTAAATCAATGAGCTTCAGACGACTCAATCGTCCCAACTCTCTCGGAAAATGGTCATGGAAATTGTTGTGACTCAAATTAAGATAGACTAGGAACGACAGATTTCCTAACTGCGGAGGGATGGTTCCAGTAAGACCCATGTTGGAAAGATCCAAAACTCTAACTCTCGGGTGCTTAGCGGCGCAAGAGACGCCAACCCAGTTGCAGACAGAGTTATTGGTGGTCCAGCTGTTGGCTAAGATGTTCTGAGGATCAATGGTTTGGTGCTTAAATGCAAGAAGAGCATGTTGATCAGTGGTGACGTTCCTCACAATCATGGCGTAGCTAACCATGAAATTGTGAATGAACATTAAAGCAGAGAAAAGAAAATGGAATTTGGTCATGTTGATGGCTTTGGGTATCAATGAAATTTGACAAAGGTTGTTAAAGATGCATGGTAAAAGCATTGCTTAAATAAATCAATGGGTGAAGCTTTTTGTTAGGTCAAGTCAACTCATCTTGGTCGTTTCCATAAATAAATGAGTCCTTTCCATTTCATTCTTGAGCCCTCCAAATTTCCTTTTTTTTTTACTTATTTTACGATAGTCCGTCAAAATTTATTTATTAATGGTAAATATCATTCTTGAAACGAGAACAAGACTAATGTTGTGAAGTGACCATCCATGCATTGGCAAACCTTGATTGCAAGACTGTGAACTTACTAAATGTACGACCTCTACAAAGTTGCGAGCTCATCAAGACTGCAAGTTCTCTAATAGTGCGAGTTCATTAAAGCTATGAAGTCTCTGATAGTGCGAGCTATGTTAGGCAAGCTTATAGATATGAGCCATTACTCCACAAGTTGCCAACTTGTCAACTTGCATTGAAACAGTGATAATTTTTTATAAGACGTTTTGTTTGCAGATTAGACTGAAATCAACCAATGAAGAAGCAAGTTATATGAATCAAATTGCAAGCTTAAGTCAAGTTGTAATTATTTTATTATTACTTTTTTGCTTATTTAAGCATAATATTTCATGTAAATTGATAAGTAGCTCAAGTAATGAAACATTTGTTTACAATATGATTTCTCCATTTTTTTTCTCTTTTACTTCTATTTCAATCATTTCTTCATCAAATATTCAACAATTGGTATCAGAGTCACTTATCTTTGAGGGCATGTCTCCATAAAAATGTCTTTAGCAAATTTTTCACCACCTCCACCCTTGTTTTCACAAGTGAAAACTACCATATTAGGGTAGTAAAAATGAAAACTTATCTTAAAGCCTTTGATCTCTGGAAGAGCGTAAATGCCAAAATAGAACCACCAGTTTTAAGACCAAATCCTACACTTGCTTAAATGAGAAAATACAGTGAGGAATGTGCCAAAAAAACACAAGGCAATGGCTTGCCTATTAAACAACGTTTCAAATACAATCTTCACAAGAATTATGGCTTGTGAAACTTCAAAACAAGCTTGGGATGTGCTTAGGGAAGAGTTCTAAGGTTTGTAGAAAACAAGGCAGCAGTAGTTGATCAATCTCAAATGAGATTTTGAAAACCTTAAGATGAAGGAAGTTGAGACTATAAAGCAATAGTCGAATCGAATCATGGTAGTGGTGAACCAGATAAGACTACTAGGGGACCAGTTTACAGACAGTCGAGTAGTTGAGAAGGTGATTACCACATTTCTTGAGAGATATGAATCAATGATATCTTCACTAGAATATTTGCAAGATCTATCAACCATGTTACACTCTAAACTAATCAATGCTCTGTATGCTCAAGAACAAAGAAGAGCGAACAAAGAAGGACACGCTGAGGGAGCCTTTCAAGGTAGGAACAAAGAAGTTGCGAGCTCAGTAGAAAGAAGTCAAAGAAAGACAGTAGAAAGGAAAAATATCCACCGTGTTCACATTGCAAAACGTTGGGTCACCTTGAAAAATTCTCTTGGTTTAGACCTAATGCCCAATGCAAAAATTGCAAGTAGTTTGGCCATGAAGAAAAGGTATACCAGAATAAAGGGCGCGTACAACAACAAAACACTCAGGCACAAACTACAGAAGCAAGTTAAGAAGAATTGATTTCGCAACCTCTTGCGAAGCCTAGTTTGCAGACCCTTATGAACCCCTCTACAAAGCCCAGTTCATAGAACCTTGCGAGCCCTCCTATGAAGCTAAGTTCGTGGCATCATGCGAACCCTGTAACAAAGAAAGAAAGAACTGACTTGTTGATAATAGTTATACAATTCACATGACTACAGATGCAAGCATCTTCAAGAGCACTAACAAAAGAATCCAGTCTAAGTGAAAGTTGGAAATGGGCAGTACTTCGAAGTAGTAGGAAAGAGAGATGTTTTGATTAAAACTCCATCGGGTACTAAACTTGTCACATATGTTCTTTTAGTTACTGACATAAATTAAAATCTGTTAAGTGTAGGTCAACTGCTAGAGAAAAAAATATTTTGTAATATTCAAAAACAACAAATGTTTAATCATTGATCCAAGTGGATGCGAGCTTATATCAACAAAGATGGAAGATAGAAGTTTTGCTTCCAATTAGAACTTTTCAACTTCAGTACCATATACCATCTCACTGGATGAAACCAAGTTATGGCATAGGAGAATAGGACATGTTAACTACAGATCCTTAAGCCAAATTTCCAAGAATAACTTGGTGGAAAATTTGTCAAATATGGTTGATCATAAATATGTGTACGAAGTGTGTCAAATTGGGAGACATGTAAGGCTTCCATTTCCTACGAAAAGAGTATGATGAGCCAATGAAAAGTTGCACTTAGTACATACTGACATTTACAGACCCATGAAAATAAGCTCACCAAATGGAAGCAGGTACTTTGTGTTATTTCTTGATGATAGTACAAGGTTCTGTTAGGTGTACTTCATGAAAAACAATTTCGAGGTGGCTGAAATTTTTTTACAATTTAAAGTCATGGTTGAAAACCAATGTGACTGCAAGCTCAAGATGGAAAGATCAGATAATGGGGCAAAATACACCTCAAAAAAGTTTCAAAAATTCTACAATAGGTTGGTGTCCATCATCAATTGAGCAATGTGTATACCCCATAACAAATGGATACTCCACAACAAAATGGAGTGAGTGAAAGAAAAAATAGAACTATAATAAACATGACATGTTGCTTGCTGTTTGAAAGCAAATTGCCAAATGGTTTTTGGGCAAAAGTAGTAAACATTGTTGTTTACTTGCTAAATAGATTGCCAACTAAAGTTGTTGAAAGTAAGACACCATTTGAGGCCTGGTATGGTTTTAAAATCCTTGTCTCGCACTTAAAAGTTTTTTGTCGCACTTATTTTGTTCATGTTCCAAGGGAGAAAAGAAACAAGCTGGACAGAAGATAGTGGCCAAGAATTTTTATTAGATACTCTAGTATTAAGAAAGGTTATAGAATTTATAATCCTTTCTCTAAGAAAATGATTATGAGCAGATATGAGAAATTTGATGAATGGAGAAACAGAAAGTGGATTGCAACAGAGGATAAGATGTGCAAAGAGGGGAGACTGAAAGTTTATTAGCAATCCACTAGAGATCAAATTGAAAATGATGTCATTGATGACCATCCAATATGAAGGACTAGGTCAATGATTTATGTCTATCAAATGTGCAATTTAGGGAAGCTGGAACCAATTACAATGAAAGCAGCAGTTTAAGAAGTTGAATGGCGAAGTTCCATGAAAGATGAAATCATTATGGTTAACAAAAATGAAACATGGAAGCTGGTAGAAAAACCAATTCACAAGAAAGTAATTAGAGTTAAATGGGTGTTCAGAACCAAGATGAACTTTGATGGATCAATTAACAAATATAAAGCCAGGTTGGTTGCAAAAGGGTTTAGCCAACAATATGGAGTGGATTTCACTGAAACCTTTGCCCCTATTGTGAGGTTAGATGCCATAAGGTTGATTTTGACTCTTGCACCTCAAAAAGGTTGGAAGATACATCAAATGGATGTAAAGCCAGCCTTTATAAATGGTTTCCTAAAGGAAGAAATTTATGTTGAGAAACCCTAAGGGTCTGAAGTACCTAGGTGTGAAGCCAATGTGTATAAACTGAAGAAAGACTATATGGTTTGAAGCAAGCACCAAGGGTGTGGTATGAAAGAATCGACAATCATCTAACAGAGATAGATTTGTAAAGAAGCATTCGTGAACCCATATTATATGTAAAGAAAACTGGTAATGAAATACTTCTCATTATTTCATTATATGTTGATGATTTACTTGTGATTGGCAGCAATAGTGAACTAGTGACTGAATTCAAGGAACAGATGCAAGAGAAGTTTGAAATGTCAGACTTAGATAAAATCAGATACTTCCTTAGCTTGGAAGTGAATCAAGCTCGCGATACAATTTTCATAAACCAAAAAGGGTTCGCGATAAAAATAATGCAAAGATACAATATGGAGAATCGCAAACCGACAAGCACCTCTATCGCACAAGATAAGAAGCTCGCCAGTAATGAAATTATTGAAAGGGTTGATGAAACAAGTTATAGAAGCTTGGTTGGATGCCTACTTTATCTGACTGCAGCTAGACTTGACATGATGTTTGTCGTAATTCTGTTGTCAAGATACATACATTGTTGTAATGCGAACCACTAAAAAGTAGCAAAAAGAGTTTTGAGATACATAAGAGGAACTCTAAGCCATAGAGTGAACTTTGTGAAGACAGAAAAGATCAAACTACTTAGGATTCAGACAGTAATTGGGCTGGGTCTACTGGAGATATGAAGAGTACCTCAAGTTATTTCTTTACTCTAAGATTGAGTATGTTTTCTTGGATCTCAAAGAAGCAAGAAACAATGGCACAATCAACTGCTAGAGCTGAGTATATTGCAGTAGCTGTTGCTGTAAATCAGGCTATCTAGCTAAGGAAATTGTTGAATGATTTAAATTTAAAACAAAAAGAAGCAACAAAGATAAAATGTGATAATCAGTCTTCTGTTGCAATTGCAAAAAATTCAGTGTTCCATGGAAGAATAAAATACTTCAAAATCAAGTATCATTTTGTGAGAGAAGTGGAATAATCCAAGGAAGTAATTTTGGTTCACTGCAATTCGTAAGATCAGTTGGCTGATATTCTAACAAAACCCCTTAGAAATATGAATTTTGAAAAGTTGCGTTATGATATTGGGGTTTGCAACATGGAGGCCAATGAGGAGTGTTGTGGAGTGACCATCCATGCATTGGTGAACCCAAATCGCAAGGCTACAAGCTCACCAAATGTGCGAGCTTACTAAGACAACGAACTCATTAAAGCTGTGAAGTCTCTAGTTGTGCGAGCTATGTTGGGCGAGCTTATTGATACTGAAATCAGTTAATGAAGAAGCAAGTTGTATTAATCAAGTTGCATGATTAAGTAAAGCTATAATTATTTTATTATTAGTTTTACTTATTTAAGCATACTAGTTTATGTAAACTGATAAGTAATTCAAGTAATGAAACAATTGTTTACAATCTGATTTCTCCATTTTTTTTATCTCTTTTGCTTCTGTTTCAATCCTTCTTTCATTAAATATCTAACAACCAAAACATAACAAAAAAACAGAGACGGCAAAAAAAACTATTAATACCCCTATTTTTTTCTTTTTAATCTTCTCTAACCGATAATTTAGGTGTCATGTTTCACATTTGTTTTAATTAAAAATGAATAATTAATACAAACATAATCTTAACTCGAATAATTAATCCTCTAATCATAAAAGATGAAACAATACAATTATTATATGTGTTACTCACAACATGATATAATTAACAAGTTTAAAACCAATTTTTAACTGTAAATTTAAAACACAAAAATAAAATAAAATAAAATTTGTCTTTTTGTCCAACCGAAAATATACAAATAATCGAAAAGACATGTACTCAACAAAAATCAAAAGGTTTATTTTAACTAATCATTTGTATTTTCTATTTTGATTAAGTGTTATTTATGTCCAGACTTAAAGGTTTGGACTTAAATTTTCACTATGTGACACATATTTATACTAATCAAATTGTCTAAAAGGTTTTAAATTAACAAATTTTAAATCAAATCGATTACATGTCGTTTGGACATTGGATATTAATGTGTGATTTTTTAGGCAATACATTAATTGTGATTTTGCATATGTTACGAGTAATTAGGGAAGTTAGGAGTAATTTATGGGATTTTTATATATTGTTTCCTCATTGCAGAAGATAGTATAAATCAATAGGTTGTATATTTATACGCTGGTTTTTCTATTCAAGAAAAAGAGGGATTGCCTAACTTTTACATGGTATCAAAGCTTTGACGATTCAAAACTTTAATTAATGGCTGGAGATGAAGACACACCGCCAAAACCACCACCTAAAATAGATATATCCTCACATTTTTTTCTCGGTCCTCAAGATAGACCTGGAGATTTTCTTACTCCGACACGCCTATGACAATTACAATAATTGGGCGGCTAAAATAGAAACTGCTCTTCAAGCACGAAAGAAGTTTGGATTTCTCGATGGCTTGATCACAACACCCAATCCTCCATGTATAGATGCAGATTGGACTGCAATTCATGCCATGCTTATTTCATGGATTATGAACACCATTACTATCGAGGTAAAATGTACTCTTTCGAAATATAAAGATGTGAAACGTTTATGGGACACTTTGAAAGAAAGATATGCTTTTGTAAATGGACCGAGAATTCAACAACTAAAATTAGAAATTGCTCGTTGTGAACAACCAAAATCAATGAGTGTTGCTTCCTATTATGGAAAACTAACTACTTTGTGGAAAGAATTGCATCACCATGAACCAATAATTACATGTTCCTGTTGCTCTAATTATACTGTCGGTAAAACTCATAAAAGTAGACGTGAAAATGACATGTTGCATCAATTTTTAATGGGATTAAATGCTGAGTACTATGGAAAGTTTTGTGGGAAAATACTTGCTCAGGATCCTTTATCTTCACTCAATCGTGATACCAATTGGCCATTTAAGATGAACGAGTGCGAATGGTTTCCAAAGTGAAAGATGAAAAGCCTACAGTCGCTAGTTTTGCTCTGCGTTTGAGTGGAAAGGGTCGTGGGCGAATTAAAAAGGTTGATAAATCTCACCTCTTATGTACTCATTGTAAGAAGATCGGTCATAAGGTCAGTAATTGCTTTGAAAAAAATAGGTTATCCGAAGTGGTGGGAGGAACAAATGAAACAATCTAGTGGAGAAGGGCGCGGCCGACTTTTTGATTTATCTTTGCAATCGGCTGGTCGTAATCGGGGGTATAGTACGTGCCAATGCAACAGCTGCTACTGCTTTTTATAGTGTTGCAGGACTGAGCAACAATAACATCACTTCAGCAGCACCTCCTTCGATATTTACGGTTGATCAATGGAAAGCTCTCGCAAGCGTGTTTGGTAATTTGACTATTTCGAATGATCGTCTGAATGGTATGTACAATGAAAGACTTTGGATTATCGACATTAGTGCATCCAATCATGTTACAGGCGATATTTCTTTTTTATTTGATATAAAAGACATTATTGAATGTCCTGTGGGTCTTCCCGATGGTCAAAAGATTACTGCGACCAAGGAAGGATCTGTAAAATCGTCTTCAACCATCACTTTACAAAATATCCTTTATGTTCCAAAATTAAAGTGCAACTTATTTTCGGTTTCACAGTTTTGTGACGATATTAACGGAATTGTCCAATTTTGTTATATAGGACCAAACAAGGAAGCTAATTGGAATGGGAAGTAAGCAAGATGACTCTACTACTTCAAGGAGGAAACCATTTCTATTCAAGCAATCACAGTTGATGAAGAGACATCTTCTCTTGCTCTTTGGCACAGTAGAATGCGGCATCCTTCAGAGAAAATAGTGAAGTTACTTTCTCCTATTCGTAATTGTAGGAGAAGTTTGAATAACGCTTGTGAAGTTTGTTTACGGGCCAAACACTATATAGATAGGTTTATTTTAAGCAAGAATAAAGCTACTCGTATTTTTGAATTGGTGCACATTGATTTGTGGAGTTGTTATAGACATAAGTCCTCTTGTGGGGCTCAATATTTTTTGACTATCGTAGATGATTTCTCTCGTGCAATGTGGGTCTATTTGTTAGTTGATAAAACAGAAGTTTTTCAAATGTTTATGTCTTTCGTTGCCATGGTTGAATGACAATTTTCACAAAAGATTAAAATAGTTAGGAGTGACAATGGAACAGAGTTCACTTGTCTGCTTAATTATTTTTCAGTAATTGGTATTATGTTTCAAACTTCTTGTGTAGGTACCCCTCAACAAAACAAGAGAGTTGAGCGCAAACACAAACACATTCTTAATGTTGCAAGAGCTTTATATTTTCAAGCTCATTTACCTATTTTCTTTTAGGGAGAGTGTGTTTTAGCAGCAGCTCATTTGATAAATAGAACCCCTTCTAGTGTTCTTGGCAACATCACTCCTTTTGAAAAATTGTTTGGCTACTCTCCTTCTTATAATGCTATTAGAGTTTTTGGTTCTATATCTTTTGCTCACAATCAAAAGACTAAAAGGGGCAAGTTCGAAAGTAGAAGTCACAGATGTATTTTTATAGGTTATCCATTTGGAAAAAAGAGATGGAGGTTGTTCGACCTTGACACACGAGAGATCTTTGTTTCATAATATGTGAAATTTTTTTAGAATAATTTTCCCTTTATTGATCTGAAGGGTACACAAGCTAAACCCAGCGATGCATTTGACACAAATGTTGACGTTGATCTTGATTTCACGAAATATTTGGATGATCAAGTGCAAACCTATAATCCCGTAGATTTTGCATCACCGAGTTCTTCTGCACCTACTGCTACTGCATCATCTCAAGTTGAGTCTACTACTTCAGCTGACTAACCTCTTGTTGTCACTCCTGAGAAAACTTCAACTCCTACTTTGGCCGTTAATGCTCCGGATTAGGTTCTAGGTCGTGGTTTGCGACAAAATACTCCTTCTGTTCTTCTTTGTGATTTTGTTACTAATATCGTTGTCAAAGAGAGTCCATCTCCTGCTGCTTCCTCTCCACAGCTTACCTCAGGTACTTCTTTTCCAATAACACACTATATTAGTTGTGATTATTTTATTGTCAAATATCGCAAGTTTCTTGTAGCCATTGCTACAGGACATGAACCTCGATCCTTCAAAAAGGCCATGAAAGATGAAGGTTGGAAAAGTGCTATACAGAATGAAATTAAGGCATTAGAAGACAATGATACTTGGACAATGGAGTACCTTCCTTCTGGAAAACGTGCTTTGGGTAGTCAATGGGTGTATCGCATAAAGTTTCATACAGATGGAAGTATAGAGAGATTAAAAGCTTGATTAGTAGTCTTTGAAAATCATCAAATTGAAGGTTTAGACTACAATGAAACATTTGCTTCGGTTGCTAAAATGGTGATGGTTCGTGTTTTTTAGCTATAGCTACTTCGAAAAATTGGGGACTTCATCAAATGGACGTTTACAATGCCTTCCTTCATGATGATCTAGATGAGGAGGTGTATATGAAATTGCCTCCAAGGTTTGAGTCCTCCAATCTGAATATGGTTTGTCGTTTAAGAAAATCTCTCTATGGCTTAAAACAAGCACCACGTTGTTGGTTTGCCAAACTTGTTGCAGCTTTGAAAGGGTATGGTTTCCTGCAATATTACTCAAATTATTCTTTGTTTACTTATACTAAGGGTGGTGTTCAAATTAATGTCTTAATATATGTTGATGATTTGATTATCTCTAGCAACGATTCCGCTGCAATAAAGGCTTTCAAAGCTTATTTGAGTGATTGTTTCCATACGAAGGATCTTAGGGACCTTAAATATTTTCTTGGCCTAGAGGTTGCGAGAAGTTGTTCCGACCTATTTTTGTGTCAGCACAAGTATACTCTTGATATTATCACAGAGGCTGGTCTCTTATGGGCAAAACCGGTTGACTTTCCCATTGAACAAAATCACAAACTTGCTCATGCTTCTGGGGCTCTCCTCACAAATACAGAGTATTATCGTCGTCTAATTGGACGTCTAGTATATTTGGCTATTACAAGGCCAGATTTGGCTTACTCTGTACACATTTTGTCACAATTTATGCAGCAACCTCGCGTAAAACATTTGGAAGCTGCTTTACACGTTGTGCGATATTTGAAAAGTACTCCGAGTCAAGGTATCTTATTGCGTTCGGATAGTGATTTGATGTTAACAAGGTGATGTGACTCTGATTGGGCAGCATGTCCTCTTACGCATCGATCATTGACAGGTTGGCTTATTTTCCTTGGTTATTCTCCTATCTCGTGGAAGACTAAAAAGCAACACACTGTTTCACGTTCATCAGCAAAAGCAGAATATCGATCCATGGCAGCTGTTACTTGTGAGTTAAAATGGCTTAAGGGCTTGTTACTTAGCTTAGGTGTTCATCATCCAAGGCTATTACCTTATTTTGTGATAGCCAATCAGCTTTGCATATTGCCAGAAATCCGGTATATCATGAGAGAACAAAGCATATTGAAGTGGATTGCCACTTAGCTCGTGACGCAAAAACAGAGGGTTTGATTATGCCTTCTTACGTTCCTACTACAGTTCAACTCGCAGATATTTTCACTAAGGCTTTAGGCAAGAAACATTTTGATTTTTTACTTGGCAAGTTGGGCATTGTGAATCCCCATGCTCCAACTTGAGAAGGGTGTTACGAGTAATTAGGGAAGTTAAGAGTAATTTATGGGATTTGTATATATTGTTTCCTTATTGCAGAAGATAGTATAAGTCAATAGGTTGTATATTTATATGCTGATTTTTCTATTCAAGAAAAAGAGGGATTGCCTGACTTTTACAGTATATGATATAATTTTTTGGTTAATATATATTTTATCTTTGAAATTCGTTATTTGTATTTAATTGGTACCTAATTTTATTTTATTTTTTTGCACTTAATTAGTACTTAAATTTCAATTCCATCACAAACTTTAATATCTCTCTAGTAACTACTAAAATGTGTTGATATAACACTGACGGCCAATAAGAAAATAATATGTGGAAACCTGAGTTACGGCTTATGAAAATTTTTAAATATATATAGTTATTAAAAGAATTCATATCAAGAATGTACCTAGATAAATGATTGTCCAAGTTTATTTTAGACATACTTTTTTACTAATTTTATATAGGCTTAATCCACAAATTTATACTTAAGTTATACCATTTTTCCATCTTGGTACATAAACTTTTTTTTTTGTCACAAGTAGTACCTAAACTATTTTTCTTTCTTAAGTTGGTACTTCCATTAGTTAAGCCATTAAATCTTTTTTTTTTAAAGGCTTAACCTACAAATTCATATTTGTAAATTATGTATTTTTTTCTCATTTTGGTACCTAAACATTTTTTTCATTACAAATGGTATCTAAAATACATTTCTTTTCCAAGTTGATATTTCTTTTAGTTCAACTGTTAATTAAACCATTAAGTCTATTTAAGAAAAAGATAATCAATTAAAAATTATCATGTAAAAAAAATATGAAAAGCATTACTTTATCTTTTATATGTGTGGGTATGTATGCATGCATATACTTTACATTTTTCCTTCTTTCTTCTTCCCCTTATCTTCGGCTTCTTCTATGAGTGTGAGCATTTTTGGCTTAATGTAGAGGTGATTATAGGTTGGGTCGGGCCATGAATCAATAGAGTTTTAGGCCCATTTTCTAAGTTCGGCTCGCCCGTATTAAAAAAATTATATTATTTTTATATAAAAATAAATTTAAAAATATAATACATCAAATACACTAAAAACATTAAAATAAATGTCTCCAACAAATTGAAAATAAATTTAAAAAACTATTTGTACTTGAGTAACACTAAAATAGGTGCAACTTAACAAGCAAATATGTAACAAACTGATTCTCAGTGGTGACAAAACAGTGATTTCAGGACCAATTTCCATCGTATCGACTCGTAAATATTATTTTTAAAATATTTATAGAGTCATTATAGTTGTATTAAAATTTGGTTTATAAATATTAATGTTTAGATAGTTAATTAAAAAAAGGACTAAATTAAAAAAGAAGCAAATTTTAGTAAGTCTTGAATTCCATAGATTTAATAGCTTAATTATGCAATAAAAGGGGCTCAAATAATAATTAGTCCATTTGATTATTAATGGACCTATGGGTTTAATAAAACCAAAGCTAAAATTATCATCTTTTTCATCTTCTTGCAAAATCATAAGGATTTTTCACCATCTTCTTGCCAAATCATAAGGATTTTTCACCATTTTTGGTAGCTTTAAATTCGGTTGAGCATAGAAGCTTGCATGTATGTCCATTTTAGTTTTGTTTCTTGTAATTTTTATGTTTTTGAGATTGTTGCAACTAGGTCTAGTTAGCCCGTATCTTCGTTTTTTATTCTATTAAAATTTTTGGAAGTTCTCATTAATGAATATTTAATTTATTTGATGAATACCATGTATTTGGAGCTTTGGTTATGCTATTTGATGAATTTGCAAAGTGAATTTTGTTAGATTTTGATTTTAAAATTAAATTGTGAAAATGTCAAAATTTTAGGGTTTTAATAGTGAATTTGATGTTTATTAGGGACTTTTTAAGGGCCTATTATATTTGGATAAAATATTGACTTGATAAAATTGGTTAATTTGATAAATTTCGAGTTAATGGACTATATTGCAAAAATTAAAAATTTTTAGTGTAATTGTTTAAATTCAAAAAATAAGAGGATATTAATTGTAAAATAGATTGGAAATATATGTTAATAAATGAGTAATTTTACATTTTAGATCAAGGTCCCATAGATACTCATGGAAAAGGAAAAATAGCGGAATAGTCCATGAACTTCTACAACTACTACAATTCAGTCTAGGTAAGTTCGTACTGTTAAAATTTAACTTTTATATAAATAGGTGGTTGATATTACATGATAATATATATTCCATTTTTGGTAATGAATCATTGTTTGAATTATAATTTTAAATTTGATATTCATTTTGAAATTGAACGCAAGATAGAGTACATTTGTGTTTTGGAGTATTACGGGGGTTTGGAGTGCAGATAGTATTGGAGGGAGATATTTTTATATTACCCAAGTAAACCGAGGTTCAGCATTTGTTGCTAACTCTCGCGTTATACTTTCTGTTTGGCTTGGTTTGGGTGGATCAACTCTTTTGAGCTTCTGTTCAATTCTTATGAGCTTCTGTTCAACTCTTTTGACCTTCTGTAGATGATGTACTCTTACCCGTAAGTCATTCTTCGAATGGGAAATCTCAGTAAGGTAATCTATTTAATGAATTTGAAAGATATGTTATTTATTTCATATTGATTTGAATATGGATGAATTTATCAATTGAAGTTGTGAATGATAGGAAGTCCTCTGGGATGATTATTATTGTTTGAATTATTATAATTAGTTCGAAAAAATTTATAGTTTAAATCGTCGAACTTACTAAGCTTCAGTAAGTGTACTTGTGTTGTTTATTGTCATTGTAGTTACTTTAAAGATTGGACGGTTGGACCATCACTCAAGTCACACTATTCAACTCAATTCTGTAGTTTTTGGAACGTTTATGCCAGATTATATGGCATCTAATAGGTTTCAATGTTGATATTCATGTTTTGGTCATGTAAATAGTTAAGTATGAATTTGGTTGTGTAAATTGTTGGGATGACACATTTTTGGTACTTTTGATATCTTAAAAAGTATGTGTTAAGTGGTTATGTGATGCATGTTAAGATTACAAGTTAGTATGTTATGAAGTGAATTTAGTATAGCTAAGATATGGTATTGAATCTAGAATGGAATGGTTAGAAATAAGTTAGTTGATGAATGGTTAAGAATGCTTATGTTTTGGTATATATAATGTTTATGTTTGAGGTGTCTAATTGGCATATTGGTTGTATGGTTTATTAGCTTAATGTATAGATCATTTTATGCAGTTTTTAAGCATGTTTTGAAGCCTTGATCATGTGTGCAAGTGTACTTAAGTTTGTGCTTAAGAAGGGTGAGAGGAATGGCTTGATTTTGGCCATTTTCTTGTCCACACGACCTGAGACATGAACATATGTCTCAGCCATGTGTGACATACGGCCATGTGACATGGCTGTGTGTCCCTTAGAGGTTCAAGGCATACAAGTCAGACAGCTAGCACATAGATGTGTGAGGCCATTTCGAGGGTGACATGACTTAGCACACGGGCGTGTGGCTTGGCCGTATGACCCAACTTAGTGAATTACACAGGTATGGACACAGGCTGGGACACAGATGTGTGTCCCTATTTTGAATACCCACACGACCTGAGACTCAGGCATGCGTCTCAGCTGTGTGAGTCACACGACCATGTGACCCCTACAGTCCAAATTTTTCAACTTTTTCCTAAAATTTCTAAATGTTTCCGATTTAGTCCCGAACTATTTCTATAGTATTTTTAGGGCTTCGAAGGATCAATTAAAGGACATTATGAATGTAATTGATTGTAATTAGATTATGTTTGCATTGATGTATGAAGTGAATGGTTTACTATGAACATTGTTTCGGTGACGAATACGGGTTAGGGGTGTTACAAAATATCTCTAAAATAGTAGCATTACAAAATATCTCTAAAATAGTAGCAAAATTAACAATAAAACAAGAGTTATATAATATACAAATAATAACAACAAAATAGTAACAATATAATAACAAAATGACACCAAAACGTAGCAAAAACAGTGAAAATGGCAGCAAAAAGTAGTAAATTTTTTTTTTGCAAATTTGGGTTGGACTGAGCCCGGACCAAAAATTCTTACCCAAGGCATGGGCTGTTTAGGAAACGAGCCTCATTTTTTTTCCTAAACTAATTTTTGGGCTATATTTTTGTCCAAACCCTCTCACTTTTTGGGCGGGCCTTCGGGCCGGGCCATCAGGTCTAGCTTCATGGTCTTGATCAAGGCTTTCAAAACAGGACCAATGGTCAAATTAGTCATGCCACCAATTCTCAATTTTGATCGACTCTTGCAGTTCATCAAATAAATTATTTTCAAAATTCATAAAAATAAAAAATAAAAATAAAGGAAATCAATTTAATAGGTTTTTTAGCTCGTTTAAATCGATCTATATCTATTCACGGGTCAATCGGTCCAACCTTTATTTTTGGATCAATACCTCAGTTGGTTCCTAGTCCATTTGGTCCAGTCTACTTTTGAAAAGACTAGTTTTAATCGGTAAAAAAAACCTTTTTCAATCCCTTCAGGTCGAACAAGCAGGTAATGATGCCTATGACTACAGAATGAGTATGCAACCACTAATTTTAATTTTTTATGGCTGCGCTGCCTGACATATCTCTCGGTACAACATCACCAACTCGCTTCTTTCAAGTCGACGAGTTGCAGCAGCCACCTTAAATGTACAAGAGTTTGAGATTTCTTAAGCATTAGAACACCTCCGATTAACCTCAGGATGTACGCTCGGGCATGTTGTTCTCTTTCAAGGGAACTTAAACTTTCATAGAGATTTTGAAGATTTTCTTGTAACCATTTCATCTCTATCTGGTTACCAAAAAACTTGTCCAACACCTTGCCTAACAATTGCTCGCAAATGTCGCTCTAATCGCCAAAGACCACTGATCACTTAACGACTGGCTCATCCACCGATAAACCAAGTTGTAATTAAACGTTCTCGAGTGTGATTGTACACTTACCGCATGGAAGATAGAATGTGTGTATCTCAGGTCTTCATCGTTCGACCAACGCGCTATAAGTGTATGGTCCAATTTACACCCCACGAGCATACGAGACACGTGTAAGAATCTCGCATTTTCAAATAGGGTTCAATCATAGGCGATGGTCTCGAAGACAGATTTTATACACATGCCTCCAAAATCCGATCTTTGACCTATTATAAAAAAAATAAACTTAATATTTTTAATAATGAACTTAAAATAATATTAGAAATATTTTCTTACCCTTTGTAATTGGATTGCATAAATGTGGTTGTCATTCAAACAAATAAAAGAATTTGCAATTACAGATTTCAATTAAAACAAATAAAAATTAAAATAGATAAATAAATCAAGACGAACTTGAAATAATTTTAATTAAAATTTTAGAACTAAAATCTTGAGAGGATTGAGAGAATTGGAATTGAATGAAAAACAAAATAGGAAAATAATTTGGGTTTATATAGAAATAAAACTAGTATTTTATGGCCGTTGGGGAATTCGACTGTTGGGGAAAAACACGTCCAATTGGACGCGTTTTCGCCCCCTATCCAAAATCAACTTATTTCTATAAATATGCCAAAAATCGACCTATTCCATCAATTTTTTTTATAAAAAAATAGCCTTTTTTGACTAATTTAACCAACATTTGGTGTAGTTTATCCAAATTTATCAAATATTCTTTTAGAATTTTAAAATCAATCAAAATAAAAATAAAGATAAATATTCAATTTTTAAATATTTTGAAATCGAACAGAATTTTTTTTTTTTTTTGAGATTCTGAAATATATTAGGTTTTTGTTTTACGATTTTGCAATGTATTTTAATATTCTCTCTTTATTTACTAATTTCACTTACGTTAAACATAATTGTCTCTTTTTTGTACTTGTAATTTGTTATCCAAATAATATGATGTTGACCGAAATTACATATTTTATGACAATAAAAAATGATAATTGCAATTTACAAGTTATAAATTAAACAAATTCATAACTTGGGTTATATTTATTATTTTATTTTAAATATATATTTAATTTAAATTCAAATCATTTTGAGTTACTTATTTGAGTCATTTCAAGTATGGGTCAATTTTGAGTTTAGCTAAATTTAGAGTTAGATCATTTTTAAGTTTGGGTTAAACGAATTTCTATTATTGACTTCTCTTGACCAAATTTGATTGGATCGAGTTTGAGTTGATCAGTCAAGTTTTCGTGTTTAGGTCAAAATTGGTAAGTCTAGTTATAGACTTTAATTATTTTTATACGAAATCCTTGTTAGATAACAATAAGTGTTGAGTGTACTGATAAGGCACATTATACTTTAAAGGGAGAACACAAGTTCGAACATTAGAAATAACATTTTTAGAAGGGACAGTCACAAATCCCTAAAAGAATTAGCCTTTATAGATCTTAAAATGAAAAGAGAATAAACATTGGTTATAAAAAGCCTTGTTAGATGGTCTATTAAAAAAATCAAATAAAAATTAATATTTTCAATGATTTAATTTTTAAAACTCAATTGGTAATCCATAATAAAAACACCTAATAGAATTTTTATATAAAAAAAGTGAAAAATAAGAAGTTACTTATTCGTTAATGGAGATTTTAAATTTATTTTATTCTCTTTTTAACACTATATCATCCTTTAAAGATTTTAATTTTAAAATTTGACTTTATTTAAAATCATTTAAAAAAATAAAAATATAAAATAAAAGTATTTCCTAAATTAAATTTTATATTCACGGGAGTACTCTTTAAAGAAATAAACTACTAATCATTAAATGGATTCTATTTTTATGTGTAAATATCGAATCACTAAAATCATAATTAAAGAATGATGTGAACAATTACTGTATTTTATAATTAAGCAAAATAAATATTTAAAGTTAGATTTATATAAATAAATAAAAATTCAGATTCAATTTTACTGTTAAATTTATCTAATGATCGGGTGATTCATCCAGTTCGTACACGCCACTTTTTTCAAATAACAATTTAATTCGACCGGTAAACATCGTTATCTCACAATTATAATCCTACACTAATGATACCCAAATAACCTGACAATACCTTCGTACCTTCCACTTGCACCAAATCGAAGCAACCACACCTTATCTTGAAATGTGTAATTTTGAACGGTATCTAAGACTATACTTTTCTTTTTCCTTAATATGTTATGCTCTTCGAATATTAACATTATCTTTTTATAAAACAAAAGCCCAAAGTTTTTAACAGAAATACAGAAAAATGAAGTTTTCATTTACTGTAAAATTTGCCTTTGTCTAGTAGTTAAGTTATTCATTGACTTCAAATATTTTTGAGTAAACTATCTAAATAGTCATTCTAAAGTTTTTTGTTTTCTTTCTATTGAGAATTCAAGCCTTTAGCGTAGCTTTGTTGTCCTCTCTATAACTGCAGTTGCAACCTTGCAGCTTTGCATGGTTGCCATTTTTCTTGTTCATCGACTTCATAAAAGCTAAAACCAAGGTCAATTCACTTTTTAATTCACTAAGGTCAACAATGTATTGGCTTTTTAATTCACTTTTAATTTTTCGTTTAACACATGTACATGATAAGTGATAATAATAAAATAATAGGTATAATAAATAATATAATGATATACGAAAATAATAATATTATAGAATACATATACAAGTATAACAAAATGCATGAACTAATATTAACAATAAATAATATAGGGATAAAAAATAGATATAATAATAATATATATAAAATAAGGTATTAAAATATATACACGTAATAATAGAAACAAAAGTATACATAATAATATCAAAAGTATGTACATAAAAATGACATAAAACATATACATAATAAAATGAAATACATGAATAATAATAATAAATATATAACAACAAAACAAAATAAGAAATAATGAAGAAATGAGTAATAACAATAATAATATAATAAGAAAATAATATATTATTAATAAATACTTAAAAACATCTATATGTATATGTATGTATTTATTATTTTCATTTCTTGTTTAATTCTAGTATTACATTTAACATCGCATATATCTTTATTGTTTTTAATATATTTATCGCACTTATATTTGCTTCAACCTATTTCTAACTCTTTCGTTTATTTATTTCTCTTAGTATCGACTTTGCTTTGCATTACCTCATAAATCACATTCGTGTTTTTTTTAATTAATTTCAATAATAAAGGTAATATATCGATTTAACATTAAGTCATCGAGTTCATCGCTATGTTGGGTGAATGTCAATTGACTCGTGTTTAAACGATATACCCTTCTCAAAAAACCGAAATAAAATTAAAATTTCTCGTCTTTTTAACCGGGTCACAACTAAATTTTACATTGAATTCGTATTTTTGAAAATTAAGACAACATGTGTTTATAAGATACCAATTTTGGGCGTCGCGAGGGTGCTAATACCTTCCTCGCGCGTAACCGACTCCCGAACCCTAATTTTTTCTGGCTTTCAACGCAGACCTAAACTCGGCCTTTTATTTGCTTTTAACGAAAAATTTAATAGGTGTCCGATCACACCTAGAAAAAGATCGGTGGCGACTCCCGTTTGTTTTTTTAAAACCGAATTTCAATTTCGATTTTCTAATAAATCGCCACAATTTAGCGACCCGAAACCAAAATTTTTACGTCGCTACAGCTGGCGACTCCGCTGGGGACCCGGTTTTGAGAGTCGAGTTGAATAAACACATCTTGTCAAAAGTTTTCAAATTTCCTTGTTCAAAGTAAATATTTGGTCGTGATCCAAAAATCTCGTCTTCAAAATTCATGCATTGGCATCGTGTTGTAAATATTTCTTCCCACTTGTTATTTATTTGTTTTTCAGGTCTTTATGGTTTTAATTTCGGTTTAGTTTCTTTAAATAAAACGTAAAGGTTTATGAGTTTTCCCACACACACGTGCACTTGCATTTTGCATAACATGAGCTTTATACCCGGCTCCGTCCGTTTAAGTGAAAGTAAACGCTACGCCTTCGTGAGTTAACTCGTCCCCCTCCGCATGTGCTAGTGAATACTTTCGGGTTACATATGACTTATGCTTTCGTGAGTTAACTTGTCCCTCCGCATAGGCATAAGTAAATGTAATCCTCGAATTGAACTCGTGAGCTCGTGATGGGCTATGACCAGAGCTCCGTGCTAGTCTTAGCGGATGATAGTACGGGCAATTCGAGTACCTATCTAGAACCAAAACCCGCATATAATGAACCATACGAGCCTTCCAATTAGAGCCATACCAACCTCAATAAAACTTATAGCCACCAAAATAAGTACACGGGGATAATGCCTTTTTGCCTTTCATTTACACTGCTTATGTAAAAATTGGGTCGAGTAGTTTAATTGCTTTCTCAAATTTTATTACTAACCAAGTTTGTTTGTTTTTATTTTTATTTTCATCATGCATCATAAGGCATCACATTAGGAAGGTGTTGATTAAAGGATAGTTGCCAAAGAACGGGTTTCGATGGAGGAGTCAATTACACAAATAATCGAGAAGAATGCCGTGGTTCGAGACTGGTCTCTAAAAACTCGAGAGAGAAAGGGGGACAGACCTAGTGGAGGGGAGTGTTGCCAATTTGCCCGAACATACAACCGTGAATGTCCGCCAAAATAACCTTGAGGATTTGGTGCAAGTTTGGAACCAATGGGATTCGGACACTAGAGGCATTTTCACCGAGAGGTATGGAGATATAGCTCACTTGATCACCATTCGTGTAGACGAACAGCTTGATTAAAGCCATGGTTCGATTCTGGGACCCACTTTATCGATTGCTTTACATTCAATCAAGAGGACATGACTCAACCATAGAAGAGTATCTTTGCTTTTTACTCCGCATCGATAATGTGCAATTCGGCAAGATATACGTGAAGGAGCCTAAGCCCTTGACCTTTAGAAAAAGTTAGTAAGACCGAGCAGACATGACTGATGCACGGCCGAAAAACAAATAAAAAAGAAGAATGAAACAGTTTGCATTCCATGGTCTAGCCTACGAGAATCGGTTCTGAGTCATCCGGACATATTGAAGAGAGTTAATCTATTTGCCTTGGCCATTTATGGTTTGGTCATTTTCCCGAGAGTTCTCGGACATATTGAGGTCGCAGTATTTGATTTCTTCGAAAGGTTAAAACAAGGAGTCAACCCTGTTCCGACTATCTTAGCCGAGACATTCAGGTCCTTGAGTACCTGTCGAAGGGTTGGAAAGGGACGATTTATCGGATGTGCACAGCTGCTCAACGTTTGGATTTTCAGTCATTTTTGGAAAGTAGAGCGCACTCCATTTCACATGTTTTCAAAAACATTCGCCCGCTTAGAAGCTTACCTCAAGAAAGAATGGCCGAAAGAAATCACCGAGCAACATTGGGTATCGCTTCTTGAAATCTTGTACGAGGATATAACGTGGAGAGCACCACTCGATCCGCCCTTCATCTGTTATACAAGTGTGGAGGCCAAGATTGGGTACCTTTACTCGGGTTATGGGGAGGAGTTGGATACGCTCGCTATTAGTCCAAAGGCAATTTTCTTCGCGACAATTTATACCGCAACCTGAGGGTTGGCACAATTCGAGTTCTCTTTTTCGCGGGTGAGGATATATGAAGAGAGTCCGAGATATTGCAAAGTCTTGGAATGAAATTCATTTCATGGAATTAGCCTTGTATGCTGATACCCTTACCCAAGACTATGACATATGGAGAAAGCAAAGGGTAAGTAGTCAGCAAATCTCATCAACAAATTGCATTGCCCAGAACCCCTTTTTGGAGGAAATGCCGTCTGAGTTGGACATCGCTAGACAAGAATTCGAGCGAGAAAAAGCTAAGATGTCTAGGGACCTCGGTACCCTTCAAGAAGAAAACTATCGATTGAAGATTGAAGCTCAAGTTGAAAGGTCCAGAATCAAAAAGTACAAAGGGAGGCCGAGATCGTGAGAAACGACTTAAGGGACCTTCATTTGGAAAACAAGAAATTAAAAAGCACTATAAAGAATAGTGGATTGGGCAAGTCAACAGCTGAGTGGAAAGAAGAAATTAGCAACATCAAGGGAGGAATGGAATTTTGGAAGGGAAAAGCAAAGAAAGAAGAGGAAAAGGCCGCGCGCGCTGCAATAGAGTTAAGAAGGAAGAATGCCGAGTATGAAATGGCAATCATGAATTTGCGAATAGTCATCTGAACATCGAGAATTAAAAGAGAGAGTACGAGATTTAGAAAATATGCTACAATCTCATCAACAACAATTAGATAACCTCCTGAAGGCTCTAGAAGAAAAGAATGATCAGTACGATCGGGACATGCACGCGTATGAAGGAACTCTCCAAGAAAGAGAAATGCAACTCAACTTCCTGATCAATGAAATTACCAAGCGGCTATGCAAGTTGTTCAATTATCGGATGAAGCCAAAGTTCTCGGTTGCAATTCCTCCGAGCCAAAGATCGAGTATATCGAGTTTTTAGAGCAAGTGAAGAAACAAGGCAATGTGGCTAGGAAATTTGTGTAACTGTTGGAAAAAAATGAAAACTTTTTGTAACGTACTCTTCTGATAAATGAAATGCCTACATATGGGGCTATCTTGAAATCAACACCAAATTCTTGCATATTTATTCATAACTAACATTTATGCATCATTTATTCTTTGGACATTCATTCATTCATATACCCATTCATTCATTCATCGCATGTACATATCACCATCCACCGGAACTAAAAGAGCCATATAATCCGCAGTTTGCAAGATTTCAAAACTGAATCACGACATTCATACAGAACGCGTCGACAAACTAAGGCAATGGAAGCCGAGTTCAACGAGAGAATCGAAAGGATGGAAAGGGCTCAAAAAGAATTACAAGAGCAATCAAGCAAATCGCAACAAGAGACGAGAGATCTAATGGTAAGATCTCGAGAGGATTCACTTGAGCAAAGAGATCAGATGGCCAAAATTATGGAGATGATGACAACTTTGGTCAAGGGAAAGGGACCCATGCAGAACCCCGATGTTATGGAACTTCAATCGAGAATTCACCATGATCAGGATCCACTCTATCCTCCGGGATTCACTCCACCACCCGCATATACGACACGTGAGAGGGTATGCTCAAGGAGAACCCACAGGCTTGGAACATCGACCTATGCCACCGCTCCACCCACAAATTTGGGGCAAGGAATATTCGCGTCGAACCCGGGGCGATCCTGCTGATCCCCTAGTTCCGATCTGGGCGACCCGCAGAAGTAGCCAAATTGAAATTGGATAACCATGACGCGAAATATAGGAGTCTGGAGGAAAGACTCAAAGCAATAGAGGGCACTGAGGTCTTCTCCGCCCTAGGTGCCAAGGAACTCAGCCTCGTACCTGATCTAATTTTGCCTCCGAAGTTCAAGGCGCTGATCTTGAGAAGTATGATGGGACTAGGTGCCCAAAAGCACATCTCATCATGTTCGCCGAAAAAAATGATCGGTTACGTGAACGATGATAAGTTACTTATACATTGCTTCCAAGACAGTCTAGCAAATCGGCCACCCTCGTTGGTACAACCAACTCAGCAGGAAAAGATTAGATCCTGGAAAGACTTGGCATCTGCGATTCTCATGAGCAATATAAGCATGTATCGGACATGGTGCCGCACCGATGACCTTACAAATGATGGAGAAAAAGCCGTCGAGAGACTTTTAGACAAGATGCGCAGAGATGGAGAGACGTCTCACCAAGTGGAACCCCACTAACAAAAACGGAGATAACCGTTCTCTTTATCAACACCTTAAAGGCGCTGCTTTTATGACAAATTAGTGGGAAGTGCCACGAAGGAGTTTGCAGATATTGTAATATCCGGTGAGCTCATAGAGAACGCTGTAAGAGCGGTAGAATGGAAGGTTCAGAGGGTTCAAGAGGCAGCACCTATGAAAAGAAGGAACCAGAAACCCATATGGTCGGGATGGGAAACCGCTATGCCTCTAATTCATATCCTAACCAACCTCGACCCCGACATTATACACTTTCAAATTTCCATTATCCTCCTCAAACCCCTTACTACCAAGCACTACCTCCTCCTACCCCATATACGCCATGAACAACCAAAGACTCCACCACCACTTTCTCACAAAACACTTGCACTGACTCAAAACCAACTCGAAATGAGCCAAGACCAAAGAAGGCCTAATCCCGAGAGATCATGCTTTACTCCCATCCCCATGTCGTATGGGGAATTGTACCCAAAACTTTTGGAGAAACAACTGATCTCTCCCATTACATGGCACCCCTTAAACCTCCATACCCAAAATGGTACGATCCAAATGCTAGTTGTGCATATCATGCCGGAATCAAGGGCATTCTACTGAGAACCGTCTTGCTTTCAAAAGGAGAGTTCAAGGGCTCATCGACGCGGGCATTTTGCGATTTGATGGTATCGGCGATGCAGTGGGAATCCATTCCCAAACCACACCGAAGGTAATGTGAGCGCAGTAGGAGAGGAAGATAAACGACGAAGTAAAAGATGGGTTTCTGAAGTAAGAACACCTCTGCAGAGAATCTGGGAGGTGCTAATTGAAAAAGGGCTACTCTGTCGTTTTAACGGAGTATCCGAAGGAAAGAATGCAAAGAGTCACAATTTTTGCGAGTTGCATGGCATCGAAGGGCACGACATTCAGTCCTGTGATGAATTCAGAAGATTATTGCAAAGTATGATGGATAACAAGGAGATCGAGATTTTTTGTAAAGCCGAAGAGGCCGATAGTGGAGAAATATGTGCCTCTGACAATCAACCATCAGGCCCCCCTTATAGCGCTGATCGACCATTGGTGATTTATTATGACGCGAAGAAGGAGCCAGTGAAACCAAAAATGATAATCGAAGTACCATCTCCTTTCCCTTATAAGGACAACAAAACAGTACCGTGGAGATATGATGTCAATATCATCACACCGGAAGTTGGAAAGTCCAAATCCATATTTGAAGATGTTGGGGAGGTAGGTCATTTTACCCGAAGTGGACGGTGCTATTCCAAAGAAGTTGAACCAGTAAAGAAAAGTAGCGACTTGAAGCAAAAAGGGAAAGCGCTGATGCACGAAGTCGAAATCGAGCAAGAAATTCCACCTGTACAAGAAACTAAAAAGCCTGTGAATGAGGAAGAAGCTCAAGAATTCTTGAAGTTTATCAAACACAGTAAGTATAGTGTGGTGGAACAATTGAGCAAGCAGCCAGCACGAATCTCAGTTTTATCTCTACTCTTAAATTCAGAGCCACACCGGAACGCTTTGCTAAAGGTGTTAAATCAAGCTTACGTAGTTAACAATATATCTGTTGAAAAGCTTGATAGGTGGGTAAACAATCTGAATGCGGACAATTTCATCTCTTTTAGTGATGATGAGATACCGCCAAACGGTAGAGGGTCGGTGAAAGCATTGCACATCACGACCCGCTGCAAGGGCTACATAATACCGAACGTGCTCATCGATAATGGGTCGAAGATTAAATGTTATGCCATTGGCCACACTTTCCGAATCACCGATGGATTTGTCCTACTTAAGGCCCCGTCATTCCACAGTAAGGGCATTCGACGGACGAGGCGTGAAGTTATGGGAAAGATTGAGATCCTCTAGAAGTGGGCCCTTACATTTATGATGTTGAGTTCCAAGTCATAGACATTACGCCATCATACAACCGCCTTTTGGGAGACCACGGATCCATTCTCGCTGAGCGGTCCCGTCATCCTCCACCAAAAATAAAATTTATCATGGACGGTTGCGGTCACACAAATGAAGGAGAAGAAGATATTGTCGCATCTGTTTCTGTTGATGCACCGTACTTGGAAGTGAACAAAGACGCAGTGGAGTGTTCTTTCCGATCCCTTGAATTTGTGAATGCCACTTTCGTTCTTTGAGGAAAGCAATTCCAGTCTGCGAAACCGTCGAGAAATACCGTAATGGGTGTCAAGTTGACCGTAGGAAGAGGAGCTCGAGCAAGAAGAGGTTTAGGCGGACATCCGCAAGGAATAGTTAGGGCTTTAAAGCCGCATGCAACACAAGGCTCGATACGGTTTGGGATTCCAGCCTGACATGCGTCAAAGAAGAAGACAGTGGAAGAAAGATCAGGAAAGGAGGATTGCAAGAACTTTCGGCCGAGAACCAGAATGGGAACCAATAGAATACCCTCCTTTGTCAAAAACATTTAAATCATGGGAATGATATACCTGGACAAGACGATCCACAAAACATGCTTGAGGATAATTGAAAGGGGTTTTGAATGTCGATATAAATGTCATTGACAAAGGGGCTGGTACAAGTAAAGATGTCTCGAGGATACACCCTTGCCCTCCTGGTTTCATGTTGAACAATTGGACTTCCGAGAGCTTCTTGTAGTTTATAAGTCTTGAGTAATGCCAAACATTAACCTTCTATTGTGTCTTTAGATATAATAGAATTCTTTTTTATAAGCGTGCATTCACTCTTTATCATTTAAATGAATATCAATGAAGATGCATTTTGTCACGATTTTTTCGCATTATCGCTAATTTCATAATCATTTTCTCATTTTCATAGCCCATATTCACATTTGCCACATTCCATGCCATAATATTCCTTTGTTGATTCCAATACTTAAATGCCCTCTATAGTTTCTTTTTCCATTCAACTTTCAGTGCTCGGATATCGATGACATGAACAAACCCGTTATGAGTCTTGAAATCGATTTTGAGAAGGTCGTTTGTTTAGGAGAATTTGAAGTCAAGAAAATGTTTGAAGATTACGTCTCGCCTCCCGAATTGTTAAGAATGGTGGAACAAGAGGATAAACAGATTTTGCCTCATGAAGAATCTGTGGAAACAATAAACTTGGGCACTGAAGAAAGGAAACAAGAAGTGAAGATTGGGACTTCTATTTCGTAGAGCACCAGGCATAATTTGATCGCTCTACTCTGCGAATACAAAGATGTTTTCGCATGGTCATACCAGACATGCCGTGGCTAGATGAAGATTTAGTGGTCCACAAGCTCCCATTAAAGCCGAATGCAAGCCCATCCAAAGAAAATTAAGACGGATGAGACCCAAATGTCGCTAAAAATAAAAGAGGAAGTCAAAAAGCAATTTGATGTCGGCTTCCTACAAGCCTCCAAATATCCGAATGGGTGGCTAACATAGTCCCTTACACTAAAGAAAGACGGCAAAAAGTACGAATGTGCGTAGATTACAAGTGACTGAATCGAGCAAGCCCAAAAGATAATTTTCCCTTACCACATATTGATACATTGGTGGACAACACAGCCAAACATTCATTGTTTTCTTTCATGGATGGATTCTCGGGGTATAATCAGATCAAGATGGCCCCTGAATATATGGAGAAAACTACCTTCATAACAATGTGGGGAACATTTTGCTACAAGGTGATGCCATTCGGGTTAAAGAATGATGGGGCAACATATCAGAGGGCTATGGTGACCTTATTCCATGACATGATGCATAAAGAAATAGAGGTCTACGTCGACGATATGATTGCTAAATCCCGAGGGGAAGAAGAACATGTAGTGAACTTGAAGAAGTTGTTCGACAGGCTGAGGAAGTTCCAGTTAAAGCTCAATCCAGCTAAATGTACGTTCGGGGCTACCTCAGGGAAGTTGCTAGGCTTCATTGTCAGTGAAAGAGGTATCGAGGTCGATCCAGATAAAATAAGAGCCATTCAAGAGTTACCACCCCCACGCACGCAAAAGGAAGTTAGAGGATTCTTAGGGAGATTAAATTACATCGCCCGATTTATCGCTCAACTTACTAACCAATGCGACCCTATCTTTCGACTTCTTCGAAAACATAATCCTGGAGAATGGAATGAGGAATGCCAGATAGCCTTCGATAAGATAAAGCAATATTTGTCTAGTCCTCCGATTACTCGTATCGCCAACTCCGGAAGACCGTTAATTTTGTATTTGACGGTGTTCAAAAATTCAATGGGTTGTGTACTAGGGCAACACGACGAGAGACGGGAAAGAAAGAAAAGGCGATCTACTACCTCAGTAAAAAGTTCACTGAATATGAGGCAAAGTATTCGTCCATTGAAAAATTTTGTTGCGCTCTAGTTTGGGTAGCTCGGAGACTCAGACAATACATGTTGTACCATACGACATGGCTAATTTCAAAGCTAGACCCGATAAAATACATGATGGAATCGCCAGGCACTATCGTGAAGGATGGCCCGATGGCGATTCTCCTTTCGAATATGACATTGCCTATGTAAGTCGTGGTCAATAAAAGGAAGCGCAATAGCCGACTTCCTAGCAACTCGAACGACAGAGGAATATGAGCCTTTAAGGTTTGATTTCCCAGACGAAGACTTAATGTGCATCACTGAAATGGAACCAGAGTCATCAAAAGAGAAGTCATGGAAGATGTGTTTTGATGGTGCGTCCGAATGCTTTGGGGCATGGAATCGGAGCAATCCCGGTGTCACCGAGAGGGGAATCATTATCCGCTTTCTTCGCAAGACTAAACTTCTTCTCGCACCAATAATATCGCGCAGAATATGAGGCTCATCATGGGGCTTCGTGCGACTATCGAACGAAACACCAAAATCCTAGAGGTATACGGAGACTCACTCTAGTGGTTTACCGATCCGTGGAGAGTGGGAAGTGAGGATCCAAAATTGATCAAGTCTGATGATTTAGTGGCCGAATTGATCAAGGAATTCAAAGAAATAACTTTTCATTACTTCCCACGAGAAGAAAACCAATTAGTCGATGCCCGCCACTTTGGCTTCAATGTTCAAAGCAAGTAAAGAAGCGAAATAATGCCCTCAAAATGAGCATATACGAGGTTCCCATTAATCGTTGTAGCATTGAGAAAGAAACAGATGGACGTCCATGGTTCCACGATATCTTAGAATATATCAAGAATCAAAGATACCCCGAACAAGTGAATGAGAATGACAAAAGAACAATCGTAAGAATGGCAAATTGGATTTGTTCTTGACGGGGACATCCTGTATAAAAAGGAAAGGATCAGTGCTCTTGAGATGTGTGGATGATGTCAAGCTAGAAAAATACTTGAAGAGGTCCATGAAGGAATCTGCGAACACATGCCAATGGATTCAATATGGCCGAGAAAGATCATGAGACTTCGGTTATTATTGGTGACAATGGAAAGTGATCGCATCAATTTTGCTAGAAAATGTCACAAATGTCAAATCTCTGGCGATAAAATTCATGTGGCCCCTTCTCCTCTTCATGTCATGACCTCTCCGTGGCCTTTTGCTATGTGGGGCATGGACGTTATAGGCCAATCTCTCCAAAGGCATCAAACGGGCATCGATTCATCTTTGTGGTCATCGATTATTTCACAAAATGGATAGAAGCTGCTTCGTTTGCCAATGTGACGAGGACTGCAGTTTGCAGGTTTTTGAAAAAGGAAATCATTTGCCAGTGCGGCTTACGAAAGAATCATTTCGAGATAATGCCACGAATCAAACAATAAGATGATGAAAGAAAAGTGTGCGAGCAGTTCCAAATAAAGCATCATAACTCTTCACCTTATCGCCCAAAGATGAATGGGGCTGTCGAAGCAGCTAACAAAAACATTAAAAGGATCATTGGGAAAATGACTGAGACGTATAAAGATTGGCACGAGAAACTTCCATTTGCTTTGTTTGCATATCGCATATCGCATGCTGTGCGAACATCTACTGAGCAACTCCTTTCTCTCTAGTCTATGGAATGGAAGTCGTATACCCATTGAGGTTGAGATCCCCTCTCGCGAGTCTTAATGGAATCAAAGTTAGAAGAAGCGAGAATGGGTTCGAGCTCGATATGATCGATTGAACCTCATCGAAGAAAAAACGCCTAAAGGCCATTTGTCATGGGCGGATGTACCGAAAAGAATGATTGCGCCCATGACAAGAAGGTACGACCAAGAGAATTCCATGAAGGAGAACTCGTCTTTGAGAAAGATTCTCCGATACAAAAAGACTCGCGAGGAAAATGGGCACCGAATCGAAGGACCATACGTCGTAAAGAAGGCATTTTCAAAGTGAGCTTTGATCCTTACCGAGATGGATGGCAAAGAGCTACCGAATCCAAAGAACTCGGATGCAAGAAGAAGAAGTACTATGCGAAAGAAAAGTCGAGATGAAAACCCGAAAGGGCATCTAAAAAAAAAAAAAAAAAAGAGGATCAGAGCGAAACCCGAAAAAGGGCGCTTTGATCAAACAAAAATTAGGATGAAAACCCGAGAGGGCATTCTAATGAAGCCAACATTCGCTTACAAGGCAAGGTGTTTTAAACCGTCATTTGACAAACAAAGAGACTACAATGATTTGAAGCATCTCTCAAAGCTCAAAATCTTCTACGCAAGGAGCCGACTCGAAAGATTCTTGATTGAGGAACGTGGAAGAGTTCATGTGTTAAATATCTAGAGCATTTGTACCCGTTGAATACGATCCTTCCTTTCTTTTTGACATGTCTACCCTCATTGGTTAATTTCCTTTGTTTGCCACACTTGAAATAAATGAATATGAAATATCATTTTTGTCCCTACTTGACCTATTTCATGCATTTCATTATGTGTTTATTTACATGATAAATGGTGAAATGACATGCTCTAAACAAAAGAAATGTTAAGCATTACTTGGATGAAAACTTGATAAGCACAAGAGCTTCAAGGCAAAGAATGGAGTTCAACCAGAGGCAAAAGAGTGATATCCGAGAAACGTCAATTACTTGTAAAGCTTGAAAACGGGTACAGGGCTTAAAAAGAAGTCGAGAGCCAAAGCAACAGACACAGATCATGAAAAGTCGTGACCAAAAGGACATATGACAAATATGCCTAAGGCACACTGCATAATCATGTAGGCATAAAGGCATTTAAGACAAACATGTGCATATCATGATAACATCATGCATGGCATATACAGGAACTCCAGCAGAGCAAAAAAATCTGGAATGAGAGTCGCAGTGAATCAAGTGAAAAGACACCTGAGTTCTACCCAAAGACAGGTTTTGGTATTTTGATGTTTTTAATTCATGCCTTTCAAGGAAAATCAACTCATATTGCGAGAAATGAGTTGAGCCTCGTGACACGCTTGAGGTATTTTCAATTCGGTTTTTCAATTGATGTTTCAAAAATCAACTCATATTGCGAGAGGTGAGTTGAGCCTCAAGCCACGCGCTGAGGTATCTTTAGTTTATGGTTCAAAAAAATTGACTCATATTGCGAGAGGTGAGTCAAGCCTCGGGGCACGCTGAGGTATTTTTTTAATTTTTGTGTTTTAAATCAACTCATATTGCAAGAGGTGAGTTGAGCCTCAAGACACGTTGAGGTAATTTTAATTTCTGCTTTTCAAAAAATCAACTCATATTGCGAGAGGTGAGTTGAGCCTTAGGTCACACACTGAGGTATGTTTAATTTATGTTTCAAAAGTTGACTCATATTATGAGAGGTGAGTCAAGCCTCCTGGGCACACTGAGGGTATTTTTAATTTTTGTGTTTTAAATCAACTCATATTGCAAGAAGTGAGTTGAGCCTCGGGGCACGCTGAGGTATTTTCAATTTCTGCTTTTCAATTCCTGTTTTCAATTTATGTTTTTCAAAAGTCAACTCATATTGCGAGAGGTGGGATGAGCCTCAAGACACGTTGAGGTAATTTCAATTTCTGTCTTTCAAAAATCAACTCATATTGCGAGAGGTGAGTTGAGCCTCAAGACACGTTGAGGTAATTTCAATTTGTGTTTTTTTCAAAGATCAACTCATAGTGCGAGAGGTGAGTTGAGCCTTTAATTTTTGTTTTTCGAAATCTACTGTTCAAATTATCAACTCATATTGCGAGAGAGTCGATTCATATTGCGAGAAATGAGTTGAACTCAAGATCACATGCCAAGCAAAGACTAAAAGATTGAAGCTGATTGAAGACATCAGATTTGGCCTCCCTGAAGTTGCAGTAAAGCAGGTCAAAGTTGCAAGTCTTGTTCCCTGAAGTTGCAGTAAAGCAGGTCAAAGTTGCAAGTCTTGTTCCCTGAAGTTGCAGTAAAGCAGGTCAAAGTTGCAAGTCTTGTTCCCTGAAGTTGCAGTGGAGCTAATCGAAGATATCAAAGCTTGCCTTTTAGAGTCACAGAAGAGAAGATCACAAACCTCATCTCACCAAGCCATAGAAAGGTGGATCAAGTCGTAGATTTTATCTTTTCGAGCTACAAGTGAAGTAGATCAAGCCGTAGATTTTATCTTTCCGGTTACAAGTGAAGTAGATCGAAGCCTCAAATCTCATATCCTTGAAGCCACATTGAAGAAGATTAAAGTTACAAGGCTACAAGATACGGTGGACTAGAAGAAAACTACCCAGAACAAGAAGAGCACCAATGAAGTCAAGACTCGCAAGACAGAGCCAAATTGGCCTTTCTTTATGTCTTTGCTCTATTCTCGTTGCACGACAATGAGCAAAGAGGGGCAGCTGTACAGGCCAATCTTGGGCCACCCAAAACAACCCAAACCCATTTACAATTTTAAAAGCCCAAAACCTAAACTACCCAACATCAGACCCAACTATCTACCCAAGCCCATTTACAAAATTTCAAACCCAATTACACTAACACCTAAGACCCATTTCGAAAAATGTAAAAATCCCTAACCCTAGCCCTAAAGTGGCGCCAACCCCCTCCCCACTTGTCTCTCGCCAAGGCCACCAACCGTCACCAAAGACCACACACCTTCGACGCCCTCGACGACGCCTCAACCCCACACACATCGCCCATTACCTGCAAAAAGGAAGGACAGCAGGCATAAAGTAGAAAAAAGCTTGTAAAAATGGGGATATAAGAAGAGAAATCAGTTTGTAATAGGGTACCCTTTTTTTGGACTGATAATAAAAAACAAAAACATTAAACGAAAATAGAAGGCCTAACAGCGCAAAAAAACAGAAGAACAACACCAAAGTAAAAACAACTAACAGATCCGCAATCAGAAACCGAAAAATCCAAGGTGATTCCTATTATTTTTTTTTCTTTATTTTTTTTTTCTTTTTTAGTTATTTTTCTTATGTAAGCATATATATTAAAATAGATAAAAAAAAAAAAAATAAAACCTTAGTGATTTCCACCACCGTACGTGTCTGGTGGTGGCACGCACCGCACGACGCGACGGACGGTGGTCAGGGACCTGGCCGGACATGGAGACCTGCAAAGAGAAGAGAGGAATGTGAAAGAGAAAATGAGTTTTTTTTTAAAAGCAGAAGAAAAATGGGCTCAGGTTAAAAATTTGCATATATATAACATGCATGAAACGGCGCTGTTTCATTCGCTTCTAAGCGCCCAAAACGCGGCGTGCTTTGGGGGCCGACTAAGAACCCGACCCGCCAATCTCAGGATCCGCGTGTTTTGTTTGGAAGGGCTAATTGCGCTTTTAGCCCTTCCGCCTTTTCCTATTTTCGCAATTGAGTTTAATGCATTCCTTAATTTGGCCCTGAAATTTGCTGCGCTTTGTGATCGAGTCCTCTGCCATGCGCTGCGTCAAAGGAGAAGGGAATATTGCGCTTTTGGTCCCCCCAGCTTATGCGCATATCGCCTTTAGTCCTTTCCACTTTGTTTTCTTTTAAATTTGCCCCAAAACTTTGTTATTAATTCATTATTAGTCTTTTCCTATTTGTTTTTGTTTCTTTGTTAAATATTATCATTATTATTCCTAATATATTATTAATGTTATCAATATTATTATTATTATTTTTATATGTTAATGCACATTTTCATTAAATATAAGTATACGTATATATTTATATAATATCAGTTAGTTACTTTAATTTTATATTGTTATTATTAGTATTGTAATATTATATTTATTATTAGTATTAGTATATATTTTATTATATATGTTTATATACTTTTATACAGATATTATCGTTTCTATTATTATATTTATCATCATATTTATTATTTTTAGTTTTTATTATTATTATACATACATATACATATAGATGTTTTTAAGTATTTATTAATAATATATTATTTTCTTATTATATTATTATTGTTATTACTCATTTCTTCATTATTTCTTATTTTGTTTTGTTGTTATATATTTATTATTATTATTCATGTATTTCATTTTATTATGTATATGTTTTATGTCATTTTTATGTACATACTTTTGATATTATTATGTATACTTTTGTTTCTATTATTACGTGTATATATTTTAATACCTTATTTTATATATATTATTATTATATCTATTTTTTATCCCTATATTATTTATTGTTAATATTAGTTCATGCATTTTATTATACTTGTATATGTATTCTATAATATTATTATTTTCAGTATATCATTATATTATTTATTATACCTATTATTTTATTATTATCACTTATCATGTACATGTGTTTTTTTAAATACTTATTTTATATACATTATATACTATGTATATGTATGTATTTATTATTTTCATTTCTTGTTTAATTCTAGTATTACATTTAACATCGCATATATCTTTATTGTTTTTAATATATTTATCGCACTTATATTTGCTTCAACCTATTTCTAACTCTTTCGTTTATTTATTTCTCTTCCGTATCAGCTTTGCTTTGCATTACCTCATAAATCACATTCGTGTTTTTTTTAATTAATTTCAATAATAAAGGTAATATATCGATTTAACATTAAGTCATCGAGTTCATCGCTATGTTGGGTGAATGTCAATTGACTCGTGTTTAAACGATATACCCTTCTCAAAAAACCGAAATAAAATTAAAATTTCTCGTCTTTTTAACCGGGGTCACAACTAAATTTTACATTGAATTCGTATTTTTGAAAATTAAGACAACATGTGTTTATAAGATACCAATTTTGGGCGTCGCGAGGGTGCTAATACCTTCCTCGCGCGTAACCGACTCCCGAACCCTAATTTTTTCTGGCTTTCAACGCAGACCTAAACTCGGCCTTTTATTTGCTTTTAACGAAAAATTTAATAGGTGTCTGATCACACCTAGAAAAAAGATCGGTGGCGACTCCCGGTTTGTTTTTTTAAAAACCGAATTTCAATTTCCAGTTTTCTAATAAATCGCCACAATTTAGCGACCCGAAACCAAAATTTTTACGTCGCTACAACACCCAAATGCCCCATCTCACCGACAGTTCCAAGGACCTTTCCTTTTGCCTTTGGATCTTCTCTACGGTTCTAGGTTTTTGTACAGTGGGCTGCTTTGAAAATTATGGAAGAAGTGTCGAAGCAGGTGATTTACCTTTACGGTGACTTGGATTTAACCATTATTGAAGCTCGAAAGCTACCAAATTTTCCCCAGCACTGTAAAATCATGACCAGCAAATTCCCCCCCCCAAAATTTGTAATTTTGTATCGATTACACCGATTTAAGGTTCTAAACCCACTCCAAAATTATCCAATGTTCCCCGAAATTTATCTCCAAAATTTTTACCCATTTTTATGTTTTTTTTTTTTAGAGTTAATTATTGTTGTAAGTGATGTGACATCCCACACTTGATCTAATAAATAAATCCAAATGCTAGATATCTAGGGCAACTCAAACTAATTTAAACTTTAAATTCAACATGAAAATCAATCATTAACAAAACCATATCACCCATTCCAATAGTTTAAATTCATTATTAACAATTTAGAAACATTTTAAAATGATTCTTAGGTTATCGAAGGTGACCAAGACCAAGTACAAGTTTTACGGGTCGAAACAATTCAAAATAAGAGAGGGGTCATATTCTGTCTTAATTGTATCGGTACAATCATAGACTAATATTAATACAAGTCACAAAATACTATTCATTTTTGTTTATTCACTTACTTGATTTTGAGTCTTAATTTTAAATTTTGACCTTGCATAACCTCATAATATGATGAATTAAATTCTAAACATTATGAATATGTATGTGCGAGTATGGTTGAATCATGTTCAGATATACTCCACTGAATTTCTAGTTAGGCTGTATCCTACAAATTTCACTGCTGTAATTTACGTTTGTTATTTTTTCTTACCGTGCAATTATACTACCATAGCCCCAACATTACCTTTTTCTTAATTGAGAGTAGGATGGATTGCTAGAGATTGAATCCAAATTTTAGTAATTTTAGTAAAAGGAAATTATATCAACAGTTACTTAACTTTAATGCAGCTGACAAAACAATTTTCTAATTTCAATTCAGTTATTCAACTTTCGAAAAGTAACAAAACAGTCACTAACGTTATCGAAAGCTAATAAATCAATCACCCATTAACATTTTCCATTACAGACCTAATAAGGCAGGTGTCATGGCCAGTTAACTAGCTGACATGGCCAGTTAACTTATCACATTGGATGAGGCAAAGTTAAGTGACCATCTTTTTTTATCCTTCGTTTTCTATTTTTTTAATAAATGACCCAATATTTTTTTACATTTTGCATAAATGGCCCAATATGTTTATACTTCTTCTCTATCCTAAGAATCTTGCCATCGACGCCTCCGCCACAATCACCTTTGGCGTCACCATCATTGATCTCCAAACCACTACCATCCTATCCTTTATTTTTCTTTTTCAACCCCCCAATAGAAGAGCCATTACGATTGGGATCCCACTGTCTTTTTTTGCTGCCCAAAGTCATTAACTCTGAAAAGACCAGATCGAAATAGAATTGGAGACAATTTGGGGTCAAACTATTATACCCACAACCAAACTAGTGAGGGGAAAATCCTCCAAAGCAACATTATCAAGTCTGAGATATGATATGATATAAACAAAAGGGGAAAATCCAGACAAACCAAACAATCAATTGAACTCAAAATTTTTGGGAACAAAGGAAGTGATTCCTCCAAAGGGACAGCCAAATGTCAACAAGTGAATTTTGGGTCGGGTCAGTGATTAGTAAGATCCCAAAGTTGAAATCGGACTGGGTATTGTAACAAAAGAAGATGAGAAATGGATCAGAAGAAGAGCGGCAGAGATGGTCGGCAACAAAAGCTGGGGTCGAGGTGAGGTAAGCTCAGTCCTTGAAAAGGGATTTGAATCGGGTCACAGGGTTGGCATCTCCATTTCTTCTCCTCCTTTTCTTCTTCTTCTTTTTATCTTTTTCTTCTCCTATTCTTCTTCTTTTTTTCACTTCTTCTTCTACTGCCTATACCCTAAACTCTTAAATGAAATTGTTTAAACTGATGCTAACCTTCCAACTGGCCAATTAATGACAATAAAGACTCTATCAAATACCATGTCACTTTTCCATTACATCTATAACGGAAAATGGTTAAAAGGAATGTTTTATTATTTTTCAAAAGTTGAGTGACTGAATTGAAATCAAAGTGACTATTTTGTCAGCTGCATTAAAGTTGAGTGATTATTGGTGTAATTTACCCTTTTAGTAAATACATTTAGATAAACTTTATTATATAACAAATCATTAAATAATTTTATTATAAAATAAAAAGTAAATTATATATATTAATAATTTTATTAAGTGAAATTAAAAATTTTTAATACTGCAACTATCACCATATATAAAAATACTATACACTATTATGAGCCCTTCATTTTCTAAAATTTTAAATTATTTACTTTTATTTTATTAAAATAAATAAAATATAGTAAATTTTAATTATATTATATTAATATAAATATGATATTATATATACATATACATTTTAATTTAATGTTTTAATGATAATTTTTTATTCTCATCGTTATAATTGCTTTTAAATCTAAATACAAGCTATTTTATCAATCTAACCTAAAAAATTTTAATATTTACAAAAATGACCCAGGTTTAAAAACAATCATCAAAATGACTTGAAATGAACAGTAAAAAAAGATTGTGCCAGGCTTTAAAAAATTGATTTTTTTGACTTTGGGAACCCAATGGCTGGCACCAAGGTTTTTTTTTAAATCGTATTATATTGGTACACAAAAATAGTAATATTTAAAAAAAAAATTGGTTCTGGCCATGTAATGGCCAGCACCAAAGAAGTTAAAAAAAAAAGAATTTGGTGTTGGCCAATAGATAGTCGACACCAAGTACCTTTTTCGTGTCCCAATGCAATTTTTTTTTTTACTTTGGTACATTGATGGTTGGCACCAATTAAATTTTAAAAAAAAAATTTGGGTGCTGGCCATGTAATTGCTAGCACCAGAGATGTAAAAAAAAAAATGGGTGCTGGCCAGTAGGTGGCCGGCACCAGGTACTTTTTTATGTCCCAATTCAATTTTTTTTTTACTTTGGTACACTGATGGCCGGCACTAGAGATGTAAAAAGAAAAATTCCAAAGATGTTAAAAAAAAATTTTGGGTGTTGGCCAATAGATGGCCTGCACCAAGTACTTTTCTCAATGCAATTTTTTTTGCTTTGGTACACTGATGGCCGACACTACTTAATTTTTTTTTTAAAAAAATTGGTGCTGGTGGGTGATTTGGGTTCTGATAGTGTAAATGGATAAGAAAACCTTTTTTTTTTTAGAGAGCCATCAAAATGAGAGTGTTTTGTAGTATATCATCAAATGAGTTTTTTGCAGTGGATTGTAGATGAGAGTTTTTTGTAGTGGATTGTAGATGAGAGTTTTTCGTAGTATACAACTGAATTTCAGGGTTAAATTATATACTGTCATGTTTTAACGGAGTTTAATTATGTACTGTCATGTCCACCTTAAAGGTTATGCTATTAAGGGTTGGATGACTTTCTGCGCCATAGATGGCTAATCGAGATGTCCAACGCAGATGGACATTATCTATGGTGCAATAGCGTTTATTCCATAACTTATAAGTGGGGTACTAATGCAACGTAGGCATGATTCAAGCAGAAGACGATTAATTATCCCTTGGTTTATGCAGTTGGTTTTTTTGTTTCTTTTTAAATTTGCAGACCGTTTCAGCTATCCAATTATCTTGTACTGATGCAACATAGACCTGATTCAAGCAGAAGACGATTAATTGTGAAAAAATAACTATTCAAAATAATTGTATTATTTCTTTAGAATATTTTTATTTTTTTATATTTGTAAATTTAATGTAATTGTTTAGGATTTAAGGTTTCATTTTTTATATTTTTGTGTATTAATTTCTTAGAATGTTTGTATTTTTTTGTATCTGTAAATTTAATTTAGTCCGTATTATATGTAGTTTGAATTTAAAATTTTCGTGTATTAATCTTACCCATATGTTTGTAGTTTGTTGGGTGTTTAATTTTAATTTAGTGCATATTGTTTTTTTTGAATTTTATATTTTATTGTTTTAATATTGTAGAATGTTTGTATTTTATTGTGTTTGTAAATTTAATTTGTCGTGTACTATTACTTATTTGAATTATATTTTTTTATTAATTATTTCGAAGTCATTTATTAAAAAAAATATTTTTTAGAGAAATTAAATTAATATTAAAAACAGAATAATTACAAAATAAATTAAATATTTACAAAAAAAATTAAAATTGTCATGATCTCGACGATGTCCCTGGAACTGACGCGTAACGGTCTATTACCTCCATCGGCGATGCCGTGCACATTGCTGAAGCGTTTGATAATTGTTCAGTCTGGTCTCATGTGTCCTGTCCAGTGTACTTAGAAAAATAGTATAATCATATACATCATAATCGAGAGTTAAGGGGTATTGCGTGACCAGAGGTGCGGATGGAAAAATATCCTCAGTAGTAGGTGTACATGCTTCCTGATCGAACTCCAGATGGTATGAGGACGATCCAGACCATGTCGAATGTTGAGGCTCGGGGTCGTCACAAAAAAATCCTCGAATGATGGAGGAAATTAGGGCTCAGGCTCGAGCTCTAGGTGGTGTGATAACGAGCCGGATGTTTCATATTGGGGCTTAGGATTGGGGTTCGAGGCAAAATCGATTTTGATGTTCCCAAATGGCGAAACTCAGTTACGGCACGGTCGTGCATCTCTTTGTTGCCATCGTGAAGATTCCGGTTGCGCGTCTTTTTGGATTAGTATATAACGACCTTGGATTAAAAAGGGCTTCCTGTGTGCTATATACCATTGTGCGTACTCGCGTGTAGAAGAGAACCCTCCCTCTAACACATATAAAGGAGGGTGCCTCGAATGTCGATCATTCCATAAAAAAAAATACGGTTCATGTTTTTGCGCCCAATTTAAATCGTCCCGACCCGAACCTTTTTTGTCCATTCCGTGGACTTCTATGATGTTGACGGAAGGGTTTGGGATAGGTTGTGCACAACCAAACTGCCTCAATACCCGACCTCCATCATGCCACTCCACCGTATGGAAATGAATTAACTGTACATTTGACACGAACAACTATTGCTGCTCGATAACCTATGATGGTATGAGCGTCGCGATCTCTTCCTTAGTATATGGCTTTAATAGAAACTGCATAATATAGACAACAAGTTATTAATTAATTTTTTATTGTGCAATTATTGTATTTGAAAAATAAAGATTCAGAAGCGTATTTTACGCCATCCTCGGAATGAGTCTCTATCATCATACGGTACATAGGTACGATGAACGATTGCCTGATTCCCGGTACAGTTGCTGATCTACAAAAAGGAATAAATTATCAGATTATTTTTTCAATACACAAAATGAGTATACTATATTGTACAATTAAAAAATAGATGGAAAAATTGAACTATATATTTACCTATTAACCAGTGGTCACACTTACAATTAGTGGCTCACTGATGTCAGAAATGACATTCGGTATAACGCCCAAAGACTGCAGTAGAAGGCAGCAACCACCCATTATTTTCGTAGACGTCATTGACGCTCGACAAAGCTCGCGGTATAAGCATGCCAACACTGCAGAGCCCCAACTAAATCTTTCGGCAAGCTTGAGATCCTCTAATAATAGGAGATACATTATATGGACTTTATTTTGATTGACGTCTGACAATAGTATCCCACCCATAAGTTGCAGAATGAATGCTCTTACAGCATAGATAATGTCCATTTGCGTTATACTGCTCGAAAGATGGTGGAAGTTTTCTTTTAACCAAGTAAATTTAATATAGGTTAATCATCCTTCCTCGTCGTTGGGGGGCACTCTTCCAAGTAACCGCTCGCAAGTGCCCCATGAATCAGGCACTCTTCCAAGCCTGGTCACTGCTTCGCCAATTATAGACAGCCCTAGTTAGACTACTACCTCTTGCAGTGTAATAGTTACCTCCCCACACGGGAGGTGGAACGTATGCGTCTCTGGGCGTCATCTTTCAACTAAGACCGATATTAAATCAACCCGTAGCTCAGATATCTAAATGTACGCAGCGACCCCAAAACTCGCGACATTTAAATACGGCAAAACTCTTCGATCAGGAAAATAACCGGGATCATGCAACTGGGGTCTCACAATTCGGTACAGATCCTGCGTTTATAGTAAATATAGAATGTTATATTTCTCGTTTAAAAAAGAATTTAAATGAATATTTAAAATTAAATGAAACATTTTTCTTCTCGTTTACCTTATGCACATAGGCTGCAATGTGATTGTTGTCATTTAAAATAATATTAGGATTAGGATCCATGGAGTGATTGGCGGTGGTTGACAGTGAACGACGGTTGTCGGAGCTGTTTGGAAGTGATCAGTGGTCGTCGGTCGGCGGTGGTCAGCGGTTATTGGTTGAAGTTGGCAATTTATAGTAGAGGAACATAGTGGCTGAGCAGGGGCAAAATTAGAAAAAAGAAAAAAAATTGTGTGAAATGGCATACTATTGCCAGCCATTGGAAAGGCAAAATGGCCTTGGTCAGTGATGTAGGCCTGACACAAGCACGGGCCCTATCATTTCAACCTTTTTTTTTTCATTTTTATTTTAATTTCTATTTCATTTCATTTAAATTTATAATTTGCATTCTAATTTATTTATTTATCATTTCAATTTTATTTTCATTTAAATTTATAATTTATTTTCATTTAAACTTTTATTCCATTTTATAATCATCATTTCATTTCATTTCATATTCATTACAAATTACATTTCATTTCATATTCATATTTTATTTAACATTTCATTTCATTAATTTTTTTCATTTAAATTTATTTTTTTCCTAACATACAATTTTTTTTTTCATATTAATCACAATTAGTCTCATTTCAATTTATCTTTTTTCAATTCAATTTTTTTTTTCAATTCAATATTTATTTTTTCATATTAATTAGAAGTAGTCTCCATATCAGGTTCATTTAAAACTTTTCATATTTTATTTAAATTTTTTGTCAATTTAAATATCATTCCATTACAAAATTTTAAATTTCATTTAAACTAAAAAAATTTCTCATTTAATTTTTTTTCTGTGCTGGTGCCGTCCAATGCTAGCCCATTCTCAGGCCTACCATTTCACTTTTTTTTTTTTTTGGAAGGGGGGGAGTGCTGGCCAATGCCAGCCCATTTCTCAGGCTAGCGCAAGCCTGCCTAAAATGTCATTTTACCTTTTTTTTTCTTTTTCATTCCATTTCTATTTCAATTCCATTTAATTTGAAGTTCTATTTCATTTCATTTAAATTATATTTTTTTTCCATTTAAATTTAATTTTTTTCTCATTTTATTTATATTATTTTTTTCATTTAAATTTAATTTATCTATCTTCCCATTTTAATTTAATTTTTTTTCTCATTTCATTTATATATTTTTTTCATTTAAATTTAATATTTTCCTCATTTCATTTAAATTATCTTTCTTTTCATTTAAATTTAATTTTTTTCACATTTCATTTAAATTTAAATTTTTTTCTCATTTCATTTAATTCATCTATCTTTCCTTTTTAATTTATTTTTTTTCTCTTTTCATTTAAATTATCTTTCTTTCCATTTTAATTTACATTTTTTTCATATTAATTTTTCTCTCATTGTTATTTATTTCATTTTAATGTGTTTTATATTAAATATGTATGTATATTGTATTATATTTGATCAAGTGTATAATTTGAATAAAGTATATCATTTATCTAATTTTTCTTACTTTTACAATGTTTTTTCAAGAACATGCGCTCAATAATATATCATTCGTCATCTTCGAGTCCGGCATTATGAGACGATTGAACGAAAACATAGACACGATGTGGGCATGTTGATCGATTGTTTCCAGATGTTAGACACACAGTGCACAGTTTGGGTTCGCCCGTCTCCCTAACATCTATGTCATTTCAAATTCTTGTCGATTGTGGTCGACTTTTAGGATGTCTACAGAGACTACGGTCAGATACCATCTCGAAAGTAGGCGGTAGAACTTCCCAATTTGAGACATCGGGCATTACAGTAAATTCGTTCCCCCATATATGCAATGTGCATTGCAACGTGTAGATTTTGTCTATGAATTGTTCAACATTTAAGTTTGCTCTTCCATACACTGCATGAACACGCGCACACGGATATCGAAGAGTCTGAAAAATCTCGAACTCTTATCTCCTGTTTCGTAGATCAACTACATACGACCTAGGTGGAAGACCCGAATGACGGCCGATGTACTCTTGAACTCGGAATGTCTCCAAGTCGTGCAAATACAATTCTGCATTTATTGTTTGTGCCCTTTGACTATTTACTACCATGGCCTTTCGAATGCCCTTAACGTACACGTGCCCGACCTCGATCTGCTTAGCTTATCTCAACCCCATCCTAGGCATCAATGTGGCCAATATAACAACCCGTTTTTAGTCAAATCAAAACAGTGGTTTTGGGACCACAAATTCAAGGTCAAAATATTTGTTTTATTATTATTTTAATGTCTACAGCATGATAGTATGATTGTGTGAAAATTTTGTTAAGAAATTTTATTTTTTAAATGTTCAATTTGATAAAAAGGACTAAATCGCATAAAGTGTAAAACTTGAGCTCTATTAGCTAAAGGTGTCTAATAGCTATAGAAATTTAAAGTGGAGGTCCTTATATGATAATTAAACCATTTATGTTGATAGTGGATGCACATGGCTTGATATAAGTGAAAATTTTAATGTTTTAAATGTTAATTAAGTAAATTGGTAATTAAGGTTAATAATAAGTAAAACCACATTAAACACCATTTGATATCATCTTTCTTCAACAGAATTTCACAAAGAAGAAAGCCATTTTTGTGCTTAAATTTCACCAATCTTATCTCCTTCAATTAGGTATGTATTTTTAATATGTTTTTGATGATTTCTCTGTTTTTGATATTGTTGCAGCTTAGTCTAGCTAGCCCAAGAACTAATATGCAAAATTGTTAAAGGTTTAGGGTTTTTCCATTGATGATATGTTTATTTTGAAGTTTTATGATAGAAAATGTAACACCCTAACTCGTATCCGTCATCGGACTAGGGTTAAAGGCATTATCGGACAAAACAGAACAATTAACATACATTTCATAAGCATCATAACATCATAATTCAAACATTAATATTAAGTCCCTTATATTGGTCATCGAGATCTTAAACATGCATTAGAAAGGGGTTTGGACTAAACCGAACACATACAAAATTTTTCCAAAACTTAAACATTTTTCAAACAAGTACGGGTCACACGCCCATGTGAACAGGCCGTGTGCCTCACATGGCATTAGACACACATGTGTGTCTAAGCCGTGTCTAAATAGGGCATACATACTGACTTGCACACACGGCCACAAGACACGCCCGTGTGTCATGGCTATGGTCGAGCCTGACTTGTGCCATAAGACTAGCCACACGCCCGTGTGCCTTGGCCGTGCTCGAGCCTGACTTACAATTGTAGGGTACCCCAAGGGACACATGGCCGTGCAACAGAGCCGTGTGTCGCACACGGCTGAGACATACGCCCGTGTCTCTGCCCGTGTGGACAAAAATAGGCCATTTGAATAGCTAACTTGCCACTCCAATTGGGTCAATAATACAAACACCAAACTAAACATATTTGTACATCAATTTCAGCCAATCTCTATACCAAAACATACATTATTCATGCCTTTACATTATCAAACATTTACATGTTCATTTCACATAACAATTCATGCTTTTCCCTTAACTCCAAAACATACCAAAACTTATAATTTCATGATCTCAAACATATGACCAAAACTTATCAAACTTACCATTTCTCTTAACCATTCATGAACATATCAAATAGATCATATTACTTCACCTTTCATATACCAAAGTCATATCATAATCTCAACCATACCAAGCCATATCACATGGCTAAATATATACATCACAAAACATAATCAAAACACTTCTAGGCTATACATGCCATACTTTACTATATACATTTTCAAAAGTACCAAAATAAGGCTCGATAGTGTGGTGACGATCCTCGACGATCCCCGAGCTCACAGTAGTTTCGATATATATAAAACAATGCAAACACACACAAAGTAAGCTTTCAAAAGCTTAGTAAGCCATATGCAAGTAAACTTATCATTTAAAGCATATAAACATCATCAAATTACTTATACTTTGTAACCAAATACCAATACCAATACCAATTTCATATTCATATACTTAGATCACAGTTCATCATTTGCACATATATCTACCTTTCACTTTCAAATATAGTACATAATTCCAACGTACCTGAATCGGATAAAATTTCACAAAGTTATTCATCTTCTCAGAATGCCCGTTTGAACCGTTTGGAAACATAAGGATACGCGGATAGCTCAGAAAGTATATACAATGCCAACGTCCCAAACGTGGTCTTACATGTAATCAAACATTGATGCCACTGTCCTAGACAGGATCTTACACGAAATCAGATATAATGCCAATGTCCCAGACATGGTCTTACACGCAAAACAGAAGTCGATGCCAACGTTTCAGATGTTGTCTTACACGCAGAACAGATATCGAAAATCCTATGTCATGACATATGTATCCTAACTATTCCTAGGGTTTGTATGGGACTTTTCTTATGTTAGAAGCATAATTGCAAAAAAAGCCCTCAATCTTTGGGGACTTTTGGATATATGCCCCTAACCTTTTTATTTTTTGATTGACACCCTCAATGTTACGATTTTTTCATAAATCAGCCCAACTTTAACGGTCAACGTGAGTTGACTGTTAATAAAACTGCAAGCCAATATAATAGCCCATGTGGCATGCCACATAAGCACATTATGTCCTAGATGACGTCATCTATTTAACAAAATTGTTTCTCTTATTTTCTCTCTTGCCAAACACATGCTTGTTGCCAAATTTTTTTCTCTCATTTTCTTTCTTGCCAAACACCTTCAAAACATAAAATCAGGTCCTTGAGATTTGGAGCTTATTATACCACTTGTTTATCCCCTTCTTGTTCACCATTGCTGCTTCTATATACAAGATAATTATCTTTGAATGTATGGGCCAATAATAGTTAAATAGTATGGCTTAATATTCTATTATTAGACCTACCATTGGGGCTCTATGTGCAATCCCCTTTCTTCGTTTAGCAGTTCGATAATTAACCGATGTTGGTGGGGGTGTTGATGGGTTAAAGCTTTGACTTTGCTGTTGTTGTTGCTGTTCTTAAGGTAATTTCGATGACTTTTGTTGCTGCTGTATGAATCCTCTAAATCTGATGCCATTCCCATTTGCCTCTTCTTCTTCTGGAAATCCTTTGAAGTGCTAACTACCTGCAATGTTCAGATACCATTCAAAACTTGCGAATTGACCCAATAAAGGCATTGCAAAAGTCAAATATAATGTACAAATTTGGGAGCTTCAGTTGCCCCCAATAGTTTTCTCAGCTGCCAAACAACACCATTGACTTGCCAAGAAAATTTAATTAGAAAGTGAAAGAGAGAAAAGTGGTGGGGTTTTTTTTTTTTTTTTGTTACCTTGCAACAGAGCAAAATCTGAAGTTGTCAACAAGGCTACGCTCACAGACTTCATAGGTGTTGATAACACACTTTCCAGGCCTTGGTTGTGGCCTTTCATTGATCAAAACAACTTAGCACTGTTGATAACATATATTTGAACTCCAATATGTCTAGGTATTTTTGTATCTCAGGCACGGTATAAAGACCTTTTTATCTGTTAAAACGCACATTAACAAATCCAAATTAATGTTCGATTTCTGTAATGAATGAGTAAATAATAGAAAAATCCTAAGGGATTGGTTAACAGTATCAATTTTTTATCTATGGTAAATCTCGTAAAAGTCTTTTTGTCAAGAAAAATAGTGTTTGGCAAGAGAGAAAATTAGAGAAAAAAATGGCAGCCGACAGTAGGAAAAAAACAATGATTTTAAGTTGAAAGTGTAGTATGGGTTTATAAAAATTACACAAAAACATGATTATAATCATGCTAATAGAGATTCTTGTAGATGAAATGAGCCAACCATGTGTTTGGCAAGAGAGAAAATGAAGAAAAAATTTTGTTAAATAGATGACGTCATCTATGACATCATGCGCTTACGTGGCATGCCACATATGCTATTATGTTGACTTGCAGTTTTATTAACGGTCAACGTGAGTTGACCGTTAAAACTGGGCTAATTTATGAAAAAATCGTAACGTTGAGGGTGTCAATCAAAAAATAAAAAGGTTAGGGGCATATATCCAAAAGCCCCCAAAGATTGAGGGCTTTTTTTGCAATTATGCCTATGTTAGAACTTTGTCGATACTTTCCCAAATAGCACATATTTAGCTTGAACATTCATTCATCACAATTACATATCATATGAATAATAAAAATTCAATTCAAACAAGTTTATTGTATATCGACTTACCTTGTACGGATTCGGATGGATGGAATCGGTTACTCGACAACTTTCGACTTTCCCCGATCTAATTCTCTTTTCTTTAATTCTTGATCTAAATCAATTCAAATTTAACTTATTCAATCACACATTCATTCAAAACAATCCATATACACATAATTAGGGCATTTTGCAAACTAGCCCTCACATTTTTACATTTTGACACATTAGTCCCTAATTCACACAATCACAAAATACACATAATTTGTATATGCTCATGCTTGGCCGAATATTCATAGAACTCATATAAGTCACACACATTTCATTTATTTCACATTTTAGTCCCTCAGTTTACAAATTTCACAATTTAGCCTATTTTACTCAAATTCATCAAAAATTCAAAGATAAAACATGTTAACCCAAAAAATATCTTCCATTTATCAACAACTAACTTCATAAAACTCATAGTTTCATCAATGGAATATTTCAAAATCATCAACAAAATCAGAAATTGAGACATGGGCTTGATAGTATTCAAGGCAGCAATTACAAAAACGTAAAAATTATCAAAAACCTAATAAAATACTTACCTCAATCAAGTCCTTCAATGGCCGAACCCTAGCTTAGTCTTATTCTTTCTTTTTCATGTGATTTTCGGCAAGATGATGAACATAATGGCTTATTTCATGCATTTGGTTTATTTTAATTCATTTAATTTCCCATTTACCATTTTACCCTTCAATAATTCATTTTAAATTCAAATATATTAAGGCCATTTATTTCCATTATCCATGTAAATGGCATAATAACCATATAAAGACCTCTCATTAACAAAGACAAATCAAATAGACACTTTTAACATATAGCAGGCAACTTTTACATTTTACGCGATTAGGTCCTTTTATCAAATTAAGCACACAAACAATTAATTTTTTACACAAAACTTTCACACATGTTAATTCACATATCATAAGCACGAAAATATAATATTTAAATATTTTTCTAACTCAAATTTGTGGTCCTGAAACCACTATTCTGACTAGGGTCTAAACCGGACTGTTACAGAAAATGTATGCTTGTTGTTAGATAAAAAACATTAGTAAAGTGATTTTTCGTAAAATTGTCAATTAGGGATTAAATTGTGAAATGTATAAATTTTGTGGTTAAATTTGTGAAATAAATGAAAAATATGGGCTACTATGGGTCTATAAGGAATTCGGCTAGCATGGGTAGGGACTTAATTGCATAAATTTGTGTTTTTATGAGCTAAGGACTAAATTGTAAAAATGTTAAAATATTAGGGGCAAAAGTGTAAAATTGCCATAATATGCATTTTGGGCTAAATTGAATAGAATGATAATTAAATAAGTTAATTTTGATTACATATAGATCAAAAAAAGTGAAATTCAGATTTAGATCGGGGGTAAAACAAAGTGTTGGACTAATCGACTCATTTTATCATTTTTGCATTCGAGGTAAGTTTGTATGTTAATAAGCATTAATATAATTGTATTTTAAATGCTTATTATTAAATTACTTATGAAATACGGCCTTGCGAATATATTTGATGAAGATTCGGCATTGAAAAATCCCTGTTGAACCTTAGGAATAGATTAAGATACGAATGATATGTCATTAGGGGTTATGTGATTTGGGTGTTGGTCCGTATGTCCTACCGGTGGCTGAGTTATTCAGCATGTGTTGCGAATGCTCGTCAGCTTGTGTGAGCAACACTGTGTAGCTACATCATGACCGTTAGCTTGTATGAGTAAACCCGTCGGTAGCTCAAGAGTGAGCATTATATGTGATATGAGATTGAGATAGCTTCGGTTATGTATTGGCACTTAGGGTGCGAGATTCTCGAGTATCCGATAGTATTCCAAATAGTTTAACAGGTATATCAAATATATGAAATGGTAAGAAATGGATACACATCAGTACAGTTATGTACGGAAACTATATGAGCATTGAAACTATGAAAGTTATGAGATCTTGATTAATTATGTGATTGAATATATGTTAACCTTATAATTTCATGATTTTGAAGTATACCATGTCATATTAATTGAATGGTGATTAAATGGTGAGTTTTACTTATTAACTATATGAGCTCACTAAGCTTTATAGCTTACTTTGTTTACTTTTCCATGTTTTATAGTAAATTTTGAAGCTAGCTCAAATTGGGAGTCGTCAGAGATTGCATCACACTATTAAACTTCTACTTTGTACTTTTTAGCTTAAGTTTTGGTTATATGGAATGTACAGGAATTGTGGTCAATATGATCTTTATGTTGATAGTGAATATAGCCATTTAAATTGGCTTGTAAATGTTAAGTGTTTGGTTTTGTGTATAGCCATGTGAGTTGGCTTATTTTAGTATATTTGATCATGTATATATATGAGGATATGGCTTTTGTTATGTGTTTGATAATTGATAAGTGATGCTTGATGAGATTTGGCAATTAGGGATACTAAATGGTTGAATTTTGAGATTGGTTTGCTTGTGATTTAGGTAAATTGATGCATAATTGGAAAGTGACCATTTAGGTGATTGTGAATGGTTTATATTTGAAATGGAAAAATGTATGAGAAATGTATGTTTATTTGTGTAATAAGTCTGGTAATGCTCCGTAAACCTATTTTAGCGATGGATACGGGTTAAGGGTGTTATAACCAACTTATAGTATGTTACCGAGAAAACAACAAAAATCGACAGATGACATGTGTGCCTCAATACAGAGTTTATCGCCTCTACCAGGTTGGTCGTCATCTGCCATATCGAAACCCCTCATCGTAACTTTGAGTCTATTGCCAGTTCTCCATGCAACCCAACCATGTCTAGAGATCTGTTGGTAAAGATGACATCTGAGATTCAAGCCTCATGAACATCTGCCTGAATCTTCGCGGCTCTAACTCATGAGCTGCATATTTAATTTGAAATCAGTATTTTGAAAAATTACAGGCTGAAAATTTTTGAAAAGTAATTCTTGAAATAAATACAAACAAAATTTTTTTTACCCATGTTCACGAGTTATTTTTTCCAATCTTTATTCTTATAATCGCTGTGAAAGTTTGTCGCGATATGCCAGATGCAATAAACAAACCTCCATGGAAGCCTCGATCGCTTTATCGCAGCAAGTAATCCTTTTGATCTATCTAATAAAAGGCAAATGTTGTCTTATTTGACAATGTGCCTTTGTAGATTTTTAAGGAATAATTCCCAAGACTCGAAGCACTCATGCTCTACGATGGCGAAAGCGATCAGAAGTATATTCCGGTTGCCGTCTTATGCAATAGCAATCAGGAGTATTTGATTGTATTTACAATATGACCATGTCCCGTCCACCTACACCATCGACTTGCACTGAGTGAATGCCCTAACACACGGCTCGAACGTCTAAAACAATCGGTGAAAAACTCGTTCCCCCGATTGTATCTTCCCTTTTGAGCCTTTATACGGCAATGTTTGCAAATCAGTCACTGTCTCGGGCACATACTCCTGCATCCTAGCTATCCACCCTTGAAGCTCGTTGTATGACACATCCCAGTCACCATACAACTCTCACATCGCCATTTGTTTTGCCCACCATGCCTTTCGGTACGACACTTTATACTTAAATCGAGCTTGTATGTCCGCAATAAGGACCGACACTTGAATGGTGGACGACTCTTTCACCAAAGGGATGATTCAGTTGCATATAGTTTTTACATCTAACTTTCTATGGTCTTGCGACATACGAGCAGATGTGCATGTGTGTGGAACTTCTAGTTTCCTTATCATCCACATATGTGTCTGTTGCATTAATGCGGCTCGAACACGCCAGTTACAATCACTTGATGCTTTCCAACATTCTCCAACGTATAGAGACTACGTCTACTTCGTTACTATATAATCCCCACCTAACTTCAAGCTAAGTTGTTTTATAGCATGTAAACAGTCTTTTTTTTATCGAATTGTTGTCCTACAAACAACCTTCATCGCCAAATTCACCACCAAGTAGGTGACCCAGCACAATGTTTGTATATTCCAAGACCTCGCATGCAAGAGTCGCATCAAGATCCACATTGGTCATGAAGGACCCTAGATTATTTCTTATAACTATACCAGGGCATGTGTTCCCAATTGAATGGGGATTTGCATTTTCACCCTCCACCGGCCCTTCCTCGTCTATGTCTTCAAGGATGTCATCCAAATCAGAGTCACTAAAATCATCGTTGGGATCACGGTGTGACTAATTATCATTATTGGACCCTTTATCACCATCTTCTATGGTGGCTAACACCTCTGGATGAATCTCTAGACGAGTACACGAGTTTGGGATGTTATACGAACATCCACCAGTGTTTGGATTTTCGGGAGTTGCCATTGACCGTCTAAAACTCGACTGATCTTCCCAGAAGACGTTAAGATCAAAATCAATTCCAGAGCGCTGGCTTGCTAGAATTACAACTTGAATGGGATCCAGTTCAGCTATCTCCAAGAACAACTCAACCGGGCTGAGATTTTTTATCTCAGGGGGTAATAAAGTGTTATTATTGTCACTAGATCATCACCATCTTCAAGCTCCATTTTTGAGAACTTAAGCGGATCAGTTGAAACAGGAAGTTTGTAAAACAGTCTCAACATTTGTTTTCCGCAACGGGTTGCTATCTTTGTACTGATTTTTCATTTTAAATCCGCCAACGATACACGCTTGTTGAATCACATTCCTATTTTTTTCCGACTTTGAAATACACAGCCTTCTTTAGTTGTATTTATCATTTCTTCATCGAAATGAACATAAACAAACAAAATTTGGGAACTCATCTTAAAAAAAAATTTGCTTCCTTTTCAACAAAGAAAAAACTAATATTTTTAATCTAGATTTTCAACTAATAAAACAAACAAAAAGCAAACAAAAACTTAAATGGAAGATAAAACACATATATATTTATATATGATAAATTTTGCGCCGGCCATCTACTGCCCAGCATCCTAAAAATATATATATATTTTTTAAATGTAACTAGTGCCTGTAATACCCCTACCCGTATTCATTGCCGGAATAGGGTGCGAGGCATTACCAGAGTTTACGAATTAATTTTTAATTTTTTTATTCAATATAGCCCTTTTATAAATATCTAAACTTCCCTGTAATATTAAATCGAGACCAATCCACATCAATCAAATCAATTTAACATATTTTCATGATAGATTCATGCATTTATATAAGATAACGTCATCACATATCTATAACCAGGTTTGTTAACCATACTAATGGCTAACTTTACATTCATTTCACGTTAACATTTACTTTGTTAGCTTATACATGCCATTGGTTCCCAAAATAAAGTTCCTTTATATACCGAAATCCCGAGGTTGATAGTGTGATGTGTCTCCGACCAAATCCGACCTCCGAGCTCTTAACACTACAAAACATGAGAAAAGGAAACAGGGTAAGCACTTTGTGCTTAGTAAGCTCATGTAACAAGAATTACACTTACCTAATATTTTCAGTACAATACAATAAACATTACATATATCCATTCAATGCATGTAATGACCCAAATTTTACTGTTATCGGGAAAGTGAATTTTCGGGTCTCCATTTCTAAAAAAATAGATTCCTAAATATTTATTAAAAATATTTACGAAGTCAATTGTATGGTTAATTAGACTTTAATTAAGTAAATTTAGCTTAATTAAGAATTAATTAGTGGAAATGATTAAATTGAATTAAGTGTGAAAGTTTAATTATAGAATAAAGAAAAGTGAAGGGACTAAATAGGAAATAAGCCAAAAAGGGGTGACAAATGTATGGTTAAAATAAGTTAAATGTGTACAAATATAAATGGTACACATGTATTATACATGTGTATTTACTTATTATATAAGTAAAATAATAATAATTAAAGTATATTATATTAATATTATTTTATATTAACTAATTAAATAAATAAAAGTTATGACAAGTGTAAGGTGATAAATTAATACATGTGTATTAATAAATATACACATGTATAAATAATAAATATTATAATAGTTTAATAATAAAATAAAGAAATGAAATAAATGAAATAAAAGAAATGAAAAAGAAAAACAAAGAAACAGAAACAGAGAAGAACAGGGGAGAAAGAAAGGAAAGAAAGAAAGAAAGAAAGGGAGAAAGAGAAAATCAAGGTTTTGAAGCTTTAAACTTTAATAGGTATGTCAATTTAGCCATTTTTACTTAATTTTGATGTTTTAAAAGCTTTAGAACAAAGTTTTGATGAAATTAAATTGATATTTTGAAAGTTATTAGATTTCTAGATATTGTTCATGTTGAGTAAAATGATGAATTAAGGGCTAAATTGATAGAAATTCAAGTTAGAAATGAAATAAGGATTGAATTGTAAAGTGATTCATAAGTTTTATACTTTAATGACTAAATTGAAAGAATTTTGAAATTATGGTTTTATGATGAAAAATAGATAATTATGTCTAAGTTTGGTTAAAAATTGAGTAGAAATAAAGTATGAATTAAGATAGAAAAGTAAGTGAATTTAGTTAGGATTAAATTGAAATTAAAAGTAGAAAATCAACATTTAGCACTAAGACTATTTTGGACAGCAGCAGTAGTCTAAATTTGAAAAATCACCAAAAATTGTAGAAATTGAATTAGAGGATGAATAAAATATATAATTAAAGCTTATTGAGTCTAGTTTCTTATAAAAGAAACGATTTAAGCAATTGAATTGTAAATTATGAGATATAATGAATTGTGTGAGACAAGGTCAGAATGAATTCGGGTTCCCCTGTTCTGACTTTGGAAAATCACAAAAAAATTGGAGAAAAATAATTAGAGGGTTAAAGTTATATGTTTAGAATCCTTAATGAGTCTATTTTTAGGAGAAATCAACGGGAATATTATCCGAGTTCTGTACTGTGAGATAATTAATTTTTAGTGAAGAAGGGTCAAAACTGTCAGACAGCAGAATAGGGGTGAATTTAAAGAATAAACTGTACTTAATGGCTAAACCAAAAATTCTGAAAATTTTACGGTAAGAAGATTTGTGAGTCTAGTTTCAGGAAAAATTAACGGATCTTAATTTAGAATTCTGTAACTCAAGATATAAATTAGTAATGTATTAATAATTATGAATTGTATTAATTTAGTAGTCAATGTGGTACCAAAAATCTCGGCTAAGGAAGGACAAGACAAAGTCAACGGAGTTAGCTCAAAAATTACGGTTTGTATTTCTATAATCCGAACTCAGTCATTATTGTTATATTTATATACATATGAAAATTGTTAGTGTTAGAATTATGATGTTTTACAATTGAAATGGATTGATTTTGGTATGTGATGAATTTATCAAATTTATATTGATTGAAATCATTTTGATTGAATTTATATTGATTGAAATATATTATATATATGATTTACGTAAAAATTTGAATATTGAATGAATGTTATATTGAAAAATTATATTGATTGGAATATGAGGGAATTGATATGAATATATGAGATTTGTGATAATTGAATATTTGATATTGAAAAGTGAATTGAGTTGTATTGAATTATGAATTAATGTGAATAATTGAAATATATTTGTTGAATTGAATGAAAATGTATGAAATTATGAAAATGTGTGAATATATGTGATTATTAGAATGGTATATTGATGAAAGATTTATTAAATTGAGAAAGTGAATCAAATACCCTATTAATGATGATCGGACCAGATTGGATACAAATGGCATGCCATTGGATTTATGATGTGATGAGGAGATTTGTAGTTCGGCCGAGAAGATGTTTACATTATTATATACTTGGTTTATCCGAAGAGGCATTTAATGCCTTATTGGTGTGTTTGGGAGGATATGATATACTGTGTGTTATGGAGGGTTTATAATATTCCGGTGTGTTTAGGTTGGATATTTTGGTGTGTTTGGGTTGGATATTTTGGTGTGTTTGGGTTGGATATTCTGTGTGTGTTTGGGAGGAATCCACGTATCTATCGAGTCCGAGTCTTGTTAATAGGGGTAAATAAGTGAAAAGATAAATCGAGTGAATTTGATTGATTGAGCTATTGGAATGAAATGAGAAATTGAATTGAGAATTGAAATTGAGATATGAGATTGAAAACATGAACCAAAAGGTTCATGAAATGAGTGAAGTTCAAATGGATGATGATTGATGTTAGAATGAATTAAAATAGTATATCTTGTTAAGAAGGAAAGTGTGAATACAAATGAATTGTGAATATATTGTAAAAATTTATACGGTAAGCAAATGAAAAGAATTGAGCAAATATGTTGTTGTGTTTGTTATATGGCTTGTATAGAATTTTTATGGTAAGTAAATGAAACTTATTTATAAAATAAATAAATGAATAGTTATATTTGTTATTGTGATTTTAAGTTTAATTGTTATATTATCAAGTGTTCGGATTATAGAAATACCACTTGAGTATATACTCAGTGTGTGCAGTTTGTTTCCGTCATGCGCAGTTAAGTTAAGGCTAGATCGTTGAATCAATCGCATTCCGACCGATCCCGATTCAATGAGGTAAAGTATGTTGAGTATTGATAATGGCATGTACCTAGGATGTTTAATAGAGTCATTTAAGTTGTAAAAGTATTAATGAAATAAGTAAATTATGGTTGACAACGGTATATAGTATGAATTTTGAAATATAAAAAAAAAAAAAAATTAGTATTGATTCTAAATTAGTTCCAAATTGAATTTATCTGTCATATATTGGACGCGAGGGCCCATTAAAGGGACAACATCTTAAAACTAGGATGGGTATGAATATTTATTTTAATTAATGACCAAATTAGATCATCTTGACGGTAATGTTTAGTAACCTGTTTCGACGACGGTATAGGGTTAGGGGACGTTACATTTAGTGGTATCAGAGCTAACCAGGTTTAGCCGATTCTAGGATTAAGTCAAGTACTGAAAAGATTCTGAAAGTACATGCCATGATTGAGTCGAAATTAAGTCGGGATCGGATGCTGATATATTTTTTTGGTACTGTTTTATAGTTGAAATGTTAGATGAACATATCGATGGCATTGATTATGAATTATATACTGGAGACGAATAGTTTGGTGAATTAAATGAAAACTGAATCGGTAATATTGAGTATTAACTCAATAAGTAATTAATTATTGATTGTTGACTGATGAAATAATAGAGAAATAGATAATATATAACTGTTTAGAATTATAACTAATGCTGCACAGTGAATAAAAGAAATTGTATCTGCTACGACATCTACCCCTCCTGTTTCTCAATCGGTTCCCGAAGTGCTTCAAGGTACGGAGTTTGTCTAAACGGGTAAGTTATCTGTTACTAATACTTCGTAAATATAGTGTGGATGAATTGAGAATTAAAGCTGAAAATGATTTTGAAAGAACTGAAATCTAGTTAGAGAATATTATCGGAATTGTAAATAAATTATTCTGTTAATCGATTAAATGTTAGAAAGGTATGATATTTCATTAAAAGATTCACTTGCCAGTGGTGGAAAATATTGATTTCTGTTGTGATTCGAAAAGGGTATTTGGAAATTTTTCTGAGATAAGTTACAAAAGATATATACATCAGTTGGAGATTTCTTATCAGAAATGTACAGAATTCTTGAAGCTTAAACAGGATCATATGATCGTAACTGTGTATGAAGGGAATTTGTTTGATTGAATAAGTATAGCAGAGGGTGTATTCCGATAGAAACCGTATGATACAAATGGTTTAAATGAAGACAGAAGCTGGACAATATAGAATAATGAATGGAATATGTGTTAGACATGATTCTTCTTATTATTATTTTAGTGATTGCTCGAGAAAGTTGAAAAGATATTATTCGAATTCAAGACCGAGTAACACACACTATCGAGAGGCGATTACTCTATAACTCGGAAATATGGGTGATAGTCGAAGTGTGATAAAGGACTTCACTAAAAATGCGGAGTATGAACATCACCACGGCATATGTTAATCGTATAAAAGAAGATATTTCTCTGTCGGATGTCATTACAAAGATCCATTAAAGATTTGCTGTTGAGTTCATTTGAATTTTTGGTTGAAGTATCAAATTTCCAGTCGATGATTTATTGATTGATAGAATCAGTATAAACTATTTGATAATGATACTAAGGTCTTTGTTTTTCGATCGATTTGATATTATTATTGTTCGATGTGATTACGAGAATGGAATGGTTAATTTTGCACGATGTTTGTGATAAATTATAAACAGAATTATGTTGCAAGATCAAGATGATGAAATGTTTTGTTGAATCAGAGAAGATTGAACTAAATGTCTATTGTGATATTGAACATGCCGCCGTGAGATATATGCCAGAAAGGGGTCATGGTATTTACCTTACTTATGTATTGAATATTAAAGTATTCAAGTTAAGGTTTAAATCAGTGACAATAGTGTGAGAGAATTCTGATGTGTTTCCAGAACAGTTGCTCGAACTACTGTTGATTGAAGAAGTTGAATATGCTATAGATTTTGTGGATTGAAATGATAGTGAAAATATATTTGAAATCGAGAGGTTTTCTAAAACTAGTCGATTATTACGAGAAAGATGTGGAATTGGAATGATCGATGAGCGTTAGCAAGGTTACGATTAGTTGAAAGCTCGATTAATCAATCATTTGTTCTCGTTTAGTTTGAAATCCAAATCAGAAAACTTGTGATTTACAGGATAGCGATTTTGATGCAAGAAAAAAAAAACTAATAAATTATATTTTGGAAAGTTAGAATTACATGAGAAGAATTATTTGATACTTGATTTAGAAATGATAGTTATTGTTCTTGCATTAAAAGATCAAGAAATGATAATTGATTATCATCCGAAAAAGGTAAATGAAGGTATGTATATTTAGAATTGAAAGTTCTGTTTTGTGTTATAAGCTATGGACATCCGACTGTTATTACTTGATGGTGGCTCAAGTGTAGTTGAGATAAAAGTTAAACTGACTTGTTTACAACAGGTCTGCAAAGCTCAAAAATGTGATAACGAGTTATCGGTTAAATGGGTATAGTATACAAATGACCTTTGATTAAATGTTTGATTTGAATCTAATGATTGCCTGTTATGTAGAGATAGAAGTCATACTAAAAGAATTGAAACTTATACTGAAGATTTTTGTATAAAATTTATAGTAGTAACATGTCTATGCATTTTGGAAGAAATAAGTTGTCTTGTGATTCAAGCGAATGTGGTGATGACTTGGAATGAAAAGCGGTAGTTTGAACTTGTATATAAATGTTTATATCGAATCTGATACCTTGAAGCTAATCACACAACTAAAAATGATAATAGAATGGAAATGGAATAGAATTTATATGGGTTTGGATTGAAATCATCTCTATCTCATAAAAAGAAAGATGATATTTGAATGATCATTAAAGGTATGGTGAAGTCTGCATATTTTGTTCTGATATGAATAAATTTCTTACTTAATAACTGTCTGAAATATGGGTTTTTGAGATCGTCAGATTCATGGTATGGTAATTTTTATTATTATTTCTGATTGAAATACATGGTTTATATTCTGACTCTAGAACAAATATAAGAAGTTTGAGGGATGTAATAATAGTTTATCGCACTGCATGAAGCTTTATATGATTGAAATGTAAAACTTCACAGTATCTGATTGAATATGGTGAGAAAATAAAAATACAAGGCTGTTTGATTTGTGAAATTGAATAAGAGTGGAAGAGATTGAAAAAGATAGGTTGGATTCTCGTTCTGCTTGGGTACCCAAATTATAGAAAAAGTTAGTCGGTAATGAATTGATTGGTTTCACCTCTGAAGCTACACAAAATTTGGTGTGCTCGAGAAAATGTAGGTCAAATCTCTTATATGTTAGCTTGACAAGGGATATTGAAATTTAAATTAATTCATTGTATGAAGAAGGAGAACCGATTGAGATACTAGATTGCAATGTGAAGTTACAATCTTGATGAAGCAATATGGGAACCGAAAGAAAGCAGTGAGACTTTTATACCCCTACCTCTTTTTTCGTAAATTTCGAGGACGAAATTTATTAAAGGGGGAGAATTGTAATGACCCAAATTTTCTCATTATCGGAAAAAGTGAATTTTCTGGTCTCCATTTCTAAAAAATAGATTAAGTAAATATTTATTAAAAATATTTACGAAGTCAATTGTATGGTTAATTAGACTTTAATTAAGTAAATTTAGCTTAATTAAGAATTAATTAGTGGAAATGATTAAATTGAATTAAGTGTGAAAGTTTAATTATAGAATAAAGAGAAAGTGAAGGGACTAAATAGGAAATAAGCCAAAAGGGGTGACAAATGTATGGTTAAAATAAGTTAAATGTGTACAAATATAAATGGTACACATGTATTATACATGTGTATTTACTTATTATATAAGTAAAATAATAATAATTAAAGTATATTATATTAATATTATTTTATATTAATTAATTAAATAAATAAAAGTTATGACAAGTGTAAGGTGATAAATTAATACATGTGTATTAATAAATATACACATGTATAAATAATAAATATTATAATAGTTTAATAATAAAATAAAGAAATGAAATAAATGAAATAAAAGAAATGAAAAAGAAAAACAAAGAAACGAAACAGAGAAGAACAGGGGAGAAAGAAAGGAAAGAAAGAAAGAAAGAAAGGGAGAAAAGAGAAAATCAAGGTTTTGAAGCTTTAAACTTTAATAGGTATGTCAATTTAGCCATTTTTACTTAATTTTGATGTTTTAAAAGCTTTAGAACAAAGTTTTGATGAAATTAAATTGATATTTTGAAAGTTATTAGATTTCTAGATATTGTTCATGTTGAGTAAAATGATGAATTAAGGGCTAAATTGATAGAAATTCAAGTTAGAAATGAAATAAGGATTGAATTGTAAAGTGATTCATAAGTTTTATACTTTAATGACTAAATTGAAAGAATTTTGAAATTATGGTTTTATGATGAAAAATAGATAATTATGTCTAAGTTTGGTTAAAAATTGAGTAGAAATAAAGTATGAATTAAGATAGAAAAGTAAGTGAATTTAGTTAGGATTAAATTGAAATTAAAAGTAGAAAATCAACATTTAGCACTAAGACTATTTTGGACAGCAGCAGTAGTCTAAATTTGAAAAATCACCAAAAATTGTAGAAATTGAATTAGAGGATGAATAAAATATATAATTAAAGCTTATTGAGTCTAGTTTCTTATAAAAGAAACGATTTAAGCAATTGAATTGTAAATTATGAGATATAATGAATTGTGTGAGACAAGGTCAGAATGAATTCAGGTTCCCTGTTTCTGACTTTGGAAAATCACAAAAATTGGAGAAAAATAATTAGAGGGTTAAAGTTATATGTTTAGAATCCTTAATGAGTCTATTTTTAGGAGAAATCAACGGGAATATTATCCGAGTTCTGTACTGTGAGATAATTAATTTTTAGTGAAGAAGGGTCAAAACTGTCAGACAGCAGAATAGGGGTGAATTTAAAGAATAAACTGTACTTAATGGCTAAACCAAAAATTCTGAAAATTTTACGGTAAGAAGATTTGTGAGTCTAGTTTCAGGAAAAATTAACGGATCTTAATTTAGAATTCTGTAACTCAAGATATAAATTAGTAATGTATTAATGATTATGAATTGTATTAATTTCGTAGTCAATGTGGTACCGAAAATCTCGGCTAAGGAAGGACAAGACAAAGTCAACGGGAGTTAGCTCAAAAATTACGGTTTGTATTTCTATAATCCGAACTCAGTCATTATTGTTATATTTATATACATATGAAAATTGTTAGTGTTAGAATTATGATGTTTTACAATTGAAATGGATTGATTTTGGTATGTGATGAATTTATCAAATTTATATTGATTGAAATCATTTTGATTGAATTTATATTGATTGAAATATATTATATATATGATTTACGTAAAAATTTGAATATTGAATGAATGTTATATTGAAAAATTATATTGATTGGAATATGAGGGAATTGATATGAATATATGAGATTTGTGATAATTGAATATTTGATATTGAAAAGTGAATTGAGTTGTATTGAATTATGAATTAATGTGAATAATTGAAATATATTTGTTGAATTGAATGAAAATGTATGAAATTATGAAAATGTGTGAATATATGTGATTATTAGAATGGTATATTGATGAAAGATTTATTAAATTGAGAAAGTGAATCAAATACCCTATTAACAGTATCGGACCAGATTGGATACAAATGGCATGCCATTGGATTTATGATGTGATGAGGAGATTTGTAGTTCGGCCGAGAAGATGTTTCATATTATATACTTGGTTTATCCAAGAGGCATTTAATGCCTTATTGGTGTGTTTGGGAGGATATGATATACTGGTGTGTTATGGAGGATTTATAATATTCCGGGTGTGTTTAGGTTGGATATTTTGGTGTGTTTGGGTTGGATATTTTGGTGTGTTTGGGTTGGATATTCTGGTGTGTTTGGGAGGAATCCACGTATCTATCAGAGTCCGAGTCTTGTTAATAGGGGTAAATAAGTGAAAAGATAAATCGAGTGAATTTGATTGATTGAGCTATTGGAATGAAATGAGAAATTGAATTGAGAATTGAAATTGAGATATGAGATTGAAAACATGAACCAAAAGGTTCATGAAATGAGTGAAGTTCAAATGGATGATGATTGATGTTAGAATGAATTAAAATAGTATACTGTTAAGAAGGAAAGTGTGAATACAAATGAATTGTGAATATATTGTAAAGAATTTATACGGTAAGCAAATGAAAAGAATTGAGCAAATATGTTGTTGTGTTTGTTATATGGCTTGTATAGAATTTTTATGGTAAGTAAATGAAACTTATTTATAAAATAAATAAATGAATAGTTATATTTGTTATTGTGATTTTAAGTTTAATTGTTATATTATCAAGTGTTCGGATTATAGAAATACCATCGAGTGTATACTCAGTGTGCAGTTTGTTTCGTGCGCGAGTTAAGTTAAGGCTAGATTGTTGAATCGACATTCCGACCGATCCCGAATTCAATGAGGTAAAGTATGTTGAGTATTGATAATGGCATGTACCTAGGATGTTTAATAGGAGTCATTTAAGTTGTAAAAGTATTAATGAAATAAGTAAATTATGGTTGACAACGGTATATAGTATGAATTTTGAAATATAAAAAAAAAAAAATTCGTATTGATTCTAAATTAGTTCCAAATTGAATTTACTGTCCATATTGGACCGCGAGGGCCCATTAAAGGGACAACATCTTAAAACTAGGATGGGTATGAATATTTATTTTAATTAATGACTGAAATTAGACTGTACTGACTGGTAATGTTTCGTAACCCTGTTTCGACGACGGTATAGGGTTAGGGGACGTTACAATGCATCATTACCCTAACATGCACAAACTCAACATTCAAGTTAGTACAATAATTTCCTTGTATCAATAATATATATCATGATTGATGAGCTCATCAATACTATGATTTCCATTCCCTTGTTGTTTTTCCATATTTATCCCGTTGAATTACTCGGAATTTGATGGATTTTTCAGAGGTACACTTTTAGTGTACAAATCCGGTCCGTCAATTCATATTCATGTGCGCACATTTCCATTTCAGAGCACACTCTCATGAACCTCAACCTTGCGGCGGGATTACCAGTCGAAGCTAAATCACACAATATAAACTCATAGAGTATTGTCGGGATTACCAGGTCCAGGCTAAATCCTGCAGCGACAATTACTCTAATGAGCTTGGATCTGAATTACCAGTCAGGCTAAATTGAGACCCTAATTCGGATTACCCGTCCGGGCTAAATCCATTTTCCACATATTCTTCGGGAGGGCTATATCGAGATAGGATCACCCGTCCGGGTTAGATCCTTTTACCGTCAATTCCTTTTTAGAGATCCATCGAATTTTCCTTTCATTCAACCGGATTTCTTCCTTTATATCAAATAATGTTTCATCAATTTTCATATAATGAACATTCAAATCATATTCACATCAATAACATACATTTCAAGTATTTAAGAATATAATTCAAGTTACATGAACTTACCTTGATACTTGTTTGTAAACAAAGAAAAATCCACTAATCCCGAACTTTTCCTTTCCTCGATCTAGCTTCAGTATTTGAATCTTTTGGATCTAAATAAATAAATTTAATTATCAATTTAATATATTTCATGTTCATATGCAACATTCTCTATAATTCAACTATTATTTATAGTTCATTCAAAGCTGTCTACTTGAGTCATAGTCACTAAACTATTTATAACTTGAGCTACGGAACTCCAAATTAAGATCCGTTAATTTTCCCTGAAACTAGACTCGTATATCTTCTTACCATAAAATTTTCAGAATTTTTTGTCTATCCAATCAGTACAGTTTATTCTTTAAATTCACCCCTGTTTTGCTGTCTGACAGTTCTGACTCTTCTTCACTAAAAATTAATTATCTCCTTGTACAGAATTCAAATGATATTCTAGTTTTTTTCTATTAAAACTAGACTCACTCAGGGTTCTATACATATAAATTTAAACCCCTAATTATTTTTATTCATTTTTTTATGATTTTTCAAATTTAGAACAGGGGAACCCGAATTCATTCTGACCTTGTCTCACAAAATTCATTATAACTCAAAATTTACAAATCCATTGCTTACAATATTTCTTCTATGAGAAACTATACTCAATAAGATTTAATTCCATATTTTGTTCATCTTCTAATTCGATTCCTACAATTTTTAGTGATTTTTCAAAGTTAGTCTACTGCTGCTGTCCAAACTGTTTTAGTGCAAGTTGTTTATTACCATTTTTCCCCTAAGCTTTTAATAAATGATAATTTCGTCCCTACTAAATTAGCCTCTCAATTGAGCTGATTTTTCTCAATTAACATTTTATTCTATCACCTTAAACTATTTTAAAACCTTTAGGAATCATAATTTCAGCAATAGACTTTAATTCCAAACATTTTCACAATTAGGTCCTAAAAATCAATTTCTATTGAAATTGCCTAATAAAATCATCTCATAAACAAACTAAAGCTTTAATTTCATTCTATTTCATCATAAAATTACAGCACTCAACCATGGTGATTTTCAATTTCATTTATGAAATCAAAAACTAATGAATTTAATAGTAGGACCTAGTTGTAAAAGTCTTAGAAACACAAAAATTACAAGAAAAAGGCAAGTATTAACTCACTTGGTGCGAAAATTATGAAATACCAGCTTAGAGAACCCTCCTATGGCGTTTTTAGCTGCTGGAATTGAAGAGAAATGAAGAGAAATCTAGATATTTCCTATTTAGTCCTAGTTTAATTTAGTTAATTTTGCAATATTCTAATTTTACCCTTAATTTATCAATTTTTCTGCTGATTTCATACCCTTGCCGTCCAGCCCAAATAACTTTTAGGTCTAATTGCCTTTTAAATCCTTTCTCATTAGACTCTTAAGCTATTTAATCACTCTAGCAACTTTTATACCTATTACAATTTGGTCCTTTTCATTTAATTGACTACCCAATCATTAAAATTTCCTAACGAAATTTTAATACCACATTAATAACATTTCATAAATATTTATAAAATTATTTTCGACTCGGTTTTTACGAGATAGAGGTCTCGATAACTTATTTTTACCTAATTTCTTCAATAATTTTTTTTTTAACTAGCCACTAAAACGATAAAATTTTTCTATCAATATTTTCATACGACTTTCCTATCATATAAATTTTCATGCAAAAATATTAAAATAAATTTCTTTTTAAATCAGATTTGTGGTTACGAAACCACTATTCCGATAACCTTGAATTTAGGCCATTACAACTTTCCCCCCCTTTAAGGATTTTCGTCCTCGAAAATCTTACCAGTAAAGAGGTTTGGGTATTGTTCCTCATTGTCTCCTTCGGTTCCCATGTCGCTTCTCAATCCCGTGCTTTTGCCACAATACTTTCACCAAATTTATCTTTTTATTTCTTAGCTCTTTTGTCTCCCGTGCCAATATCTTGACCGGTTCTTCATTTGTAAGTCATATCTGGTTGAATCTCCATACATCCGGAGAAATAACATGTGAAGGATCTGATCGATATCGTCGTAACATAGATACATGAAAAACATTATGGATTCTATCAAGTTTCGATGGTAATGCTAATCGATAAGCGACCGGTCCAATTCTTTCTATGATTTCATAGGGCCCGATAAATCTTGGACTCAATTTACCCTTTCGACCGAATCGGAGAACTTTCTTCCAAGGAGACACTTTCAGAATACCTTGTCACCAACTTGAAATTCAATCTCTTTTCGTTTAAGGTCGGCATATGATTTTTGTGATCGGAAGCTGCTTTTAGACTATCCCGAATAACCTTTACTTTTCTTCTGCTTTCCGGATCAAATCAACCCCATGTATCTTCCTTTCATGAGCTCTGTCCAATATAACGGTGTTCTACATTTTCTCCCATACAAAGTTTCATACGAGTCATTTTAATCTTGGGTGATAATCGTTATTGTAAAGCAAATTCAATCAAAGGTAGATATCTCTCCCAATTACCTTCAAATTCTAGTATACAACATCGAGCATATCTTCCAATACTTGAATTACACGCTCAGATTGACCATCCATGCGAGGATGAAATGCGATCTTGAAATACAACCCCAGTACCCAAGGCTTCTTGCAATTTGTCCCAGAAACGAGACGTAAATCGGGGATCTCTATCTGATATAATAGAGACAGGCACTCCATGTAACCTGACAATCTCAGATATATACAGTTCAGCTAGTTTATCTAAAGAATAATCCATACGTACCGGAATAAAGTGCGCTGACTTTGTCAATCGATCAACAATCACCCAAATAGCATCTTTTTTCCTCGGAGACAAAGGTAGCCCCGATACAAAATCCATAGTGATTCTTTCCCATTTCCATTCCGGTATAGTAATTGGTTGAAGTAACCACAAAGGTACGATGCTCACTTTAACTTGCGACATATTAAACACCTTGATACAAACTCGAGAGATATCACGTTTCATTCCCGACCACCAAAGTACATCTTTTTCAAATCATTATACATTTTATTGCTCCCGGATGTACAGGACATAGTACCGCATTGTGAGCCTCGCGTAGAATCTTACTGTATATGAGCTCAATTACGAGGTACACATACCCTACCTTTGAATAATAAACAACCATCGAACCAACACGAAATTCGGGATCATTACTTGACTCACACTGCGTCCGCTTAACTTGTAACTTCTCATCATTCTTACGAGCTTCACATATTTGCTGTAAAAATGTCGGTTTAGCTCTCAATTCAGCTAGGATTGAACCATCATCGATCAATGATAACCGGTATTCATAGCTCGTAAAGCAAATAGAGATTTCAGGCTCAAAGCATCAGCTACAACATTAGCCTTACCGGATGGTAATCAATAATCAAATCATAATCCTTTATCGATTCAAGCCACTGCATTGTCTCAAATTCAAATCTTTCTGTGTCATCAAATATTTCAAGCTTTTATGATCAGTATAAATATGACATTTCTCACCGTACAAGTAATGCCGCCATATCTTAAGCGCAAATACAATAACAGCTAATTCAAGATCATGTACCGGGTAATTTCTTTCATGTGGTTTAAGTTGTCTTGAAGCATAGGCTATTACTTTACCTTCTTGCATCAAGACACAACCTAAACCATTTAATGAGGCATCACTGTAAATAACAAATTCCTTACCCGGTTCAGGCTGCACTAATACAGGTGCTTTCGTTAATAGGTCTTTCAATCGGTTGAAACTTTGTTGACATTCATCAGTCCACTCGAACTTTACATCTTTCTGCAATAATTGAGTCATTGGAGAAGCTATCATAGAGAATCCTGTACAAATCTCAGATAATAACCAGCTAAACCAAGAAACTTCTAACTTCGATACATTCTTGGTGGACTCCAATTGACAATAGCGAGATTTTACTGGATCTACCACGATGCCTTCTGGCGAATACAATATGTCCTAGAAAACCCACTTCTCGAAGCCAAAATTCACATTTACTGAATTTAGCGTACAATTGCTTCTCTCGAAGAATTTGTAACACAGTTCTCAAATGTTCTGCATGTTCTTCTTCATCCGAGAATAAACCAAAATATCATCAATGAATACTACTACAAATCTGTCTAAAATGCGATCGAATATCCAGTTCATCAAATCCATGAATCTGCGGTGCATTAGTTAGCCCAAACGGCATAACTAGAAACTCATAATGCCCGTACCTGGTTCTAAAAGCTGTTTTTGGCACATCTGACTCCTTTACTCGTAGTTGATAATAACCCGATCGAAGATCAATTTTTGAAAATACGGTAGCACCTTTCAGCTGATCAAATAAATCATCGATCCGGGGTAACGGGTACTTATTCTTTATAGTTACTTTATTAAGCTATCGGTAGTCGATACACAATCTCAAAGACCCGTCTTTCTTTTTCACAAACAGAACCGGAGCACCCCAAGGTAAATAACTCGGTCAGATAAAACCCCTGTCAACAAGTTCTTGTAACTGTGTCTTTAACTCCTTTAATTCTGTAGGAGCCATACGATACGGAGCTATGGAGATCGGAGTAGTTCCCGGAATCAAATCTATAGAAAATTCCACTTCTCTTTCTGGTGGAAATCCTAGTAATTCCTCTGGAAACACATCAGAAAATTCACATACCACTGGAACTGCCTGTATTTTTTACTCAGATACTTTGGTGTCAAGGACATAAGCCAAGTAAGCATCATACCCTTTTTTAACATACCTCTGTGCGCCATTCACGAAATCACATCGATATAACCCTCTGTGCGATCGAGATTTAACCGAAGCAACTCACCATTCGACATTTTAACATAATATATTTATGTCTACAATTTACTACTGCATCATGCTGGGTTAACCAATCTATACCCAATATCACGTCAAATTCATCAAATGGCAATAACATCAAATCAGCCGAGAAACAATAACCTCTTACCATTAGTGGACAATTTTTACAAATTTTATCCACTAACACGGATGCCTTGGGGTTCGAGACTTTAACCACAAATTCGATGAGTTCAACGATAAATTTTTAACAATTGCAAGTTTAACACATATATATGAATCGTAGAGCCGGATCAATCAATGCGATAATATCGATGTCAAGTAAAGAAAATGTACCGATAATAACATCGGTCTTTGAGGTATCTTCTCCGCACGAATGGCATATGTCCTAGCAGTGCTGCTCGTACCTCGAGCCTACTGCAGATCTTTTGTAGCCCTCGACTACCGTTGACATTCTGGGATGGTCGAGGTGGTCTACCCTCCAAACCTGGATTACTCGGCTTCAATATCTGTTCGACTTCTTTTTCAACCCTTTCGGACAATCTCGGAAATGGTCAAAAGAACCACATCGGTAACAAGCCCCACTCTTAAATCGGCATTCACCAAAATGAGCTTTATTACGATCTTCGGCATCTCGGTTTAGGAGTTCCGACACTTTGTCAACACTTGTCACCGATGGAGTAGAAGGCCTTGGATTAGTGCGTTGAGAACCTCGCTCTTTGCCCGAATACCCAATGGTGAAGTAGAGACGATCCCGATATTTCTTCAATTTCTTTGAAGCGAAAAAATTGGGATTTTCCGTCGGTCTTTTACTAAAAATTGAGCTTCCCTCTCACTGTTTCTTTTCTTTGCTCAATTCTTACGCTTTATAAGCTCTCTCTCGCCAATGTAGCAAACTCTCGAATTTCAAGAATTCCGATCAAGAACTTAATGTCTTCATTCAACCCTTCTTGAATCGTTTGCACATTTCACTTTTCCGATGTACCCATTCTCAAGCATATTTACTCAATCGAACAAATTCTCTTTCATATTCGAATCTTGATCTATTGCCTGTTTGACTCAAGAAATTCTTTTCTTTTACGGTCAAGGAACCTCTGGGATATATATTTTTTCTCGAACTTCGGTGCGAAAGAATTCCCATGTAATTTCTTCTTTGAACAATGAAGCTTTAGTATTCCACCAATGGTAAGTGTGTCTTTTAGCGATGAGACGGCACATTTGAGACATTCTTACGGTGTACAAGATAATTCCTCCGAGAACCCGAGTAGTGTTTTCTAACGAGAATTCAGCCCGTTCGAATCATCATCAATCTTTGCTCCTCGAAATTCTTGACCCCATATTTTTGGATTTTATCTACAGGAGCTTTCCTTTTCTCGACAGATTCGATGCACTGTGCCTGTGGGATCTCGGGGCGGTGGAGCGGGAAGGGAGCTTGAGCTTGTTGCACTCTGAGGTTAGTTCTTAAATATTGACTAAACCATTCATTCATCACTTGAAAGAATGCTCGCTTTGCCTCCTCCCCTTGGCCTCGGATCACGGGCCTTGTACTACTAGTTACTTGACTTCCCTTTGTGCCCGTTCGGGCGGAGCATGACTCGGCTTCCTCAGTTGAGCTCGGTCGGTGACATTTACTATAAAAAAACACATTTAAATGGTCAAGAGATATCACACTATCAATAATAATTTAAATGGCATGTATAGCTAATTCCGTGTTTTGCTACATCGGTCCTAGAACCGACTAAACCGTAGCTCGATACCAATAAATGTAATACCCTACCCGTATTATTCATTGCGGAATAGGTGCGAGGCATTACTGGAGTTCTGAATTAATTTTTAATTTTTTTATTCAATATAGCCCTTTTATAAATATCTAAACTTCCTGTAATATTAAATCGAGACCAATCCACATCAATCAAATCAATTTAACATATTTTTCATGATAGATTCATGCATTTATATAAGATAACGTCATCACATATCTATAACGAGTTTGTTAACCATACTAATGGCTAACTTTACATTCATTTCACGTTAACATTTACTTTGTTAGCTTATACATGCCATTGGTTCCCAAAATAAAGTTCCTTTATATACCGAAATCCCGAGGTTGATAGTGTGATATGTCTCCGGCCAAATCCGACCTCCGAGCTCTTAACACTACAAAACAGGAGAAAAAAAGCAGGTAAGCACTTTGTGCTTAGTAAGCTCATGTAACAAGAATTACACTTACCTAATATTTTCTGGTACAATACAATAAACATTACATATATCCATTCAATGCATCATTACCTAACATGCACGAACTCAACATTCAAGTTAGTACAATAATTTCCATGTATCAATAATATATATCATGATTGATGAGCTCATCAATACTATGATTTCCATTCCCTTGTTGTTTTTCCATATTTATCCCGTTGAATTACTCGAATTTCGATGGATTTTTCAGAGGTACACTTTTAGTGTACAAATCCGGTCCGTCAATTCATATTCATGTGCGCACATTTCCATTTCGAGAGCACACTCTCATGAACCTCAACCTTGCGGCGGGATTACGATCGAGCTAAATCACGCAATATAAACTCATAGAGTATGGTCGGGATTACCGATCCGAGCTAAATCCTGCAACGACAATTACTCTAATGAGCTTGGATCTGAATTACAGTCGAGGCTAAATTGGACCTAATTCGGATTACCCGTCAGGGCTAAATCCATTTTCCACATATTCTTCGGAGGGCTATATCGGGATAGGATCACCCGTCCGGGCTAGATCCTTTTACCGTCAATTCCTTTTCAGAGATCCATCGAATTTTCCTTTCATTCAACCGGGATTTCTTCCCTTTATATCAAATATATCAATGTTTCATCAATTTTCATATAATGAACATTCAAATCATATTCACATCAATAACATACATTTCAAGTATTTAAGAATATAATTCAAGTTACATGAACTTACCTTGATACTTGTTTGTAAACAGCAAAAATCCACTAATCCCGAACTTTTTCCTTTCCTCGATCTAGCTTCGTATTTGAATCTTCTGGATCTAAATAAATAAATTTAATTATCAATTTAATACATTTCATGTTCATATGCAACATTCTCTATAATTCAACTATTATTTATAGTTCATTCAAAGCTGTCTACTTGAGTTATAGTCACTAAATTATTTATAACTTGAGCTACGGAGCTCCAAATTAAGATCCGTTAATTTTCCCTGAAATTAGACTCGTATATCTTCTTACCATAAAATTTTCAGAATTTTTTGTCTATCCAATCAGTACAGTTTATTCTTTAAATTCACCCCTGTTTTGCTGTCTGACAGTTCTGACTCTTCTTCACTAAAAATTAATTATCTTCTTGTACAGAATTCAAATGATATTCTAGTTTTTTTCTATTAAAACTAGACTCACTCAGGGTTCTATACATATAAATTTAAACCCCTAATTATTTTTCTTCATTTTTTTATGATTTTTCAAAGTCAGAACAGGGGAACCCGAATTCATTCTGAACTTGTCTCACAAAATTCATTATATCTCAAAATTTACAAATCCATTGCTTACAATATTTCTTCTATGAGAAACTATACTCAATAAGCTTTAATTCCATATTTTGTTCATCTTCTAATTCGATTCCTACAATTTTTAGTGATTTTTCAAAGTTAGTCTACTGCTGCTGTCCAAACTGTTTTAGTGCAAGCTGTTTATTACTATTTTTCCCCTAAGCTTTTAATAAATGATAATTTCGTCCCTACTAAATTAGCCTCTCAATTGAGCTGATTTTTCTCAATTAACATTTTATTCTATCACCTTAAACTATTTTACAACCTTTAGGAAACATAATTTCAGCAATAGACTTTAATTCCAAACATTTTCACAATTAGGTCCTAAAAATCAATTTCTACTGAAATTGCCTAATAAAATCATCTCATAAACAAACTAAAGCTTTAATTTCATTCTATTTCATCATAAAATTACAGCACTCAACCATGGTGATTTTCAATTTCATTTATGAAATCAAAAACTAATGAATTTAATAGTAGGACCTAGTTGTAAAAGTCTTAGAAACCCAAAAATTACAAGAAAAAGGCAAGGATTAACTCACTTGGTGCAAAAATTATGAAATACCAGCTTAGAGAACCCTCCTATGGCGTTTTTAGCTGCTGGAATTGAAGAGAAATGAAGAGAAATGTAGATATTTCCTATTTAGTCCTAGTTTTATTTAGTTAATTTTGTAATATTCCAATTTTACCCTTAATTTATCAATTTTTCTGCTGATTTCATACCCTTGCCGTCCAGCCCAAATAACTTTTGGGTCTAATTCCTTTTAAATCCTTTCTCATTAGACTCTTAAGCTATTTAATCACTCTAGCAACTTTTATACCTATTACAATTTGGTCTTTTTCATTTAATTGACTACCCAAACATTAAAATTTCCTAACGAAATTTTAATACCACATTAATAACATTTCATAAATATTTATAAAATTATTTTCGACTCGGTTTTTACGAGATAGAGGTCTCGATAACTTATTTTTACCTAATTTCTTCAATAAATTTTTTTTTAACTAGCCACTAAATCGATAAAATTTTTCTATCAATATTTTCATACGACTTTCCTATCATATAAATTTTCATGCAAAAATATTAAAATAAATTTCTCTTTAAATCAGATTTGTGGTTACGAAACCACTATTCCGATAACCTTGAATTTAGGCCATTACAGTGCCGGCCATCAGTGTCCCAAAGTTAAAAAAAAAAATTGCATTGGGGACCGAAAAAAGTACTTGTTGCTGATCATTGATTGGTCAGCAGCGAATTTTTTTATATCTCTGGTGCCGGCCATCACATGGCCAGCACCCAAAAAAAATTTTTTTTTTACATATCTGAAGCCAGCCATCAGTGTATCAAAGTAAAAAAAAAAATTGCATTGGGACACAAAAAAGTACCTGGTGTTGGCTAGCACACAAAATTTTTTTTTTTCAACATCTCTGGTGCCGACCATTAATGTATCAAAGTAAAAAAAATTGCATTGGGACACAAAAAAAGTACTTGGTGCCGCCATCTATTGGCCAGCACCAAATTTTTTTTTTACATATCTATTTTTTTTTAACATCTTTGGTGCCGGCTATTACATGGTCAGCACCAAAATTTTTTTTTAAAATTTAACTGGTGTCAGCCATCAATGTACTAAAGTAAAAAAAATTGTATTGGGACACGAAAAAGGTACCTAATACTAGCCAGTAGCTGGCCAACACCAATTTTTTTTTTTAACTTCTCTGGTGCCGGCCATTATATGGCCAGAATCAAAATTTTTTTTACAATACTAGTATTTTTGTATAACAGTATAATACGATTTAAAAAAATACACTGGTGCCGGCCATTAGGTTTCCAAAGTAAAAAAAATTAATTTTTTAAAGTCTGACACAATTATCAGGCAATCATAAGGCCAAAACACTAGCGAGTACCGACTATTGGGTTCTCAAAACCCTATTCTACTGTTTATTTCAAGTTATTTTAGTAATTATTTTTAAACTTGAGTATTTTTATAAATATCAAAAAATTTTAATTAAATTAATAAAATAGCCCTAAATACACAAAGAGAAGAATCAGTCCGCAACCATCAAATGAAACGGAAGCAACCACGTGAAGATTTTTGTATAATACTGTACTTTGTCTAACCTTATTGATTTTCTTTTGCGTCAAATCAATTTGAAGCAATCACGTCGACATTAACGCCTAATGTTTCTTCTGTAATATTAGGTAAATCTTATGTTTTGATTATCCCAAGGTAAAAAATCAACACTCAATCATTTGAATATTTTTATTTAAATTATTGTTGTATCACTTTTTTGTTTGTACGGTTTAGATTAATTAAATTTTTTCATAATTCAATTTTTTGAAAACGATTTTAAATATTACGAATTTGTGAATTAAAATTTTAATTTTTTTTAATTTTTGACATTAGTTATCAGATTTATTTCAATTTAATATATATTTTTTTATTTATCAATAAGTATCGATTTACCTTATCGATCGTTGAATCATTGCTTAGCACTCGCTAGCTAGTTTTTTTATATATAAAAAAATTTTAACAACTCACAGACTTAAAAAAAACTTTCAAATAATTTAATGACTTATAAAAGCTGTCGAATAGTTCAATGATTATTTTATAACTTTTTAAAGTTAAGTAACTAAAATGTAAACTCTAATGACTTCAAATGTAGTTTACTCATAATATTATGTTTTTACTGCACCGCTATTGTCCTATTTTATCTTTATCATTTAATTATAAAAAATTTAAAAATTAAGAATTCATTTTTTTATAGAATTTCCTTTCCTATAGAAAAATCTACAATTTTATAAAACTACATAAAACTGAGTTATATCTCAAAAGCCCTTGCTAAAAGAATTTTGACCGAAAATAAGGTGAGAAGCCATGGGTAAAAAATTTCACATTACTATCGAGAAAGCAAGCTGCTAGCCCTACAAAGGATCTTTAATTTGCTAGTCCCTACACGGGGAAGGCATAGGAGTCTATGTTAGAAAAAAATAAAAGAAAAAAATGACTTGATCTAATCATTTGTGCATGTACAACCCAAAGCCACACAGCTACTTCGCTACCTAATGGCACACAGAGAGAAAAATAACACAGATACTTACAATTTTATCTACAAGTTGTAATAAAAAGAAAAAAAATCGAAAGCAGCACTTGGTGTCATATAGCCAATAGTGGCAACTGCTATGGTTTGTTTGATGGAATCTCCTCCTAGTGATAGTGTTGGTGTTTTGACAGAAAACTAAGGAGAATTGAAGCTAAGAAACGGATGCAAAACAAAATGAAAAACTGAAAAAATCTTATATCAAATTTCATTAAGTAAAAAAAACATATAAGTTACAAGGCAGTTACCTAATGTATAACTGCTCCCACTAATTACTTGACTAAAACATAGCTTAAATTACACACAAAAAAAAAAGCTGACTTATCAGCCATTACATCACTTTGAACATCATTCGAATCAGCAACTAATCTTACTAACTTTAAAGACAAATTACAAAAGAACTAAAGCTAGTTACATATAAACAAAAAGTTGCTGCTGTACTGGTTGAGCTTCAATGCTTCTGTGCTGCTGTATTGCAGGCCAAAGTTCAACAGATAGTTTAGCAATTCCAAAATCTCACATATGCAATCATTTACTTGATTTGAGGTGACAACGGATTACAAAAATAAGACATCTAAAATGGAGGTAATATAATGATTTGCCTAAATTAAATTGCAGATTCAGAGAAACAAATGAAATGTGTGACACATCGTCATCAACTGGTTTTCTGTTTCTGTTGATTTGGTTAGAAAGTATCATGTTTATTAGACGATGTTGAGTGGGGGTTTCCAATTTAGTCTTGCAGTTCAAAAATGCTAGCTCATATTAGTCTTTTTCTGTTACTTGCAGCTCTTGGTATATATTATAGTAACTAGATTAGCAAAAAACAAACAGTGGTAGAGAAAGAGAAAGCAAAGATTATAAGGTGGCAGAGATGTTAGGAGAGAATGGAGCATGATGTTTAAAGTTTAGGCCTAACCTATTGGAGTGAGAAGTAATCAGGCTAGATGAGACTAAATGACAGTTGAATGGTGTTATGGTCAACGCTTAAAGCAGGATTAGCAGCTTATTTAGAAGCTTGATAAGAAAATATGGGTATTTATCTATCAGGAAATCTGTAAGAACCTTGGAAAGTAGGGTGGTTTGCATCCATGGGATATATGATGGTAATTTTCATGTTTCTTGTTTTGGAATTGGTGTGTTGTGGCAGGGAGTGACAGGGTGTTTGTTTGATAAGAAAATTTTGACAGTGGCGAGGTATTGTTTCGATCCAAACTAAGAGTCCTTCACGAGTCACTACAAAAGGAATCACTTTTACCAACATCTATAAGCGCCGGTAAAAAACATAAAAACCGCCGATATTAACTTTGCCGGCTATATAGGTGCCAATAAAAAAATTCCAACGGACCGACCACAATGTCGACAAAATGTAAACTTTTACTGGCATAAACTTTTCAGACACTTTTAACTCCATTATAAGTAATATACTTAAACACCATATTTACGTTTAAATTAAAATTATAATATACATATTTATATAAAACTTTTTTGAGGCATTTTTTTGTCACATTAGATTCGAAAGAGCTAGAATTGTAACCATTATTAATTGTTTTAGCAATAAATAGAATAAAAAGAAACAATAGAATTAGAAATGTCAGAACTAAGATTACAACATAAAGATTTTTCCAAAATACAAAGTTTGAATCATAAGATAATAGAATTCGAGACTTCGAAGTCGGATGTAAGAAAATATCTATCCAACACATGACACAGAACTCCTATCTTTTAAGACAAAGCTCTTTGTAGGTTCCCTGGTTGCATAACCAACTTCATGGCTTTTAAACTTTACATAGAAAAGCAAGAGAAAGTTCAGAGATTGATGACATTACCTCAACTATATATACCTAGAGGTATTCTCGTGTATCATTTCTATTACTACAAATACCCAATAATCTAAGACCCAAAATAGCTCCCAACTTTACAGAATTCCCAGATGCCTATGATCAAAATTATCAGCATGCAGTTGTGGTCATATCATTATAATAAAATATCTCATTCTCAAACAAGTTGAGTCAAGTCAAGAACTTAGCTTTGAAAAAAAAACATTGATTGAGGAATATTCAATCATGTCATGAAGGACAAAGTACTATATTTTCTAAAGCATTTGCTCAGCAGGGGAAAAAGTACAAAGAGTTTGAATGGGGACTAAGTTCTGTGTTATAGTTTTACTATCAACCATATATATAAAAATAATTTCCCATGTTTATTTGTTTCATTGCTCAGATATAGGGATTTCTACAAGGACTAAGAATGTATGTTTTCAGTAGTTTTTTCTTACTAGAAAATGCCACTAAACAAAGCCTTGGATGTTTATAGATGGATGCTTGTTAGATATGTTACCTGAAACACGTTCCTTCTGCTTGGTGTTTGTAACTGAATGATGAGCTTCATCTCCCTTAAAACTGTTTTCAAAAACAATTAAAAATTGTATATCTTTTGTGGATAGATTCTTACTGCTACAGGTTCCTCTGTGAATCTGAGCTTCCTTGGCAGTGTTGGTTACCGAGAAAGATGAACTTTTTTGCTGCTAATGATATAAAGCAATTAAACTCAATAAATAATGAAAAGAAAAAGGCCTAGAAAATAAAAAGACAAAAAAACCTTTTTATAGTTTTACCTAGCTTGATTTGCAGGGAAGTACGAGGTGTTTGCACCAATCTGAAACAAGACACAAACAACTTAAGCATCATACACTGAGTTCAAATGGCAGTGACTAAATGTTATTTATAACAAGTAACATTTGAAACAATCTATGCAATTATTTAAATAATTTCCATCCCATTTTGGAGCAATTTGCAAACATGTGGCAACAACTATTGGGGGGAACAAGTAGTCTTATGACAGCTTGAGGCAAACTATGAAGGCATCAACCATTTTTAGTCTCTTTCTTGCTTCTCCCTTATTGACTGATTGTGTCAAAGAAGTCCCCAGTTGGCAACCTTAATTCACCAAATTGAAGCTGCAATTTTTAAGGCAGTAAACTACAAAACAGAGCAGCTAGAAGCTACTAAAATCAGTGCAGGCAGTAGCAACCAGCTGCTATAGTCGGTGTAATAATAGCAGCTCCTCAAGCAATTGTAAAATCATTGAAGCAAGGAATGGCTAAGAACATGTAGCAGCAAAGAGCGATAGCAAGGAGGCAGATCCATAAACAGCATCAGTAGCTCATATTTGGAACGGAATTCAGCAACTGAAAACTAAAACTTAGTCCTTTGGCATCAAGTACTTGGCACTACTAATTTCCCTTTCTCCTCTTTCTCATGAATGTGTTGTAAACGAGTCTTATTTCCTCCTCAAACATAATGGAGTATTTGGCAACATTTGATTTTGCCAACATGCTTAAATTTCCACTCAAGTACCTTGGTATTTGGCATGTGTCTAAAAATATGCCACTTAGCCGTCTCGATACCATGCAATTTATAAAGCTTTTATAGTTACTTTTCATCCATTATAACTTATAAGCTTTATTCCATTCGATGGTTAAATCCAAATGTTACTCTTTCCACCGTATACGCTCATGCTTAGTGAAAATCTCGTCCTTTCATCAGTTTGACACCCCAAATTTATCTTCACCTATTATCATGCTTTGACACGTAGACTTGCTAAGTGTCATACAAGCTTTATACTCAATCAAAATCATTATCATTTAATTCTAGAACATTACCAATTCACTCCATTGTACCTTTGATGGTTTAATTGTTATTTCTTAATTAAATCTAGTCCACTAGCTTAAAAATTGCACTTCAAATCCTTCTACTTTGTTTAAATGAAAATGAGTCAATTACCATTCAAGTCCCTCTATTATTTCCACTATTAATCGTACTATTTCAAGACACTTATCGATTCACACTTACAATATCTAGTGATTGTTTTTCTTTCATTCCTAGGCCAGCCAAATATAGCAGCAATTTGATTCACGCTTATACTATCTACTTCTGCCATTAAAGCATATGCAAGAAGCGATTTATTAGCTCACATTAACTGGATACTAATTAGCAGAGAAATGAATATATGAAAGCCTTGGAATCGTAGCAGATATATTCTAATATATGTTGCTATTCTTAAAATTACTAGTTTAAACCAAAATCAGTGTAAATATTGTGATGATATTCTAATCAACTCTAAAATAAACTGAATAATCACTTTAGCTCTAGAGACAATTAAAAGAATTAGGATAAAATAAAATATTTTGAAAATATAAATTCAGAGCTCACCTAGAAATTAAACTCATAGATTTCATATCACTAAAAGGAAACAAAACGAAAAGCAAGCTTACCGGACATGCTGTAGACCGGAACTTGACCTAATTAGTTTATCAATAAACGATGAAATATATAAAGTTGTTTATCAAGGCACGTTTAATCATGTTTCAAACACGCTAAAAAATCAAGCAGACAAGTAATCATATCAAATCCTTAGTAAATCTAGTAACAAAAATAGGATAATCTCTTTCAATCTTATTATACATCTCAAGAGTATATATAATATTTATTAAGTAGTAAGCATGTAAAAATAGAAAAGATATTTAATATATTCCTAATATATGCTTAAAAATATACAATAATATATAATATATTACTAAAAGATAATATCCCACAATAATATCGTAACACCCCCTTCAAGTTGGAGCATGTAGATCATAAATGCCCAACTAGCTAAGAAGGTATTCAAATTGCGGTTTACCAAGTGCCTTTGTAAAAATATCAGCCAACTGAATGGAGATCAGAACATAAGAACTGCAATTAACCCATCCAGGATTGCATCCCTAACAAAGTGGTAATCCACTTCAATGTTTAGTACGCTCATGAAATACAGGATTCTATGCAATATGCAAAGCAGATTGACTATCACAAAATAAAGGAATAGCTTTAGGATGATGAACAGGGAAGGATTCTATTCAATGAGCAAAACAGATTGACTATCACAAAATAAATTAATAGCTTTAAGATGATGAACACCTAAGCTCAATAGCAAGGTCTTCAGCCACTTGAGCTTACAAGTGACAGAAGTCATATACCTATACTTAGCCTCAGCGAAAGAACAAGAAACAGTGTGTTGTTTTTTAGTTTTCCAGGAAATAGGAGATTGTCTCAGAAAGACAAGCTAACTAATAAGCGAACATCGAGTTAACGAACAAGCAACCCAATCCAAATCACACCACCCCTTTAAGGACAAATCACTATCAGATCTCAATAGAACCTTTTGGCCAGGAGAGCCTTTCAAGTAGAGGACAATACGCAGAGTCCTGTCCCAATGCTTCTGCTTCGGCTCATGCATAAACTAAGATAAGACATGAACCGAGTATACTAAATTAGGTCAAATAAATCAAACAACCCATTAATTATCTATACGACTCAGGATCAATCAAAACCGCCCCTGTAGCATAAGTCAATCTATGATTTTTCTCTGTAGGTGATCCTACGGGCTTTGCTCCCAAAAGACTCGTCTCTGAAACCTTATCAATAATGTATTTCCTTTGACAAAGAAATATACCCAAAGAACACTACCTCGATCCCCAAAAAATATTTCAAAACACCAAAATCATCCATATGGAGGCAAGAACTAATATACCCTTTAAAAGTTTTCAAAGCAGCAGAACCGTTCCTAAAAATAAGCAAATAATCAACATAAACTAGCACATTAATGTGTACAGATCCCTTGGTGTAAGTAAAAAGAGAATAATTAGAATATGGTTGAAGAAATCCATACCTTTTTAGTACAGTAACCAGCTTAGGAAACCAACACCGAGGAGCCTGTTTTAACTCATACAAAGACTTGCGCAAACGACAAACCATTTTAGGTTTATCAGGGACAAAACCTAGAGAAAGTTTCATGTAAACCTCTTCATTAAGATCACCATGCAGAAAAGCATTATGTACATCCTTCTTATGTTACTCCCAATCTTTTGAAGCTGCAATAACTAATAAAGCACAAACAATCATCATTTTCGCCATAAGAGCAAAAGTTTCATTATAGTCAATATCTTCTACCTAGTGATTACCAAAAACAACAATACGAGCTTTAAGTCTTTCAATACTTCAATCGAAGTTATATTTAATCTTGTACACCCACTTACTACTCAGAGATTTCTTTTCGGGAGGAAGTGTCTCCATAGACCAAGTGTCATTATCCTCCAAAGCACGAATCTCCTTCTGTAAACCTTCACGTCATCTTGCATCCTTCATAGTTTTTTTGAAAAGATTGTGGCTCGATCCCTGCAATAATAGCTGCAAGAAAATTTCAATGTTTTATAGTAAATTTGTCACAATCAACATAATGTGCTATAGGACATGGAGTACCTGAGGAAGACTCTAAAGCAGGTGAGGTGGGAGATGGACTTTTCTTTATGGCAGTATGAATGACAAAATCCCGAAGCTTCACTGAGGGAAAATTTTCCTTATGCCCTTATCCCAATTCAAGAACTGTAACGCCCCTAACCCGAATCCGTCACCGAGATAGAGTTATGGAGCATTACCGGAGTTACCGATTTATTTATCAGATATTTCATTTTATCTAACGTTCATATTTGGAACTAATTAAAATCAAACATATTGTCCCTTAACGTACTTATTTTTCTCGATATGTTTTACTTGAATTTATTACTCGTCTCAATTTAATTAATTTCCTTGTATCAACGTATCAAAAATAATCACCTATTTACATGTCATGATAAATATCATTCTCTTGCCATTTCTTCATAAACATAAAATCAGGGAATTCATTATATCGATATTTCATGCATTTAAAAATACAATTCAAGTTATACTAACTTACCTCTTTACTTGTACATGTTTATAATTTCATTAATCCGATATCTTTTCTTTTCCACGTTCAAGTCTCGTATTCGAGTTATCCGGATCTTTATAAAGAAATTTGATCGTCGTTTTCATTTATTTCATGTTGTAATACATTCAACTAATACTCTAAACAAAATTACCATTTTACCCCTAAACTTTTAATTAATGACGATTTCATCCTTAAGTTAAAATAAAATAAAATTATTGCAATTTAATCCTTATTTCTAGCCGTTATTCTCAAACAAATTGATAACGACCCATGAATTCTATAAAATATCAGAATTTTCTATAATTTCAACACTTTTCAATTTAATCCTTAAAACATGTTTTTCCCTGATCTTGAGCTAAATTAATAATTTCATTCAATTTTGTAATTTTAAATAATAAAATAATTCATTTCATGCAATTTGGTCATTTTTGACATTTTTACAAAAGTGCCCATAAATTTTTACTTTTATTCAATTTAGTCCATGAGACTAAAACATGCAAATTAGCCATGCTAGCTGAATATTCATACATATTTTCCTCCTTCTCCTCTCCATTCCACATCCTTTATTTATATAACATGCAACAAGTAACATTATCAATAATTTCACTATTTACTTATATGTATATTCAAAACTGTCCATTTGCGTCATAGTTACTAAATTATTTATATCTTAAGGTACAGAACTCGAAATTAAGATCCGCTAATTTTATCTGAAACTAGACTTACATATCTTCTTACCATAAAATTTTCACAATTTTTGGTTTAGCCAATAAGTACAGTCTATTCTTTAAAGTTACCCCTGTTCTGCTGTCTGACAGTTCCGACCCTTCTTCACTAAGAATTAATTATCTCATCGTACGAGATTTGGATGATGTTCCCGCTTATTTCTATTGAAAATAGACTCATTAAGGATTCTAAACATATAAATTTAAGCCCATAATTATTTTTATCCAATTTTTTATGATTTTCCAAATTCAGAACAGGGGAACCCGAAATCATTCTGACCTTGTCTCACAAAAGTTATTGTAGCTCATGATTTACAATTCCATTGCTTACATAATTTCTTTTATAAGAAACTAGACTCAATAAGCTTTAATTTCATATTTTATTCATCCTATAATTCGATTTCTAAAATTTTTGGTGATTTTTCAAAGTTAGGCTACTGCTGCTGCCCAAAACAGTTTTAGTGAAAAATATTGATTTCCATTTAGCCCCAAATTTCATAGTTCATACAATTCAATCCTTGTTCAATTAACTCCTCAATTGAGATAATTTTTCTAATTTAATACTTTATTCCATCATTTTAAACTACTTCATAACCCTTGAAAACCAGAACTTTAACACTAGACCTTAATTCCAAACTCTTTCACAATTAGGTCCTAAACCAATTTTCATCAATTTTACTTGATAAAATCACCATATGTCAAAATTAAAACTTCAATTCTATGTTTATTCATCATATTCTTCCAGTACTCATCCATAAAAACTTCAAAAATTAGCCATGGAATCAAAAACTAATGAAATAGTAAGTTGGACCCAATTGTAAAAGTCCAAAAACATAAAAATTTCAAGGAGAAAGCAAGAATTAAACTTACATGAAGCTAGAGTATGAAAACCAGCTTGAACCCTCATCCATGACTGTTTTTCAGCTGATGAATATGAAGAGAAATGAAGAGAATTCTAGATATTCCAATTTAGTCCCATTTTTATTTAGTTAATTTTGGCAATTTTCCAATTTTGCCCTTATTTCACCCATTTTCTGATTTTTCTCAGCTATTGCCGCCCAAAATATCTCCTTTGGGCTTATTTTCACTTTAGGTCCTTCCTCATTTGACAATTAAGCTATTTAATCATTTTAGCAACTTTTACACCTTTTTCAATTTAGTCCTTTTTATTTAATTAGCTATCAGTACTTTAAAATTTCTTGACGAAACTTTAATACTAACTTATTAACACTCCATAAATATTTATAAAAATATTTATGGCTCGATTTAAAATTTTTGAGGTCTCGATACCTCGTTTTCGATTCTAATTATTTTAATATATATATATTTTTTTGTACACTATTCACTATTTCAAAATTTTTCCTAACTTAACATTTAACTTATACTCACTAAATTAATAATATTTCCTACTCATTTTTCGGATTTAGTGATCTCGAATCATTGTTCCGACACCACTGAAATTAGGCTGTTACAAGAACATTATTACCCAAAGCCACATGTACCACCATGTCATTAAAGGAAGAAGAAGACACCACAGGTGTCGAAGAATCCGCAAGTGGCAAACTCACAAGCTGCGGAGTGACAAACGAAGGAACTGTCGTGAGCTGTGACACCTTTGACTCACTAAAATATATATCAAAAATTACTTTTGCACTCCAATATGGCAAAGCAACATGGCTAGGCTCAATGGTTGCAACATTCCTATCCAAATATGGAAAAATATCCTCAAAAGTTTCACATCACGGGTGTAACACCCACGCCTAACCCGATCGTCGGATCCGGGTATGGAGCGCCACAGGTCAACCTGTTAAAAAACAACACTTTTCCTTTTTAAAACAATCATCCATTTTGATAGGTACCCCTTTTTTTTCCAATATAGTATTTTGTTATCTTAAGACTACATTTATTTGGAAGCATATTTAAAATGGTACCTCGTCATATTTAAAGATTTAAAAATACAAGAAATAGTATTTGGCGACAGCTTAAACAACATTCATAAATTATAATGGAAAGCCATCATGGCTATCGATCAACATTTAAATATTCCCAAAATATTGTTTCAAATACAAATTAATGGTTTTAAAATAATGACATCTAAAAATTGTCCTAACACCCCCAGTAAATACATGTTACCCACGAAAATAAGAAGGCTCACAAATAGGGGTGAGCGTTCGATCGAATCGAATCGAATGAAAAAATTTCGAGTTAATCGAGTTGACGAATCATATTTTATCATCCTAATTTGATTTAAAATTTTCTCGAATCGAGTCGAATGAGATGGAATTCGAATCGAATCGAATCGAATATATTTGTTCGAGTTAAATTTTATAAAATAATTTTGGGTCTTTGTAACCATTGTCACCCATCGTAATAAAATTTGTCCACCTTAATCAAAATTTTTATTAACTTTCATCACCTCATAATTTATTTATTAATCTTTTATATACGGATTACCTTCCTTGTTTGCTTAGTTGTTTCAATTATCTTCAGATTCTTGTCACTATGTATTTTGGAATTAAAAAATATATTAAATATAAAGATGTGATTTTTTAATAAAAGTTATTTTAAAGATAAAATGTGAAATTGATACCAATATAAAAATTTAACATGAATATTTAGTGGCATAATTAATAATTCAATTTTAATATAAATATTCAATATGACTAAACAATTCAATAATATAAATAATAAAAAATGTGAAATTTAATTTAATAATATAAATAGTAGATATAAAAAAAATTATTACTATTTATGTTTATTGATTTTTTTGGATAATTTTGATTTTTTATTTGAGAGTAAAAGGTGAGAAGTAAAAGTTTAGGGGGAAAATAAAAAGTTTGAGGGGAAGTAAATAGGGGAAGTTTGGAGGGAAAATATTAAAAAAAAATTGGAGGGGGGGATGGATTTTGGGTAGATGGGAGGTGAGATGGGAAGGAAGTAAAAATTTTAAGGGGAAAGTGGGAGGGAGTAAAAATTTTAGGGGAAAATAAAAAGTCTTGAGGGTTTTGGGGAGTAAAATTTTGAAAAAAAAAAGTAAATGGGAGAGTAAAATTTTGGTGGGAAATGGATTTTGGGTAGATTGGGGGGTTGGGATGGAAGGACAATAAAAGTTTTGGGGGGAAAGTAGGAAGGAGTAAAAGTTTTGAGGGAAAAGTAAAAAGATTTGGAAGTTTGGGGTAAAAATGTAAAATATTATAGTTTGATATTTGAATTATTCGAATTATTCGAGTTATTCGAATTATTCGAGTTATTCGAATTCGAAAAATCAATTCGATTCGAACTCGAAATTCGAAAAAAAAATTCGAGTTAACTCGAGTAACTCGATTAACTCGAATAACTCGATTCGTTTAACTCGAAATTCGAATTTTTTTCGATTTTTTTGAGTCAAATCGAGTTTTGCTCACCCCTACTCACAAATGGCCGTAGAATTGGTTATATCCTTCAATAACCATGCTCAACCTAAAAACTTGAAAATAAGAAGAAACTGGGAAAGTTCAATAGAATTTAGTGAGTTCCTAAGGAAATAAATCATATCATAATTACTGTAACACCCCGATTTTTGAGGTTAGAAGTTTCGTGCTTTGTTGTTAGGGTCAGTGAGTAGGTTGAGCTATTGTGTTTAGTTGCGCGTTTTGATGTTAGAATGAGCTTGCTGGTTTGATAGTCAGTTGTGTGTTGGTGTATCGCTAGGTCACGTGTTCAAATCTTTGTGGGTGTGTTTTGGAGAAATATTTTTTTATTTTATTCAATAGTAGACTTGTTTTAAGTTTAAAAATAATTATTAGTTTTATTTATTATTATTTTTATTATTGTTATGCTTTCTTTTCTTTTTCACATTCTCTCTCTCCCTCTCCTTGGTTTCTCTTTTCTTTTTCTTTTCTTTTTCTTCTATTGGGGAAACGATTTCATTTACGAATTTCAGAGAGCTTCGCTCATTTGTCGTCGAGTCGGTGTCTGGACTTCATTGATCACAAATTAGGTGTGGGTTTGAATCTTTTAAATTTTCATTAATGAATTGTGGTTTGTTTTTGTGAAATTGGAAATCGTTGTGTGCTTGTGGAATCGACCATTTGAAAGGGGCGATTGTCATGGAATAGCTTAGAATTGGGTGTAATTTTGATATTTTTTTGTGTAATTAAGGATTGGGGAATGTTTCGGTAACAAAGGCATGTTCGGTAGCCTTTTTCAGTGTGGTTTCGTGACCACACGGGCAGTTCACATTACTGTGCGTAATTAGGAATTAGGGTTATCGGGTAAAATTTGGTGCCACACGGCTTGGCCACATGGCCGTGTAGCTAATTTGGGGAAATTAGTCAACTTTCATATAGTCGTGTCCCCTGGGCACATGGGCGTGTGTGTTTGGGAATTAGGGATTTAGTGATTTGGTGCCATACGGCCGTGTCTGGTGGGCACACGGGCATGTGAGACCCTCACACGACCATGTCTGCCCTGCAATATGTTTTAGTACAAATGGATAGAGAGTTACACGGCCTATTCACATGGCCATGTCCCTAGCTCACACGGGCGTGTTGACCCCCCATACAGCCTAGGCTTTTCCACATGGCCAAAGCACACGGCCGTATGGCCCTAAGCCACCAATTTTAGTTAAGTGTATGTTTTTTATCTAAAAATATATCTGTGTGTTCCGACCCTTGACTAGGCTTTAGTGAGGGTAGTTAAAGCTCTGATTTGGGCTTCGACTTATGTGTTATTTATGACTGTTGTGCGAGATATCTTATTCTGAACCCGATTTGTAACAGCCCGATTTTGGGGTTAGTCAGAACAGTGGTTTTGAGACCACAAATTTAAAGTTAGAAAATTTATTTTATTATTATTTTGGGGTTATAACATGTTTATAAGAGTGTATGAAAAATTTGGCGAGTCAAATTTAACGTTTGTGAGCCCAATTGCGAAAAAAGACTAAATCGCATAAAGTGCAAAAGTCTTATTTTAATAGCTAAAGGTGTCAAATAGCTAGAGAACCTAAATTTGGGGTATTTAAAGGGAAATTAGAACCTATAGGGATGCATGGCCGACTATAGCAGACAAACTTGGTCAAAAAGTCTAAATTTGGTAGGTTTGGTGGCTAAATTAATTAAAATAGAAATAAAATAAGGGAAAGATGATATCACCTTCTCACCTTCTTATCTTCTTCACTACCACTGAAAATTCAGCCATTGTAGGGGTTTATGAGCTTCAAAATTTTCAGCCACTTAGTCTCTCTACAAGTAAGTGATTTTGATAATTTTTCTTGCTGATTTTTGCATTTATGAACCCCTTGAAGCATGAGCTTTCAAATGAGGGGACTATTTTGCAAAATGGTTGAAAGTCTAGGTTTTACCATGAGAGTGTTCATGTATCTTTTTAAAATTTTATGGAAGAATATGAGTATTAGATGTGAAATAAACAACTTCTGTGAAGGGATTTCTCATGAAAACCCTAATAAGAACTATTTTGCTTAAGTTGAAAATTTATTGATAAATGTGAGAAACAATGGAAATTTTGGGTTGCTATAAGAATAAAAGGGGTTCGGCTAGGCTTAAGATATGAAGAAATTCGATAAAAATCGATTTTCGAACCTAGGGGTAAAATGGTCATATTGCAAAAGTCTAGGGGCAAAATGGTTATTTTGCCTAATTATAGATTGTTGAGTGCCTAGATCGATAAAAATGATTAAATTTGTGAATTTTTGTTATCCTAGATCAAGAAATACAAAATCCGAACCTAAACCGGGGGAAGGCCAAGCAAGTAGATTAAACCGACCAATCGCCTACATTTTGTGATCCGAGGTAAGTTGTATGTAAATGATACAACTACATTGTCATTATATGTGTTAAATTAATCTAGCATAAATTGCTTGATTGTGGAAATGAGAATGTATGATGATAACTAAGATAGTAGAATGCCCGTTTGAACCATAAGAAATAAATCAGATATTCATGCTATGACGTATGGGTTATTGTGAGCTAGTGTAAGACATGTCTGGGACATGCATCGTCCACATTATGAGAGCCAGTGTAAGACCATGTCAGGACATGGCATCGACCTTGAGACGAGAGCTAGTGTAAGACATGTTTGGGACATGCATCGGCCTCGAAATGCAAGTTAGTGTAAGACCATGTCTGGGACATGGCATCGACTTAAGATATGAGCAAGTGTAAGACCATGCCTGGGACATGGCATCAGCATTCTACCCCATGTTTGAGGCTTATTGAATATCTGGTAGTGTTCCAAATGGTTCAACATAAGAGTTATGGTTTAAGTTAATGAGAAAAGTATAACATTGTTGTGAGTGGTACAAGTACCTGTTTAGTATGTATGAGATGTGAGCTCAATACATGCTATATGATTTGTAATGGATAGCGATGAGTAAGTTGTGCTTATGCCTTCTTTTGTATTATGAGCATGTTGATATATGGTAGAGTTGTTGTTATATTTATTTGCATGTAACTTACTAAGCTTTATGCTTACTCCCTCTCCTTTCCATTTTCTTATAGTGCCGCCTAAATAGCTCGAGGACTAACAGACGTCGGAGGTAACGATCACACTATTAGATGAAGCACTCAGTATAGTTAGATTACCTATTTTTGAGTATGGCATGTATAGGGCTTAGACTTTAATGTTTTGTGTCATTGAGAAATTGGCCAAACGTGTTGGCTTGGGTTAAAACCATTTATTTTGTATAAAGCCTTGAATGGGGGCTAATATTCATTTTGTTATATATATACAAAAGATGTTATTTTCATGGATGAGTATATTACATATATGAAAGGTTATCTATTATAGCTGTTTTAGTTATAAGGACCCTCCTTGTATTGGTGTTGGTTGATTTTGTGTAGGTTATGTAAGTAAGGGTGACAAAGAGGCTTGGTAGATAGCCTTATTTTTGTCTACACGGGTAGACACACGGGCGTGTGTTTAGGCCGTGTGTGATACACGCTTTGCCCTACGGGCGTGTGATCCGGCCGTGTGTCCCTTACTCGTAAAATTTGCAAGTCAATATGCATGGTAGTAAACACATGGGCAGAGACACGACCGTGTGCCTTAGCCGTGTGACGGGCACGACCTACCACACGAGCATGTGGTTTGGCTGTGTGGTCCTTAAGAATTGCTGACGTTAGAAACAGGATGTCCAAGTTTTTGCACAAGGGTTAGGACACGGGCGTGTCATGACCGTGTAAGGGACATAGGCCATGGACACGGGCGTGTGCCAGGCCATGTAAAAACCCCTATAGGTTTGAATTTGGAATTAATTCCACCAGAAAAAAAGGACACGGGCGTGTCCCTGTATTTCTCAGGCCATGTGAGCCACACGGGCCAACAGCACAGCCATGTCTAATTGGTCACACGGGCCTGTTGCCTTTCCCACACGGGCGTGTGCCCCTATGTCTAGTGTTATTTTTCAGAGCTCGTTGAAGGACCCAGATTGGTCCCGAATGGTTTTAAAATGAATGTTTGGAGTCTCGTAGGCCCATATTGAAGGAGTTTAGGCAAAGTTTTAAATTTGACCAAGTCTTGGTGATTCGGAAATGTAGGACTGCATATGTTCAAGTTAGGTGACGCCTCGTATTCTATCCTGGCGTAGGATATGGGTATGGGGTGTTACACGGTTAGCTTGGTGTGTGCTTATTTGTTTCTGTCTGACTGTCTGTCAATGTGTTCATTGTTTCTGTGAGGTTGTAAGCATACATGCACTTGCATAAAATAATTTTTGGGTTGGTTGTGAAGAGAAGGAAGACTGATATCGATTCGACCGGCGCGTTTAACTTCGCAAACTTATCGGTCATAAATGATTTACCACACATCAGATCAGTATGTACGCGTCGACTTTCTTCGCATACTATTATTTGATCTGCGCTTTAAATCGCAACATGCTCAGTCTGATGTGGTTTATTGCAATACGCTATACTGCATATACGCCAGCCTTGCTACGTATTATTATCTGAGGGGCTTAATCCACATACATGGTATGTAGGGTTGGATGGGCCTTTTGAGGTCCTATGTGGTGTATTTGGTTGGATGAGCTTAAACAACTCTTTTGGGGTGTGATCGGGGAATGAAGAGGTGTTTTGGCTAGATGGGTGGGTTTTTAATACTTGACTGCATTCATATGCATCTGGATGTGAGCTACTTGTCTGTAATCGGTCTGTTCAACATAACATTGTGATGATAAGTACTATTATATCGACCTGTTGATGGGTTTATCCGTTGAGTATTATGTGTGTGATTTGGTGTGTTTTGACTGTTGCATATTTTTGGGATGTTGGTTCCGAGTTTGTTTTCTGTTTCTGTGTATCTCTGTAAGTACTTTTCGTTATTGAACTGCTACTTGGTTTCTGATCTGTAATTCCGTTGTTAGATACGTTTTGAACTCACACTGAGCTCGTGTAGCTCACCCCTTTAATGTTTCCCCTTGCAGGTACATTTCCGAATTCTGATGCTGGACTCGGTATGTGGAGGTCTTGAAAAGTCACGATAAGGAAATATGTTTAAGAGTCTAAACTGTGGTATAATTTTAGTTTGGGTTTTCAAAAATGGTTTTCTTTAACTGAAATTTTTGTAATAATGGGACTTTATATCTGAAAGTTTTTATGGAACTTAAATATTGTAATGTTTTCAGTTTGTTAAACTAAAATTTCTCATGATCACTTCGATGATCAATGTGACTTCCAAAATTTGGCCTAAACTTCTAGGCCGAGTTTTGGGACGTTACAATTACAATCAGACTTTAAGAAATGAGACTCATGCTGATAGATTAGTTCGCCATATTTGGCGGATACTACCGCGATCTAACTCAGCCTATCGATGAACAACACTAATTTCTAAATTCATACATAACGGGCACAAGCACAACCGCTCTATGAATAAGCGACTTGCGTAGGCTAACTCTCTACTATCCATATTTACAGAGATTTCATAATAATTTTAAAATATTTACACTTTAGTCCCTATGTTCAAAACTAACAACTTTTACTTTACAAACTAATCTTTTTTCATAACTAAGCTTAAAATCTATCAATTTAGTATCAAAAGCTTTAAGATTCAATAATGGCAATAGTTAAAATCTTTAATAGTTTTGAGAAATAAGGTACGAGTTAACTAAATCAAACTACCACAATCTCAAAAATATAAAATTTTCAAAAAAATGAGCTCGCTTTAGACTTACATGCAATGATCGAATGTGGAGCATTCAACAATGGCTATTCTTCTTTCTTTTCTTATTTTAAAATGGTGGAGAATGAATAAGAAAAGTTGATGGCTTTCTCTCTTTTCTTTTTTATGGTTTTAACATTATAATCATTATTTAACAATATTTTAACATATAATTTCTTAATAAAAGAATACTAAGCATCTATCAATCTTCAAAATGGCTAACTTTCCAATTAAAACCTTAAATAATAATTATTTAGCCTTTTTAGCAATTAAAATCAATAGCGACTAACTTTTACGGTTTTTACGGTTCAGTCATTGTACCTTAATTAACTATCTGTTTAATAAAATTTATAGATCGAAACTCAATATAATACTAAAATAAATTCGTAAATATTAAATAATAATATTTACGGACTCAATCATCAGAAAATGGGGTTTCAAAACTATCGTTTTTAGTACCACTGAAACACGGGTTGTTATACATGTCATAAACACATTCTCATTATGATATGCAATCAAATCCAAGTCCTAATCGAGCTTACAAAAGCTCTTTAATTTACTCGAGTATGAAATAGGATCAAATTGCAAAGTTTAAAAACTTCAAAATTAACGTTGTGACATCATCACTCCCACGTTGTGATGTCGCCAAATAGTTTGTCATGTCACAATATCAGTTTATTCAATGCTGTGACGTCACATACTGTCAGTTGGCATTACAACAAGGAAGTCTGGTCATCAGGACGAGGACTTTGTTTTTTGAAAAAATTGAGCCATTTGGTCCCTATTTTGAGCTTCCACCCAAACTTACCTATTTTGTGCACAAATGCACAACTTTACATGCACAAAAATGATTCCAAACACATACCAAACATGTATAAACAACCACAATCATCTTTACATCAACTATACTACCAATTCAACCATTAAACATAACATTCCATTACCATGGCCTTCAAACCAATCCATTTGACAATTATCAAACATTAATTAACTCAAAGCCTCTTAAAACATGCCAATTTACATTCAAAAGGGTCGTTTCAAATGCTTAACTCTCATACCAAACCATTTACCAAATCATACCATTTTCAACTAAACATTTACATTACTAAAATCAAGCTTTGGAAAGGTTTGAAACTAAACTATCATTCAAGATCCAACAAATGCTTAAAACCTATATACATGCCAAAAAATCAAGGTTCAAAATGGCTGAAAGACTATCGAATCAATAACGGGATAGTGTGAGCTTCTTGTAGATCCGTTTGACACGTTCCACAAGTTGGCAATCAACAAGAAAAGGGAAAACAATGGGTAAGCATTTCGAATGCTTAGTAAGTTCATAGGTAATAAATCAAAAACTTACCTTGATAAAAAATTAAATACGATAAGTTACAAAATGTTGACATAATTTGGCTAAACATAACATGTCACAAAAATCAACAAGGTGAGTTCTATAACAACATCAAACCAAGTATAAACATGTATCTATCACGTCATTCATGTCACTATAGGTAACAAGTTTAACTTTTATTCCAATCAAGAGTATTGTAATCATATATATATATATATATATATAGATATACTATAGACTTTATGTTTACAACATTCACTAATTCATCATTTGAATATTGAATTCATTCCATATTATTGTAATTTTTCATTTCATATCATCTATTTTTGCCTGATGAATCTTAATAAATATACTCAGATACAAGGTACTAAATCACATCAGTTGCTCATCCGAGCTAAATATATTCATGTCAGGTTACCAGTCTAGGCTAAACCTTTAATGACATATCAACTTGCTTGGCCAAGCTAAAAATATACATGTCAGGTTACCCATTCGAGCTAAAATTTTAAAATGACATCAGGTTACCAATCTAGACTAAACCTATGTCACATGTATCTTTGAGTCCACAACAATGATAGATCTTGGTAATCATTGGTAATAAATCTGTATCAGTGTGCACAAGACCTTTACTAAGTTCATCCGGGCATTTTCATCACATATATACCTTTCTTTACAATTTAGTCCAAATATCACCTTTATACTAATTCACAACCAAACACATATATAATCACAAATAAAAACACAATAACTTATACACATTTATACCATATGAGCTTACCTGGTCAAATAAAAAAACAAGTTGAATTTACAAGGACTAATCGATAATTTTACATTTTCCTTGGTTATCCTCGATTTGGTTCAATTCCCGATCTATATAATAATTCAATTCAATATATAAATTCTAAAAAGTTTATGATATTTTATCATATGCATGGATCAATTCAATTTCACTTTTCTAATGCCCCTAAAGTTTTTCATTTTATCCAATTTAGTCCCTAAAACCGAAATTGCTATAACTTTCAATTTTGAGCTTTGATTTCGAAACCGACCTCAATTACATCCTTCTATGACCCTATATTATCAATAATTACAAAAATTTCACATCAAATTCAAAATCTATACGCTTTAGTCCCTATGTTCAAAAACTAGCAATTAAACTGTACAATCTAGTCATTTTTCACTTCCAAGCTTAAAATTTAACAATTTAATACCAATTTATTGAAGAAACCATCAATGGAAACTTTTAAAAACTTTAACATTTTTACAAATTGGTACACAGACTAACTAAATCGACCTCCCATGACCTCAAAAACTTAAAAAAATCAAGAAAAAGACTTGAAATCTTACCAATTTAAGGGACCGAAAGTTGAATTTTTTGAAACCCTATTTTTCTTTCTTATTTCGATGATGGAGAAGAAGATGAATGAAAATCCTTTTTTTTTCTTTAATCATTTTAACTTATATACTTAATTTAAACTTAATTAATTAAGATTAATTTAATTAACCATTGACTAATTAAAACTTAAGCATAATTAGCCAAATTTAGTGGATTGCAATAAACATCCACCCCGTTTGGCACTCTAAAATTAGACCAATTGCTTAATTGGCTCCTTGATCAATTAAAAATCTATAGTTATAAACTTTTACAATTTAGTCTTTGTACCTTAATTAACTATCAATTCAAAAAAAAATAAGGAACCAAACTTTAATAAACTTTAATGCTAACCTCATAAATATTAAATAGTAATATTTATGGACTCGAATAATGGAAATAGGGTTCCAAAATCGTCGTTTCCGACACCACTAAAAAATGGGTTGTTATAATATCTAGTTGGTTAAATTTAATTACTAGGCCTATACTATGTGTATAGTTATAGATTTTATCTATATTCTTTAATTAGATCATTCTAAGTTCCTATACTTTTTGAATTTTAAAATTTTGATCTTGATGCAAATGATAATCGTTAATCCATTAATTGAAATTTTAGTGAGCAATATGTAGAAACAATAGGCTGACATGACATTATACATATGATATGATACTATGTTTGTCACATCATATTTTGAAAATAGTAGAACTTAATAAAATTTAATAGTTATCTCTTGGTGAAGACTAAAATTTAAACATTTAAAAAGTGCATGGACTAAAAATGATCAACTAAAAGTAAATAAATTAAATCCACAATTTTTACAAAATACATTAACTAATAAAGAATTTAAACTTATAAAAATAAATTATGACTTTAGTTAAAATGATTAAACATCCTAGTATTAATATTTATTATTTTATATATAAATTATTTTAATAATATCTCGATTGTATTGGTATAGAAGTATAGATACATGTAGGTGTGTTTAAATTTCGGTTAAAACCAAATTAACAAGCCTAACCGATCTAATTCGGTTAATCGGTTAGTTAACTGATCTAGTTCAATCAAAGGTCGGTTAAAGATTTTTTAAAATCCGGTTAACAATTAATTCAGTTAAAATCAGGTAATTAACTTAAAATAGTTGAACTTAATAAATAATATTATATATTATATGTATTAAGGTATTATTAATTTGGTTAATTTGGTCAAATGAGCATTATCAATTAATTTTTTTGATATGTTTTATTTTTGTTTTAAAAAAAACATATAAATTTCGGTTAATTTATTTTTTTAATTTTGATTCAATTAACTGTTAAAAGATTAAAAAATTTAATTAATTAAGTTAATATTAATTCGGTTCAATTGATTAATCAGTTAACTGTTTGAACACCCTTGTACACATGTCACAATAAAAAATATATAAAATATTAAGAAAAGAGGATGATCCAACCTTAAAAATGGGAGGGAAGGATGATGACAGGTTAGCCGAAACGGGTAGCGTGGTCGCAACCTTGTGGGCCGCCACTTCTCTTCACGTTCACCCATCCTAATTTATTATTTATTTAATTAAAACTAGGACGGGCCACGAACCTAAGCCAGCGAGGCGCGAGCCATGTATAGATAACGAAAAAAAAATCAGAACGCTTGAGCTCAGACCGAAGAAGAAGAAAGCTGCGAACTGAAAAAAAAAAAAAAAAAAAAACTAAATTAGAAAGCAAATTTGGTAAAAAAAAGTATTAATCTCTTTGGTTTTTTTTCTAAATTTAAAATTCTATTAATTTAGTGGAGATTTTGATTAATTTGCTTAAGCTTTGCTGTTTCTTATTTATTTATTTATGTATGTAGTGTTGTGGATTGTTTTGTTGTTTTGATTTAGTTCTTGATTTTTGGTTTAGAAGAGGAGAGGAGAAGAGAAAAATGGAGTCGACGGAGTCGTCTTATGTGTCATCACCAGAGGCTGCGAGGAAGAGATCTCCGCCGCCGCCTAAATCGCCGACTTTTGGTAATTTTCTGACCTGATCTTCCTTTTCTCTCCGTTTAAGCTTTCCGTTTTGTTTGTTTTATGTTTTTTGAGTTAATGGCTTTAAATTTTGTTATGTGTTTTTTCTTTTTCCTTTTTTCCCCCCTCTAATGTAAAGATTAGTATGAGAATGGTATTTTTTTTTTCTATTTTATTATAGAACTTGAAACCCTAACCCTAGCATTATGTGCTGACTGAGGAGAAATGTGAATTGGATAGCGAGCGAGAAAAGAATGGGTTTTCAATTTTTAGCTTATTGTTTGAATGTTGCTGAAAGTATTGGAGTAGAAGGATGAGAAATCCTGGAGTTTCGCTGGCATTATCTTTTATCTGCTTTTTTTCTATAGGAACTGTGAAAGCTGAACTGACTATGAGGTCAATGGTGGTATGTGGTGTGAGGAGCTGCAAGTAAGGGTTGTTTCGGTCATGGTTGTTGGTGTTCATTTTTAAAGTACAATTAAAAGTTAGATGTGAAACCAAAGAAGATATATTGTTTGAAGTGTTTGGCTACAGTAGTCAGCTTGTCTAATAGGAATTAATGTGAATACTTTTGGAGAGCATACTATATTGAACTCAGAAATGATAAATCTTATATTGTTGTTGTAATGGATTACTTAGGTGGGAATTGATTTCTTTGACTTTGGGTGCATTTTCATGGACTTTGAAGCGGAATGCTTGGTAAGGGGAAGAAAAGAAAACTACTGGAGTGACATTTCTTTATTGTTACAGATGAAGCTCAGATTAGGACTCTAGTCGTTCCTGATATTGGACTAGGGGTGTGGTTATCTCTTATTTTCTAGTTCGCTAACATCAGTGCATGTTACACACAATTTTTGCTGCTCCCTAGCCCCCTCTGTTTCCTGCATTGTATGCATGATGTACATCACCTATTTTATGCATTTTCTTATTGTTAAGTTTCTGTGCAAAATTCTGTATGCCCTTGTTTTTAAAGGATTAATAGACGAAGTTATTGATGGAAAGGCTATATTAAATGTTTGGTTGTTTCTTTTATCTTTGAAGATATCATTGAAGTCATTGATTTGACTTCCTAGATGCTATATTTAGTAAACTAGTCCATTGAATTTATTTAAATATAAAAATATAGAACATCAAGAGCATCTCCTGTTATCTGGAGCTTGAGTTCTATCTTTATATACCTTAATTTTCTCTGAGTCATATTCTCTAGGTTTATGACTTTCCTTTTACAGTTATCATTTACTTCAGTGATTCTCCCTTGGTTTTTAAATGTAAAATGATGGATGAGATGGATTTAAGTTACTTTGCTATGCTAATAGGGTTTAGGGTTTTTAGTGACCGGTGTTGCTTGCTATTAACTAATCAAATCTATATCAAAATGTTGATAAGAGCTGCGTGAATATTGAAAATGTAAGTTCTATATTACCTTTCTTAAGATTAGATTTTCTACTTCTTTCATGTGTGAGATAAAATTATTACTATCTGAATTATTATCAGATGGCTTGTCTTAATAAGCAACACTTATTGCGCTGAAGCAACCATGTGTTATGTATTTAATGCATTTACTTCAGTCATTTTTAATGTTATAAATTACATATTGTGTGATGTCTTTTTTTCTTTTTTTTTCATTCTCAATCCTCTTATTTGTTCTTTGGGCTAAAAAGGAAGGAGATTGCTTTAATGGTTGAAAATTTCATGTTTGCTTCCAAAATTCCTCATTGACTACAAATGCATTATTTTTTATTATTATTTGAAAGCAGACTACATGTGCATTAATTATCGTAGAACTAAGTGATGTTTTTTTGCCCATTTCCTGTGTCAGAGAATGCAGAGAAGCCTACATATGTCAGGTTTCTTGTCTCCAATGCTGCAGCTGGTTCAGTAATTGGAAAGGGTGGTTCAACAATTACCGAATTTCAGTCAAAATCAGGAGCTCGAATTCAGTTGTCACGCAGTCATGAATTTTTCCCAGGAACATCAGACAGGATCATTATGGTCTCTGGAGCAATTGATGATATACTCAAAGCTGTGGAACTTATCCTTGCAAAATTATTGGATGAGGTGACCCTTTTTTTATGAATTTTAACTCTATAAATTCTCCATCTTTTTTTTTTTTATGATAACTAAGTATGTTTTTCTGGTTAGCTTAATATCAAAGATAATGATGATGCTGAACCTAGAACAAAAGTGAGGCTAATTGTTTCCAATAGCTCTTGTGGCAGCATAATTGGGAAAGGAGGGGCTACCATAAAGTAAGAATTCTACTTGGGTACTCTGATTATTATAAATGTTTTTGTTGCTATGATTTTGGCAATGCACCTGGATATGACAATTTGCTGACTTAAAATTAAAGGAATTTTTAATAATTTTTAGTAGTGTTTATATTTGTAGCATACTGAGCTGGCTTGTTTTATAAAGAACACATATTTAATCTTCCATTATGCTGTTTATTTGCAGGGATAAACTTCATAAAAAATTTAAACTACTGTTGATTTCTAGTATGTTCAAATAGGTGTGAGTGGTGATTGAACTGCTTATTTTTGGAATTGAATTATGTATGAGAATGCCCACTTAAAAGTTATACGTGACCAATTGAGTTGGGGATGATTCAACAACTTCACATACAAAGAGAGCTAACTTGGAGAGACTGACATTGAAAGTAGAAATTTTGGCGATAGGAATAAATATTGTAAAGATTATCATAATGATGATTTTGATTCATCTTAGTAAGTTACTTCTAGAATTGTGTTTTCATAACATGCTTATTCTGTAAGTAGATGGGGATGGCTTTAAGAAATGAATTATTTTAGGTATATTTGGCAAAATGTGGTAAGTTGTCGGAGCTTTTATTTCTAGAATACCTTCTGACCAAGGTTCAATCTTAGACTGTGGACAAGTTTTATGTGGATGACTTGGATCTTATTTTGAGATAACTTTATTTCTAAAAATAGTTGGTGAAGATTAAAAACTTGTTTGGCCTAAAAGTTATTTGTTTGGAGAAGCTCTTTCGGTGATTGCCTTTTGGTTTCATTATAACATCCAAAGATGGGGACTTGAGGTTTTTGAAAACAAAGCTTTCTCACACAGAGGTCCAGCTGGCAGCAATGTCTGAACTGCATGATATTTACTTTCTTTTTAAATTGAAGTACCATGGGCTTTACTTGAGCTTGTAAATCAACTTAGAATTATGGAAAAGAACTAGTCTAATGTTTATATTGTCTTGTTACTTGGGTGTTGAGTGGGCTGAGGACATGTTCCTTGAGATGGATAAGCCTATTAAATGTAACTTCCGCTTGCAAGAAAAATTAGTGTTAACCTGTGCTTTTATACATTTATTGACCACTTCCACATAAGTGAGCATGATTTGACTCGGATTTTTTTCTGATTCATAAAGTATGACTGGTCCCCAAGTGGATTATGGCTATATCCTTAACATGCTCCTTGGCTTGTAAGAAAGCTATTTTTTGTGACATAATTTGTTGTGAATGCATTATAGATGGAAGGAGAAACCCTACATTTACTAAAAATGATTGTTTAAAGTAGTCTCATGTTATATGTCTGTGGTCTGTGGTTAGTTACTATTGAAGTATTATTGGTCCTTCATTGAGTATGTCTGCCTTTTTGTAGGTCATTTATTGAAGGCTCCCAAGCTGGCATTAAGATATCTCCACAGGATAATAATTTTTATGGCTTGAATGATAGGCTGGTAACAGTTACTGGCACTCTAGATGAGCAGTTGCGAGCAATTGATTTGATTCTTTCCAAGCTTTGTGAAGACTCTCATTACTCACAAGCTATGCATGCCCCATTTTCATATGCAGGTGTGTTCTCTTTTTATTTCGCTACCGAGTCTACATTTGCATCAATTGTCTCTGCTTTTATGAACACTATTATTGCCCTTTTATCTCCCACCAGTTTCACGGTTATTTCATAATCCAGATATGCAAACAGTTTTTGATTTACCATTTCATTTTTGGCAAAGCGAAGATTTTAGCTGTGCTGTGACAATAAACAATTAAAACTAGATGTATTTCCATTCAGCTAACGCAAGCCTGACAGAAGTCATCTATCTCATTAAAGCTTTTCGGCCCTGCTATGAATTTAAACATTAAACTTAGCTGCTGTCATGATGTTTTCCGAACTCTTTTTGCGATAATGGACACATTGCCTTTGTTCTGTAACAATCATTTTTCAGTATTTCTCCTTCACTAAGCCCACCTCTGACATAAATTTTCCATCTCATTTATTGTAACTCTCTTTTGCCTTTCATATGTATTCTCTGGAAAAAAAAGTGTTTTTTTTTTTCTTTTTTAAACTCTCGAGGTGGATAGGCTAAATGTGTCTGAGAACTCATATTTTTTCCACCGGACCTGAGTCATTTAGTATGATCACAGAAACGTAAAAGCCAAGGGGCATAATGAAAACAACAAATTGGAAGGTGTTGCACCTATGTAATTTATCCTTACTGCAAAGTAATTGCAGATTTCTCATGATGGTGCTCAAATGATTGGGAAGTAAGCATAGTCTTTAATAAATGTGGCCAAAATTCATGAGATATAAGGGAAGAAGTTCCTTTATGTGTTTAAATTCCAGAAGATGACTTGTTTGGGAGTTTGTTTGCATTTTTAGGATGTGGTAACAAATTTCATTGTCAAGTAGTCTGATTCTTAACAGTCATTTTTCTTTCTAATTTATGATGAGAGTAGTCCATGATGTGCAATTGTTATTTTTCTTTGTATTATGTCCTTTGTAGAGTTCTTACTAAACACTGCTAGTAAGATTTAATTAATTTGGTCCTAGTAAGATTTCTTGTAACTTGAAATTTTAGGTATTTTCTTCTCTGGTTTTCATGGTATTCCATATGCATATATGCTTCCTTCTGTTGCTACAGCGACTTACAATTCAATGAGCTATGCACCAAATGGGGCTGGAGGGAAGTTTCCGAATCACAAGGTTCATCTCTTTCTGTGTTTTCTCTGTTCTGCCTGGTGACTGATGCTATTTTACTTTGTTCGCTGTTAAGGGAAACTATATTTATTTGTTATATTTTACTTTGGTATCTACATGGAGGATGATCACATTCTCCTTTCATTTGTTTTTGTAAGACTCTAACAATATTATTTAACCCATTTCTGTCAATTATACCTTACATACAGATTTGTTGTATAGAAGTACTATGTTACTCAAACTTGGGTATGAATGTCAGACACCGGTTTGTTCAAACTTTTTCTAATATTTTCTATGTATTTGGAGGGTTCTTAGGGGGTGTCGTGCCCATACCTTTCTTATGTCCGAATGCATCAGACGTGGATGCTTTGAGCTAAATGAAGAATAGGAGCAATATAGTATTAGTATTTCTAGTGTCATTTCAATTTTTAATTCCCTAAACCCTATTATTATTTTGCAAGTGATGACTTGCATTCTGAAATCGACTCATGCTATATGCATATATTGTAGTTCAATCGATCTTGCTTGACAGAAGTCTTTCGATATGTCTGTACAGGAGGATCATAGCAACTCTATCACGATTGGTGTTTCCGATGAGCATATAGGACTGGTTCTTGGTCGTGGTGGAAGGAATATCATGGAAATCAGTCAGGTTTATAAATGAGAAATAGATATCATTTAGTTCCATAATTTTTGCTTATGTTCTGAATTGAGCACTTTGTCATTGCAGGTAAGCGGTGCCAGTATAAAAATATCGGATAGGGGTGATTTCATGTCTGGAACAACTGACAGGTATAACAATCCCAATTTTATCAATCCACTATTAGGCATCGAGTTCCTAGCTAATTCCTTTTTTCCCTTTACCTTGTGTGACAGGAAAGTCACTATCACGGGATCACAGAGAGCAATTCATCAAGCAGAGTCCATGATACTGCAGAAAGTAGCAAACGCTAGTGAGAGGGTGATGGATTAGTTTTCCGGTTATCAATAGATTCAAAACCATTCTTGTCTGAGTTTTTTCATGGAGTGGCTTATGACTTCTTCACATGGTTCAGCTCAAAACATATCCACATTCATTGGCATGCAATGAGTTAATTGAGAAAGCTATAAGTGCATGAAGGTAGCAGCAAGAAGGGCAAATTTTTATCGAGTACAGCTCTTGTTAGGTATTCTTCGGAACATATAGACTAATTTTATTGATTTTAAAAAAAAAAAAAAAAAAAAAGGAAACAGATTTTAGAATAGGTTATCATTTGCATAACTGAATTCAAATTAGCATAATTTTCATTTGGTTATATAATTGTAACAGCTAGCTGTTGTTTACTTTTATTGAATATTTGAACTATACATCTTGAGAGGTTACTCTTCTTGACATTGGATTTATGCAGCATTTCTAAACACATCCTCTGGTTTAGCTTGATTTTAATGATGCTTTAGACAACCAATTTTTAGGTTATAGGGTTTAAAATGTATTAAAGGTTAATATTTTAATAATATTTCTAAATTAAATGGAAGGGACTCAAGTTAAGGTTTTAATATTCATAGGTTATAGTTTTTCAGAAAATATTTAAATTTAAGTGTCAGGAAGAAACTTTAGATCAGAAAAAGAAAGATTTACAACTTATAATTATTATTTCAATGAATTTGAAGAAGTAGATGCAGATATTAATTGTTGAATACTCAATTCTTTGAATCTTTATTACTTATGTGATTTAACTGATTTGGATATTCAAACCTGTTATTTGACCCTTTTTATGAGAAATAGATTTAAATATTTCAGTGTTGTTTGAATCGGACTGCATCACTCAGTTGATTGGATTGAGGTATCGGCCTGGAGAGTAATTTTGAACTGGTTAGCTTGAAAATTGGTATGAATTGATTGAACTAGTGGTTGAATTGGAATTTTTTTAATTTTTAATTTTTTTTAATCGGTCCAATTGAACCGGTCGAATTAATGAATCAATGAATTGGCTAATTTAATTACCGATCCGATTTTAAAAATATATTATTGAGTGGAAATATATTTTGGGCAAAAAGAAATTGCAGATATACACTAATAATATTGTCTAATTCAGGATAGAGTCCAATTTCGTAATATGAAGTGGTTATGTTTAAAAATTACAAATGTTGAACTTAATTGGATTAAATTGACTCACCGAGTAGCTCGATTGAGAAAATGGAACAAATTGGGATGTTGAGGACAGGACAGAGAAACTTATCATTGGTTCATGTTAGGGACCCGAATCTATTATAACTTTATTACTTAAATTATGGCTACCTGGGTTTTACATAAAAATCTGAATTATAAAAGTACATTTTAGAATAAATAGTTGTATCTTGATAAAAAAAAAGAAGAAGTGGAAAGCAATAAGAATATTCAGTGTTTTCCAATATATGAGGACCCTCTAGCTTAGTTGCCTAGAAACAAATTTGGAAATATAGGGGAATCAATAACTAAATAAATTATGTAACGATGACCAAATCTCATCTCTCATCTTTATTATTTCCACTTCCCATACGTTTTAAAGTTTTTTCATATTCAGATCTACGTTATAATATTATTTTAATTTTTTACTTAATATAAAATTTTCAACAAAAAAATATTAAATAAGATAAGTAGATAGGTAGTCACTTTTGACTTAATGTAAAATATTAAGTTCATTTTATTCTATTAAATAATTGAAATAAATTATTTTTTAAATGAAATGTTTAAATTATTATATTTATTTTTTATCCAAAATTATTCAAAATGAGATAAATTATTATATTAATAAGATAAAATTAAGAAATAAATTTTTTTAATAATTAATATTTATTTTAATCCAATAACATAATTATATTCTGTACCTATATTTACTAATTTACTAGATGATTTTTTTTTATATAAATTTAGCAAATTCAACACTTAAATTTTTAGTTTATCAAACATACCCTAAATAAAGCAAAATGATAATCCTTTCCCTTATTTGGATACATATTTTAATGAAGGAACGAAAAAAAAAAAAAAAGGGAATCCCTCACTTCCCTTTATTTTACTTTATTTTTTTTAATACCCCAATTTAGGGGAAAAGAAACTTAAAACAATTTGAATTAGGTAAAAAATCAAATTTGTCCTTCAAAAATTTTATTATTAATAATTTATTTTTAAAATTTTTTAAAAAAAATTGGGTAAATAAATAGAGATCAATTACAGAAATAAAGCGATTGCACTACAAATTGAGTCCCCATCAATCCAAATTTGCTCAATAATTTCTTTAGGAATTTCCTTGAACCTAATAGACCCATATGGATTCTTTGCATTGCACCAGCCAATATGTGGATTGTAGCATCAGCTTATCTTGCTACCTTCTGTAAAACCACTTGCCACTTTCTACTACAAAGTTCATTTATTCTAATTACTAAATCCCTATTCGACTTACCACGAGAATTGTTCAAGATTGCTGAAAGGGCTTGGGCACAATCCGTTTCAACAATGATATTATCCCATTTAACATCCCAAGCCACAACAAAAGCATCATAAATCGCCCAAAGTTTTGCCTACTCAACACTATATCTACCAATATTCCTACACACACCTCCAAGCCATCTTCCCATAACATCTCTCGCCACAACAATAGCAAAAGCAAATCCCAAATTCGGAGATCTTGCCCCATCCGTATTTAATTTAATGACCTCCGACGAAGGAGGAACCCAAAGATTACAACGGCTAAGATTTCTAGAAGAACCAACAGATGGAACATGACAATGCTTAATAGAATTTGCCCAACTCCACGAGGAGATAAGAATATTCTTTAAATCAACATCCACCCCTTGGAAAATCTACATATTTATCTGTTTCCACATATTCCAACAGATTATACCAAACGGAAACTACCACTCAACCTCAATATATACTAGATCAAACTCATTCCTTAGATTTAAAGAAATCCATTCAAATAGCGTTGTTAAGTATGACTCCTATTTCAGTCAAATTTGAGAAATAATATTCTTGTTAAACTCTGTTTATTTGTTTCAATCAAACTCTGATTAGTTTAGATTATTTTATTATTTATTTGACCTATGAATTTAGCCTATAAATAGGCTCTTTTACAACCTTAGAAAATACACTCACTAGAGATTAGAACTCATAACATATTTAGAGAATTTTGTGTTTACATTTTGAGGGTTCTTTATTTTTAGATTTTCGGAGTTTAGTTTTTCTCTCCATCTTTTGTACTCTTCGTTCTTTTATCATTATAGTAAAATTATCTTTGCCTATGATTTTTAATCCTCTTTGGAGGTGTTTTTTCACTTTAAATTTGTGTTCAATTTCTTAATTTCTTCCGCTATTTTTACTTGTTCGTTGCTTAATTGGGTCAATCCCCAACAAGTGGTATCACAGCTAGTTTAATTTTCGCAGATCAGCCCGTTTAGAGATGGCAGCAACAAGGTTTGAAATTGAGAAGTTCGATGGTGTCACAAATTTTAATCTGTGGCAAGTTTGGATGATGGCAATTCTAGTTCAAACCGGCTTGAAAAAGGTTGTTACCAAGAAAAAGCCTGAGAATCTAAATCAAAGAGAATGGGAAGAGCTTAAAAAAAAGGCCTTATTTGCAATCCAATTGTACCTCGCAAATACGATATTACAGGAGGTATTAATGGAGAAGACCTCATCCGCTTGTGGAAAAGGTTAGAAACTCTTTATGCGACTAAATCCCTAGCTAACCGTTTACTGTAACAAAAATCTCTAGCTAACCGTTTAGCGTAACACCCCAAAATTTGGGGTTAGAAGTTTTGAGATTTATAAGTAGGGCAGTGGCTAGATCAAACAATTGGGTTTTTTGCTGTGTTTTATGTCAGAATGGGCCTGGTGGTCTGGTGGTTGGTTGTGTGTTAGTTTAGCTTAGGGTCCCGGGCTCGAATCCTCATGTGTGTTCAGGGGAATTTGTTTTGTTTTTGTTGTCTTTAAGTTTTAAGTATTTAGTTATTTATTTTGATTTTTAATTTATTTTATTTTTTGGAAGTAAAAGGGAAAAAGATCCCAAAAATCTGTGTTTTTTTTCTTTCCTCTCTGTTTTCTTCATATGAGTTTTTTTTTTCTTTTCTTCTTTGCTCTTCTTTTGAGATTTCACAAAAAGATATTTTTGCGTTCCTCTACCATTGATTTCTTCTAGTCGTCACTTCTATTTGTTTCTCCTTTTAATTTTGTTTGAAATCGTTGGGTTCCATTGGACTTTTTTTTGTATTCGGGTAATTCAAGGAATCGAGTGGGAAAAAATTGTGTTGAGGAGGCATTTCGATCTTTATTGGTGCTTGAAATTGCGAATTCAGGTATAGGGTCGAAAACCTTTCTGTTCCTTTAATGAATTGCTATTTAGGTTCTGCGATATTCGACAATTTCGGTGTGTTTTCACAATTGTTTATTATAGGTATTTTTTTTCTAGTTGATGGTGAATCATAGGAAAATCTGTAATTTCTAGTATACTTTTGAGTTTAGGTAATTGAGGGGTCGATTTTGTGGTGAATTACATGTTATTCAGGTTGTTTCGGTTTTGTTTCGTGACCACACGGGTGTGTGCCCCAAAAGGGTGGGTCGCACGACCGAGTGAATTTGGAAATTTGGGTTTTTTTTATGATTTTTGGTACTATACGGCTTGGCCACATGGGCATGTGTCCCCACACGGGCGTGTGAGATCTCCATACAGTTGTCTCATCTGCTCTTAATTTTTAGTACTTTTGGACAGTGAGTTACATGGGCTGCTTACACAGGCTTGTGCCCCCTCCACATAGGCGTGTTTGGCCTTTACATGGGTGTGTAGACCCCCACACGGCTTGGGCACTTCCACACGGCCATGTGGCCTTATGTCGCCAATTTTTGTACTTTGTCTGTTTTTGACTTGTTTGTGACCCTGTGTGTTCCAACCCATGGTAGGGCCTTAGCAAGGGTGGTTGGGACTTTGTTTTGGCTCGAAAATATTTGTTATAAGCAATCATTGCATTAGTTAAGTGACTCGTTAATGTGATATTGCCTAATTTTTTAGTATTGTGACGTATGATTTTGGATTTGGTCAATTGAACATGCATACTTCCGATTTTGTTTAATTGGTGTGTGACTATTTAGAAACTGTGTACATCGATTCTGTAATTGATTGACTAATTACGAGCTTCTGTGTCAGTGTGATTGATAGTGTTTGGTGTGAATTTTTACATTTGCATTATGATTTCGGGTTTGGGATATGAAGAGAAGGAAGTCTTGTCTGATTTGGCAGTTTAAACTGCAATACGTCTATATAGTGGTTTACCGCACAGTACGATACTTCTAGCAGCACAGCTCCATATTTTATTTACGCGGCTTTGTTCCACATGCATGGTGTGTAGGGTTGGATGGGCCTTTCGAGGTCTTATGTGGTTTGCAAGGTTGGTTGAGTTTCTTATAGCTCATTTGTGGTGTGAATGGGGGACAAAGAGGTGTTTGGTTGGATGGGTGAGTTTCATGTTAATGCATTTCTTCCGCATTTTGTCTGTCTGTCGGTTAGATTGCGAGATTAACGGTATATAGATCGATGTGTTCAGTACTAATGGTTCTATTTTGGTTGTGATGATTATTTGGATATTAGATTGCCATTGTGATTTTTTTATTATAGCACTTTGTCGAGACCATTTTTAAATCGAGTTTTTGGAAAATAGGAATCGACTTTAAGAAAAACAAAAACGGGAGTCGCCACCAATCTTTTTAGGTGTGATTGGATCACCTTATAAAATGTTTTGTTTTAAAACATTAATTTTGGTCTACGAAAGTAGAGAAAACGGATTCGAGAGTCGGTTACGTACGAGGAAGGGTTAGCACCCTCGTAACGCCCAAAAATTAGTACCTAATTGATTATCGAGTGTCTTTAATGTCGGAAATTTAAAAGTTTTAAGATACAATCCTCTTTTTTAATTAGAGTGTTTTAATTTGAAAAATTAAGGCTCACTTATTTCAAACGAGTCAAAACATGACATCCAGTAAGTTAGGATGCAACATTTTAAAACCTTCGAAACTAAGCTCGTCTTTCGAAAATTTCTATCTCGAAACAACAAAACGGCATATCTAGTAAGTTAGGACACTATGTTTTGAAATCTCGAAATAATTGTTTAAGTTTTGAAAACTCAAAATCACTTAGAAGGGTGCTTGACTATTCGAACTCAACGAGAAAAGACGCAACCCAGTAAGTTAGGGCACTACCTTTCTCGAAGTTTCCAAACATCAAGCATTGCCTTTTATTTTATTTTTTTAAAAAAAAACCTTGGAATATTATTTTAAATGACGTTTTAAGATGACATATTAATGCATCATGAAGCATAGATGTACAAAATATTCTAACATTTCCATTCAAACATAAATAATATCATTAAGACAAAATTAAATAACATGAACATATGTTTAATGAAAAAAAAAATCATACTAGGGTAAATATAAGATAATAAACAAATAAAAACATGATTAAACTAAAAGAAAAACATAATACATGCAAAAATTATACAACAATATATATCATAAAATAGCACATAAAAGAAATAATTAAACATAGCATATAAAAAAATGAAACTATGCACAAATAAGATAAATGAGATACACTAAAAAAATGAATAAATAGAACATTTAAAAATTATAAAAATATAATGCAATAGTTCAAAATACATGAAATGATAATATAATATATATACATGCATAGAAAATATATATTTGAAAATAAACTATATAAAAGGATTAAATATTATAATATATAAAATACATAATCAAATGTATAAAAGATAGGAATAAATATACATATTTGAAAAATGAAGAAATTAAAATAGTTGAAAAACTAAGATAGACGAAGAATAAAATAAGAACAAACCATAGAGAGAGTAAGAACGCAAGAGGGAGAGAAATTTGAGTGAATGCTCTCAAGAATTCTTATTGCTTCCTAAAACTCAAGTGTGTTTACAATGAAGGGAGAGGCCTCTATTTATAGTTGAACCTGTAATACCCCATACTCGTACCTGAGACCGGGATAGGATACGAGGTATTACCGAGATTTTTAGAATAATTTCAATTAATTTATATTATATAGTATTCATTTGCATGTTTCATGTAACATCCTTTTCATATATTCAATTCAAAATATCATATAAAATAAGATACAATACTTAAATTGTCATATTTACATGCTCATTCAGATATACTGAACCTACTCAAGCTAAATTGCGAAAATACCAAGATCTAAGGGTATATTGGCAATTTATCATTTTCCCAATTTTCACCCAATCTTAAATTGATAATTTCATTCAATTTATTAATTTAGATAATAAACAATTTCAATTCATTCCCTTCAATTTAGTCATTTTTGACATTTTTACAAAATTGCCCCCTATAGTTTTACTTTTATTCAATTTAGTCCATGAGCTTAAAACATACAAATTAGCCATGCTAGCTGAATATTCATATATATTTTCCACCTCCTCCTCTCCATTCCACATCCTTAATGTATATAACACACTTGTAAGTAACATTATCTATAATTTTTATTATTTACTTTTATAGATATTCAAGCTGTCCATCTGTGTCATAGTCACTAAATTATTTATATATGGAGCTATAAAACTCCAAATTAAGATCCGCTAATTTTCCTTAAAATTAGACTCATATATCTTCTTACTATAAAATTTTCAGAATTTTTGGTTTAGCCAATAAGTACAGTTTATTCTTTAAAGTTATCCCTGTTTTTCTGTCTGACAGTTTCGACTCTCCTTCACTAAAAATTAATTATCTCACAGTAAAAAACTCGGATAATATTCCTGTTGATTTCTCCTGAAAATAGACTCATTAGGGATTCTAAACATATAACTTTAGGACTCTAATTATTTTTCTCCAATTTTTGGTGATTTTCCAAAGTCAGAACAGGGGAACCTGAATTCATTCTGACCTTGTCTCACAAAATTCATTATATCTCATAATTTACAATTCAATTGCTTATAACATTTCTTCTATAAGAGACTAGACTCAATAATCTTTAATTCCATATTTTATTCATCCTCTAATTCAATTTCTACAATTTTTGGTGATTTTTCAAACTTATACTACTGCTGCTGTCCAAAATAGTCTTAGTACAAAATGTTGATTTTTCTACTTTTAATTTCAAATTAATCCTAACTAAATTCACTTACTTTTTCTATCTCAATTCATACTTCATTTCTATTCAAATTTTGTCCAAACTCATACTGAACTATTAAATTTCCAGCATATTTTCCTAATTTCGAAATTTCATCAATTTAGTCCCTACAACATAAAACTTATGAATTACTTTACAATTCAATCCTTATTTCATTTCTAACTTGAATTCCTATCAATCTAACACCTAATTCATCTTTTTATTCAACATAAACAATATTTAGAAATCTAATATCTTTCAAAATATTCAATTAATTCATCAAAACCTTGTCCCAAAGCTTCTAAAACATCAAAATTAAGTAAAAGGGCTTGATTGACTTACCTATTAAAGTTTAAAGCTTCAAAACCATGATTTTCCCTTTTCTTTCTTTCTTTCCTTTCTTTCTCCCTGTTCTTCTCTGTTTCGTTTCATCCTTTTCTTCCTTTTCTATTCCTTTTTCTTTTATTTCCTTTACTTTATATATATAATAATAATAATAATGATAATAATAACTTAATAAATATCTAATTAATATCAAATATTTATTTTACATTTGTATCCATTTATATCCACACACTTGTCACAATTTAATATATTTATTATATATATAAAAATCTTATAATTATTTAATTAATAAATATCTTTTATAATCAAATACATGTATTACAAATGTATGTATTTTTATTTATACACTTGTACCAATCATTTCCATACATTTATCACATTTTAATTTATTCATTGTATAATATCAATTTAATACTAATAAATATATTAATATTTATTTAAATAATAAGTAAATACACACATGTATTACAAATGTATTTACACTAATTATTTCACATGTATTTTATTTTTGCCATACACTTGTATCATATTATTAGTATACACTTGTCTTTCTTTTCTTTATTTCCTAATAAAATAATAAAATAATTTAATATCAATTAAATTATAATAATAAACTAATCTAAGAAAATACTAGATTCTTCCATCTTTTGCCGCCTAAATTCATACATTAGGCATAATTGCCTATTTGGTCCTTTTTAATTTTTTTAATCTATAATTAAACTTTCACACTTCATTCAATTTGGTCCTTCTACTTAATTACTCTTAATTAAATTAAATTCACTTAATTAAACTCTAATTGACCACTCATTTTACTTCGTAAATATTTATAATAAATATTTACGAATCTATTTTTCAGAAACAGAGACCCAAAAATACACTTTTCTGGCATCGGAAAATTCGGGTCATTACAGAACCTCCTCAAATCCGACGGTACAGATCAATTACATCAACGGTTAAGATTAAAATGTATCTACAAATTAAATCTCTAAGATTACAAAATCATATCTTCTAAGATTGCATATCATATCTAAGATTGCAATCATATCTAAGATTGCATATCACATCTAAGATTGCATATCATTGAAGATTATATTTCCATATGAGTCAAGCTTATAGATGGACCTTAAATGTTTTCAAGTAATGGGCCATTCCGATCGGGCCAAATTATATTTGTAATGCTGGACTGAACTTGGACTTCGTTTTTTTTTGGGGTTTATTATTTTTATTTTTGGACTTATTTCTGGGCTCGGGCAAAATTGGGTGTCTACACACTTAATTTTTATTTTTTTCTGTCGTTTTGATCTCACATTGAGCTCGTGTAGCTCACCCCCTCAGTTTCCCTTTTTCAGGTATTTCTGTGTGCTGTTGTTGAACTCGATATGTCGGAGGTCTTAGATAGCCACACTTTAGAATCAACTTTAAAAGTATTCTCATAAATTCTGCATTTATAAATAAACGGTTTGAATTGTAAGTTTTTTTTAATATTGTGGTATAAATTTTGGGTTTTACGCACGTAAGCGTTTTTTGGACTAAAATTTTTGTAATATCGAGATTTTTTAACGAAGAGTTTTATGTAACTTAAACACAGTTTATTTTCTAGATGGTTAAACTAAAATTTTACCTAGGATCACTTTGGTGATTAATGTAACCCCCGAGATTTGGTCTAAACTTCTAGGCCGGGTTTTGGGGCGTTACATTTAATGTTGAAACAATATCTATTTATGTTTAGTATGAACGAAGGTGAGCTTCTTAGATATCACATCGGTCAATTCATTACTCTTTTAATTGATTTAAAGAATGTTGAGGTTCAGATTGACGATGACGATCAGGCTATGCTATTATTGTGCTCTTTACCCTCTTCATACAAGTCTTTCAAGGAGACTCTAATTTATGGCAGAGACAAACTCTCATTCGAAGATGTAAAGGGTCATTTGTTAAGTAGAGACAAACTCGACAATGAGTTTGGTTTAGATAGCAAGGCATATGGGCAAGCTTCCGTTTGGTAGCATCAAAGAAGCGAGACAAAAGGTGTCACTATTGTAAAAAGTTAGGTCACGTCAAAGCATACTGTTATAAATTGTAAAATAAAAGGATTGCTAAGAGTAACAAGGAAGATATAGCTGGTGCTAATTTGGCCGACGAAAGCGGTGATGATTTCTTGTTAGTGTCAAAGAGCGAAAGCTCCAAGCTTATGTCTAAGTGGATCCTAGATTCAGGATGTTCATTCCACATGTGTCCCAATGGAGAATGGTTCTCTACATACAGTTTAGTTGAAGGTGGAGTTGTGCGCATGAGAAACGATTCATCCAATAAGGTAATTGGTATTGGTACTGTTAAAATTAGGATGCAAGATGGGACGATTAGGACACTCTCAGATGTCAGGTATGTACCTGATTTAAGAAAAAATCTCATCTCCTTGTATATTTTAGACTTGAAAGGATGCAAAATCAACATTGAATCGATCGATATTAAAGTATCTCGTAGAGCTCTCGTTTTATTAAAAGGTAAAAGAACCGACAGTCTTTATATTCTAGAATGTTCTATAGTAACCGGTGAAATTAGACGTCTCTTGTCCGTTATGGAATTGAAGTCAACTCGTTTGGAGCGGAGACAACTTGGTCATAGAAGGGAAAAAGATATGACCATTTCGTTGAAGAGAGGTTCTCTTTTGGATGTAGGTTTTGAAAAGTTAGGGCACTGTGTTCGTCAAAATCAGACCCGAGTTAGTTTTGATTTGGTAGTGTACAAGTCGAAAGCTAGAAGTCTTTCAATTTCTAAGCACAAATTCAACTCAGTTAATTCTCTGCATAGTTCAAGATAGGCCCATGGCGGGCTTTGGCAAAGATGGCGTTGTGGAAATATGAGTCAAGGTGGAGATTTGTTAAGTATGACTCTTATTTCAGTCAAATTTGAGAAATAATCTTATTGTTAAACTCTGTTTATTTGTTTCAATCAAACTCTAATTAGTCTAGATTATTTTATTATTATTTGACCTATGAATTTAGCCTATAAATAGGCTATTTTACAACCTTAGAAAATACACTCATTAGAGATTAGAACTCATAACACATTTAGAGAATTTTGTGTTTACATTTTGAAGGTTCTTTGTTTTTAGGTTTTCGGGGTTTAGTTTTTATCTCCGTCTTTTGTACTCTTCGTTCTTTTGTCATTATAGTAAAATTATCTTTGCCCGTGATTTTTTATCTTCTTTGGAGGGGTTTTTCTACATTAAATTTGTGTGTTCAATTTCTTAATTTCTTCCGCTATTTTTACTTGTTCATTACTTAATTGGGTAAATCCCCAACAAGCAGGATGAAAAAAAACTGCATAGAACATCTACTAGGGATAAGTTGATCCACAGCACACAAGCCTTAAAACAATCTTGAAAAACATGGATGATAGATTCTTTAGAATTACCACAAAGTAAGCAAGAATGATCACCAACCATACCTCTTCTGAATCTTTTGGCATTCGTTAGTAAACATTCATTGAAAACCAACCAGATGAATTGTCTAATTCATTAAGGCCCCTCAAAAGACCAAGCCAATTTCCATTTATTGTCTACAGGTTTCAAACTGTTTTGCATCAAGTGATTATATGTTGATTTGACAGTAAATCCGCCATTAGTAGACCGGTTGGAAGTCAGTTCATCTTGCCCAATAAAAGGATTTGGAGGCGGGATACTTGCAATAAAAGGAACCAAATTCCTATCTACCATACAATGCCAAAAATTCCAATCCCAACTACCGTAAGCTAACGTAACCTTACAGAGGGTAGTATCCATGTTAATGAGATCCCTATTACGGCAAGAGTTAACAAGAGGACCAATTTCCGAAACCCAATTATCTGTCCATACCTTGATTAGTCTACCATCACCAACCGACCAAGCAAAACTCCGACGCAAGAGAGGCCACACCTTCGAAAAGGGCCTCCAGACAAAAGAGCATGAATCTCTCGAGATGTCTACTGGACAAATTTCTTTAACTTTATATTTAGCACGGAGAAGCTAAACCCATAACGCTTGCTGGTTAAAGAGAAAATTGATTAGAATATTTGTATTAAAGGATGTATTTAATCTTTTTAGATGATTAGGTATTTATTTATTAAATTTACATTTAAAATTTTAATAATTTAATCCTTAGAATATTTGTATCTTTCTACAATATTTAAATTAATTTTGTTATTAATTATTTATATAAAGGATAAATTTGGAATTTTAATGTAAAATAAATAATTCCTTTTCCTTTCCACTACTTATCCAAATAAAAAATATTAGTTCCTTTTCCTTTATTTTCTTTATAATTTTTAATTATCTAAACAATAATTAAATATACAAATGGTTTCCCCTTCTTTCATTTCTTTCCCAATTCTTTAGTAATAATTAAAACTCTTATTAGACACCTATTTATCACGAACTCAAATTGTAACACCCTTCTCAATTATATAAAAAAATAATTTATTACCCAACAAATATAAATTCAAAATATAAATAATTTATTTTATTTGAATATTCTCATATTTTCTTTTGAATTCCTTTTATTATAAGTAATAATTATATAAAAATACAAAAGAAGAGAAATAAATTAAGTACCAAGTATTATTCATTGTAATTACTGATGGTACAATAATGCATGATAATATGAAACATAGTATCTAAAATGCTTTACTAAAGACTTGGAAGTCTTACAATATATATATATATATATATATATATATATATATATATGCAAGCCCCTCATGCAAATCCATGCAAATACTAACACAATTCTATACATCTCTATACCTAAATAAAATATTCACCCATTCATTAGTTTATGGTGAATAATCATCATCTCCCCCACCACTGCCGTATCCTGAACCATAACCAGACCCACTTCCATACCCTGAACCATGTCCATAACCATTGTCGCCGCCACCACCACCACCTCCTCCTCCTCCTCCTCCTCCACCACCACCTCCACCTTCACCTCTACCTCTACCGCCACCACTTCCGTATCCAGATCCACTTCCGTATCCATAACCTGAGCCATGTCCACCTCCACTACCTCCACCTCCGCCTCCTCCTCCTCCTCTACCACCGCCCCCACCACCTCCTACACCATTTCCATACCCAGACCCGTATCCGGACCCATATCCAGACCCATACCCTTGGCCTGAACTCGAGCCACCTCCACCTCCTCCTCCTTCACCACCACCACCACCTCCTCCTCTACCATAACCTCCTGAACCGTATCCGGAACCCCTTCCAGAACCATACCCTGAACCATATCCAGAACCTGAACCCAAACCATTAGCACCACCTCCACCTCCACCACTTCCTCCCCCTCCTCCTCCACCACCTCCTTTTCCTACACTCCTAAATGACCTAGCAGCAAAGGCCAAGTCCACTAGCAATAAAACCAAAAACGCAGCACCAATAACCTTAGAGCTGCCCATTATTTTGAAGCTCATGAAAAAAAATAAAAAGAAAATAAGCTCAATGCAACACTCAATACCACTCTCAGAATACAAGAAAAATGAACAAGCCTGCTTTTGATTGAGCAAAAGATTAAGGCCACGCTCCTCTATTTATAGGCATCGCCAAAAAAAATATAAAAAAAAAAAAACTTAAATAACTAATCTAAGTATCCCAAAAAGCCAGCTGAAATTCTAGTGTTGAGCTGATGATAGCAAAGATATGACAATTTTCATGTTTGGTTTGATGTATTTATCGTCCGTAAATCATGTTATTTTTATATAATATTTTATTTACGAAATTTGTATATTCGTATTTTTGTTTTCTCATCCAACTATAAAATATTATATTTTTTTATTAATATATATAATATTATATTTTTTTATTAATATATATTTGTAGGGCGTTTTTATTTTTTATATCTTTTATATAAAAAAAATCACCTAATAGAATTTGAATTTGAGACATTTCATTTGTTTATTATATCAACTTATTTAATATATATATTTATTATAGAAATAAATCTCAAAATTATACGCGAATTTTGATTTGATGTAATTATATAAATGAAACTTTGATTGTGATTTAAATGTATATATTATACTTAAATTTTGATTCAATCATACACATTTAAAAAAATAAATATAATTATTTGTATATGCTATATTTGAACATAAAATATTATTATTATATCAATAATTGTATTAATAATTTGTAATAATTAAATTAAATAAGAAAATCATATATAAACGTACACATTAGTATATTATATAATTTGGTGGTGGTGGATATGATAACAATAACAAAAAGAATAACGCGGCGGAGGAACGTAGCTAGTGATAGTGGCGTTGAGATTGTGTGTGGGGGAGGTGGATTACTACTTTACTGTCTTCTTCAACAATAAAGCTTTTTATTCTTTCCCTCCAACTTTCTGACTTAGGTTTCTTTAACTTTATATGCTTTGGGATATAGCAATGGGACCGGTAGGGGTGCATGAGGTTTCAATATTTTTGGACATTTTAAATTTAAATTATTTTTAGATTTTATTTATTCTGAATTTTAACTTTTAGAGAGAAATTAATATAAATTACACATAAATTTTGATATATTATGTAATATAACATGTGAATTTTGATTTGACGTAATTATATATATATATATATAAATTTTAATCTTGGTTGGAATATATATATATAAGTTTGATTTTAATTCAATTATAATCATTTAGAAAAAAATAAATCAATCCAATCATTCTCATAATATTGAGTAAATTAAATTGTTTGTATATGCAAAAGAATAAATCTAAAATGTTGCTAAAAATTATTACCATGTTAATGATTTATACAAACTGAACAAAAATCAATATTCATGTATCAAAATGTACATTAAATTAAAATAAGTTCATGGTTAAAATATAATTTTTAAGTCAAATTACAAGAGTAAAAAATATTAAAAAAAAAAGAGTTAGAGGATCAAGTGTGTAAATTGGTCTAAATAGTAAATTTCATTTGTTCAAAAATTTATAATTGTCAAATGTTGTGCCTATAAGTGTTATCAGTTCGGGTTTTTTGAATTTTTTTAAATGTTGATCATAATTTGGTTCTCGAATTTTTTATATTAATTACTAATTTAAATTTTTAGATTTATTTTGACAAAATAAGTTTTATTTTTATGGATTTTAATACTATTTAGCAAAGTTTTCAAATTTTTCTCATTAATATTTTTAAAAAATAATAATTTTTCAAGTAAATCAATAACTTTTATATTTTTTTTAAAAAAATTATTTTTCAAGTAAATTAATAACTTTTATATGATATTTAAAAAAAAACTATTTTTTCATTATTTTAAATATAAAATATTTATTTTTATAGCATAAAAATTTAAATTAATTATAAATAAATAAAAATTTAATTTAATTTAATTTTAAAAGTAAAACTAAAAAATTAATAATATTTATTTTGTCATTAATATTTTTTAAAAATAATAATTTTTCAAGTAAATCAATAACTTTTATATGATATTTTTAAAAAAATTATTTTTTCACTATTTTAAATATAAAATATTTCTTTTTATATCATAAAAATTAAAATTAATTATAAATAAAAATAAATTTTATTTAATTTTTGATAATCACAATTTTTTATTTTACATTCCTTAAACCGTCCAAACATCTCTATTTATATGAGTTTTTGATTTTTTTTTTACTTAGCGTTGGTCATGCCATATAAATAATAATCTAACTAATAAATAAAGTAATTTCAAATTTTATTTCAACCCCTCGTCAATTATGCACTAATTAATAAATGATAAAATATAATCTTGAGTCTTGACAACCAAATGATTATAATGGCCAAGAAAACTTTTTTAAAAGTCTAACAAATGATAAACACACGGCAATTCGATAATTAATGTATACATTTACCTATAGATTTTGACAATTTGATCCCTCATTTTGTTGGTGTTTTTTTCTAGGTAATATTATAATTTGGAATAGAAGGAAAATTTTAGATTCAAGGACTGACTTATTAAATATTAACTAATTAAATTAAACCTCATATTCAAATTTACCCTTTCGTCAGACACCAATTTTAAAGAGTAAGAAATAAAGTAATTAAGTCTCAATTTAGATTTACTTATATATCAGCACAATCGATTGAGTTTTAGTTCAATTAATATCAATATTATTATCAGTGCAAGAGAACGTAAATTCAAATACGTTAAAATGTATTATTCTTCTATTTAAGAATTGTTGACCTTTCATGCGTATAATATTAATAAATTGAAATTATAAAAAAAAAAAAAAAAACCCTCAGAAAGAGGACTGTCTGATGGTGTTAGTCATTTATACAAATCATACATCTGGAAGACCTAAAACTCAAAAAGGCGACATATATATAATTCCACTAACTCACCTACCCAAATTCCCCAATATATATATATATATCTTAAAATATGGTAATGGGATTGTTTCTTCTCTCTTAATCTATAGGTTTAGATTGACATGTGGCCTTTTTACTTTCATACGATGCTTGCCTAACCATATGTACTTCCTCTTCCCTAGCATGCTTGCTTCCCATTTGCTTTCAATCATGCCATTTTTCCAAATTTAAATGGAGGGAAATTAGAGTCTATTTCATACTTTTCTTGTAATGAATTACAGCTACTAAGCACTTTAACTAGTTTTTGCACTAACATTAGCTACATTCCATATCATTTTTAAATAAATTCATAATTATACACATCAATTAAGCTTATTCAATTCAGATTGGTCAGCCATCTATCTTCCGAACTTCTTAAAACTACAAACTAATCAATCCGTATAAAATTGCTTTAACTTTGTTTTTCTTTTATTAAGTGATTTACATTAATAATCATTTAAGTATGTATTTTTTATCATTTAACTATGAAAAATTATAAAATAATTATTCGATTATTTAATTTTATCTCACCTAATTATCTTAAATTTTTAGGTGTTCTCATTTTTGTCAGCCGGAAACAAAAGAAAATTATAGTTAATTAGCAATTTTATCTTTTTTATTAAAATAATTTTATAAATGATAAAAAATAGTTCCATTGGTTTGATCTTATATCTACCTAACCTTTAAAAGGTATATATTTATGTGGTTTTCATATTATTTCATGTGATATTGGTGTATTGTTTAGAATTTCTAGATTAGAGGTTGAAAAATGACTGTTCAATTTTGGAGTATAATTTTTTTTCCCACTTTTTACCTGTCATATAGATATAGATCTACACATTGGAGATAATATCCTTCCATTTCATATGCCCACCGTCCATTCCACAATGCTGTACACGTTAGTTGGTCACTTAATATTTAGGGTGACTAAAATGAAATCCTAGCAATTTAATTATCTAATTTTTAGAGTGCTTTTATTTTAGTCATTTAAGTATTAAATTTTTAACGATGGTTAATTATACACGCCACATCATGTTTATATTTCCATTTTGGTCACCTAAAAAATTTTTAAGCATTAGTTTGGTTAAAAAATTTAATGTTAAAGTGAAAAAAAACAATAAAAACTAAAATAATACCCAAAAATTGTCAAATTGTACTTATTTGTCCCATTGTTGAAATTCTAAATTTCTTTTTTTTTTAAATTAAATTTTATAACATCAAAATAAATTGAATAAATTGTTGAAATTATTAATCCAGTGATAATATCAATGGGTTTGTTACTATAATATTAAAATTAATTAATTTAATCTCCTTTTAAGATTTAAAATTTTATTTTATGTTTTCAAATTATCCTTAACGAGATCAACTCAAATAACTTATATTTAATAATTATCTATAAAACTTAAATTTCTTTTGATTATATAATCTCGAATCTTCCGCTGAAAAAATCATTAAAATTATGAAAAAAGCCTAAGTTTCTAGATTTTATGGAATGAAAATTAGGAATGAAAAAAGCCTAAGTTTCTTTTGATTATTCTATCTCTTTTAGAAGATACAATGCCTCCACTCAGACTCGAACCGAGATGCTCTAGCACTACTTCCTAATAGCAGCGTGTCTACCGATTTCACCATAGCTGCTTGTTCGAAATCATAATAACCCATTTTTTAGTCAATCGTCGAGATTGAAGGTGAATGGGTCAATTCAATGTAAAATGTCAAAGAAAAAAATAGTTGCAATTAATTAAATTAATTTTTATTTATTTGTTTGGGTAAAGAGGTAATGAAAAAATTGCGAGTTTTGTTTGGAAAAAAAGATAAGATTAATTAATTTAATTAATTACAAGTATTTTTCTTTACTTTTAGCTTAACATGGAAGATTCGAGATCATATAATCAAAAGAAAGTAAGGTTTCATAGACAACTATTAAAGACAATAATTTTCATTGATAATTTTTAAAAATAATTTCAAAACATCAAAATAATTTAAATAAACTCTTGAAGTTTTTATCAATTGATAATTTCAACTGGTTTGCTACTATAATTTTAAATCTCAATATTTAAAATTTTATATTTCAAAACCTAAAATTAGAATTTTCGGCAATGGGATAAACAAGTACAATTTGACAATTTTTGTGTATTATTTTAGTTTTTATCCCTTTTTCACTTTAATCCTTGATTTTTTTTACCCCAATCAATACTTGAAAAAAAGATCCTTTTTGAGTGACTAAAATGAAAGCAACCTAGAAGTTAAGTGACCAAACAATTAACCACCATTAAAGATTTAATACTTGAGTGATTAAAATGAAAATGCTTTAAAAGTTGAGTGAGAAAGTTAGTTTACCCTAATAAATTCAAAAGTCAAAAACCTTTTATCCCAATGGGTAGAAAGGTTAAAAAAATAATAATTATAGTATATTTATGGCTTATATGTCAAAAAAATTCTTATGAAAATATAAAAACATTAATTAAGCTCTTGTATTAAATTCACATTTAATTAAGCATCTATCGTTAACTAAAATAATCAATTAAGCATATTCGTTAACGATTTCCGTTATTGGCCACATTAACCAAGAAAATAAATTGACGGAGCGTGGTAGCTTTTGGGTTAATCTGAAAAAATCATAAGAAATTATAAGAATAAAAAAATCTGAAAAAAATAAAACATGTCATTATTAAAACCAAATCAAACCGGTGGTTGAACCAATCAAGCCATCGATTTGTTAGTTTGGCTGATTCGTCCAGTTCAATTAAATAAAACATTAAAAAATTAAAAAAAATTAAAATATTAAAGTATAAAAAAATTGGTTCAATTGTCCTAGGTCAACCAATCTAATGGCTTTTTTCGGACCGATACCCTTGCTAATTTTGGTCTAATTTGTCCAACTAACTAATCCGATCCCATTCAAATTTTTATGATTTTTTTAGCAATTTTATATTAATTTTAATATTTTTTTTATGATTCTTATAGAATTTTAATATGTTTTTATTAAATTTTAAATATGTTTTATTAAGTTTATAATTTTTTATAATTTATTAGATTTATTATATTTTTATAAGGTCATATCAAATTTCATATTTTTTTAATATTTAATAATTTTTATATTTTGATAATTTTTTACGAATTTTTTTTATAATTTTATAAATTTTTAATCATTTTTATGGAAAATATTATATTAAACCAAAAGCGGTCACGTGTTACTATTTGATTCGCCCATCAATTGATTTTAACAATTTGTGTGGTCAATGATAGAAACTATTAACGGAAGGGCTTAATTAATTTTTTTACTTAATGATAAAAACTTAATTAAGTACAAATTTAATACAAGAACTTAATTGATTTTTTACATTTTCTTAAGAATTTTTTTTTATATATAAAATTTTATTTATTAAAAAATTAATTCATTAATGCCAACAAATATTGTATACAATCATAAAACGCAAAACCGTAATACTTAGAAATCGTCAACAATACTTAGAAGTGGTTTCGTATGTTACCCTCCCATTTGAGGATGAGATTAGACGTTAATGCATATATATATATATATATATATATATATATATATATAAACCCGTTGAATATTCATCAATAAGAGATATAATTATAGTTTAGTTTGAATTGAAGATGATTTTGATGCCTAAGGATTTAAGTGCAAGACAATATGGAAGACAAAGGATTAGTGGCAACCACTACCTGCGTCTATACTATTTGGATTTATCCTTTTTATTATTATACAGAAGGATGGCGGCAAGTATTTAAAATGTTTATAGGTCGGATCAGTCTGTATTTTTAAATTTCTTTTTGTTATTTATTTAAATTGGATCTAAATTAATTCCAACAGTTTATTTATTATTATGAAAATAATAAAACATAAAAAATAATTTTATTTTAATATTTATATATATTTATACTTAAATTTAAATAAAATATTGATTCAATTATTGAAATAGCAATTCGGAGTAAGTTGTTGGAATTAAAAATTACTTTTTTCAAGATCAGACATTTTGATTGAGAAATAGGAGCTTTGGCCTGTTTTCTCTTTAAATATATTAAAATTTAATGTTTTTGAATTCAAAATATAATAAAAATTGTTTCAACTCCTAAATATTAAAATTTAATTACTCTTTTAATCTCAATTCTATGTTATAGATTTGGTCCTGCATATATACAAATGTTATGTTTTGATTTACCATTGTTTTTAATAGATCTGAAGATTATCTATTGGATTTGGATTCACACTTTGTTTGAAACATCATATTATCCTTAAAATGATAACTGAGTTGATGTTGATCGCCTAGAATTTTGAAGGATAACACCTCAACTTAGACTCAATTATTACTTAAATAACTAGTTAATGAAGTGAAAAATTAAAGTTCATATAGCTAATCTATAACGCACCAAATATTGCTCCTACACACCATCAAGTATGAATACTTGTCAATTGAGTTTTAGCTCAGTTAGTATTGGTATTATTGTCAGTGCAAGAGGATGTGGATTCGAGTGCGCTGAAGCATATTATTCTCTTATTTAAGTGTTGGGAGGGACTATGGTAGTTCTAGACTAAGTTGGGGAGGGGTTATAGGTAGTTTTAGGCGTTGTATTAAAAAACAAAGATTAGAAATCATGATGATGTACTCATATGAAAGGAAATAAATAAGTATGAACACTCAACTTGATTTGTTGGGATTAACTTGTTAATTCTAAAACCTTGTTTATTATTTGAAACGGGTGGAATTTTTTAAATAAAAAAATGAATGGAAATATAATCTACTTTCATTAAATGATTTATTAGATAATTGAAAATGGATGATCTTGAATGCTATTTGAAATTCAGAAGAGCTATGTGATGGGCTATTGAACGGCTGGAAAAGGTCCGGGCCCGCTTACAGAAAGTAGAAATGGAAGCGGATCAGCTTCAAGTGAATGGATACTCCAAGATAGAACGAGAAAAATTGAATTTGATTAATTCAACTTATAACATTTTGAAACAATTAAAAAATTACAAAAATGAAACCATTTATTTTGAACAACAAAGAGCAATTAATCAAGTCCGACAACGGGATTTCCAACAAGCTTTACAAGGAGCTTTAGGAACTCTAAATAGTTCTTTAAACAACAAGTTACATTTATGCACCATTAGCGCTAATATTGGCTTATTTGGGGTGATGAAACTGAAAGTATTGGTTAGAAAAATAAGATCTATTTAAAAGGTGAGCATGACATGATTAAAAAAATCAAATATTACTTGACACGAATATAAACACAATATGTATACATAGATACATTGATATTTATGTAATATAAACTATTAATGTATCAAGTTCTTGTATTATTCGAACATTTAAAATTTAATTTCTTTATTTTTGTTTTCAAGAATTCAATTTCTTTATTTTTTTAAATTTTAAAATTTAGGTCCGATTGTTAATTCCAAGTGAATTATTTCATTTAATTCGTTGATGTGACATTTTAAAATTTAAAAAGACACATATTTAGTAGCCATGTAATAAAAAAATGGTATTGTAATGAATTGAATTTAACAAAAGAATTTTAATAATATTAACAAATGAACATGCTTTTTCAAATGCAAAAGTACAAGGATTAAATTCTTTAAAATAAAAGTATGGGGTCTAAATCTCAAATGAATAAAGAATATAAAGCCTTGGTGCATATTTTAACCTTTATATAATATATAAAACTTTGAACACAATTGTGACACATGAAAATATATAAATACGTGTCGAAACCATTTTTGAAAAAGGGCGTCAACTTATTTTAAAAACGAAAATGAGAGTCGCCACCAATCCTTTTTATTTAGGTGTGATCGGATCACCTAGAATATTGGTCATTTTAATAAAATATTTTGATTTACTAAAACAACGATTTTGGTCTACGAAATTTGAGAAAACGGGTTCGGGAGTCGGTTATGTGCGAGGAAGGATTAGCACCCTCGTCACGCCCAAAATTGTTACCTAAGTGATTAATTAATGTCTTAATGTCGAGAGTTGAAATTTTGAAAAGATTTTTAAATACAATCCCTCTTTATTAATGTTTCTTTTTTTTTTAAGAAAAAAAGTGCTTGAATTAAATTGAAGCGAGCATCAAAGGCCCTCTTGTCCTGATATAACAAAGTGCCACATCCCGTAAGTTAGGATGCAACGTTTGAATCTTCGGGAATAAGTTTGCATTTAATTTTCATCGAAACTTCGTGTATTTTGAAATCTAAAAGGATATTTGGCTATTTAGGTTTAACAAGAAAATTGAAACCCCGTATGTTAGGGTACGATTTTTCGAATTCCCGAAACGCGAAATATTGCCTTATTTTGAAGATTTTTCTTTTGAATAATAACAAGCATGACACTTAACGATGTACATTATTTTGTTTGGAGTAGAATAAAATGGTCTATATTGGATAAATACATTGGAGCTTAATACATGATATGATTTGAATAAAATAGCTAAAAGGTAATATAGAACACGAAGGAATAAGATATGAATGCTAATGAAAGATAAAAATATGAAAATGTGAATAAACGAATCACAATACACACCATGTCAATAATCACTCAACAAACATCATTTAAATACCAACATTAATAATCAACGAAAAATAAAATAAATAATATAAAACGATTTAAAATAACTAATAAGACAATTTCAAATAAATAATACATAAAAGGGTTTAAAATAGATACTAAAGATGCAATCCAAAGTAAATAGTATAAAACAATTTAAAATCATTAATATATAAACGATAAAATAATATGTAGAGCAACTTAAAATAAATAACTTATAAAACTATTTAAAATAACATATAAAGGTTTAAAAGAGATAATATGTGAAAATAAATTTCAAAATAAATAATATAATATATATATATATAAAACCGTTTAATATAAGTAATATATGAAATCTTAAAATAAATAATAATAAAAAGGTTTACAATAAATAATCAAAGAATTTGAAATAGTTAACATATAAAACAATATGACTAAATGACATATAAGAAATTTAAAATAAATATCATAAATGAAATAGTTTAAAATAAAAAGGTATATAAAAAAAACTTCAAAATAAATAATATATATAAAATTTAAAGTGAATAATAGTTTAAAATATGTAAAACTTAAAATACATAATAATAAAGCGATTTAAAATAAATAAAAATAAAATTGTTCCTAAAAATAAAGCTGAATAAATAAATAAATTAATTAATTAAACAGACTAGGACTAGGTTGAAATCGAATCAAAATTTAAGGTATAAATTATAAATAACAGAAAAGATCACTAGGGACCAAAATTAAGCGCGCCTAAACTATCGAGGCCCGATTCGGCAAATAACCCAAACTCTGGACAGGCGTCTCATTTTCAGCGAGTCAGTGGGTGAGAGACCAATTTGAAGCACGCGATAAATTTCATGGTCAAATTTTAAAATAAATAGAAAATGGAAAAAAAAAAAAAAGACTTAACCGAAACAGCCCATAAAGCGGAGGGACCAAGGGGATAAATATCCCAAAAGGCAAAATGTACGGATCCCCCCTAGAGCAGGTCGGGTCGCACTCGGATATGCCCTAAACGACACCGTTTCGGCGCTGGGGCCTTGGGTGCAAAACGGCACCGTTTTGTGCCTCCTATTTAAATCAATTTTTTTTTATTTTTTGCCATTTTGCTTCTTCTTCTTTTTTTTAAATAAAATTTCAGAGAACACCCCCTTCCCCATTTCTTCTCTGCTAGGGTTTATAAAACCCATCATCGCACGTCGCTGAACCGTCGTGGCTCCACCGTGGGCAGTGGTCGGTGTAGCGACGTAAAATTTTTGGTTTCGGTCGCTAATTGTGGTGATTTATTAAGCATTTGATTTTGAAATGGCAGGGAGTCGCCACCGATCCTTTTTCCTAGGTGTGATCGGACACCTAATAAATAATATTTTTTTAAAAGACATTTACTTAAAAAATGGAGGCCAAATTTAGGTCTACGTGAAAATCCAGAGAAAAATTAGGGTTCGGGAGTCGGTTACGCGCAAGGAAGGTATTAGCACCCTTGCGACGCTCAAAATTGGTAACTTATAAACACGTGTTGTCTTAATTTTCAAAAATACGAATTCAATTTGACATTTAACCGTGATCCGATTGAAAAACAAAAATTTTTAATTTTTGGTTTTTTTAGAAGGGTGTTCCGTTTTTAACACGAATCGACAAATCCCATCCAACATAGCGATGGAATTCGATGACTTAATGTTAAATCGGTACATTGCCTTGATTATTGAAATTAACTAGAAAATACGAATGGAATTTTCGAAGTAATGTAGAACGAATTGAGGTGAAATAAATGAAAGATTAGAAATATATTGAAGCAAATAACAAATATGATAATAATATTAAAAACACTAACAAATGCATGCAAGATCATAATATCAAATACGAGAACACAACGAATATACATATATAAAAATGACATTAAGATTATATTCGTAACAATATATAAAAGTATGGTATTAAAGCATACATAACGTATATAAGAGATATATGTAATATGATCCACAAGTATATTAAATTCACATACATAACCATAATATAAAAATATTACAATAAATTAGAAAGTGATACTATGTACAAATATATATATGATAAAAATATACACTAATATTATATAACAGTAATACTAAAAATGATGATATAATATATATAAAAATAAATATAATATAATAACAATATTAAAATAAAGTAATTATGATAATACTATATATATATACACATACATAATACAACAAAAATACATATACATATATGATAAAGTATTAGGTAAAAATAATATTAATTCTAATAATAGCAAAATACAACTGAGCAATAGATATAATAATAATAATAATAATAATAATAATAATAATAGCAATATAATAATATAATATAATAATATTAAAATTTTAGTAATAGGTAATAATAGTGAAAATAATAAGTATAATAACAAAAATAATAATATATAAGAATAGATATGAAATATATGTATATAATATGGTATTTAAACATGCATATGTAATATATATTAGGAATAATAAAAATATTAAAACAACTATGAGTACATACAGTTACATACATGTGTATATATATATATATAAATTAAATATATAGTAATAATATTAAGAGTATGTACATGATGTATATACACGTGTGTACATGAATTAATAGCGGTAATAATAAATAATAATGCTAGCAGAATAATAAAATACGAAAAGCAAATATAACAACGTAAAATAAAAAAACAAAGTAATAAAAAACTATATAAAAGCTATATGTACATAAAAATACGTATATATATATATAAGTAAAGATAAGTAATAGTAATGAAAATAATATAATAATAATAATAATATAAAAGATGAATATAATATAATAATATTAAAATAATAATAATAATAAAGTAATAGATAATAATAAATATAATAATAGAAATATAATATTAAAGATAATACTAAATATAATATAATAATAATATAATATAGTGTTAAATGTATATATAATATAGTATTAAAATATATACATAGTAGTATGATAGGAAAATAGCAATAACCTTAAAGCAAAAATTAATAATACAATATACATACATACATATACATATTAAAGACATATACACAAACAACAAAACCTATATTAACAATAACAGTGATAATAATAATATAAATAGTAACAAATACAATAACATTAAAATGAGAAAAAGTAAGAAAAAGGATGAAATAGAATTAAAATCGAAATTTTTGGGGCGAATTTAGAATAAAAACAGAAGAGGGGGACTCATCCGAACACGCGCTAAACATTGAGGGGCCCAAACAGCAATTTCCCTTACCTTTTAAAATGCTGCGCAGCATGGAGGATCGATTTAAAAACAAACGTAAATTCCAGGGCCAATTTGCAAAAGAACTAAAACTTGATTGAAAATAACAGAAAAAGCGGAAGGACCTACTGCGCAAATAACCCCTAAGAGAAAAATGCGCAGATCCTTGTCCGGAGCTGGTCGGATCGGGTCGGGTAAGGCTTAAACGACGTCGTTTTGGGGCTCAAGTGTAGCCCCCAAAACGACGTCATTTTGGAGGGCTATAAATAGGCCCATTTTCAGAAAAAAAAATCATTTCAAGGGAGAAAAGAAAAAAAAGAAGAAATGAGAGGGAGAGAGAGGAGGGAGAGGAGAAAGGAAAGAGGGGAACCGGCCACGGGCCTGTCACCGGACGGCCACCGGAGGCTCTCTGGCGCCGACGCCGGCCACCGTTTCAAAAAAAGTAAATTTTTTCCCTTTTTTTGTTGTTGTTTATTTTAATACTTTGTTATGTTTTTAATATATATGTATGTATAAAATAGGCCTAAGGCCGAAACTGAAACGAAAAAAGAAAAAGAAAAATAATCACCTTTAGTTTTCCATTTTTTTATTTTAATATCTTTGATTTTCTGATCTTGGTTGTGCTTCAAAGTACTTGTTTTTGTGCTATGATTTCTATATATTTTTGAACTTTTGAAAGAAAAAAAAAGAAGAACCCCCTAATACAGCTTTTCAATCGGCTTTATATAGCCATTTTGGTTACATTATTTTCCTCTGTCTTCTGCTGCTGTTGTGTGTCTCTTTGGTTTTGCAGGTATGGCTAGCGTTGGTGGTGGCAGAGACCGGATGGGACGGGGTTAGGTGTGAGTGGGAGGGTGGTTGCGGCGTTGAGCAGGCTAGAGTTTCAGTTTCTGAAACCCTAGGTCAAGATTTGGGTCAAGGATTGGGCTTCTTAAGTTTGGGCTTGGGTAGGTTAGATGGTTTAGGCTTTAGTTAGGTTAGTGGGTCTGTTGGGTAGGTTTATTGGGCTCCCGGGTTTGGAATGGTAACCGGGTTTGGAATTGTAAGTGGGTTTGAGTTTTAGGGGTATTTGAGTTGGGTTGTAAACAGGCCAAAATTGGCCTGTAACAGTCGGAGCGGTGCAAAAAGGGGTTTTTAACCCCTATTTAAAGCGCTTGAAGGCCATGCCTTCTCAGCCCGAAAGCTCGAGAGAAGCCTTTCTTCCTCCTTTGGAATCAATTTTGACGACGGGGAGAGGCTCCGACGCGCATCCACGGGGCGATTCGGGTAAGTTTCTCCTACTCTCTTCTTATTTTATCTTTTTATTTAAAGCAGGTTTGCAATAAAAATAAAAAAGAAACACGAAATTGGAAAGAAAACAAGAGAAGAAAAATCAAGATCGACATTTTTTTAGCCTCTGTTCTGCTTTTGGATTTTTTAATATGTGTAAAAAATTACAAAGGGATATATTTCGGCTTTTATAGCCGAGTCATAAACTGTTTGCTTTCAATTTTTTTTTGTCGTTTCTATGTTGTTTCTTCCTTGTTGTTTTTTGTTGGTTTTTTGTCTTCTTCTTCCTTATTTTCTTGTGTGTTGTCTTTGTCTTGCAGGTGATGTGAGCGGTCAATCGACGGTGGCTCGTGCGGCAGCCAGGGGCATGCCTAGGTGACAGAGGCGTGCGGCGGCTGAAGTTTGGGTGGTTAGGGTTTGTTTGCTGAAATGTTTTAGGATAGTTGGGCTAGGGTTTAGTTTGGGCTTGGGATTTGGGTCATTGTTTTTTTTTTTTAATATTAGCTTTGTATTGGACATTTGGACTTTGGATTATTATTTGTTTTTTTGGTTTTTACATTTGTAATTTGGGTCTTGGGCCCAGGCCAAAATTGGCCTATTACAGCTGCCCTTCTTTGCTCACTGTCGTGTAATAAGAATGGAGCAAAGACTTCAAAAAGGGTCAATTTTGCCTGGTCTTGCCAAATCTTGACTTATTCTGTTCTTTGAGTAGGCTTATTCCATCCCACTGCATCTTCAGGGGTATAGGAATTGTTGCTTTAATCTACTCCACTGCAACTTCAGGGAAATAAAATTTGTAATCTGTAGCTTTAGTCTATTCCACTATAACTTCAGGGCTATAAGACTTGTAACTTCAACTTGCCCCATTGCAACTTCAGGGAGATAAGGTTTGTGTCTTCAATCTACTCCACTGCAACTTCAGGGAGATAAGCTTCTTCATGATAGATTTGATCCGACCTACTGCAACTTCAGAGGTATATGATTTATAGCTTTAATCTGTTCTACTGCAACTCCAGAGAGATAAGATTCGCTATCTTTAGCCTGCTCCACTGCAACTTCAGGGAGATAAGACTTGTAACTTCAACTTGCTCCACTACAACTTCAGGAAGATAAGATTTGTAATCTGTAGCTTTGATTTACTCTACTGCAACTTTAGAGAGATAAGATTTGCTATCTATAGTCTGCTCCACTATAAATTCAGGGAAATAAGACTTGTAACATCAACCTACTCTACTGCAACTTCAGGGAGATAAGGTTCGCGGCTTCAATCTGCTCCACTGCAACTTTAAGGAGATAAGATTCGCCATGGTGATTTCAATCGGTCCCACTGCATCTTCAGGGGTATAGGATTTTTAGTTTTTCTGGTATGTTACGCCATTCTTTGGGGGAACATGACCTGTTGAATCTATTTCATAGGTTCATTTATGCCAAATAATTAAGATGTCATGACCAAAATGAATCAAATGCTCCTAACTAGATGTATATGAATGAGGTTTGCATGAATGCAAAAATGCCATTTTTAGCATGATCTTCTTTTAATGCTTATGTTGGCATTGCTCGTTGTTAATCGAGGTTTTATTATTGAAGTATTAGTCCGTCTTTTCCTTCAGCTGGTATATCTAGCTGAAAACCGAAAGAATAATCACATTTTGGGCAATTCTTTCCCCAATACCCTTGAATTTGTATTAGTTCTAACTAATTGGTCTCGTTTCAGGTCCTTGTACTATTTAGAAACACTTCAGAGTAATATGCAGAACTCCTTTTTCTTTGAGTATTATTAGTCTATTAATCGTTATTTCAATTAAAAAACGCTTGAAAAATATTGTCGCAATGGACAAGATGAAATTTTATTGAGAGCAAAACTCGAAATGAATAAAGTAATCAAGATAGCAAATTTTGTTAAGATACAAAATGAAAATAGGTACCCCAGATATCATAGTATGAGCTTCTCTACACAAAACTTCTTGAGGACCCTTTGAACTTGGTATGTGTTTAAAAGACTTAGAGTACTTTGTTGATGCCCCAAGATGTAGCATCCCTCCTTCTGGTTAATTCAGAGAAGACAAGACTACCGCATGCCCCATCTTTGATCAAAATTTGAATTGCCCATTCTTAGGTTTTCAACTCAAAACCCCATTTGGTCTCAAAGCGCCCTTTTGTGGGTTTTCGCCTTAATCTCTCCTCTCTTTTTTTTTCCAGGTAATTACTTATTAATCGAATCCAAATTCATAGGATTAGGTAGGTTTTTGCCATCCATCCCAGTCAAAATCAGCGCTTCTCCGGAGAAGGCCTTCTTCACCATATAAGGTTCCTCCCAATTTGGCATCTATTTTCCTCTAAAGTTCTTTTATATGGGGAGGGTCTTTTTCAAAACAAGATCTCCTTCATGAAATTCCCTAGGGAAAACCTTCTTATTATAAGCCCGCATCATTCGCTTTTGGTACATTTGACTATAACGGATAGTTTTCAGCCTCTTTTCTTCAATTAAATTTAGCTGATCATATCGAGACTGGATTCATTCTGCTTCATCTAACTTTAGCTCTAACAGAACTCATAGAGTGGTAATCTTAACCTCAATAGGCAGAACTGCCTCCATTCCATAAACCAAAGAGAAAGGCGTTGCCCCGGTGGAGGTCTTGATAAACGTTCAATAAGCATAAAGGGCAAATGGTAACTTCTCGTGCTAATCTTTATAAGTCTCAGTCATTTTCCCCACGATCTTCTTGATATTCTTATTGGCCGCCTCCACCGCACCATTCATTTTTGGACGATATGGTGACGAGTTATGATATTTGATCTTAAATTGGCTACAGACCTCCGCTATCATGCTGTTGTTCAAATTCAATGCATTATCAGATATGATCCTTTCAGGCATTCCATATCGACATATGATCTCCTTCTTTAAGAACTTGCTGACTGCTGATTTTGTGACGTTGGCGTAAGAAGTGGCCTTTACCCATTTGGTGAAGTAATCGATTACCACAAAGATGAATCGATGCACGTTAGATACTTTCAGCGAGATTAGCCTAATGCCATCCATGCCCCATATAGAGAAAGGCTATGAGGAAGTCATGAAGGAAGAGGTGTAGGAGGTACATGAATTTTATCTCCATAAATTTGGCATTTATGGCACTTCTTGGCATAGCTGATGCAATCCCCTTCCATAGTGGACCAATAATATTCGAATCTCATGATTTATCTGGCCATTTTGAAACCATTAAGTATGTTCTGCAGACACCATCATGGACCTCTTCCAAGATTTGCTTAGCCTCAACAGTATCTACACATCTTAGGAGCACCTGATCCTTCCTTCTCTTATATAGGATCTCTCCGTCTAAGACATAGTCACTGGCCAGCCTTCTCAATGTCATTTTATCATTCTCAGTCGCTTGGTCTGGATATTCACGACTCCTCACATATCGCAATATATCATGATACCAAGGGTGATCATCTTTTTCTTCTTCTTCGTCGATATTGTAGCAATGAGCCGGAGCCTTGTAAATACTCATTTGGATAGGCTTCACATCCTCTTGCTTGTTCATTTTGATCATAGAAGCTAAAGTAGCCAAGGCATCAGCCATCTGGTTTTCATCTCGTGGGAGGTAGCAGAAGGTGATATCGTCAAACTCCTCAATTAACTCAAGAACCAGCCTTCGGTAATTGATTAACTTGGGGTCTCTTGTCTCCCATTCGCCTTTGAGCTGATAAATCACTAATGTAGAATCCCCGTATACCTCTAATACTTTGATCTTGAGTTCTATAGCTGCACGGATGCCCATGATACATGCCTCGTAGTCTACCATGATGTTTGTGCAATCAAAATCCAATTTACTAGTAAAAGGGCAATGATATCCATTTAGGGATACCAAAACTGCCCCAATTCTATTGCCTACAGGGTTTGAGGCTCCGTCAAAATTCAGTTTCCAAGGATGACCTTCTTGAGAGTCTTCTTCAGTGGTTGCAACATACATTAGATCTTCATTCGGAAAATCAAAACTCAAAGGCTCATAATCTTTTAGAGTTCTACTGGCTAGAAAATTTGCTATTGTACTCTTTTTTACAGCTTTCTAGTTCACGTAAACTATGTCAAACTCAGAAAGAAAAATTTGTCATCGAGCTATTCTTCCATTCAAAGCATTTGACTACATCATATACTTCAGAGGGTTTAGTTTGGAGATGAGCCAAGTTGTGTGGTACAACATGTACTGTCTCAGTCTACGAGTTGTCCAAATCAAGGCACAACACAACTTCTCGATTAGCGAATATTTTGTCTCACATTCAGCGAATTTCTTACTGAGATAGTATATCGCTCTTTCTTTTCTTCCTAACTCGTCATGTTGGCCTAATACGCATCCTATGGAGTTTTTAAATACGGCCAAGTACAGTATCAGTGGCTTATCTGGGCAATGTGGCATCAGTACTGGGGCATTGGACAAGTAATGCTTGACCTTATCAAAAGTTCTCTGGCACTCCTCATCCCATACACCTGGGTTGTGTTTCCTAAGGAGACGGAATATTGGGTCACATTTCTTCGTTAGTTGTGAAATGAACCGAGTGATGTAATTTAATCTTTCTAGGAAACCTCAAACTTCTTTTTGAGAGTGCGGCGGAGGTAATTCATGTACGGCCTTGACTTTATCTAGGTCAATCTCAATCCCATTTTCACTGACTATGAATCCTAACAACTTTTCTAACTGACCCCGAAGGTACATTTTGCAAGATTGAGCTTTAGTTGGAACTTTCTTAACCTTAAGAACAGTTTCCTCAGGTCTTGTACATGCTCCTTTTCTGTTTTGAATTTTACAATCATATCGTTGACGTAAACTTCGATCTCTTTGTGTATCATATCATGGAACATAGTTACCATGGCTCTCTGATACGTCGCTCCTGCGTTTTTCAGTCCGAATAACATCACCTTATAACAAAACGTTCCCCACATGGTTACGGATATGGACTTTTCCATGTCTTCAGGATGCATCTTTATCTGGTTGTATCCCTAGAAGCCGTCTATGAAGGAGAAAAGTGAGTAACCTGCCGTATTATCTAATAAGGTATCAATGTAAGGCAATGGGAATTATCTTTCGGGCTGGCTGGCTTTGTTCAAATTCTGATATTCCACGCACATTCGTACTTTTTCATCTTTCTTAGGAACAGGGACTATATTGGCTACCCATTCTGAGTACTTAATCACTTGTACGAAATCAGTGCCTAATTGCTTCTTAACCTTCTCCTTTATCTTCAACAAAACATCAGGTCTCATCTTTCAGATTTTCTGTTGAACAGGTTTACACTCTTCCTTTATGGGGAGCCGGTGTACCACGATATCAGTATTTAACCGGAACATGTCTTGATATGACCATGCGAAGATATCCTTGAATTCTCGGAGTAACTCAATGAGGTCTTGTTTTGTCTCTGCAGTGATACAAGCTCCAATCTTCACCTTCTTTCCCTCTCCTAAGCTCACAATTTCCACTGACTCTTTATGAGGTAGGATTTGTTTCTCATCTTGTTCTATCATCCTTAACAAATCAGGAGATAGGTTACAGTTTTGGTCATCTTCAAAATCCTGAGAATACTCCATACACATATCTTGCTCAAAAGGAAACTCTGAGTCAGTAGCAGCGTTACTCATATCATTGATATCTGGAGACCGATTAGAGGGATAAAGAAAAATCCAAAGAACAAAAGAATCTAAGAATATTTATTTGTGTGGTATGATTATTAATGAAGTGGAAAGAATAAAAGAATATTTGTTGAAGATGATACGCAAAAATGTATTTTTATTGAAATAACGATATTAGACAAGAACCTATTTGACAAAAAGATTCTTATGGCCCCTAGGCTTAGAGCAATAAACTTGTTTTAAACATTACTCAGAATTAATTTTAAAAGTTACAGGGATCTCCTCTGCGGTCCAATTGTTTAAAACGCTCCTAGGTACGTATGGGCAAATGCCTGATAGATTTTCTTCTCCCGTTTCTTCTTCAAAAATGGCATTAATGCTCAAATTTTCTAACATTTCTTCGGTAAACCCCTTTCTTATCGATCTTCTTTCAGAGTAAATAGTCCTTCCTGACATGAATGTTCTGGATATATGAGGAAAAGGTCATTGGTTTCCATTTGGTCTCACTTCCGTTTAAACATGCTTTCCTCATTTCTTGTTTCTTTTTCAGCTCTTTCCTTCTTTGTTTCACATTTGGCTTGAATACTAAGCTAAAGCGGTCTAGTTTATCCTTCAACATTGGTGCCTCAACCCTTCTTTGGAGGTATCTTCCAAGTCTTCTTCCCGATAAGGCTCTTTTTTTACCGTCAATCGCAGGCCCATCTTTGTAGTTTTGGATATTTTGGGTATTGGGATCTTGTTCCCTTCGACAATAAATGTTGCATTGACAAATTCCAGTGATCGAAAGGAACATTCTATTGCCTCGTCGTCCGCACCTATGTATGGTGCGTCACTGATAACGAATGCAATAATGTCTTCCTCTGCGTTTATTGTTACCAATCTACCCTCAGTTACCAACTTTAACTTTTGGTGTAGTAATGACGATACTGCTCCCGCCGAGTGAATCCAATGCCTCTCCAACAGGCAATTGTATGAGGGTTTAATGTTTATCACCAAAAAGTCTACCTCGTATGTGTTTGGGCTAATCAAGAGAGGTATCTCGGTCCTTCCCATTACCTTTCTTTTAGTACCGTCGAATACTCTCACTATGTTCTGACACGTCTTCATGTGAGAGCTATCCACAGGCAACCTCTTTAGCGTGGATAAGGGCAATACATTTAACGCCGATCCATTATCAATTAACACACCCGGTAATGTATATCCTTTGCAACGGGTGATGATATGCAGAGCCTTTATAGATCCCATACCCTCTGGAGGTATCTCATCATTATTGAAGAAGATGAAGTTATCGGGACTTATATTATTGACTAGACGGTCCAGTTTGTTTACAAAGATATCGTTAGCAACATAAGTTTCATTTAGCACTTTCATCAGCACGCTACGATGTGTCTCTGAACTTAAGAGTAAAGCTAGCACTGAGATACGAGTCAGTTGCTTATGCAGCTGTTCTACAACGCTATACTCGCTATGCTTTAAAAATTTTAGGAAATCCCTAGCTTCATTCTTAGTTACTGGCTCGTTAACTGGTGATTCGAGCCTGGCCGTCTTCTCTTTCCTTTGCTCGACTATTGAGGCATTTCCTTTAACAGTTTTGATTCATGTACTCGTAGGATCATAACGCCTCCCACTGTGTGTATAGAAACCTATATCTTGGCTCTTTTCTGAAGCGTTAGTCGGGTTCTCCTCTCTTGGGATCATCACGTTGCAGTCATAGTTCCAAGGAACCTTTTTACTATCCTTGTAGGAAAATGATACAAGTTTTTGGATTATGACTCTCGGCGCCATTTGTATTCTTACTTCATTGTTCCTTGGTCGCGAAATGATCACCACAGGGTGATTAACTTTTTGGAACCTTTCTGCTAATCCCTCCTCTTAGGTGTAAACCTCTCTTTCTTCTGATCCTTTGATTTCCTCATAAAATTTTGCCTCTTTATTGTCCATCATATTTTGTACTATAGACCTGAACTCAGTGCACTCTTGGATGTCATGACCCTCATCGGCATGAAACTCATAGTATTTTCTCACTTCTCTAGGCCTTTCTCCTGAATGTTGTGTGATTAAACCTCCATCGGTCATTTGTTTCCAAACCCAACTCAATGGGGTTTTCACTTCTACCACGTCAACTTTGATTCTTTTACCCATACTCTCTACTATCATGTCTATCCCTTTATCAGCATGATTGGGTAATGGATTTCCTGCTACGTTAGGTCCTAATGGGTCGCCGAACTTTACGATCTACATCTTAATAAATCTTTCGATCAACTTCTTAAACTCAGTGCAATTCTTGATCGAGCGCCCCGTGATTCCTGCGTGGTATTCGCATTGAGCATTCGCATCATACCATTTGAGAAATGGGGGTTGCATGAGTTTCAGATAAAATAGTGATACCACATGTGCGTCGAATAGACTCTGGTAAAGTTCCCTATACGTCATTGGGATAGGCGTAAACTGGAGTCTTTTCGCATTTGGCCTTGCATTAGATTCTTACCTTGGGAGGCCCTGATGGCTAGTAGTAAACGTCCTCGGCTGGCTTACAATGATTGGCTTTGCATAGCCCTTGTTATACATGCTCGCATTATTTATCTCGTTTTCTTTCTTCCTTGGGGCTGATCTCTTGGCGCTTTCCCCGCGTCTATCTTTCCACATCTTATCGCGTTTTCTATCATCTCTCTAGACATCACTATATCTGAAAAGCTCTTAGTATCACTTCCCAGCATATAGTTGATGAATGGAGCCTTCAGAGTATTGATAAAAAGTATGGTCGTTTCCTTCTCTAGAAGAGGTGGTTGGACTTGCGTCGCTACCTCTCTCCATCTTTGGGCGTACTGTCTGAAGCTCTCATTTGGTTTCTTCTCCATGTTTTGTAACGTGATTCGGTCGGGTGCTATGTCTGTCGCGTGGCCATATTGCTTCATGAAAGCTTGTGCCAGATACTTCCATAAATTAACTTGGGCATGGCTTAGCTGGTTGTACCATTTGGCCGTAGACTCGATCAGACTGTCCTGGAAGCAATAAATTAATAACTGATTATTATTAACGTATCCTGTCATTCTTTGACAAAATATTGTGATGTAAGTTTCAGGGCAGCTAGTCCCGTTGTACTTTTCAAACTTCGAAGTTTTAAATTTTGGTGAGAGGATCAAATATGGAACCAAGCTCAAATCTTTGGCGTCAACCCCGCAATGGTGGTCAGCGGTTTCCATTGCCTTGAATTTCTCTTCAAGCCATTTGCATCAGTCCTCGAGTTTTTTTGGCAAATCTACTCTTACATTTTCCATCTTCGCCATATTATCAAGGTCTAGGATAACGGGATTAGTTGAATTATCCCCCGGATTAGAGCCCGAGCCTGTTGGAAAGTTCATCGTTGCCGAAGCACCAGCCTGATATTCCTGGGGCCTGATAGTGACGGGCATCCCTCGTGAGTACACCTCCAGTTGTGGTTAGGTGTTTGTCGGGGCAAAGCTTGGAGGATAGACAGGGTCTTCATTATTGTTCCCCAAGTTAACCGCAGTGCTCTTCCCTTTTTCATGTTCTCTAGCCAGCAACTGCGCTAACTGACTTATCATACTATTTTAGGATTCTTGCATTTGTTCTCTCATGTCTTGTTGGATTCTAGCTAATTGCTTTTGCATCTGTGCGTGCAATTACTCTTGCATATCTCTTTGCATTTGTTCCAATCTTTTTAATCTCTGATCCATTGCTTTGGTTTTGAGAAAGGGTATTGTAGCGATATTTAGTTGGCAAACTTTCGTTGGTTTTCAGCGTAACTGTCATAATTTTAATCTATTAGGGTCTTTTTATGAAACTTAATGCATATAATGAAATGTAATGCAAATGAATGAAATGAATGCAAAAAGATGCGTTGATTCTGTTTCAATTTCATTATAACAACTTTGCTAGAAAATAAATTTCTTTACATAGAACGGATTACATATACGATTTTACCCTAATACCCAAAGCCTTAACTTTCCTAAGAAGCCAAGCTAACTCTTGGCCCCAATCTGATTCCGACTCATATTTTACACTTAGTACATCGGCCTGAACTGCCAAGTTTTGCAGATGGTCAGCCACTTCTCGTACTTGAGCCACAGCTTCACCCATGACATAATCTCTATCTCTGATCTGATCTTGAGAGCGATGGAGCTATTCTTTGCAATGTTCATTACTTGCTTCAAGAAGTTCAACTCAAAGTTTACCATTTCGCAGCGCGATCTCAAGTTCTTCTATCCTTCCTTTCAATTCCTCAATCTTGTTCAGGCTGGCCCTTAATTCGATCACGGAGTTGCGACTACGATGCTGATGTAATGACTTTTTTAACTCTGCCACCCGAGCTCTTAACCTCTCCTTTTTATTTTGGCTTTCTAACAAACTCTTTTTTAAAACGTCTTCCCGTACTCGAGCATCTTGAAACTTCTTCTCCCATTGGTCGGCTCTAGTCTTTTTTTCCTTGATTTCTTGCCGCCATTGTTCTAATGTTTTACCCAAACCGGTAGTTCTTATTGACATACGCAGCTTCTTGTAATCTATTTTTAGACTACCCAAATCTTCTTCGGCCTTATTCTTTCCTTTTCTTAGTTTCTTGGCCTCTAACTTACGGATGTCGACGTCTAATCCTAGCCGCATCTTTTCCTCCTCTAATTGCTCTATCTTCTTGCCCAATTCTCGACTCCTTTTCTCAAAATCTTGCTTGATGATTTCTAATTCAGATGTGACTACTTATAAGTGCTCCTCTATCGGCCGAACGTTTTCTTGACTCGGCATTAGGATGCTGTCGTTGATTCTTTTTCCCTACCACCAGTCATACTCGGGGGTCGTCATCGGACCTACGGCGAGTCCCTTCATTCTACGGGTTTGGTTCCACGCATTCGATATCTCAAGAACTTTTTTCTTATAATTATCACCCTTGTATGAAAACTCGCACTGAGCCAACTCTTGTGTCACCGGTATGAACTGCCTTGATCGATATTGCCTTAACACGAGTAATAGAGCATATCCAACGGCTCCCCATATCCCAAGTAGAGGGACCCAGTCAAAGTTACCACACCGATATAAGATTTCGTCGGGGATCATCCATGGAGCCCTCCATTCAACATCTTCAACCTGTAAATTCTAGAGAATCGCAATCCATTTCTCTTCGGAAAGGTCATCCCGCCTCGGCATAGCCACTAATTCTTTCAATGGAGAGTAGTTCTCGGAAAAAACTCGATATGAGACTTTTTCTACCCTCCAAAAGTGGCTATGAAACCACGATAGCAAAAGTTGCACACATCCTATAAATCTGCCCTCGCCCGCTCTCCAGCAAGCATTCAATGATCTAAACGTTTCGGCCAATATCGTAGGGACAAGTGTGACATATTTATCAAGTCGATCAAACAGGTCTGAGACTGCTTCATCTACAAGTCCTAATGCCTTGGAAAAGACAATCAAATCATAGATGCTCAAAGCGAAAACATCAACTCTCTTCTTCATGTTCGGATGTGCTAGAATTAGATCTCTCAAGTTCTTCCCAGGAATACACTTACTGTCTCCCTTTTGCTTGATCTGGGCTGCAACCCACTGTTCGCTCATCCTCGTGATATTCATCAATTTCTTTACAAAGGTCCGGACGTTAGCAGCTCTGGAATAGGCCTTGTCGACTTTAATCTTCGGGCAGCGAAGTAAGGCCATATACTTTTCCACGGTAGGTACCAAATCAACTCTCCCAAAAGTGAAGCAGCTGTAGGCGAGATTCCAAAATTGGGCGAGAGCTTGGAATAAATGCATGTCTACTTTCACATCGAGTAAATAGGGTAAGTCTCCATAATTATGGTAAAATAGCTGCTTGATCTCATCGTTCCAATGGTTCCATATCTCTTTCAATTCTTGGAGATCATTTTGGGTCACGCTAATGCGAGTAAAATCCCATAATTCTGATTCATACCCCTCATTCAAACTGTCACCTTTCTCTTGTTGCATCCTCTCGGACTATATTCGGACGGCCGCATTATCTTCCACTTTATCAAGGAACCCATTTTCCATGCTAAGCTTTCTATTCAGTAACCAAATGTGAATCAACACCTTTTTACAATGAAATGTCATGCAAGGACAGTCAAAGCAAAACACAAAAAGTCAGTATTATGTACAAAGAATAGAATTCAAAGCAAACAGGAAATAATCAAGCACCTAATTTGGGTAACCACTAGGGTTTGGCGTGGTTCTACCTAGGGTAGGCTCTTACGGCTCATTACATGTGGTTTGGTTCTAAAGTAAAGGCACCTGAACCAGCAGATTCCTCGATCCTCACCCATTATAGGCTCATACGGACCGAGTTCAGTTCAGGGGAATACATTTCCCTATGGCTATACGGAGATAAAAATCTCACGAAGACGTAGGTACGGATGTATCCTGAAAGTGATCTACTATCCTATACGGAGGTGAAGACCTCACGAAGAAATAGTTTCTCACTCCCATTTAAAAGGGTAAAATCGACCAACTTATGAGATGTAATATGCAAAGATACATCCAATAATTTAAACCACTAAAGCAAACATATTATGATGAAAACCACGAAAGTAACGGATAAAATGCAATGAAGTAGTCGTAAATTTAAATCAGATTTTCAAATTTCGACAAAAAGACAGAAATTAATCAATTTTTGGCTTGACTCTCTTATCGTGTCCCTAGTGGAGTCGCCAAGCTGTCGAAACCATTTTTGAAAAAAGGGCATCGACTTATTTTAAAAACGAGAATGAGAGTCGCCACCAATCCTTTTTATTTAGGTGTGATCGATCACTTAGAATATTGGTCATTTTAATAAAATATTTTGATTTACTAAAACAACGATTTTGGTTTACGAAATTTGAGAAAACGGGTTCGGGAGTCGGTTATGTGCGAGGAAGGATTAGTACCTTCGTCACGCCCAAAATTGGTACCTAATTGATTAATTAATGTCTTAATGTCGAGAGTTGAAATTTTGAAAAGATTTTTAAATACGATCCCTCTTTATTAATGTTTCTTTTTTTTTTTAAGAAAAAAGTGCTTGAATTAAATTGAAGCGAGCATCAAAGGCCCTTTTGTCCCGATATAACAAAGTGCCACATCTCGTAAGTTAGGATGCGACATTTGAATCTTCGGGAATAAGTTTGCCTTTAATTTTCATTGAAACTTCGTGTATTTTGAAATCTAAAAGGATATTTGACTATTTAGGTTTAACAAGAAAATCGAAACCCCGTAAGTTAGGGTAGATTTCTCGAATTCCCGAAACGCGAAATATTGCCTTATTTTGAAGATTTTTCTTTTGAATAATAACAAGCATGACACTTAACGATGTGCATTATTTTGTTTGGAGTAGAATAAAATGGTCTATATTGGATAAATACATTGGAGCTTAATACATGATATGATTTGAATAAAATAGCTAAAAAGTAATATAGAACACGAAGGAATACGATATGAATGCTAATGAAAGATAAAAATATGAAAATGTGAATAAACGAATCACAATACACACCATGTCAATAATCACTCAACAAACATCATTTAAATATCAACATTAATAATCAACGAAAAATAAAATAAATAATATAAAACGATTTAAAATAACTAATAAGACAATTTCAAATAAATAATACATAAAAGGGTTTAAAATAGATACTAAAGATGCAATCCAAAGTAAATAGTATAAAACAATTTAAAATCATTAATATATAAACGATAAAATAATATGTAGAGCAACTTAAAATAAATAACTTATAAAACTATTTAAAATAACATATAAAGGTTTAAAAGAGATAATACGTGAAAATAAATTTCAAAATAAATAATATAATATATATATAAAACCGTTTAATATAAGTAATATATGAAATCTTAAAATAAATAATAATAAAAAGGTTTATAATAAATAATCAAAGAATTTGAATTAGTTAACATATAAAACAATATGACTAAATGACATATAAGAAATTTAAAATAAATATTATAAATGAAATAGTTTAAAATAAAAAGGTATATAAAAAAAACTTCAAAATAAATAATATGTATATAATTTAAAGTGAATAATAGTTTAAAATATGTAAAACTTAAAATACATAATAATAAAGTGATTTAAAATAAATAAAAATAAAATTGTTCCTAAAAATAAAGCTGAATAAATTAATTAATTAATTAATTAAACAAACTAGGACTAGGTTGAAATCGAATCGAAATTTAAGGTATAAATTATAAATAACAGAAAAGATCACTAGGGACCAAAATTAAGCGCTCTTAAACTATCGAGGCCCGATTTGACAAATAACCCAAACTCTGGACACCTGTCTCATTTTCAACGAGTCAGTGGGTGAGGGACCAATTTGAAACACGCGATAAATTTCATGGTCAAATTTTAAAATTAAAAAAAGACTTAATCGGAACAGCCCATAAAGCGGAGGGACCAAGGGGATAAATATCCCAAAAGGCAAAACGCGCGGATCCCCCCTGAAGCGGGTCGGGTCGCGCGCGAATATGCCCTAAATGACATCGTTTCGGCGCTGGGGCCTTGGGTGCAAAACGGCACCGTTTTGTGCCTCCTATTTAAATAAAAAAAAATTCATTTTTTGCCATTTTGCTTCTTCTTTTTAAAAAAAAAAAAATTCAGAGAACACCCCCTTCCTCATTTCTTCTCTGCTAGGGTTTATAAAACTCATCAACGCACATCGCCGAACCGCCGTGGCTCCACCGTGGGCGGTGGTCGGAGCGGTGCAAAAAGGGGTTTTTAACCCCTGTTTAAAGCGCTTGAAGGCCATGCCTTCTCAGCCCGAAAGCCCGAGAGAAGAAGGCCTCTCATCCCCCTTTGGAATCAGTTTCGACGACGGGGGGAGGCTCCGACGCACGTCCGCGGGGCGATTCGGGTAAGTTTCTCCTCCTCTCTTCTTATTTTATCTTTTTATTTAAAGTAGGTTTGCAATAAAAATAAAAGAGAAACACGAAATCGAAAAGAAAACAAGAAAAGAAAAATCAAGATCGACCTTTTTTTAGCCTCTGTTCTGCTTTTGGATTTTTTAATATGCGTAAAAAATTACAAAGGGATATATTTCGGCTTTTATAGTCGAGTCATAAACTGTTTGCTTTCATTTTTTTTTGTCGTTTCTATAATGTTTTTTTTTCTTGTTGTTTTCTGTTGGTTTTTTGTCTTCTTCTTCCTTGTTTTCTTATGTGTTGTCTTTGTCTTGCAGGTGATGTGTGCGGTCAATCAACGATGGCTCGTGCATCAGACGCGCGCGGCAGCCAAGGGCATGCCTAGGTGGCAGAGGCATGCGGCAGCTAAAGTTTGGGGGGCTAGGGTTTGTTTGCTGAAATATTTTAGGATAGTTGGGTTAAGGTTTAGTTTGGGATTGGGATTTAGGTCATTGTTTTTTTTTTTTTTTTTAAATATTGGACATTTGGACTTTGGATTATTATTTGTTTTTTTGGTTTTTACATTTGTAATTTGAGCTTGGGCCCAGGCCAAAATTGGCCTATTACACTACGTTTGGTAAGAGTGTTATTTTTTTCACATATTTTAGTCATGAGTTAGCTATAAGCTAATCACAATCAGTAATTTTTAGCTACCCACATTATTTGCTTGTGGCAAAAAAGAATAATATTTTTTTACTTATTTTGAAAATGTTTTATTTTTTTATAAGAATTTTTACTAATTTCAAGTTTAAATTTGTACTAATTATTCTTTATTTTATGTTTAAGTATTTTAGTATATATATATTAAATAAGTTTTTTCCTCATAAGTAGTAACTAAACGTAACATATTAATGCGATATTATTGAGCATACATCCTTTGAACGTAAGGATTTAATTTATTGATTTATTATCTTTTGTTATCAAAGATTGAACCCAAGTATCTTTTATTTGCTTAAAGCATGAGAGATTTGTATCTTCCATGTGATATTCAAAGTGTCCCAAAATATTGGAGGGGATGAAAAGTTTAATCCATAAAATCTAACTTTGCTGAAGGAAGAGGTGTTAAGTTTATATATATATATATATATATATATATATATATATGCTTCAAAGTTCTATAAGGCCTTTGCACACTACCTTTCTCACTGCCTTCCTACAGGTTTAAGTAACTCCTAACCTCCTCTTCGGCGCAAAATCGATTGAAGTCCGTGCGTGCATTCTTTTGTTTGCAACAAGGCATCTTTAGCGGTTCCGCACACGTCCAGAAGCATTAGAGATCCAACCAAAACTTGTTCAACTGATTTCCTTTTCTGCTCTTGAGCTACAGCTTGCTTAAATATCAATTATAAGTAACATGAACTTGACTTGGATCTACACCAAAATGTTCATGTTTTGTCTCCTTTCCACCATCAAAACAACTCATTACAATCAAAATTTGTGTAATAAAATAGAGGAAATTGTGGGAAAATGAATTAGACCACATAACTTTCCTGTTAGTAACTACATACATGTAAAATTTCATTTATATACAATTGGAATCTCAAAGATTAACAGTTGAGGATGTTGCTTTGACCAAAACACTTGTAGAGGCTTTCTAGTCCTCCTTCGAGATCTTGATTGCATACCTCTGATTTCTGGAGCTGATTTTGCACGTTTTCAACGTGCTTGATGTCAATTGTCAATTATATATGGAGAAAAAATTAATTAAACTAAGTATGCATATGTCATATATATAATATTGCTAGCCTCATGTTGCTTCAATTGCAGTCAAAACAAAATCAACTGTGTTTCGCATTGCATACGTACCCAATGTTATAAAAAGAAGACATTAAATTCAATTTTTAGTTCAATTGGTTTAACCATTTGATTCTTTTATGTTTTTTCTTCACATAGATTCTTTTATGTAATTTGATGTAGATTATTTGTATGGTTTTTAATATAAACTAAAAGATTAAAGGTTGAGTTGATTGAATTTTAGTTCGGTTGGTATTATTACTATTCCAATAATAAGGAGGCGGTAAATTCGAGTGCTAGTTCTTCAATTTAAGGGTTTGGAAGATTCTGACTAAATTGTCCTATCATATACGAATTAAATTATATTTTTATGAGAGTGGTTTTGTTTTTTTATATGTAATATATCAATAAAAATTTGATTATTATGAAATTTGAACTCGAGATATGCTGTACATAATAAATATTTAATTTTATCATTGTAACTAAAACATAAAGTAATTTTTATATGAATTGTTAATAAATATGTTTGTTACATAAATTTTTTTTTATTTACATAATGAATTTAGTATGTTATAAATCTAATTAATTTACTGTTGATCCCTTCTTCTCTAACCATTTCACTCTTCTCCAAAGAGATCTCTCCCCAAAAACCTTGTTAGAATTAAGTGACCCTAATTCTTATTTAAATAAAATACGATGGAAAATAAAATAAAAGTAAAATCCATATAGAACTAGACTTCTTTTATTTTATTTTAGAATAAGGTTTTTTAAACCTTATTAAACTCCATCTATTTTATATTTACTAGGATAAGGTGTTTCAATCCTACTAGAATATGGCTTTACAAGCCTATAAATAGACATAGTCTATTCCTTTTGTATTGATTCAAATTTTCGACATAGTGAATTTTCTTCTCCTCTGCCCGTGGTTTTTCCCGAAAGGGTTTCCACGTAAAATTTTGTGTTCTTTATTTTTTATTTTATTTTATTTTTTTCACAATTGGTATCCGAGCTTCCGGGTTGTTCATCTCGATCACGGTAATGGCGTCTTTGAAATATGAAATTCCGTTGTTGGATCGCAACACCAGATTTGCGTTGTGGCAGATTAAGATGCAAGCAGTTCTTGCGCAGATGGATCTGGAGGATGCCCCGCTAGGGATAGATAAGATGCCTTCACATTAACGTGATGAAGAGAAGAAGCGTAAGGATCGAAAGGCATTAACACAATTGCATCCGCATTTGTCCAATGAAATTTTGCAGATGTGATGAAAGAGAAGACTGCCACGCATTATGGAAGAGGCTAGAACAAATATGTATGTCGAAAACTCTAACAAGCAAGTTGCATATGAAGCAGCGGCGTCTTTATGCTCATCGTTTGGAGGAAGGTGCGTCAGTACACCTAACACTTAACACAGTGTTTAAAGAAATTCTCTCAAACTTGGAGGCCATGGAGGTTCGGTATGATAAGGAAGATCTAGGGTTGATTCTACTTTGTTCGTTGCCTCCGTCTTATTCAACCTTTAGAGACACGATTTTATATAGCCGCGAGTCTCTCACGCTTGATGAGGTTTATGATTCTTTAACCTCGTATGATAAGATGAAACATCTTGTGGTTAAACCTCGACTCTCGGGGAGAGGGTCTCATTGTTCGTGGGAGACAAGATCGAATACTGATGATGATCGTGGTAGGACACAGAAAAGAAATCATCGTGGTAAATCTAAGGGTAGATCAAGTCTTCAAATAGAGGTAAAACTTGTAACTTCAGTAAGAAGAAAGGGCACATTAAATCTGAGTGCTATAAGCTACAAAATAAGATTAAAAGGGAGGCTCATGAATCAAAGGGAAAACAACCGAGAAAATTCTGGTGAAGTGATGTTGTAGAAGACTACAAATGATGGTGAACTTCTAGTCGCTTCACAATGATTCTAAAGTAAGTGAGGAGTGGATACTTGATTCAGCCGCACCTTCCATATGAGTCCCAATCGGGATTGGTTTACAACTTACGAAACAGTGTCTGAAAGGTGTTGTTTTGATGGGAAATAATGCTTCGTGTAAGATCGCAGGTGTTGGAACAATTAAAGTTAAGATGTTTGATGGAGTTGTCAGAACACTTAGTGACGTACGGTATGTTCCAGAATTGAAAAGAAATTTAATTTCATTGAGTACTCTTGATTCAAAAGGGTACAGATACACAGCTGAAAGTGGGGTTTTAAAGATTTCCAAAGGGTCCCTTGTTGTGATGAAAGGGCAAAGAAAAACTGCCAAGTTATATGTTTTGCAGTGGTTCTCTGTTCTTATCGTGATGCAAATTGTCGCTTCTCTTCCTTGTCGATGATGATATTACTAAACTTTGGCATATGCGCCTAGGGCATATGAGTGAGAATGGCATGGTAGAATTGAGCAAAAGAGGACTTCTTGATGGGCAAGGAATTTGCAAACCGAATTTCTCGTGAGCACTTTGTGTTTTTGGGAAGCAAAAGAGAGTTCGATTCACTAGAGGAATCCATAACACGAATGAAACGTTGGAGTATATTCATTCGATCCGTGGGGACCATCCAGAGTGCCTTCGAGAGGTGGAGCTAATTATATGCTAACCTTTATTGATGATTTTTCCGTAAAAGTTTGGGCGTTCTTCCAAGCGCGAAAAGCGATGTGTTTTCCGCATTTAAGTCTTGGAAAATTATGATTGAAAAAGCAGACGGGAAAAGCAGATAAAATACCTCCGCATGCATACAATGGCTTAGAGTTACGTTTCGATGAGTTTAATAGATTGTGCAAGTCGGAAGGATCGTGAGACACTTGACATTCGTCATACTCCACAGCAAAACGGCGTTGCAGAACGAATGAACAGAACGATCATGGAGAAGGTTCGATGTATGTTGTCAAATGCCAACTTACCGAAGTCGTTTTGGGCGTGATGACCTCTCATCGCATGTTTTTGATCAACCGATCTCCATCCGCTGCCATTGAGAAAAGACTCCACAAGAGGTATGGTCCGTAATCCTGCTAATTATTCCGATTTAAAGATCTTTGGGTGTCCTGCGTATGCTCATGTGAATAATGAAAAATTGGAACCGAGATCCATTAAATGTGTTTTTCTTGGTTATAAAGCTGGTGTAAAAGGGTATAAGTTATGGTGTCCTGAAAATAGGAAAGTTGTGATTAGCAGAGATGTTGTTTTGATGAAACTGCTATGCTTCCTAACTTATCTCTTAAAGACTGTTCCAATAAAGAAAATCAAAAGCGGTGGAGCATCGATTAATCAGAGTCGACTCCTCAAGTCGAGACAAAAATTGAGAATAGAGTTGCTTCTTCGCCTCAATACTCTATCGCCAAAAACAGAACTAAAAGAGAAATTAAACCTCCAAAGAAGTATGCTGAGGCTGATCTAGTTGCTTATGCTTTAAATGTGGCTGAAGATATAGATGCGAATCAAGAGCCATCAAATTATTCTCGAGCGATTAGTGTGAAGACTCGGAAAAATGGATGTTTGCTATGCAAGAGGAGATGGAATCACTCTACAAAAACAAAACATGGGATCTTGTGAAACTTCCTAAAGGTAAGAAGACTGCTCGTTGTAAATGGGTGTTTAAAAGAAAGAAGGGACTCCAGGAGTTGAAGAACCTAAATATAAAGCAAGGCTTGTTGCAAAGGGGTTACAGATCAAGTTCCGTGGACTTCACAGATGTGTTCTCCCAGTTGTGAAGCATAGTTCGATTCGAGCTTTGCTTGGTATTGTGGCCATGCATGATTTAGAGCTTGAATAGCTTAGATGTAAAAACTGCATTTTTGCATGGAGAACTTGAGGAAGATATTTACATGCAACAACCGAGGGGTTTCTGATTTTCGTAAAAGAGGATTATGTTTGCTTGTTTGAAAAAGTCCCTTTACGGTTTGAAACAAATCACCAAGGCAGTGGTACAAGAGGTTTGATTCCTTTATGACTTCTCACGATTTCAAAAGAAGTAGTTTTGACAGTTGTGTTTACTTTAAGAAAAACAATGATGGTTCTTTTGTGTATCTACTTCTTTACGTTGATGACATGTTGATAGCAGCAAAAGACAAAGGAGAGATAAGAAAGGTCAAAGCCCAACTAAGTGAAGAATTTGAGATGAAAGATTTGGGACCAAAGAAAGAAGATACTTGGTATGGAGATTCTTAGAGATAGAAAAACAAGTAAATTGTACCTAAGTCAGAAGGGGTACATTGAGAAACTTCTTTGCAGGTTCAATATGCGGAGTGCTAAGCCTGTTAGTACTCCTTTAGCAGCCCATTTTAGACTTTCATCGGCTTTGTCTCCACAATCAGATGATGAGATTGAGTACATGTCACATGTTCCATACTCTAGTGCAGTGGGATCTCTCATGTATGCTATGGTTTGTTCACGTCCGTTTATCATATGCAATCAATGCGCTTAGCGGATATATGGCGAATCCCGGTAAAACACACTGAAAGCGATTCAGTGGATTTTAAGATACTTACGAGGTACTACTGATGTTTGCTTACAGTTTGGAAGAACTGAAGATGGAGTTATTGGGTATGTTGATGCTGATTTTGCTGGAGACCTTGATAGAAGAAGATCTCTCACAGGTTACGTCTTTACAATCGGAGGTTGTGCAATAAGTTGGAAAGCCACTTTGCAAACTACAGTCGCTTTGTCTACCACTGAAGCTGAGTACATGGCGATTACTGAGGCTTGTAAAGAAGCTATTTGGTTGAAGGGACTCTTTAGTGAACTAAATGAAGACCTTCAAATCAGCACAGTATTTTGTGACAGTCAGAGTGCCATCTTTCTTACAAAAGATCAAATGTTTCATGAGAGAACAAAACATATTGATGTTCGGTATCATTTTGTTCGTGATATTATTGCTCGTGGTGATATTGTTGTGAGCAAAATTAGTACTCATGAAAATCCTGCAGATATGATGACCAAGTCACTTCCTATAACCAAGTTTGAGCATTGCTTAGACTTGGTTGGTGTTCATTGTTGAAGTTAAACCCTTAAGGGGTTTTATGGAAGAGGTGGAGAACTTGTTCATAATAAAAAAAAAAAAACTTGTTCATTGAGAATTTGTGTCAAGGTGGAGATTGTTAGAATTAAGTGACCCTAATTCTTATTTAAATAAAATACGATGGAAAATAAAATAAAAGTAAAATCCATATAGAACTAGACTTCTTTTATTTTATTTTAGAATAAGGTTTTTTAAACCTTATTAAACTCCATCTATTTTATATTTACTAGGATAAGGTGTTTCAATCCTACTAGAATATGGCTTTACAAGCCTATAAATAGACATAGTCTATTCCTTTTGTATTGATTCAAATTTTCGATATAGTGAATTTTCTTCTCCTCTGCCCGTGGTTTTTTCCCGAAAGGGTTTCCACGTAAAATTTTGTGTTCTTTATTTTTATTTTATTTTATTTTTTTCACAAACCTAAACACCTTCCCTTTCCTCACTCGTCCATCATCTTCTTCTCTGGTTTACCTCACAAGTGAACAACTCCCTTGGAGATTTACACAGTGCAAAAATAGCATTTACTTATGCGTAACAAAGCAGCATGTTTGCTAGTTCTTCATAAAACATATCACTATAATAGGCAGCATTCCCAATCTGAGGAGAAAATTAATAGGCAGCTCTTATATGTCATACCAATTAGACCTGCCAATTTGTGCATTTATATCATGTTTGTGTATTCATATTTTATAAATTTTGAGACATTCATATCATATTTATGTCGTGTCATATCATCATGTTTGTATCATATCTAATATTTTCAGGTATAATTACAACAAAACCAAAGACGTGCTACTGCTTTAATTTCATAATAGTTAAGAAAAAGAGCCCAGTAATATGATGTCTTGTTCAATTCACACTTGTTAAACACACATTTTCCGTCCTAAGCTCTTTCTACCACAAGAGTTAACTAGCAATGCTAAATCAGCCCTAAGAATAAGATAATTTATTAGATGATGATTGTGTTTCAATGACCAACAAAAAAACTTAATAGAGTTGCTGCACACTAATAACATAAACGATAACCTATAACATAATTTGTGTTTCAGCAAAGTGTGTTGAAAGGTTAAAACTCCACCTGAAAGGCGGTGACATATTGATAAAACTGCCCATACAACCCCTATAGGGGCTTCATTTTTACCATCTGATGAAATTTTTAGGTGATCACAAAATGGTCAAATGGCAAAGCAACATAATATCCAACCAGTGAAAATGACAATTCAAGTAAAAACATCTGCTAACATGTTATGAGGTTTATCTTTCAAGACAATCTACCAAAACCATCATGAAACAAATCTGTTGCTCTAACTGCGCCATGATGAATATGATTTACTGGTCCAGCTTCCCAATCCTGTTTCTTGGTTTAGAAAACTGTGAGATGACTTTTGGTTAATGACTTGGCATTAACATCATTTTTCTAGTTATTTTATTTCATTAATAATGTATGGACGGGAGTCTTGGATATGAATTGTCATTTTTATTCAGAACCATTGTAATGCATGAATTTCATCATGGAATGTCGTGTTTGTCAACACAAGGATCTAAGGATTATGACAAATACTCACTGATGGAAGAAATTCATGAGAAAGTTGAGTTTATATTATACCTGGGATATCTTTTTCACGGTATTCTCAAATTTAAAAAGATTTGTACAAAAATATTAAACCCGTAAAATGGGTGTGGATAAAAAAAAAATCCGTTTAAAATATGAGCCGGGTTCGAGTTTAAACATTCAAGGTTCGAGCTCGGCTTGGCCCTTTTCTGAGTTTATAATATTTTATATTATATTATTTTTATATATTATGTAATTTATTACACATTAAAAAAATAAATCTATACTAAATATATAATACTGTTCTAATATAAACAATAAAATAATATTAAGACGATTATATAAAATATTTCAATAAATAAAAAAATAAAATTATTAATATTAATATTAATAATATAAAAAAATATTTAAAGTATAATATGAACAGGTCTAAAATAGACTTAGGTTAATATTTTACAAATATGGATGGATTTGAACAAAATTTTAGACTTATATTTCGAGCAGGGTCGAGCTTAAGCAAACATAAAATATATTAATATCGTGTATAAATTCGATCCAAATTCAACCCAACTCAATCCATGAACACCTCTAATTTAGACTTTAGACCCAATTCTAAAATTTTTTCCACTATTCAGCCTGAGCTTTGGGTGCATAGTATTAGGAAAATCGTATCAGTGCATCTCTTATTGGTCCATAACCCATTCATATGGACTGATGATTTGGGTGTTTCTGAAACTGTTATAACTTTTCAAGGTTAGATTCAAGACGATGAAAAAATGAAAACCTGCAGGAAGTGGGGCATATATGGGAGTGTTGTAAGTTGTAACCTGCAGGAAGTGGCGCATTTGACGGTGGAATGCTTTTCAGTTTCTCTTCAGATGAATACTCAAAGAAAACCTGGGAAAGGTCCACATAATTTTTCAATTTCACATCATAATTATTTTTTACTTAATAGGTTTTAAGTTTTAATAATGTGGAAATTAAAAAGTTACGTGAAAATATTAATAGAAATATTAAGTATTTAATGATCTGCCACTAAAATTTTTAATTTCGAAAATATTAGTGATAAAATTAAAAGTTTTAAAAGTTGGATGACCATTCTGGTAATTTATCGTTTACTTTTTTTTATAATTTTTAAATTATTTAATACAATGAGATATAAGATAAATTAGTGACATCTTAGTGTAGTTGTACACATAAACTACCATGTCAGTGGGTAGATGTATCATGGTAACCACTGTACTAAGAGTTAGATTACATTTATCCCTCTCTACTTAAAAATGGATAAATTAACCTATATACGTTAGATCAAAAAGTAAATTGGTTATGTAACACTTCAAACCCAGCCTAGACGTTATGGCCGAATTCAGAAATGTCACAAAGAATGAGTTTTGAAAACAAGTTGATTCCATTAACTAATTACGAATAAAACTCACATTCCTTCATGTTTATTACAGAAAACATTATTTTAATAGTTCATTTGCCAAAACACTTATTACAGCAGAAATTATCAAAACCAGAACATTTTAGAAATCCGTTTCGTATTTTTAGAAAACCTCTTTTTGGCATAAAATCCGTTTTCGTAAAACATTTTATCAAGCATGCAACATATCAAGCATATCAAACCAAATCAAGTTAAAAACCAAAACTGTAACACCCCTTACCCGTACCCGAGGCCGGGATAAGGTACGAGGCGTTACCGGACAAAGATAAAAACATTAAACTAAAATACGGGCCATAAAATTTGTATCAAATTCAAACTTTTTGCATTTAATCATAAGGTCCCTAATACAAACCTACGAGGCCCAAAACATACTTTAGAAAGGGTTCGGGACTGAACCAGGAACTTACGAAGATCTTGGAAATTTCATGCTTTAAGGCTCCACATGCCCGTGTCCCAAGTCGTGTTCCATACACGGCTGAGACACATGGTCGTGTCTGCCTGTGTGGAATATACCTAGGCTATTTTCCAAGCTTTGGTCAGCCTTAATCTCTTACCCACTTATACAAAATCAAAAGCATATAACATGGTATTCATTTAATGATTAAACAATCTCAATTTAAACCACAAACATAGCATTTGTATGTCATCATACATGTGTCTCTCATAGTTATTTTACCTTGTCTATTATAGTACCACTTATACATTTACACCAAGATTATCATCTTACCACTTCAGCTTAATCATCAAGCATTCATATTTAAAGCTAGATCATATCTTTATAAAATACCACAATTCAGATGCGCAGAATAACATGTTTGCCTGAAACATTTCAATTCAACTCCATACCCAACAAGCATTACATAAAGACTAGTCATATATTTATATATATATATATATACATGTCATGACACATATCATTCTCTTTCTATTTTCTTATAAACACATATCATTTATTTCATTATATCAATATTTCATATACCATAGTTTCCATGTATTCCACATATATTTATTTTCCTCCTCCTCTCCATTCCACATCCTTAATGTATAGAGCATTCTTGTAAGTACGATTTCACAATTTACTAATAAATGCTCACATCAAACTGTCCACACGAGTCATAGTCACTTACTTAATTATAATTCGAGCTACAGAGCTCGAAATTAAGATCCGTAAATTTTATCTGAAACTAGACTCACATATATTTCCACCATAAAATTTTCATAATTTTTGGTTTAGCCAATTAGTACAGTTTATTATTTAAAACTTCCCCTGTTTCAGAGTACAACTACTCTGACCTCTGTGTACTACGAACCAAATTTCTCCCTGTACAGAATTCCAACGACCATGCCATTTATTTCCCTTAAAAATAGACTCAATAAGGAATCCATGCATGTAAGGTATGACTCTTAATAATTTTTGTACAATGTATGATGAATTTATAAAGTCAGAATAGGGGATCTCGAATTCATTCAGACCCTGTTTCACAAGAATTCAAATATCACACAATATAGAATTCTTTTGCTTCCCCTGTTTCTTTCATGTGAAAATAGACTCATTAAGCTTTATTTTCATATATCATTTGCATTTTTATTCAACTTCCACAATTTTTAGTGAATTTTCAAAGTCACGCAACTGCTGCTGTCCAACACTATTTTACTACTAAAATTCATTCTTACATAATTCCACTTAATCCGTTTTGTCTTATCAAAGTTCACCAAACTATCGAGCACATTGCTCATAATTTTCATAAACATATACCTACACTATTTCATCACAAAACTCACAAAGCAAAGACATGGTAAGTCTCCCGTTGAACACTTCGGATCAATCCTCTATACTTGGTGGTTTCAGCACATAGCTCCACCCATCATAAAGTTCGGCTCTCTTGTACACATGGTGAACACTTAATACCACCGATGTGACCTAGCCAGTTTATCTCGTAGCTCTCTTGTCTACATGGTGTCCTTCACACCTGAACCACGCATGCGACCTAGCTACATATATCCCGTAGCTCTCTTGTCTACATGGTGTACACATAGTATCACCCGTGTGACCTAGCTACATCATAATGTCTCGTAGCTCTCTTGTACACATGATGTGCACTCAAAGACCATACATGTGACCTAGCTACATACCATCTGTATCATCCAATCTTTCCGAAGGTTCAACAGGGATTTCTCTCTCTTTTCCAACAATTTCACCAATCAAATAATTATCTACAAACATATTTCCAATATTATTATAAAATATCATAATACAAGTAATATTGATGTATTACTTACATATAAACTTACATCTCATTTAATATCAAGGCAATAACATTAAATCACACATTGCCTTATTAAAAATCATATGAACTTACAATTTCGCATAATATCCATAATCATAGAAATCACATTTATGTATGATAATTCCATGCACTTCATGTACCATAGACATATTTTTAAATCAATTCATAAACTTGGCACCATAATCATTTAATTTAACATAATTCAATTAATTCACTAAATTTAACTTTCAAATATAAATTACAGCATTATTGCTTTATTATTATCATACCAACTTACATACTTTCAACACCTCGGATATCATAGTAAATATATCAATTTTACATTGAAACATGCATAAATTAATGCTTATTATACATATTAACTTACCTCGATACTAAAACGGCCATTTTACTAACTTTCTCAATTTTTAATTTTTCTCTCATTCTAGGTTCAAATCTCATTTTCCGGGATCTAAAACATCATATTTTACTTATTTAACTAATGTACTATTCAAAACAGTCCTTAACTCAAACTTTGGAAAAATTACAATTTTGCCCCTAAACTTTTGCATAGTTACACTTTTGCCCCTAGGCTCGGGAATTAAACTTCATCCCTTATTCTTATGTTTTATGACATGATGATCACTTTTCTCTTCTATGGAAACATCAAATTCTCACTCTAACATATACTTATAACTATTAGGTATTTTTACCGATTAAGCCATTTTACTCATTTTCACTCAAAACCGAGTAGCACAAGTTGTTTAACATAATTTAAAACCTCATATTCTATCATAAAACATCAAAATAAACACATTTCACCTATGGGTATTTTTCCAAATATGAACCCTAGCTTAAATTATTGCTAGAATAAAAGCTTAATCAAATTACAGGGATTCCAAAAACGTAAAGAACTTGAAAAACGGGGCTAGAACGGACTTACTATTGAGCTTGGAAAGCTTGAAAACCCTAGCCATGGCTTCCCCATGCTAATTTCGGCCTCCATGAAGAAGATGAGTAAATTTTGGCTTTTTTTTCCTTTTTATTTCTTTTAATTACCAAATGACCAAAATGCCCTTCCTTACTAAACTTTCAAAAATTCCATCCATGTCCAATTTTTGTCCATAACTTAGAAATTGGTCAAATTCCTATTTAAGACCTCCTAATTAATATTTCAAAGCAATTTCATACTAGAAACTTCTAGAGTGCAAGTTTTGCAACTTATTCAATTTAGTCCCTAACTTCAAATTGAGCACTTTATGCATAGAATTTCTTCACGAAATTTTCACAGAATCATGAAATCATATCATAGACCTCAGAATAATCATAAAATAATTATTTCTATCTCTGATTTTGTGGTCCCGAAACCTCTGTTCCAACTAGACCCAATTTTGGGCTATTACAACTCTCCTCCCCTTTAGAGATTTTCGTCCTCGAAAATCTTTCTGGAGTGAGGTTTAGTATCTTTCTCATAATTTCCAGCATTACTAACTAATTTTTTTTAAGACGATACTTTCGTAAACAACTTTGTGTCATCAATTTGAATCCCAAGATAACTCGACCAACTCTGATATTTCTCTAACTCTGTCCTTCACTTGTCAACCATTCTCGCCTCCTGGTCATATCTATAATTATTTTATCACCGAACTCTTTGATTCCACACTTAGGAACTTAGTCAACATAATTCTCATGAATTTCCGTTATTTACACCTCATCGGTGTAGGGGTGAGGTCATCGATAGTCTCTAACTCGATTCTCGACATATATCTATATGACATATTCTCTTCTTTTTTTTTTTTCCATTATCCACATATATCATTATAATCATACTATCCACTTCAAACAATTTATTATTCATATCCGTCTTACATAAAATTTCCAATTATCTCATTTTAAACAAGTGCACTCACTCATACATTCTATGAATTTTGAATAACTTTAGTCATCACATTTACTCATTAATTTAGTCAAGCATGCAACAACATATGAAGGCCAAACAAATATGAATAAATATATCACTATATAAACTTTCATCTCACATATTATCACATATACATATATCACGAATTCTTATTCATACCTTTCCGAGTTTAACACATCATAGCTACACTTTATTCAAATACTTCAATATCGCTATCAAATGGTCAAATGTAGCTCGGTTAGAGAATACTTCGCTTTCAACAAAATGGTCCTCATTAGTGTCGGGAGACATCACATTATCACATATTTGTGGCATGTATAACTAAACTCTCACACTTGCTATGTTAGTCCGAGAATCGACTAAACCTGCTCTGATACCACTAAATGATTCAAACTTTTATGGCCCGTATTTTAGTTTAATGTTTTTATCTTTGTCCGGTAATGCCTCGTACCTTATCCCGGCCTTGGGTACGAGTAAGGGGTGTTACAAAAACAATCCAAAGATTCCCAAAAACTACAAACTCTCTGAATTATATCCTAAATTATTAAATAAACCATAAATTAATAAATCTAAACAGTTTTACGGAAGAGTGGTCACCGTTGAGTCCCTGTTGCACCGATCCGCCTAAGACTGTGGATTACCTGACAGTACAGACAAATAGATGTGAGTTTACGTAAACTCAATGTATAACCCAGCAGAATTAAGCATGCAATCATACAGAATCATATGTACTGTCAAAAACAGATACAGATACAGTAAACAGAATCAGACAATCAGAATCCTACCCCCATCCTCTACACACCATCTCCAACCATCCCAACACACCATGTGGGGTTAAAAACACCCACCCATCCCTACATACCAGGTTGTGCCGTTACGACTTATATCAGATATAATACAGCCAAGCTGCCAGATAATAGGCATTGATCGCCGTCCAGAACACTTCCTCCATCAATATAAAACCCACCCCACAATCATATATAAACAAATACAGAATGCATACTAGACATGCTCAATATGCTATGTACAGATATTAGAATAATCAGATATGATTGGCATAATCATACTCAAAACAGATTATCAGTCTATTAGATCTAAAGTTTTGGGGTTTAGTTAGCCCTTACCGACCTTACGGTAAGCCCACAGTCGATTAGGATGACCCGTGTGACCCTAGGAGAAATGTCATAAATTTGGGCCCACATGCCCGTGTGGGCCCACATGGCCTGGCCCTAGAATCTACACGCCCATGTGTCATGCCCGTGTGGGCTCACACGACTACACTTGAGCCACCACACAGTCGTATGATGCACACGGCCATGCCTTCGTCAACCACACGGCCGTGTCTCGCACACGGCCATCCACACTGGTGACCACACACCTGTGTAGTGTCGACAGATTCATTTTTTGACTTTTGCCGAAGCCTCCTTTTCTGCGTTTTAGGTACACACGTGGTATCGTTTCGATGCAAAAACACTCCCGAACAGACCAACACCTAAAATCAGAACCACAAACCTTTTAAAATCAGTTTTAATTCCAAATAAACAAAATCTACGAAACCGATAATAGTTCAAACAAGCGTTCCTCACTTAGCCCAGAACTCCGAGCACTTTGGACTACAATTAGGCAACAGGAGAGTCCCGTCCTTCACGATTCGCTGCAGCCAAGGCACGAATACAACATTAACAGAAATTCGACAAAGCCAAACGGGATAAACAGAGACTCCCTCCTCGGTAAAATATACTACAAACTTACCCAACGAATAAACGTAATGACCTGAAAACCCGTGACAAGGAAGCATGATTTGTCAAAATGAGTAAAGAAAAGAGAAAACATTTCGTTTGATAAAGGGAAAGGGGAAAACGGTAGAGGAGGAAGAAAGAACGTCAGAATTTGGGGATTATTTTAGAGGTGAGAGAAAAAGAAAATAAAATAAGTCAAAAAAATAAATTAAAAGATTTCAAAATCCTCCATCAATCCTACTACTAACTGATAACTACCCACTCACACAGACTTTTAACTCTAACCAAACTCTCACTGCCAATCAAAGTAAAAATTAATACCTATGCTCACACAGGGATTTGAACATAGGACCTCTAACACTCTCACTCCCTTATCACTCGAACCAGCAAGTTCATTCTAATATAAATTAACGAACAATTTAATATAAGCCTAAAGAACAAAGGTAGAGCTTAGATCCAAAAATAACCAAAATTTACTAAAGGTAAAGTTTGAACTTAGAACCTCTTAAATACTCCCAGAACATTTACCACTGAAGCAGATACATATTTATGTCAAGTACTTACAAAAACATAAATAAAAAAATCAGGGCGTTAAAGGTCATTTCTGTTAAAACTTTTATCCATTTGTACTATTAAAACTTGATTTGACTAGCGAAATAATTAGGCAATAACATGTGATGTGCCATGTATATTTCATGCTGACATACAAAGACCAATATTTAACAATAAAAATGAATGAAATTTTTAACATAAGGATCGGGACTAATTTGTGCATTTTTAATAAATGGGTAAAAGATAATTTGACTCCTAATATAGAGGCCTCGATGATACTTTTACCCATATTAGTGTCATTAAAAATTTAATGATCTAGTTAACATCTTTATTTAAAAGGATAAATATCAAATTTATACATGAATCTTGGTTCAATGTGCAATTTAATACATGAACTTTAATTTGGTGCACATTAAACTTTAATTTGATGCAATTATACATATAAAACTTGAATTGTGGTCTATATGTATATATGAAACTTTAATTTTGATTTATTTGTGCATATTTAAAGAAATGAATACATACATTTATTTTCATATTAGATTAATATGTATGCAATATATCAATGCAAAATGATGTTAATTTGATAATGTTATCAATAATTTGTGAAAATTGAATCAAACCAAAATTTCATGTATAACATTGCACATCAAATTAAAGTTAATATATAATTTTGATATTTATCCATTATTTAAAACATTTCAATTTGACTGAAAACAACAAATAGAGGACCAAATGTAACTAAAAATATTAGAGTTAAATTAACAAAAAAAAATGTTAATGTTAAGGAATGAATTTAACATTAACCTTTTAAATTTTGTTACTTTTTAATTGAAAATTATTTTAAATTTATTTGTATATTTCTACAACGCTTAATATATCATTTGATATTTAAGTTTGACATTTTTCTAATATATGTTATTTGTGGTTTTTTATATCTATATTTGACAAAAGTTATACATTTTTAATATAGAAGGTAACAATATTAATTTTTTAGTGTTTATTTTGAGGGTTTTAGAATTAATAAAAATTCATAATTAACTAATAATATAAACAATAAACTTTCATCAAAGTAACCTTAAAATCTATAAAAAAAACAGTATGTAATTAACAAATTAAGAATAAAATTAAACAAATTCATAATTAATACTAAATTTATTTTGTTAATGAAACCATGAAAATTTGAACCTAATAATATTAATAATTAACTTTTATCAAATGAACACTATCATCTCAGTTGAACATTAAAAGAATTATTCAAAAGTTTTTATTTAGGTCACTAGGCTGTTAAGTTTTTTTTCTTAGATAAAAGTTAGGCTAGCAAACTTTAAGCGACGATACGATGGATCAAAACCCACCGACAAATAGAAGAACGTAATTTAGATCCAAGTCGATCTAACAATCAGTGTCGAATATCAAAGAAGAAAATTATTTGGATCTTGGTTCGTCAAATTCATGACATTCAAAGTTGTTTCATGGAAAAATTTGAATTGTAGAAGAGAAGAGAAATGAGAGATTTTGATTGGTACAAACAGTGTGAATAAAGAAGACAGTGAAACAACGATTTTAATAGCTCAGTAACTCAAATGAAATCTTTTCAATAATTCAATGACTATTTTATAACTTTTTGAAATTAAGTGGCCAAAACGTAAATTTACTAATAGACAAGCGCCCTTAAGTGTAGTTTACCTAAAAATTTAAAATAATTATAAGCATCAAAATGTATAATTTTTATCAAATACAAGTATTATATTAAAAAAAATACAGATATCAAACTGAAAAACATTAAATTAGGATACGAAATGATATATTAACCATTTTATAAATTAATTTAAATATTTTTTTAGTGCGTACGGTACGTGACAACTGGGAAGCTTTAAAGAGACGATTCGAGCTTTACGCAGACAAAAAATACACGTAGGCACAAAAACGAAAAAGAAAAAAAAAAACTCTTCACCTGGGACTTAGAGATTTAGATCTTAACGGCTGGTGTTCGATTCTTCGTCTTATGGCATAATCAACACCGTCCGATCTCTTCCCACATGCCCCTCCATCCTCCGATCTCATATTCCTGATCAGCTTCTCAGATCCAATTCTCCGAAATCAACGGTTCTAAACTCATTTCCCTTTAATTTTGCACAATTCAGGTAATTTTAATTTTGTTTCTTTCGTTTTGAGCATTTTACGCTCTAGATTTTTATTCGAATTTGAATGTTAATGATTTAGATCTCCGGTAGGAATGCGGAATTTGGTGAACTCTGTTTGTTTGCTCAGAAAAATGGAAGGAATTTGAATTTTGTTTGTTTCCAGGGAAATGGGAGTGTGTTGACTTGTTTAAGTCAAACAACTTTTATCAGGTTCATTTGAGTGGAGAGATATGAATTAATGTATTTGTTGATTTTCCTGCCTTTTCTCTGCTACCAAACAGCAGGATAGAATACTGATATATCCAATAATAGCTGAATTTAAAAACCAGTATTTAATTTAGCCTGAATCTAGAATTGGCTATTGTTTTGCTTTTTATAGAGTTCATTTACAACAATTTTGTACATGTTTTTTGCCTTTGAAAACTCTAGGTTGGTCGATTTCAAATAGTCTGACAAAATTCTGTGATTTAATGGATAGAATTCAGTTGAAGAATTACGAAGAATTATATTGATCAAATTGTTTTTGAACAAGCATAACTATCATACTTCAATGTTTTCTGTATTAGATTGATGCTTGTTAATAGATAATCGTCGCTGGAGTTCTGAAATACATGATCAAGTTTGACAAATGTAGTTATCCCAACTAAAATGTTTTCATCCTATGTTAACAAGTAGATACTGTTAGCTATATGTGTAAGTTGTCTATAAAATTTGTATCTTTATATAGTGGATTTCTTTGCGTGTTCTTTAAGTTAATCGTTATTGGTCCTGTTTTGAGTGACTTGCTTCATCTGTCCTTTCAGTGAGCCATTCGTTTCTTTTTCAATTAAAAATGATACAAGTAGCATTCTCTATAAGTTTCTCCATATCCAAACTTTTTACTGGATTAAATGATGGTGCTTCTGATATTTAAAATCTCTGCTGTATCTCTCAAGTCTTAAGACTGAGGTTTTGTTTAGATCTTGAATTCCAAAGGGAAAGGGAAGTAGGTTTTAAAATTTCTCTAGAATTTTGATTCCTTTGCATTTTTCTGCTGTCACACCAAACATTTGTATAAAGGATTATAGTTTATAGATTTCTATCTTGCTCCTAAACTTCCACTCCACTGGCTTTTTACAAAAACTTATTTGTGACTTGTGTACCTCTTGATTGTATATGTTTTGCAACTGAATATCTTGATTGACAGACGAACAGCTGTGTTATGGGAGCAGAAGAGATTAAAAAGGACATGGATATCATCAGCTGGCCTTCAGATTTGGCATATGAGCAGTGGGTAGCACTCCCGGTTTCTGGCGCACGACCATCAGCTCGATACAAGGTATTTTTCTTTAAATTGTGTAGCTTGCATAAGATCATATTGGTTGTGTCATTTTATGCATTCTCTCTTGTTTGGACTTTTTTATCATGTTTGTTAATCTTTAATAAGGCTGCTATAATATTAAATTTTCTTTGAAGCACTTATCCATTTCAGCTTTTTCTATATTCTGTGGTAGACTGCTTACCATGTTTTTTTGTCTTATCACTGTAGCATGCTGCCGCTGTAGCTGATGAGAAACTATATATCACTGGAGGCAGTCGTAATGGTCGATACCTGTCTGATATTCAGGTTTTCTTGCATGACCTTAGTTCATACATTTTTTTTGGTACAATTAGTTCATATATTTAGCTACTTTCTTATTTGTAATGTTCTCTTTGGCTTCTTTTTCAGGCATTTGATCTTAGAAGTTTGACATGGTCTAGTCTGAAACTGGAGATTGATCCTAATGCTGATAAATCAGGAGACAGTGGCTTACAGGAAGTTCTTCCAGGCATTTCTGATCACAGTATGGTAGGACATAAGATGCATACCTACAGATATAATTCTTTTTTGCCTACCTAAACTCCTCTCACTTATGCAGTGATTCTATACAACTTTGAACAAGCTCCTGAAATAAATATTTAGTTATTTTGTTTCAGATTAAGTGGGAAAATAAACTTCTTCTTCTTGGTGGGCATTCTAAGAAATCTTCCAATGCAATGATAGGTTTGTATTTCTGAGGGTCATTTGGTACAATTACAGCAGTAAAAGTTTATGAATCCAATATTCGGTTTAATGGTTTATGACAAATGAACTTTTGTACATTTGGAAACTAATGATAGTTAATGTACACCTTGTAGTGCATTTTATCAATCTGGAGACGCATGTCTGTGGTGTCATGGAGGCCTCAGGAAAAATTCCGGTAACTCACGTTTTACAGCTTTTATTTAATATATTTTATAATTTCCCTTTTCTCTATGCTTGCTCATTTATTTTATTCTTTCCTCTGATCTATAGTTTTCAGTTATGCGTTCCTTGAGATGTATAGAGTTCATTTCTCTTATTGGTTTGTTGTGTTATATGTTCCAGGTAGCACGTGGGGGTCATTCTGTCACACTGGTGGGTTCTAAACTGATAGTGTTTGGTGGAGAAGACAGGAGCAGGAAATTGCTGAATGATGTACATGTTCTTGATTTACAGACAATGACTTGGAGTGTAGTCGAGGCAACGTAAGCATCTTTTCTGCTTTTAAATGCTGGTTATTATTCACAAGTTTAGAAGTAGCCTGCATCACTTCCTTGTATTTTGATAGGCAGACACCCCCAGCTCCAAGATTTGATCACTCAGCTGCAGTGCACTCAGACCGTTACCTTTTGATTTTTGGTGGTTGTTCACATTCAGTATTCTTCAATGATCTTCATGTGTTGGACTTGCACGCTGTAAGTTTTGGAATCATTTTTGTGTCTGTGTTTTTTTTTTTTTTTTTTTGGTATGAGTTGAATGCCATTATTTGTCATATTTTATTTCTTTAGTAACTGCTCACATTTTCCATGATAAGCAGTGTGTGCCAGAGGCTTATCAAACAAGTTTACAACTAGCATGGCCTCCTGAAATCATAAAGTGTTGCTTTGACATAGCTGAAAATAGTAAATATGAGTGCTTAATTTCATGTGTGCTCATTTGTGCTTGTTGAAGTGTACTTTCCAAGGCACAAAGAACTCTTCCAAGTTCTCCATAAAGCAGGGTCTAGCCTAAACTCGCCAGATTGTCTATGTAAAATGTACAACCGATGCTAAATTTTTTTTAATTATTACCACTATTTTGACCTTATGCTGCCCCAACTCTTCTTTTTTCTTGAAATATCCACGTCCAATTCCCTTGTTTGATGCATATCCTGACATATGGGGATATGATTTTTTGAGGACTCTCCAAATGTTAGAAATCTTGGATAAATTTAAACATACACATTTTAAACACGTACATTTGTCCGATGCTCACATTTGAGTAACAAAGTATCTTTTTTTTTTTTCATAAAAAGAAACTGGAGATTTTCTTACCATTTCATTTCATTCAAAATAATCAATTCCTTATAAAGCATAGTGTCTTCCATGGCGATTAGTATGAATTCTGATTTGATCATTCTTTCCTTCCTAGAAAATCTGAACCGCAGAAGTTGGAGCAGACTTCATAATGATAATAAGCTAGAGATACAGTTTTTCTAATATCGTAGTACTTTTATGCTTAACTAGTCTGAATGGTATAATTGATTGGAGTTGGACTTGGACTGCCATGCAGATGGAGTGGTCCCAACCACAAGTTCAGGGTGATTTGGTGAGTCCTAGGGCCGGTCATGCTGGTATTTCAATTGATGAAATGTGGTATATTGTCGGTGGCGGAGATAACAATAATGGTTCGTATGATCTTTCATGCAGTGTTATTTATGTTGGGACTTCATGTGCTAATTCACTTTTTTCTTTTCAGGTTGCCCAGAGACTCTTGCCTTAAATATGTCCAAGTTAGTTTGGTCCACTCTGACCACTTTGAAGGAGAGGCATCCACTTGCTAGTGAGGTTACTACTCTGTGCCTTAATTTACATGTTTATGTGTGATTTCTAAACTTCTACTTGGAAATTTTTTTTGGTATTTGGCTGCGGATTTAGTTTTTTCCTTACTAACTTTTGGTGATAGTCCATAACACAGTCTGAAAGCTGAGGAAAGTTGAATCTCCATATCTAACATGGTTTGTTTCACGATAATCATCAACTGGCTTGTTTTAAAGAAGCTCTATCAGACTGAAATATCATCTAATATATTGTTTTCTTTATCATTGGCAAAGAAGCATATCATTGCAATTTACCAGTTTTTTACATCTTATGCTTCCAATTTCTAATCTAAATGATGACTTTGTTTATGACTGAATTTCCGTAGGAAACATTAAGTTATCGTTTTCATGAACATTGTCAAAGAAGCATTTGCAATTTATCCAAGATTTTGTCTCATGCTTCAATTTCTAATCTAAATGATTTGACTTTGTTCATGACTGAATTTTGGTAGTAAACATTTTAGATTTTTTCTATAAGTGATCTGATCTAATTGTCAATTAAAATGCAGGGCCTAAGTATTTGCTCAGCTATAATTGATGGAGGGAAGTATTTGGTTGCATTTGGTGGATACAATGGGAAATATAATAATGAGGTACATTTTGACACAGTAGTTTACACGAAATCATTTTATTGTATGTGCTAATGCTGAATCTATCCTTATGCAGCACTTTACCTTTTCCCTGATATTTTAATGGTCATCTGTTAATAGGTTTTTGTTATGAAACTCAAACCAAGAGACTTATCTCATCCGAAGATTTTCCAGTCCCCAGCAGCAGCTGCAGCAGCGGCTTCTGTTACTGCTGCATATGCCTTGGCAAAGTCTGAAAATTTGGATTTTCCACAAATAATAGATCTGAACTTTAATGGAGTTGAAAACAATGTTCCTAAAAAGGATATCAACCTTGAAATTAATGCAATTAAAGAAGAGAAGGTGGTGTTGGAGTCATCAATTGATGAAGCCAGGGCTGAAAATTCTAGGCTGAGAGAGAAGATTGATGAATTAAAAAGCAATCATACTGAATTGTCGAAGGTATGCTTTCGAAATGACTCAAAAAGGTCTTTTCTATATTGCTCTGGCTCTTCATATTTCTTGAAATACCAATGTCCGGCACTTGTGTTCAGTGTATATATGGACATAGGTAGGGGGTATGACTAAATACATTTAAAAAAAGAAAAAGAAAAAGTTGGAAAAAACTTAAACATACACGTGTCAAATGCATACCTCTGTTTGACACTTACACCTGAGCCAGAGTAACATATATTATTAAGGATCAGTTTAAAGTTTTTGTTATATTTAATTTCATTCTGTTTAACAGGAACTCCAATCTGTCCAAAGTCAGCTGATATCGGAGAGATCAAGATGCTTTAAACTTGAGGTTTGCCGATTTTCATATTTACACATCATTTGATTTCAATGTAGCTTTTCTATTATTCTTTTTCAGCCTCACAGACTCAAGATCTAACTCATGGTTATGTATTCAGGCTCAAATTGCAGAACTACAGAAGATGTTGGAATCATTAGAGTCCATAGAAAACGAAGTGCAAATACTTAGGAGACAAAAGTCTACACTGGAGCAGGAGATGGAGGTTTCATCTACCCAGCAACAAGGTTCAGGTGGTGTTTGGCGGTGGATAGGCGGGGGCACATAGAAGTTGCATATTTTTCATACCATCATTGCTACGGTATCTCCGAAGCAATGGCTAGGTAAGTTCCAATTCCACTGATATCAGAGAGTGCAATCTACTCGAATATCACTTAGATTGTACATGCGGTTTACATTTGTTTCGTTACTTTTCTTAATAAGTGTTTGTGAGCTTCCGAGTTAGACCATTAAAATTTTCTCAAAGCTATAGAATCTGAAGTTGTTAAAATTGTACTTTCCGTTGTCGGTTGTATCAGCTCTTCTTTTAATTTTCAAGTCTTTTTATTCCGTATCCTGTAAACCAGTATACTCACGCATGTTTTCATATTTGATTGATCATATTACACCAAATCTTGACATTTTCCCGTGCATATGTAACGAATCTTTTGCCCCTTTGTGATCATAAATTTACAAAATCAATGTTGTCTTATCCGGAAACCGGTTTCAATAGCCTCAATATAATTTGAAGACAATAAATCCCTTTGCATTCTTTTGGCTTGATCTTACATGGATGATTGCCAGTAAACTGGCTTTATTTTGACTTGGATTGTCATCTCCGTTATTAAACGCTGGCAATTCCCATTCTTTTGTGTTTGTTTATTTTGTCATTGTATTTTATATTTATATAGTTTTTGGCACAATAATAATATATAAAAAAAGGATTTGGGGATCCTGTATTTTTCTTACGTCACGTTTTAATTATTATTTTCACTGTATCTCGTGCTTTAATTGTTATATTTTTTTTCATGAAAATCGTGTCATATAATATGTTGGACTTTAACGAGTGCTTCATTTCTTGAAATCCCATTGTTGAAAGGAACTTGAAAAAAAATACCAAAATATCACTTCACTTAACGTTTTGAAATCAACGTGAATTAATAGCGCGGATGCAACTATAAACTCTTTTGATATCTAAATTTCGCATTAGTGCAAGAAATTTATCCATTTCCACGTGTGTTTGTTTTTCATTATTTGTCTTGTTTGTTTGCTTTATTATATGCAAATTTGTCACGGCTCTCATTTTTTTATATAATTATTTCTTTAAAAATTTTTATCGTATTTTACATACATTTCTCACATTCTAATTCTGCTTATGAAAATTTTTAATTTTATTGAGAGAATCAAATATTTCTTTTATTATATATAATTTTTTTTTAAATATTTTATATTACATAAAATTTGATATATTACCAATCATGTCACTGATCTAGTGATAAATTTGTGTAAGTTTCAAATTAATTGATATGAGATCTAAGATTCGATTATTATGTTTATAAACTTTTTTTCCATTGTAATGTATTTGTTTTACACATTTGTTTCGCATTGTCAATAAATAACCAAAATTTGAAATATATTTGTGAAAATTTTAGGAAACCGATTTCAATAATTTTCCAAATTATAACAAACTGGAAAGAACTAGTCTATTTTACCCCTATTTCATTGAAAATTATTGTTTAATTTCTCTCTACGGCTATTATTAGAAAATGTATTCCAATCTTCTTATACTTTTTTTAACCCATGGTTCTAATGTGTTGTACTATTTTATGAAAATTTGAAAATACTAGACGAAAATTTAAATTCAAATGGTTTATTATCCACTTATTGTAGCGATATCATCATCCAAAGTTGTATCCCATTTTAAATAGGAATATTTTTTGAAAAGATATTTACTACATTGTCTATAGACAAAGTTTGAGATGATAACAAATATCTAATAAAATATAATAAAATATTTAAAAAATAAATATATATAAATTAAACATATGACAAATTTTTGAGTTTATTTATAACATTAAAAATATACATTATAAGCGTACCAAATACTACCCTATATTTTTCGGCTAATTTTGAATAACAATATTAATTAAATATTCAAATTTGTTTAATATTCTCTTGAAATTTTTCAGTATTCTCTTTCTCTGTTTTTACCTCATAATTTTTGAAAATTCTAAAAAAAATTAATTAGACACCCAATATTTTTTTAAAAATAATTCTCATTATACTCATAAATTTTTTTAAATATTTTAATTAAACCACTAAAACTTTGCTCGGATCTACCGCTGTTTGTTGACATATGAATTTATTAATTTATTCTAAGAAACAAAATATAAGATTAAGGAAGATTGAAATAAATTAATAAATATCATATCTAAATATGTGATTGGCATGAATAGTCCAATAGAGCGAATGTAGACTACAAATCAAACTCAAATAGGAATGTATTAACAATCCACGACAGAATTTATTATAAATAAACTAAAATGTAATTTTTTTTTAAAAATAAAATCTAAATCTGAGTTTACAAACCATTCAAACAGCTAATAAACTTTAAAAAAAAAATCAAATAATATCCAAAATTTTAAACTTTAGCAAAGCCATTATGGTCATCAAGGACAGGACAACCTTTTATTTTGGGCCACAATCTGAGGACAAATTCAATATTGGACAACTCATTTATGAGTTGTCATAAAAGGACAACTTTAAAATATTATAGGTATAGAAGTCATGTATGGGTGGCGGCTTTCTTGGATATATCATTCAGCTTTCCTAAAATGTAAGTTGTTGACATTCCTTGTCCTTTGGCAACATATATAACTTTGATATTCGCATCTTACCATAATTTATAATTAATGGTAGTCACCTTCAAACAACTCCATACAAACATCTACGTGGATTATTATGTTAAAATTCCTTTTTTAGGTAACCATGTCCAACAATCTCTCATTTCTTTTAAGTAATCATGTCCACACGTTCAAACAAACAAAAGTATAGATTATGCTTGGTTATTTGGAAAATTGAAGAAACAAAAGTATAAGATTATACCTGCTTGGTTGTTTGGAAAAGTGAAGAAATGGAAGAAAAAATAGAAAAAAAAAAATTGAAGTGTGATTGATTAGAAAGAAAAGTGAAAAGGAAAAAAAGGAAAAAAAATATCTTCCATCTTAATGGATAAAATTCAATCCTTCCAATTTCAAATTAGAATGATGAAAAAAAAAGGAAAAATTAAGAGAAATGTGTTTTGATTCAAAATTATGCATTCTATTTTCATTTTGTCTATTTTTCAATGAATGGAAATAAAATATAATTTTCTTTCCATTTTTCCATCTCCTACCAAGCACACCAAAGAAAGAAAAATCATGTTTTCCATCCCTTCAATTTTCCACCCTTCCAATTTTCTTTTCACTCTACCAAACAAAGCCTTAAACACCCTCCAAATACATGAAAAGCTTCAACAAAATTGAACCTATATCGAATAACATACCCACATGACCATACTCGACACTCGCACCAAATCCAAGTAACATAATAATGAGCATCTTAGACATATACACTGAAAAAAAAAAGAGTAATTAGAGAATGAAGCAACCAAGCAATTGTTGTATAATAGCTTACAAACCCAGAATTTTATTGTCCATTATGATGTACCTTGCAACTTTATAGGGTGAACCATTCTTGAAGGACTGTAATGAGAAGATAAATCTATATAGCTTATGATTTCTGTTTCGGCAATCATCATAAAAAAAAGGAAAAAGAAAAAAGAAAAAGGAACAAAATAAATGGTGAAACATTGCCTGGTCTACCATCCTAGTCAACCTATAGTGGTAACTAATATATTACCCAACATTTGTAATCAGTTCATGTGTGGAGTGAATCATAGCCCATACCTTGTGCAAAAGCAGGTCCCAATCTTTACACTCGCAGAAATAATTAGGACCGAAAATAACATCAAGAAGAACCACCCTCTTGCCGAAACAGGCCCCGTCTTGCCGGATAGTAGGCTAGCCATCGGCAGAAAACTGGAAGAGTTTATATCACCTTGTGACAAGCTAAAAGAGAGAACAATGTTGAGATTCCCATTTTTGCCATATGACCAGTCCAACCGGTTGCCAGAAGAAGTTGTGTCTGTTATTCTTATCATGCCAGCCATAACATGAACAGAACTGGAAGCATGTGACGCCGAATTTAGCTTGATCGCAGCGTCTTTTGGAGGGAACTCTGAGGCAAATGCAGGAGGAGCAGGGAGGCTACCCAACATGTGACTAGCCCGTTTCATAAATGGATACTTGGTACCTATATCATAAAGAATGCACCAAAAGTGAGCTCAAACAAATACAGATACGTCAAAATATAACTTCAACAAAATGGCATTAAGAACTAGGCAATTCCATTTTCCAAATATCTTACCAAGATCAAATTCTGTGGCCTCCAGCTCTTGCTTTGAAGAGGATGCATCACTATTTCCATGTTCTTCAACATGTTCACTAGCATTAAGGTCTTGTTCAGTTCCTTCATTTGTATGCTGTTATCAAGAAATGAACTAATTAGAAAAAAGCAAAAATTCCCTGCATGTATTACAGAAACGAATGAAGACAGGAAAGAACTATGCACCGTTTCAGTAAGAGGTTCTTGGCCAGAAACAGGAACCTCACTTCCCATGATTTCATCATAATCAAAGGCCAAAGACTGATCATCAGCATCATCGAATGAAAGATACTCATTGATGTCAAAAAGTTCAGATTCTGGGAAAATGGGGTTCGAAAAATCATTAGCTTCCAAGAAAAGTTCATTGGTTGGAAGATAACTAGTACCATCCAGGTATGGGTCTCCAAGCACATAGTTCTCGGAAGTGATGTTTTCAATTGGTTCGAGCACATATTCATCCTTAACTGGTTTTCCATTTGTAGCTATCAGATCTTGCTCAGGTGAATCAGCGACTACAAGCTCATGATGTGGCTTTGAATCACCTTCAGTGGCATGCATGCGAATAGGCTTCTGATAATCTTCTTTGAACTCCATTGAATGTTCACCACAGTTGCTTGATTCGCCATAATAGAAACTGGAAGGGATGTTTGGTGGCTTTTGATCGTCTTCACTGAACTCCCTTGAATATTCCACATGGTTGCTTGATTCCCCACAATAGCCGTTCAACGGAAGGATATTGTTTTCAGATGGATTGCCAATGTCAAGATTCTGTCAAGAAGCAACAATTTTCAGAACTCTAATCATTCATCTAGCAATAAAACCAACTCATCCGTAGCAAGAGTCTCAAATCAAGGACAAATGCAATTTATAACTGTATGAAGATGTCTGAAAGATCTCATAAGCATGCCAAGCCTTAAGAGTGAATCTGGTTGGAGGGATTTACCCACAGCAGTGATATGACTCCAAGAGCAAACATCATTAAATGTCAAATAGGTCAAAAAGAAAGCCTGGAAAAAGTTAAGCTTCAAGACACCCAACCCAATCAAAACAGAAAAACACAACTCACACCAGCACAAACTAAGCAGTACTTTTCTTAAAAATCAGACTTTTCTCATTCACCAAAAGATGAACAATATTTGAGAATATAAAATAAAGGCATTAATCAAGTCATTATTATTTTCAATTAAATTGCAAGTCATCACGCCAAAAAGTCACTCAAACTTCAATACATAACATAAAACACAGAAAAAGTCAAGCTTCCAAGGACAAAACAAGCCAAAAACATTACACACCTGATCAATATCATTCACTTCAACAAAAGCATCTTCGTTGGCAGCCTCTTCATAGGCAGATGCATCTTGTCGACCAGGCACAAAAACTGCCTCATCATCCTCCCATTCTTCTTCAATAAAAGGTGCCCCATACTGCTCCCCATTCTTTGGCCCAGACCCGCTCTTCTGAAACACCCTACACAATACAAAAGCATCCTTCCAGCCCCAATAACCCAACATTAATCCCCGAACAAACATCAAAGCTCAAAACACAAAAATACTACAAAATATATTATAATCTTTACCTGTTGAATTCCACCTTTCTCCAATGTCTCATCAGTAAGACGGTACTCGTGCATTACCCAGTTAGTCCTTTCGCCACGTGGGGCACGACCTTTATGGTAAACAAGAGTTTTCTTCATGCCAACCACTCTTTCCCTAAAGCGAATTGCACGGTCCTTTCCAGTTGTCTTCCAGTAGCCTCTCTCAGTTGCCCTATTGGTCCTCGACCCATTTCCATATTTCTTGTCCAGTGCACTGAAAAAGTACCACTCCAAGTCCCTGCTCTTCAGCTTTGACTTATCTATTAAGAAGAAAATCTTGATTTAAAACTTTAAAAAAAAAAACTCACCCTAAATTCTAGTTATACATAAAAGATAAATTTAAACTAGATATAGTCGGAAAGTTTTTTTAAAAAACCCAATTTCAAGAATTGAAGAAAAAACCCTAAAAAGGCTTTAAAGCGTGTATCTTCAAAAGCTTTAAAGCAAATATGTAAAATTTAGTAAGTTAAATTTATAATTAACCAAGTACCGATATCCCAATTTATAAAACTTAAAATCAAAAGAGCTAAAACAAGCATCTTCAACAATCAAACCTCAAGACCAAAATTAAAAGAAAACCCAGTTTCAAAACTTAAAATTTAGGTCAAGGCTTGAAAAAAAAAACCCAAAATTCAAGAATGAAACAAAAAATTTGACCAAGCCAAACAAAAGAAAATCAAACCGAAAGGGGAAAAAAAGAAAATACCAGGGAGATCCCAAGGCTCGGATCTATAAATATCGATAACAGAAATGGCATCAAAGGAAGGCCTGTTCAAGATTTTCCGTTTTAGATAGTAACGAACGAGTTCTTCGTCGGTGGGGTGGAACCGGAAGCCGGGAGCTAACGAGGTTGCTGAGTCACGACCCATCGAGTCACCAACAGTGAATGGAACAAACAAAAATCCAGGATTTTTGAAGAATTGGGTTTTTTTTTTTTTTTGAGAGAAGGGGGTGGGGAGGACTTCACTTTTTTGGTGTTAGAAGGAAGCTGTTTATTTCTCTTTTGTCTTTTTTAATTGAAGTGAGCGAAGGCTTTACTTAGCCGTGTTAGTTTGTAGAAAGCTCAGATCTTTCAAGAAAAGGAGTTGGGAAGTATGATAAAATTACCAAATGTTTTAATTAAATATTCACTGACAGTGCAACACGTGGACTTTAAAGGGATGATAAACGTAATCCCATCCGTCAGTTGTTTTGAGACGGTTAAAAAAAATCTGAAATGACAATACCAAACATTGTGTTTTTTTTGTTTTTTGAGAGGATTAAAAACTTATGAAATGACAAAATAATAATAATTCATCTTTTTTATTATGCCTGTTAATATGATGTGCCTTTAAATATAATATATAATAAATAATTAAAATTTAAAGTACATTTATGGTATTAGTCAATAACATTATTAGTATTAGATTATATCCCACACACATTAGGTGAATAAAAATATTTTATATTAAAAAATATATTTATAAAATTATTTTAACAAATCATTATTGTTAAATTTGTAAGAGATTTTCATATAATTTTATTGATTTTGTGTTCGATTCACAATAATATTTTTTAATTATTTTATTTAAAGATGATATGAGAGTATGAAAAGACAAAGATATTTTAAAATAAGAGTATTTTAATATAGATATACAATTGATGAATGTAATAAAATATGCATAATAAAATAAAAATATATAAAAAATAGTAATAAATTTATTGTTTTATTAATCCAATTATCATGAGTTTAAATCTTTTTATATACATATTTTTTATTTTTTTAAAATTAAAAACTAAATTATACACAAATGAAATAATTTATTTAAATACGAACAATATTTTTATAATTTTTTAAAATTTAATTAATTTTCTATTAAGAATTATTAAGTGAAAATGTAGGGTTTGAAGTTAGGTTTATTTACGTGAGTTCCAAGGAGTGTGCTGATGGGCACATAACTCTTCAAACCTCACTAAAACATTCCTTTATTTGTTTCCTTATGAGATATTGGAATGATAAAGTTACTCGAGTGGGATACAAATGAGTGTCACCGACTCAAAACCACGTGGAACGGCTCCTAAATGTAACTGGCTAACGGCTGAAGCTTCTAGATTTGTATTTTATTACCTACGTAAGGATCGCAATTGGTAAACTTATTCAAAACTCAGATTATCTGATTAATTTGGTAATATATTAGGAGTTAAATTATATTTTGTTTATTTAAATTATAGGTAAATTGATTTTTGTTTGTTAGATAAAAAATTGATTAGTTCACGTTAATAATTAATTTAAGCAACAAAATAATTATATAGTTACATATGGTATATAACAATAAAAATTGATAAAAAGAAGTTAAAAGAAAAACTAATTTACTCTTTAATTTAATGTATGAACTAATTTACCTATTTTCTCAATAGATAGAACAAAATATAATTCAACTTTTAATACAAGAAGCTTTATAATCCTTGAGAGGTTAAAGTTCAAAATGGGAATTAACTCTAGAAACTCATTTTAAAAAATTATCAAATAATGTTCTAAAGATATAAAAAACAAAAACAATTGCTCAAATATAATCTCAAAATGTTTATATAATCTTTGATTTGGATAATCAAAATATAAACGAAAAAAGAAAAACTGTACGTTGCTGCAAAAGAAAAAAGTATTTTGGAAAATTTAAAAGAAAAAAGAAATAACTTAGATAGTAATCAAATCCCAATATATTTAAACCTTTTTCAGAAAATTACATTCTAGCCGAACATGCATCGTTAGGACAAAAATACTTCAAAAAAAAAATGAACAGTCAGATTAAGATATACACATTCATTAGTGTTGTAATTTTAACATGACATAAAATACGACAGAGCCAGCATTGTCTTGACGATGAGCAACAACCAACCAAACACCAACGAATTAAACATAAGTGTCTATCAACGATTTCCTCATCTCATCTACGATAGCAGTAGGTTGTGCTTCTCTCAGCTTAAAGACACTCTCGATGACAGAAAGTTCGGTTGCTGTGGTATCCGACCCACAGAAGGCAGTCCAGTCATTTACAGTCATTCCTGCAGCTATTACTTCACTCCCACGGTTGATGGTGCCAGCCACCAATGGAACCTGAAGAAGCGTCGAAAGCTCATCCAAGTCTTCAATGGATGTGTGAGGATGAACCTGCAACAGTCCAGAAGGTAAATCGCGAAACAAAAATGGAGAATGTAAGAGGTGATCATCGGTGAAGAGATTCTATCTCACCAAGCCACCTCGGTTTGAAAAGGCACAGTAGCTCCCAACAAGAATATTTCCGGCAATTGTTTGCCTGAAAACTTCTACACCAAGAACATCAGCAATTATCTCCTCAGTTTCCTGGTCCAAGTTGCAGATAAAGATTATGATAAGCTCATTGTAAAATCTCAAGGAAAAGAATATTAGATCACCCATGACATGGAAAGAATCATGTAACTTATGGAAAATCAATCAACACTCTTCAAAACCCAAAAAGAACCATGATGTTTTACCGAGTATCTACTTTTGGAGATATCATTTCTAGCCAAGAATTCTAGGCAAAGTAAAGAACTACTGAACTGTAATTTAGTCCTACTCATTCGAAATGAAATAGAAAATAAAGACCCCTTATTACTGCACTTAGATACTGAAAAATTGGAATGATCTTAATGCACTATTTCAATGATATATGAGGATTTACCCGATCTAGATCTGTATGCGTCAGCGCAACATGGTCATTGCAAGCTATACAGTTCCCAAGAGCAGATAGTTTCTCCTCTATGCGCTGAACAACAACTTGATCCGGTAGACTATTTCGCAAGTGTTGAAGTTCTTCAATAAGAAAGAATAAAATAAAAATCCATCACTGATATTAGAAACCAAGATTATAAAATTGGTGAAGTAGAACAAATATACAATATGAGCCTACAAAGACAAAGGAATGAGATTAAAAGCCAGATATAAATGCAAAACCAAACCAACTTGGTCTTTGAAAATCAAATTGAGATTAAAAGCCAGATATAAATGCAAAACCAAACCAACTTGGTCTTTGAAAATCAAATTGGAGGACAAGATATATCTAATCCAAGGTATTCAAGTAAATTACACCAGATTTCAAGCCACTTAGGGCAGAGATAATCTTGTTTTGCACTTGAGAATAACAACGTAACCAAAATGATAATCATAAACATCAAGCACCTAATGGCCCCATATATTGACAAGTCAAAATGTGTAAAAGTTATATTCTATATTGCTTGGAGTAGGAGGTGTGCCTAACAGAGAAAGTTCGCTTTTTATTTTTAAGTTTTTCCATGTATTTGAAGGGTCCTTAGGAGATCATGTCCAAATATGTGCCAAACAAAGGTGTGAGGTGTCAAAATAGGTGCTTCAAGAAAAATAGTCAGGGCAACATGGGTTCTAGTCACCCCTCCCCACAGCACTGATATCTTGCATATTAATTTTAACCTAGAGATCCCATGCACCTATCTTGCTAAAGTTAACACATCAAATGGACTTCAGAAGGAGAATCTGTTAATTAGTGAAATCCACAGGATGCACAATTTCCCAAATAAAGTTTTCAGATACCTTTGAATTATATGAGCCAAACCTCATTTTCGCCAACTAAATCCAGTTTGATCACAAGTTTCATTTACTTTTGTCTTAATCATTTTCATGTTTTATATTACGGTATACTAGGACACATTGTCATTTCTCAGGCCTACACGTTAACTTCCCACTCCAATCTATGAACACTGCCTACTTCTCTCCCTACAGTTTCAGTTGCATAAGCAACGCCTTGTGCAGTTCACTGAAAGGTTTGACTGACAACGATCCTTCTTTCCCCAAGAGGATTTCAGGGAGGTGTAGGTGGCCCCATTTCCATTCTACTTGTATTAGATTAACTCCTTCCCTGTTTAAATCTCTTCTTGTAGAAACAAAGACGATCACAAACAACTACAAAAACTCTAAAAACATAGAAAACTTATAACAAAACAGCCTTCAGCTGCATATGGATGAAGATTTCTAAATAGCTCGGATTTGAATATAATAAGGAAGCTTCACGTAAAAGCAAAGAGTTAAGAATCAAAATTACACAAGCACTATTGCCAATGTTTAGATCCCACTGAGAGAACTCAAAAAATTACCTTGATCTGTGGTGGTGTGAGGGACAAGAAGCCCATTCTTATTTCCTGTCAAAACAAATCAAGCTCACATTAACCAAATCCAAAGGCATCTAACAACAATGAATACAACTTGGACAAGACCGGTCAATTGAACCAAGAACAGTAGGATATCTGGTTTGTTGACTATATAAAAGTAGGGTAATACTCGAGCCAAGAAAGAACCAACCATTAAAAAAAACGAGACTGAACCAGTAAAAACCCAGCTTTATAAATATATTTTTCTTCTTGTTTTCAAAACTTTATTCCTAATCAATGAGATTTGAACCATTAACCTCTTGATTTTATAATAAAGATCTTACCAATTAACATTAAGCCAAATGTACTTTGTGTTAATTATAAACCATATTTATTATTTATTATACATTAAAATAGTATCTAGACATAAAAATATAAAACCAGTTAGTTAAACTGGTTGGAGTGGAAACAGAAGGTTGGACCGGTTTGCCTTCTATTCTGTTTTTCTTGACAATGTCAGATAAGATGAGTCTTAAAAAATTCTTACCAGCACAGAGCCGTCCTATTATTCTAGTGCCGCCAAGAGAGGTCTTAATGACAGGAATGACATCCGCTAACTCAGACTCAAAAGCACTGCAAGGTGCCAATATAACCTTAATACATTAGTTAAAACAGGGAAAAAAGGGCTATAGAAGACAAGCTCACCTGTAGAAGTTTTCAGACCCTCCAATTGCAACCAAGCAATAAGCATTGGTCAGCTTGGAAAACACTCCAACTTCACATGAATTTTCAAACTGTAGCCCTGTATAAACCACAGGTATGAGACTCGTGATTGTAGTAGATATGTTTACTCCATAGTGATGGGAACCACCAAAACCATATAAGTGATAAATTTTAAAGATTTATCGATACTAATGTACAGAGATACAAGCCATGTAATGTTATGAATAACTTAGTCATATCAACAGAAGAATAAAATATTTATACAGACTAAAGGCTGAAAAAAAGAATGAAACTTACTAGTTGCCATTATAAAGCGAAAAAAATGGATCGATGATGAAACCAGAGGAAGAAACTCTGCATTGAAAAAGATAGATCAAACTAAGTTTAACCTATAAAGAAAATATCAACCAGACAAATAAAGAATCATACAATTCCCAAATTAAATAAATATATATGTAATTATTTACATACATATATTCATCCAATTCTCGTGCATAATAACATATTCCACTAAGGAATGCTTAAAGATAACTACTCTTATACTACTTGTTGTTCATCACAAATTATATTTGAATATTTCTCAAGCATTTATAGTAACCAAACTCCTAAATTTCTACTCAACTTCAACTACAAACAAAGGTCAACAGAAACCAAAGAAGAGGCCCCACAACAAGGTTCAAAAAATTGGATATGAAATTATAAAATGCCATCACAAACAGAAAGATAACAGCATAAACAAGCTCAAGTTCACCACCTTAACCTTTCTGCTAATACAAGGAAAAACCCAGAAAATTTATGAAAATCAGAAAATCTTACATATATTATCGAACCGTAGAAACCCAGATAACAAAAGCAAGCAGAAGTCTTAACAAATGAATAAAAAGTTTACCAAATAAATGTTTGGTGCTTCCTTGGTTGGAGTTAGAGAGGCCGGCGTTCAGAGGAAGAGGAGAAACAAGAAAGGTTTTGTATGGGTTAATGAATCTTTTATGTAGCGGCTTAAAAGGTGAATCAAACGCGCTCCACCAAACGACGTCGTGGTTCGTAACAGTGTGCTTTGAAAAATCTAGGGTTAAGAGAAAAACTATTGAGAAAAATATTTTGGATTGGTTTTCTCTTGAATTTGGTTTAATTTTAGTGGGATTAATAATTAGAGAATGTGGTGGTGTAATAGTAATTAGCTTGGAAAAATAGTTTTTATATCTGAAGTCGGCCCGGCTCGGTCGGAATAAATTTTAAATTTAATTATATAAAATATATTTTATTATTTTTTAACAATGAAATAAGTTTTTTTAGGTGAATCGGGCAGGTTGAAAATAGGCTTGAAATTTTTTTCCAACGAATCACAGCTCGACTATGTATCGCTTTACGTCCTTTCTTCTTTTAATTGTCCAGGCATATTTACATTTATAGTGTGCTTATAGGTGTATCATATTTATAATAATGAAATTAAATAAAATTAAAATAATAATTCATAAACTTTTTTTAATTATATTTATATTTGCAGTTTTTTAAGTAAAACAACAATGAATTGAAAGGGTTAAACATTTATTCAAATTGAATTATAAAAATGTTTTCTAGTAATTTATTTTTAGTAAAGTCTAAGCTCATAATAGTTGGTGCCGGAACAAGTTTCAGTTAAGGTATGGAGTTGAGATAGAGAATAAGATAAATGATTAATATATTTCACCAGAGACTCATGAGAGGGCTAAGAAAGGTAGTAATTCAAGGGATATGCTATTGGCGATGGATGATAAAGTTGTCGCCAAGGATGATGTAAGTGTTAGGCCCGAAAATACCCATAGGATGGTGAATTGGGATTTTGAAATTCTTCGTTGAATTTTTTAAATGATGAGGAAATAGAAGAAAAGCTTGTACAATTCGATTTACAGTAGTTCGGTCCCAATTGCTTACCTCTACTACTTTGGTATACCTTAACGAATTATTTTCTCAATTCATTATACTTGAATTAATACCTTTCAATGGGAAGTTATAACCTTTACAACCCTATCTTTTTCACAAGACTAAAATAGAATCTCCGATTAGCTTTTGTGACTAAATTAGAACCCTCTAGTTTTGACAAGACTTAACTATAACCCTTTTACAAATTACTTAAGGTTTCATGCCTTAAAAACCGTAAGTTACTTTTTGCAAGTACAAGAAATTATGTAAACAACAATGACCTCTCAAAAGCGTTTGTTTACAAGTGTGAAGCTCTTTCAAAAAATTGAAATGAGAATGGTAAATATATTTAATAACAAGCACCTAAAGAGACATATACAAGAGAAAATGAAGAAATAAAGAATTTGATGCTTTTCTCTTTATTACAATACTTGGATGGTCTTATGTATTCAAGTGTTCTTGACTTGGATATATACCATTTGACTTATTTTTGGACGTTCGGAGCTGTTGGAGAGGGTTTCTAGCCATTAAAAGTATTTATTTCGAGCATTTAATACAACTTGCAGCACTGTGTCTCAAGCTAGGAAGAGCAAAATATGATCGTTGGAGCTAGAAGTCTCAATACACAAATGGCTTGTCTTGAGACAATTTGCTCTGTGTCTCAAAGACAAGGCTCCCCTTAAGCTTACATTTTCTTCAATAGTGGTTGGACCTTTTGTCTTGAGACAAAGTTCCTTTGAAGCATTTTTAGCTTCAATGTTTGCCGGTCTCAAAACAAGATTAGGAACCTTAAAAAATGTGGCTTAAAATTATCAACACAAAAATAATTAAATTAATATTAATTGATATTTTATAATATATCATAGCTAGCTCCATCTATTAATGAAACATGTATTTTTAGAAAGACATTTTATTTAAAATTTAAAATAATAAATGAAATATTTTAATGAAATATTTTTTCTAGGGATAGTTATTTTATAAAGAAAATGTATTTATTTATTTTTAGTGTAATTAATGTTTCAATTTCTTGACTTAATAAAAAAAAATCTGATTTTTAATTCTCAATAGGCCTGGCCCACCCAAGTCCCTACAAGCCTCGGAATGGAGATAGTGAATTAGGGCTAAAGGTTTTTTCTATGGTCTTACCCGAACCGAATCCGATCCATCTATTCATGGAATTAATTAATATTTTCCTTATAAACAATTCAGCAAAATCGCAGCCTTCGTCTCCAAGGAAACAAAGTTCAAAAGGTGTTTGTTTGTATCTTCTGATCGGTTCAATTTCATGTGTAACTCACTTTCCTTCCCATCTTAAACATGCTCCCTCCTCTGTAAATCCTATTAGACTTCAATTTCCCCTTTCATAAATTTTTGGGTTTTCATGGAGGAAATCAATTGGGATACCCTTCTGCTCGAGGTTGACTTACCCGATTTCGGGAATATCTTAGATAATGAACCGGAACCGGTAACGGAACCTCCTCCTCAACCTTGTTCGACCCAGAATCCCGATGAAGAACCGGTGGTGTCTTCGTGGATCGGGGAGATCGAGAAGGTTTTGATGGAGGATGATAATTTTGATCATAGGGTTGAGACTCAACCTGTCTCCGATGATGATTTCTTGGCCGATTTACTGGTTGATTCACCTCCTAGTAGCGGCGGCGACGTGGCTGGCGTCGACGGTGCTGGTTTGCACAAACAGAGCCAGACCCACACCGACGTCGATAAAGACGATCCCATTGCTAAGAAACAGAGAAGGTATAAATTGATATTCCCAACTTATCGTCTTTATCTGTTGTTCTTTGAAACTTCATTTTGTTTCAATTTTATTAGTTGCATGTCCAATTTGAAGTAGAGGTGTAATGACTTACCTGAGGAACTCAAGCTCAATCTAGTTTTACTTTTAAAGCTTGATTGATCTTCCCAATTTATCATCTTTCTCTATTGTTCATTAAAATTGTATTTTATTTCGAACTCATTAGTTGCATGTCTATTTTGAAGTAGAGTGTAACCGCTTGCCTCAGAAACTCAAGCTTCATTCGAGCTCAATCAAGTTTTAATTTTAATGCTCGAGTTTGATTCAAGATGAAACTTGAATTGCTCAAGTTTATTTGGTTAAAGCTTGTTTATCCTGTAAAAAGTAAGGTTGATTTTCACGCTTGAGTTCAAACTCGACTTAAGATACTTAAATTCAACTCACATGATCTCACGAGCTTGACTCAGTAATGATCCAACCTGGTTCCGAGTGTTTTTCAATTTTCATACAAACCCATGTATTTAGAGTGTAACCTGCAATTGATGGATCTGAATGTTTTCTTTTTCAGGCAGTTGAGAAACAGAGATGCAGCTGTGAGATCAAGGGAGAGGAAGAAGATGTATGTCAAGGATCTTGAGATGAAGAGTAGGTATTTAGAAGGGGAATGTAGACGACTGAGCCGTGTGCTTCAGTGCTTCATTGCTGAGAATCAAGCTCTTCGTCTTACTTTGCATAAGGGTTGTGCATTTGATGCATCCTCGGCCAAGCAGGAGTCTGCCGTGCTCTTGTTGGGTATGAAATGGTTCTATATGTCATCTGTCCTTGCTTTCACTGTCTTTGGTTTAATATTATATGGGCAAGAAAGTAGACTTCTCATCTTCACAAATGGACCATGTTACTCGTATCAAGCCTAAATGACCTATATGATGGGTGCTCGACATGCTTTTGTTCATTTTCTCCTAAGTTTTCAGTTTATATTACAATAGTATGAATGTGGGCTGCATGTCTTCTTTAGTAGGCTATGTTATTGGACTTGGGTTTGAACGTCTAATATTATGTGTTCAACATGTGTATGTTCATTTTTTTTCTAAATTTTTCATGCATTTGAAATGGTCATATTACTGTATCTATGTTCTGACATGCATTAGATATGGTTAATTCAAAAAAGATAACGAGTTGGAGCGCCTCTTTAAAAACAGATACTTATTCATGGCCTTTGCAAGTGTGTTTCTACTTCATTTTTCCTCTTTGTATGAACTCTTACTGAAGTATGGATTTCAAGAGGAGGGCTGTTGTGTGGCTTATTATGATTCTTATCCAATGAAGATGAACGTCTTCCTCCGGCCTCGGAGAAACTCAATGCTTTTTGTACTCTGTTGCTACTTTGATAGCTTACTCTTTTAAGCCTATTGAGCAGGGTTTTTTTTATTTATCATCGTTTGCTTTTTGTAGAATCCCTGCTGTTGGGTTCCCTGCTTTGGTTCCTGGGCATCACGTGCCTCTTCACCCTACCAAGACTGCCCAAGTCAGTTCTGGAGGCAGTTCCAATGGCAAACGAGGAAACACAAGGTCCCGAAAGAGTGGCTCCAAGAGGGGCACGGAGTAACCGGGTCGGACCATCTTTTGTGAAGAGTAGGAGATGCAAGGCGTCTAGGGGAAAGATGAAAGAAATTTCATGTTTTATGGGAATTTTAATTCCATTTTAGGTGTGGGGGTGTGGCTGTCGTTGCGTTATTTAATGATATCCTTGTAGTTTGAATAAAAATCACTCTTTGATCTTTGTTTTTGGCATATAACTCTTTTAGTGTACATTTAGTTTGTTCGGAGTACTAGAAATTTAGTAGTTTTAGTTTTTGTAAATTCTTGCAGTTACATTTTAATAGAAAGTCCGGTCTAGACCCGTCTAAAGTCGAGCTTTGGTTCCTTTACGAGATCTGTTACTATTCCAGTCAAAATCATGCATAGTTTCTCTCTCTCAGCAACAATCCTCTCTATTTATTTTACAACGGAAAAAATCTGGAAACATTTTAAAATGTTCATTAACCGAGGATTTAATAAGGAGGAAAGCTACAACACTGTTCATCAACAAACAGAATGTTAATGTGATCTGAAGTTTACAATCGTGCCGGTGAACAATAATACATGCATAATTAAGGAAAGGAAATCAAGGAACCGTAAGAACCTAGGCTCCCGTACTACACGTCTCGGTTGCTCTTCTTTAGATCCTCGTTTTCCTTGCAAAGAAAATCTATTTTCGATTGTAGAATGTCGATCATAGTTTGAGCACTCATCATTTCGAGCTTCAATGTCTCCCTCTCAATGGAGGTCTTGTGAATCTCGTTTTGCAAATCGTTGATAAGTTTCATGCAGCTAGGAGGCACCATGGAATTTAGATTAGTCGTCGCATTGTATTTTGGCGTAGGAGGAACATGATGATTCTCTTTGGGTTCCATAGATTCCATTAACGAAAATTCCAGGAGTGCAGAAACTGCCATTGTTGTTGCGGATGATGGTGGTGGTGGTGGTGTGGTAGTGGTTGTTGTTGTCGTCGACGACCAACGATCTTGAGTCATTCTAGTCGAATTCTCGGTAACATTTCTAGTTGAATTCTCAGTAACATTTGCATGGTTTGGACCAAAATCGTTATGCCGCCTTCTCTTATGCCCAAATAGAGATAAGGGTGCTTCTCGATTAGGCATGCATAGCGGCGGGCAATCATCTGATCTCTCGATCTTGCATGGAGGTAACAAAGTACAGTCATCAGTTCTCTCATTCGGTGACTCTCTCGGAACATCATCACTAGGCGGAGCATCCTCGTCTGGATGTTCAATGTCCTGCTGTCATAAAAGAGAGTTTAGAAGCAATTCTTCGATCAAGGCTTAAGAATACGAGGCATATTACATTCAGTTAATATAACACTAGCATTAATGATTAAACCATGGAGATAACTAAATCAATAAGAATGTCGAAACTATCTTATGTTACTCGGACTCTAGTTTGCCAGATTTCGGTGTGTGTTTGACACATCAAATAAGTGTAGAATTATACAATTATGAGTTCAGAATTTAGGTTTTGGGTTTAGAATGCGATGTCATAAAGTGAGGATCTAAAGAGAAGTTCAACATTTCAAAAAATATGAGCATCCATGATAAAGTTCGATATTATAATAATGCAGTAGCAAGAAAGATAAAGCATGAACCTGCTCAGAACTGATCCTTAGGACGCCATTGCTTTCAGTTGCTGCATTCTCGGTAGCTGCCACATCATTTGTGGCTATAGAATCATTACCAGCTGCAACATCATCCTCAGTGTCTAATCCTGGAACCAAAGCGGCTGAACCATCATCCCACTCCGCCTCAATGAAAGGTGCATACCGGTTTCCATTTGGTGGTCCAATATTATTCTTATGAATTACTCTACATAGCACGTAGCCCTAATCCACCAAAAAGGGGGGGGGGGGACAATTCTTATTAGTTTCTGATAGTACAATTGCAAAGTTCGGTTGTAGAGGAAACTGTAGGACTTGTAAACATAAGGTTTCAAAATACTAATAACCCTACAGAATACAAGTTTGAATTCATCTTAACTTATGCTACGTAGACTCTTATATTACTTGGGCTCAAGTGTGAGTGTTGGATGCTGGTACGTATGCTGACACTGAGGGTCCTTAGAGGGTTATATCTTCATGCCTATCTCCGGATATACATGCAACATGCAATGTCAGACATAGTTCTTGAAGAAACATCATAACACATGACAATAGGAATCACATTTACTATTCTTTTCCTAAATTTTCTCAGAAGCCAGATTGCAATTAAACAAAGACAACAGACATACAAACAATTCAAACTTTTCTCGTCATTTCTCACAACTCGTTTTCTCCCCATTCAAAAAAATGCATCTCAAGTAAGTCCGTTCTTCGGCATAATCAGATTAATGAAGCATAATCCATTACCTAAGGCACAACATTTAGTATTTCATGTTAAAATTCCATATCTTTTGCTGTCCTAAATATAGCTAAAATGAGAAGCAATCATTAACGTACATGATAACTTAATCTGTAACATCAATACTCGAAGCCATACATAATAAATCATCATTCACTATTAATATTAATTTAAACAGTCTCATACCTGCAATGCTCCAATCCTTTCCAATTCCTCTTCAATGAGCCGGTACTCATGCATAACCCAATTGGTTCGCAATCCATCAGGAGCTTTCCCGCTATGAAAGACTAACGTCTTCTTCATTCCAATAAGCTGCGAATTATGACGGACCTCTCGGTCCTTCCCCGTGGCCTTCCAATACCCTTGGCCTGTAGCCCTATTCATTCTTCCCCCATTGCCATACTTCTTGTCCAATAAACTAAAGAAATACCATTCCTGGTCTCTGGTTTTCAATTTTGACTTGTCTGAAAAACAGCCACCAACAAGAAACTTCAGCACCATAGCTTAAAAGGAACTAAAGCTGTCATGACCCACCGACTGCTTGGATACTCTCATTTCCCTGCATCGTGCCCACAAGCTGGTTTTAGCCTAGAGAGGCATAGTTTTGGGTGACAAAGCCTTGAGAAGCCGGTAGGCATCCAAGGGAATAACACCGGCCTGTGAGTACAATGCTGTGTGATGTGGTGCAGGAAAGTGAAATACCCGATCGGCCGGGGGTCGGAACAAAAGCAAAACCAGTAAACCTCAACAGAACAGTGTAATAATGATAGCAAAGTTCTCACAAAAATAACCAAAATGAATAAATATAATAGAAATTCACAAAGACTATATGGACTGAAAGAAGAAAGTGAATATAAAAATCCCATTTCTTGGAATAAATTGATAGCCAAAGATACTGCATTAAGCTATTAAAGAAATACAGAAAAATAAAAAACCCCAATTCTTTTTTCTTTTGCTCAGCAAAAAAACCCCATCCATAGATTCTTAAACTTGTAATAGAAAACCCTTCTAAAATCACGAGTTCGCATAATACTGCATTTAGCCAAGTAGAGAAAACTCAAAAATGGAAATGAATTGAAAACCAAATATTTCATTATAATTTCAAATTTTCAGCTTAGAAACCTCCCCAAAGAAAAGAAATGCTTTCGAAAAAGAAAACTTTACCAATAATGGAAAATAAAATTGAAGATAACAGTGGAAAATAAAATTGAAGATAACTTGTAAAATTTTAGCAGCCAATCTAAAAAATATATAGTTAGAACAAATGAAAAGCTCAACCTGAAAGGTTCCAAGGTTCATGCTTGTAAATATCAACTTCGGCAATAGCATCAAACCTGGCAGGCTTGTTCGTAACTTTTCTTTTCAAATAATAGCTAACCAATTCTTCATCAGTTGGATGGAATCGAAACCCAGGTGCTAAGGCCGTCGCTGAACTGCCAGTCTTTGCCGCCTTCGCCGTCGCCGTCGCCACCGCGGTCGGTCCCGGATCTGCAACTAAAGAAGTTTCACGACCCATAGAGAGATAGTTGTTTGGGGAAACGGAAAATACAAAAAACAGTGTGTTTTCGTGGGCGATACGAAATGAAATGAAATGAACTGAAGAAACATATATCGAGTGTTTTTGATTGATGATGAAGAAACCAGGTTCCTTCGTTTACAAGAAATTTCACACTTTATTTTATTTTAGCAGACCTGACAGCTGAGTAAAATAATTTTACTATTATTTATTATTTTCTGGTAAAAAAATTAAAGGTTAAATTCTTTTATCAGTCCTGTACTTTGCAAAGTTGTGGATTTAATCTTTGTACTTTAATTTGATTATTTTTAGTCCTGTATTTTTTTAAATTTAAAATTTCAGTATTCACCAAACAATGATTGTTAAATCCATCAATTTAAGTTTTGCTATTTCAATAAGTTGATGTAGTAAATACATTATCATATGTGTAATGTCATGTTAGCTTCTTATTTTCCCATATTACTCACTAAAAATTCAATTAATAGATTAAAGGCGCATTTGCGTCAAAACTGAAATTTTAAAGTTCAAAGAGCCTTAGAATGATCCCATTGAAGAAAATGGATTAGATCTACAACTCTACACATAGTTCATGACTACTAATTAAATTGCATGTATTATGACCAAAATTTCAAATTTCTAAAAGTACAAAAACTAGAATTGACGACTTCAAAAAGTAAAGGGACTAAATCCATAAATTTCGCAATGTATAGATATTAATAGAAGAGTTTAACCACAACTAAAATTATAAAATATGAAATATAATATAAAATTTTAACATATTAAATTTTATATAAAAAGATGAAAATAACAAACCAAAACACGCAATAAACCCTACATAATACCTTATATTTTATATAATATAAATTATTAACCTATTAAATTTATAAAATATAAAATAATTCAAATATAAGTATAATACAATAAAGATTAAAAATGCATAAAGGATACCTTCAAAAACTAAATAATATAAGATATAGTTAAAAACTAAAGAAAATTTGAAAAATTATTAGTGGATATAATAATTTCAGGGAAGGATAAAATTTGTTAAAAGAAACTAAACATGATTTATTGGAAAAAAAAAAAAAGAGAAATAGAGTTCGAACTTCAAAAAAAAAATGTTTAATTGAGTTCGAGTTTGTCAATATTTGGATTTGGAACATTTTTAAAAGAAAATATATGTTTAAACGATGATATTATTGAAAGAAATAACCACGAACTTTAAATATAGGCAGTAAATGAACATGAAAAAAAGAAAAAGGATGAAGATAGTTATGGAACTTCTGGAAAATTAGACAAGAATCTTAATTGAATAAAATTTCTTAGTTATTGTCTTAAAAATTAAATAACTTGGTCGTTACTTTTAAAAGTTTACTATTAATTAGGAATTTTAGTTAATTTTTTATTACATTTAACTTGAAAGAATAGAAAGGTTTATATAAAATTGTAATATCAGAATGACAAATTAGACTTTTTCTCATTATTTTCAGCTTTTTTCTTTTTAAAAAATTTAAATTCAACTAAAAATGCTAAAAGTTAAAGGGAAAAAAATTGATTTATCATTTTACTATTAGAAAATGATAAGGATGACGTGGAATCACAATTTCATACAATCATTTCTCCTTGAAAGAATAAGGTTATGAAACTTTAAACAACATGATAGGATTTGATTGTATCAATTTTGGACAATTGCAAAAGAATCTTAATTGAAAAATCTTTAATTATTAGAACTACCTATAGTTCCTCCCTAACTTATAAATAGGAGGATAATGCGCTTCAGCACACTTGAACCCATATCTTGCTAGATTGACAACAATACTTATGTCAATCAAACTAAAACTCAATCAACTGTTTTATCGTAAACTTATTATCAAGTCAATTGCTTAGAAATAAAAGAAGATCTGTTGTTCGTTTTTCAAACAGTTAAGTCTCTCTCTATATATATGATAAAATATTTGGTAAACTATCACAGAGTTTTTAGACTTCACAAATAAGATTAAGGGTCGACTAAGTATTCTATAAAAGTATAACAAAATATTAAAAAATAAACATATGATATTTTTTAAAAACTGTTTGCAGTAAAAAAAGTATAATATCATTGTACCAAAAATTAGCTCTAGTTATTATAATATAAAAGTAACAAAAAATGCAGGTCCAACTATATCAGATAGTGCATATAAAAATAACTAATTACTACGCAAAACAATATAAAAATACAAACATCTCAAAATCTATAATATAAATTATAAAGCTATCAAAATTTATATAAATAAAAACATAATGCAATCATATATATAATTAATATAACAAGGCACATAGACTGTATATGTGATAAGTGCTATTCTCTCTTTTTTTTTTTTTTTTTTTTATAAAGTTTCAATTTTATTTGAAAAGGCACACATGGTAAAAATCAATTTCTTTTAATTTCGTAATAATTTTTTTATGATATTTATCATCTAATATTTTTAAGTTGTAAATTTAATGTTTTATTATGCTGACAAAGATAATATTTTAGAAAAACAGTTATTTAATGAATTTAGTAAATAATTTTTCTTTTTCATAAAGATAATTTCTATAGTTTTTCATTTACATATAAAAGGTCATTAAAATCTAAGAGATAATTATATTTTGAAGAGATAAAAATAATTTCAATAGATTTATGTTAATAAGAATAATTTTAAAATTTAAGAAGTAATTGAATTTTAGCAGCCCAATTCCCTCTTTATATAAAAATAATGATAGATAAGCGTCATTTTCCTTGCTTTATACACGAATCCAAGAAAACCCTAACAAGGAATTAAAAAAAGTTACATCCTTCATCCAAATCCAATTTGTACTTTGCTTTTCCATTAAGTCAATTAAAGTTTTAATGGTATCAGTAATACCTTAAAAAATGTTAACAGTATTTAATTATTTTTTAAAATGAATTTGGATAAATTCTATAAATAGTCACACAAGTATTTGCATGTTTCCGTTTTTATCACCTATGTTTGAAAATTTCTCTTTTAGTCACTAATGTTATTAAAATTTAATATTTTAATTACTCATCCGTTAAATCATTAATGAAGTGTTGATGTGGCTGTTTTTCATTGACATAATAACAAATTTAACCCTCCCGTATTTACGAATTCTATCGATTTGGTCTTAATTTTTAAAAAAATAACAAATTTAACCCCCAACTTAACGCATTATGTCAATTTAGTCTTGATTTTTAAAAATTAAAAAATTAAAAGCTATTTAAGCATTTATTTTTCAATAAAAACACATACAAAACTATTAAAATATTTATAAATAATTGAATATCTATTTTTTTTCAATTTCTAACAAGACATTTTTTTATCAAAACAATAATTTTGTAAATAAAATAATTTAAGAGAAAAAAAAAAACATGAAGAAGACTTAACCGATTCAACTTTTTCTTATTTTCAACATTAACAAACACCATCTTTAATTTGTGTCAAAAACTATAGCTTGAGATCGAAAAGGGCTTATCGATGTTTTAGAATTGTAGCCCAGAACGAGTTTATTGCATTTGAGGTTGTGCTTGAGGGTGGCATGATTATGGATATATAGGTGAAGATGAGATCTCGGAGAACCAGTAGGTGGAAGCCTATGTCGGCAACTCCACGACCCATTCCTAGTTTGATGGCATGACAATGGAGAATATGAAAGATTTCGGAGTAATGATTATTGATGTTGGTGGTTGTGTGCAAGGCTAGTACCCAATACTCGCCAAATTTGGCAAGGACTAACGAATAGTGCCAAACATATAATAAATAAATTATTATTTATAAAATATAAATATAAATCTGGTATAAGTCTTTTGTGGGTTTTTAAAACAATTATTTTATTTATAAAATTATTATTTTAATAAATAAATTTTATGTTAGAGAAAGAGAAAAATAAGTATTCATTTATTTATAATTTTGTATGTATTTTTATAAAATTTTGTTTATTTTTAAAGAACTAAACTTTTAATTATTATTTTTATTTCTTAAAGTTTTTAAATTTTTATTTTCTAATTTTTAAAGTCAAGATTGAATTGACATAATGTGTAAAGTTGAGGGTTAAGTTTGTTGAATTTTTTAAAATTAAAAGCAAACTAATAGAATAACATTGGAGGCCTATATTTGTTATTATGCTAATGATAAAATGGTTACATCAGTACTTTATTAATGATTTAATGGATGAGTGACCAAAATATTAAATTTGGATAATGTTAGTGACCAAAATAAAAAAAAAATTAAACTTGGGTGACCAAAATAGAAACATGTTAATAGTTGGGTGACTATTTATATAATTTACCAATATCTGGTTAATGATAAAATTTTTGTAATTTTTTTTGGTCAATTCTCTAATGGATTTAAAGTTATTTCATAATTTTAAACACACTTTGTGTGTAATAATAATAGCTTTAATGCTATAACAAATTTTTTGGAGGGTTAATGTAACACCCCATACTCGACTTGATCGCTAGGTCCGAGCTACAAGATGTCATATTTGTTTTCGGAACAACTACAATCAAATACATTTAATTTATACCATTATGCATTTAATTACGAGCAATACATGCATATAATATGATATATAATTATTTTTGGGTTTTATACTAGCTTGTGAAAGCTCTATTACAATCCCGAGATCGAATTAAGACAACATTGTAAAGAATTCAAAATGTTGAGTTGATCTCGTGACGTTGGGGGTTCCTTTTCGTGATGCAACATACTGATTTGGTCTCGTCGTGACATTAAAGGATCGACGTCGTGACGTAACCCTTGTTTTACAACAAAGTCCAATTTGATACCTATTCAACTGATCAATATAATTCAAATAAACTCAATACCAATCTTTAAAACCATTGATGCCATTACCAGCACACTTTTTCAACCTATCTCATCATATATATGCATACATTACTTAAATTTACATGTTAACATAGGTACTTGTGACATTCAACATTCATTTACCAATTTAGCAAATGCATTTGACACATAAACCTAAAAATGCCAATCTTTCATGCAATTAGGTACCGTGTTTGATCACCTCTCCCCTACTCTCACGAACGAGGGAGAGAAATCAACAATTAAAGTGTTGGGAAATGTGTCTATATTGTAGTAAACATGTAATTGTTTTATATGTATTTGAACATTGAATAAATAAATTTCACATTTCACTTTATGTATTTTGTATTTCTGTCTTTCATGTTTTGCAACAAAAGAAACAATATGGCTTCGAAAGTTCTTAATTGATATTGAAGTCATTCCTGGTATTGAAAAAGCTATAACACTGTATTGTGATAACAGTACTGCAATAGCTAATACTAAGGAAATAAGAAGTCACAAGAGACGAAACACATTGATCAGAAGTATCACTTGATACGAGAGGCAGTAGTCGAAGGAATTGTAGATGTGATGAAAGTAGCTTCTGAAAATAACCTTACGGATCTGTTTACTAAGACTCTTGTAACTAGGAGTTTTAAAAAACACGTCGAGGATATGATAATGTGAAACATGACACATTTACTTCACTAGGGCAAGTGGGAGATTGTTTGGAAATGTGCCCATATTGTAGTAAACATGTAATTATTTTCTATTTATTTGAACGATGAATAAATAAATAAAGTTAATTTCACATTTCTCTATTATGTCTTTTGTATTTCTATCTTTTATATTTTGCATGCATAGTGAAATTGTGACAAGCAAATATTAGCTCATTGATTGTCTAGGTTCAAACTAAAGATAAGTGGCATTGCAAGAACATTTACATTACGAGAAAGACAACTTACTTCAGTAGATAATTTAAATAAGCCTGTAATCCTATAAATGGATCGAAGTAAGCATTTGATTCAAATATTAAGAAGGATTATTATTGTAACACCCCTAACCGATATCCGTCGCCGGAACAGTGTTGCAGAGCATTACCGGAATTTACAAAATATATAACAAACATTTCATATAATTTATCATTATATCAGAATTTATTCATAATCAATCATATGATCCCTTTTATAAGTCGTTGAAGCCCAAAATAAACATTTCAAACAAGTCGGGACTAAACTGAGTATTCAGAGAATTTTTAACAAAATCCCAAAAAATTTTTAAGGTGCAGGGGACACATGCCCATGTGGTCAGGCCGTGTAACTCACACAGTTGAGAGATAAGCCCGTGTCTCAGGCTGTGTAGACATTCGAAATAGGGACACAAGGCCTTGCCTCAGCCCGTCTCCAAATTAGGGTGGTTACTGACTTGGGTCACACAGCCAAGCCACACGCCCGTGTGCTAGGCCGTGTAAACATTTTAATTTACATTAATTAGGTGCAGGGGCTATACAGCCGAGTCACACGCCTATGTGCCAAGCCGTGTGCCACACACGGCTGAGACACACGCATGTGTCTCTGCCCGTGTGAAAATACCTAAGCATTATGTTTTGAAAATTTAAAGATACAGGGGAAACACGGCTGATCCACACGCCCGCGTGCATGGCCGTGTGTCACACATGGTTGAGAGACACGCCCGTGTCTCTACCCGTGTGGACAAAATAAGGTCATTTCCAAGCCTTATTTCTCACCCAAACTTGTCTTTCACCTACAATAACATTTAAACACATTCTCAATCTAATATAAATCATTCAAATCAAGCCAAAATTTTTTTATGTAAAACATGTAACACCCCGAACCCCTCCTAGAAGTTTAGATCGAATTCGGAATGCTACATTGATCACCGAAGTGATCGTGAGAAAATTTCTACAAAAACAAGTCATTCAAAATTCCATTTCTAACAATGTTTATCTCAAAACAAATCAATACGTTTAATTGTTTAAAATTCTGTCTACAAGCTTAATAGAATAACATGTACGAATAAAAGTTTAAAACAGTAATTGTACCACAGTATTATAAAATCTTACAATACGAAAACTAAATATAAAAACTAAAAATCGCAAACTGATAATCCACTTTCACCGAGACTGTCCGAGACCTCCACGTACCAAGTCCATCAACAAAATCCAGAACTTTACCTGAAAGGGAAAACAAAAGAATGGGTGAGCTACTCGAGCTGAGTGTGAGATCAAACCAATTAAACTACAGAAACGAAAATAGGGAACTAGAAGCAGTTCAGCAGTAGAACATACTTACAGACAGATGATAGTTGAGCGAATTCTCCCAAAATCAAACACACAACATATGTACTTTACAGTCATATGGGTCAATCAGACACACATAGTCTCACGTACCATTCAGACACAGTAGCAGTAATCCTCAAACAATCACAGTGACTATCTAGTCAGATAGTCGTAGTCAAAGTCTACAAAATTCTGATAGGCACAAGTGTCTTTCCATCGAACAGTCAGTCAGACATTTTGGTCGAACAGTCAATATGATACATATGAATTCGATTGAGTTAAGACACACCCACCCATCCAGCCAACACACCTCTCCGTCCCCCATCACTCCTCATAAGTGCTTTAAGCTTATTCCACCAATCACTCCACTCAGGACCTCGTAAGGTCCATCCAACCCTGCATTCCAATTGATGTCATCCTGGGTTGCCCGACAACGATGGCTATCAAGATTGTCCACAACCCTCTAAGTATTGGAACTAATAATAAGCAGATAGACTGCCAGTCACGTATATTACGTAGCAAAGCTAGCGTATAAACTGTATTGTGCAATGCTGTAAATTACAATACAGACATGCAGTATGAACTGCCAGATCAGATAATAGTACGTAGCGTAGCTAACGTACATGCGGTACAATGCAATGCAGTAAACTACTATACCGGTAGGTTGTAGTAAAAGCGCGATTCTCAATCAATGATACGCAGCGATCTTGGCGTATGTATCTTGCATCTGATGCGATGTGGTAGTCCGCGATGATGATCAAATTGTCTACGACCCTCAGGTTATTGGGACCCCCCATGACCCTTTGGGTATTAGGGGCTAATAACCAACAGATTAGCTGCCAAGTCAATCTCCCTTCTCTTCAAAATCCCACCCAAAATAGTTTATACATATGTATGTATGCAGTCAGAGTACACAATCAGAATACCAGTCTCAGATAATTAATCAGCGGCAGACATTCACATCCAATCAGTCAGTTACTGAATCATACATGTGCACACTCATAACTCAAATTTAGTATCAAGCCTATTGTACAACCAATCGCAAATAACACACACATCAAGCCCAGATCAGAGTCACAATTACCCTTAGTAAAGCTTAGTCGAGGATTGGAACACACATAGTTGCGATAACACTTAAATTTGACCTAAAGTAATTATTTGATGAGATAGGGCCACACGCCCGTGTGCTCCGGCCATGTGGAGCAATCCAGGCCGTGTGGGGGTTCAAACACCCGTGTGACGGGTAGCACACAGTTATGTGACAGAGGCACATGCCCGTGTGAACAGTCCGTGTAACTTACTGTCCAAAATCGCTAAAATAAGGTGCAGGGAAGACACGGCCGTGTGAGGGTCTCACACGCCAGTGTGCCCACCAGATACGGCCGTGTGTTTCGAAACACACGCCCGTGTGTTCCAAAACACACGCCCGTGTGGGATCCTTAAATCTCCAAATCAGCCATACGGCTGTGTGGCCAGGCCGTGTGACTCCAAATCTCAAATCCCTAATTCTCAAATTCACATGCCCATGTGCCCAAGGGACACGACTATGTGAAAGTTGACAGAGTCCCTAAAATCAGCCACATAGTCGTGTGGCACCAAATTTAGCCCCAAAACCCTAGTTCCCAAATCCACACTGCTGTGTGCCACGGCACACGCCCGTGTGGCCATCGAGGTGATCACGAAACCACCCTACAACAGTCTTAAAACTATCGTTTTAGCCACTAGAACTGTCCTTAACCTTTGCCCTATCAACATATATCAGAAAGTGACGATTTCCTATCACTTTCATCGACTAAATACCCAAACTAATGGGTTAGCATGTAGTCAAATAAACCGAATAGCAAATTTGCTGAAATAATAAACACATAAAGTAACGTAGTTACAGTTCGAACCCCACACCTGCAATGCAATCGGAGAAGACGGAAAAGGCGAGAAATTCCCGAATCCACAAATTAACCGTTTTGAGAAATATGTAGAGAGCAGAAGCGAGGGGAGTAGAGGAGAGCGTGAAAATAGAAAAGCCGAAAATGAAATAAAAGAGAAAAATAAAAACAGCTTTAGTCATAAAACTAATAATTTAATAATTATAAATAATTATAATTATTAGCTAAAAACAAAACAAAACAAAATACCTACCAAAACGTTCATACTAAGACTCGAACCCAGAACCATGAGGTTCCCTAACACTCTTTCAACCACCAGACTAGCAGACCCATTCTAACACTAAACTGCACATCCACACACATATGTGCAACCTTCCCACTGTCCCTACGCTTAAAACTCAAAACTTCTAGGCCCAAAATTCGGGGCATTACAAGACATATCAACACATATGTTCAAGTATCTATACTTACCAAAATATTATATGTACATATAGGCATGTTCTATTAATTTTACTATCATAATCAATATGCCTATATGATTTTCATTGATCATCAATTTCAAACACACATTAAACATATTAAGACCATTTTATTTATCAAAACATACCATTTACAAGCCATACCAATGGCTAATCCCAACCAAACACATCTATGCCATCCTTGACCATTTTAGCTTATACATACCATTATACTCAAAAGAATTTTTTGCTATTTATACCGAAACGAGCTATAAGATAGTGTAATGTAGCTCCGACCAACTTCCAACCTTTACGAGCCTTCGAGTACTACAAAACAGAGGAAATAAAACAGAGTAAGCAATTAATACTTAGTAAGTTCGCATAATAGGAAATTAACTTACCATTTGTTTACATTTAAGGTAAGCATACAAAGCATACTCAAGCAATTTTGACCAAATGCCCTAACACATATCCTCATCAACCACATTAGTTATATGATTCATATGAATATCATGAAACATTTATGAGCTCATCAATATTCAATTTCCATATACATATACTTTTCACATCAAATATCCATGAAACATGAACACTTCATATCTTTGTATTTCAAGTATATACTCATAACATTTCGTCTCAATTTCATAATATTTCATATCAGAACCTTTCCCGTTGAATCATTTAAAGTATCGATGGATACACGGGTATTACACACAAAGTGTTCATACTATATTCCGTCAATTCATATTTAGGAATGCTCATTGAGCATTTAAACGGGAAGCTCTTCCGAGCCAAATAACAGAAAGCTCATGTGATCTTGTAACGGGAAGCTTATCCAGGCTTAATAATAGGAAGCTCATAAGAGCTTAAATCAGAAAGCTCATACGAGTTTAGCGGGTAACTCCGAAGAGATATTATCAGGAAGCTTACGAAAGAGCTTTTAGTCAGGAAGCTCCAGATAGCAATATATCAGGACACTCATAAGAGCTATGGTGTGTCCGCAACACATGTAGGATCACTGCCGATCAGAATACTCATAAGAGCATATAAACGAAAAACTTGAAAGAGTTATGTATCAGAAGGCTCAAGAGAGCTTATATTGGGATGCTCATGTGAGCTATAACGGGACGCTCATGCAAGCTATGGTGTGTTCGCAACATATGCAGAACTACAACCACTCCGGGAACCCTGTATCCATCTAATTTCATTTGTTCAAACGAGATTTATTTCATGTCAGTTGTCAGATATTTTTCTACTTAAAAATTATACAAATCACATACATATAAATCAATCATATCACATAAATATATAATTTAGTTACACGAACTTACCTCGACAATGTTCGTGTTTGTATTGTATTAATCCAATACTTTTTCTTTACCTCGATCTAGCTCCGTATTTGATTTATCTGAATCTATACGAGTAAATTTAGCTTAATTTAATACAATTCATATTCAATTCAATTCAATTTACATCCTAGGAAAAATTACCATTTTGCTCCTATACTTTTAATTAATTATGATTTCATCCCTAGGCTCGGAAAATGAAATTCATATAATTTAATCCTTATTTCAAGAAGCCTAGCCGATTTTTACATATAACAATAGAAGCTCATGTATTTCATAAAATTCAGAATTTTCCATGAATTTTACAACTTTTCAATTTAGTCCCTAAATCACAATTTCATCAAAATTCACTTTACAAAAGTTGTTTAGCTATCAACAACATTTCATTTTCTACCATAAATTTCATAATTCATACACATTCGTCCATGGAAAAACCTTAGTACTTTGATTATTTTACAAATTAATCCCTGAGATAGCTAGATTAAGCTATTAAAATCTCGAAAACATAAAAATCTTTAAAAATAGGACAAGAATGCTTACCCAATTAAGCCAAATAAGCTTGTTTGAGTTCTCTTCTCGTAGCTAGCGTTTCCATAAAATTTTTTTTGGAAAGATGATGAAAAAGATGATATTTTCTTTATTTAATTACTTATCATCTTTTATTATTTTTACTTTCCAATTTAGTCCTTATCTTTATCAAAATTTTCATGGATGAATCATCATACTTATCTACTAACTCCTCTTAATGGTCTATTTTCCATATAAGGACCTTAAATTTTGAATTCCATAGCTATTTGATCCTTTTAGCTAGTAGAATTCAACTTTTGCATTTTATGCAATTTGGTCATTTTATCAATTAATCATGAAATCGGTAAAATTTTCTTAACGAAAATTTTCCACGATATTCCTATCATAATGTAGACCATAAAATAATATTAAAACAAATTTTCTTTTCAGACTCGGATTTGTGGTCCTTGAACCATTGTTCCGATTTCAATGAAAACGGGCTGTTACAATTATGTCGTCTACAATTCCAATTGAGGAGATGTCTAGTCTTGGCTATTAGAGTAGTTGACTCCGCGGGTAGAGACATAAATGTATTCATTGGTAGAATGATACATTGAACTGGACCCAAGATGAATTAATTTTGAATCCGTTTGTGAATTAATTCACTTGTGATATTCATGGTGTGATTTACCTAAATCCTGAGTTAGCCACTGACCATTTGTATGCAACTCATGTGTTTTGATATAAGTGGAGGCTTATGCTCTAAAGATGATCAGACCCATAGCCGGTATGTTGGGTACAAGACTTATGTATGACATGTCTTTACTAGCAACAATGAAATTCATAGCTCAATTAAAGAGTTAATGATATCCTCTCATTGGCATTGTGTAGATTGATAAATATCGAATGTGGCTACTTGTTGCTCGTTCTTGAAGGAGCAATTTATCACATTCATTTGTTGATAGTTGTCATATTAATCATTAAGAAGACACAATGGTGACAATGAGATAAAATAGGATTGTATTGAGCGAACGGATTTAACTCAAAAGAATCAAAGATATCCTATGAGGGTAACACGCACATGACGAGGTCATCAGACAATGCAATTGGATGAATTACTTTCGTAAAGTGTATACAATAAGGAGTTTTCAATCATGGTACTTCTTGTGGACTAACTCTATGATTAAGTAATTGCGAATTATCAGAACGATACTTCTGGACATAATTGCAATTACTAGCGCCTAATTGTATATATCCGATTGGTCCCTCCAATAGCTCAAAAAAAGCTCGATCGGACTGCATTTGAATCAGAAGAAAATTCTAGGAATTTGGAAATAATTTAATTGAGTCGATTTATTCGATGTGGAATTAAATTAGGTGGTCGTGAGAATTGTTCAACTAGAGAATTTGATTAAAGAATTTTCTTAAAAAATTAATTTGGAAAATTAAGTGATTTTTGGAAAATTTAATTTTATCAAGTAAAATTAAATTAATCATTAAATTAATCAAATTAATTAAATTTTTTGCGATATTTTTGGAAATTAATTTTCAAGTTAGACAATTGGCCCAATGGGTAATTTAACTTGAAAATTGGACATGAGATTGTAAATTGGGCCCGAGAGCCTAAAATCGAGACCAAGACCCAAAAACTAGCCGAATGGGCTCGGTATGTGAAACCGAGCTAACGGTCCAACTAGTGGCTAGATCGAACCATCGGGTTGTCATTGACTCGGATTGAACTAGTAGTAGCCGAACTGGCTCGGTGTGTTGTAAGGGTGTCGTACCTACATCACCAAACACGGCGGTGCTGACGGCTACGACAGCGGCGTCCTGGTGGCCGGCGACAGTTGGTCTTCATTGGTTGAGTAGTTGAAGACTTACACTTCTACTGGGACTCTACTAGAGAATTTGATTTCAGATTAACTATTCCAAAAATAATATTATTTTAATAGTTTAATCTTAAATTTAATTTAATATTTATCTTGATAGTATTTTATTAATTCAATATTAAAGTGATTATCTTAGTATGAAATTTAATTTAATGCTATTATTTTAATAAGATTTAATATTAAATTTAATCTAATATTAGATTAAATTTAATTTTAAAGTGATTAATTTAATATTATTTTTCACACACTTGAATTCAAAAGAAAGTTGTAGAGAGAAAATTCTCTAAAGAGATTATTTCAAACAATTTATATAGATATTTTTCTAATTTACAATTTGACCTAAAAGTTTAGAGAAATTACGAAATTACCCCATTGGTAAGTTTTGTGAAAACTTTTCTGATTCAAAGCGAGTCCACACTCGGCAGACGTGAGCTTAATGATAGCGGAGAAGAATACTCGGTCAAAGAGCTCATTCTAGACGAATCGAAAATGTACAATTTTGATTAAGTGTTTATTACTTTAGATATCATAACCAAGATTTTGTTTTGGAAAAAATATTAAAACTCTGGTTTTTCCCTAAATTTATTTTTCGTTGCATTTTCCAAACCCGTTTTTTCCAACAATACCACAGTAAATGGTCTTTATCTTGGGGCCTGTTGAAGGTATCACGATTCCAAGGATGGAATTTCGTGATAACCTCTCATTTGGTGATGTTCTCGCTCGATTCGGGCCTCCAACGCATCCCTACTAGGGGTGAGTATTTGATCGAGTCGAGTCGAATCGAGTTAAAAAATTTCAAGTTAGTCGAGTTGACGAATCCTATTTTAGCAACCGAATTCAATTTGAATTTTCTTCAAATCGAGTAAAAAAATTTCGAGTCGAGTCGAGTTAAGTCGAATTAACGAATCTTATTATTTATACTCAATGTTCCGTTTACATGGACTGATTATTTTACAAGTAGATGAAGTACAAGCTTTTAGATTAATTTTGAGTAAAGAAAAAAAGGAGAGTGGGGCGATTCAAGAAGGAAATAAAGTCCAAAATTATTATTTTATTAAATTTTATTATATATTTTTTATTTTTTTAAAATTAATAATTTTTTTAAAAATATAAGTATTAGAATTTCTATAAATATTTTGAATTTTAAAAATTATTTTCAAAATTTGAAAATTACTTTGATTTTTTTGTAATTTTTGTTAGGAGAGAGACCAATTTACTTATTTTCAAAATTAATAGGGACCAAAACGGTATTTATACTAATCTATTATTCGAATTATTTGAGGTATTCGAATTGTAAAAATTCAACTCGACTCAAACACGAAATCTGAAATTTCTTATTCGAGTTGACTCAAAAAATTTGAATAACTAAAATAACTCGATTCGATTAACTCAAAATTTAAATTTTTTTTCGATTTTTTCGAGTTGAATTGAATTTTGCTCGCCCCTAGTCCCTACGACACCCAATCATATATTAGGGTCCTTAATGACATAATTGGCCAATTTGGGTCTCAAAATAAGTAAAAAGAGACAATTACACTTATTAAATCGAAATTCTAAAAATTACAAAAAATTACGAAAAAGACATTAATTTGCTCGAAAACAAGCTCCGTAAGTAGAACGGAAAATCCAAATTTGCCATATCAAATTACAATAGATCAATGTTTGCATATGCAAATCAACCATTTGACCACTTCCAAATTACCATTACTGTAACAACCCAATTTCAGTGAAGTTAGAATAGTGGTTTTGTAACCACAAGTCTGAGCCGAAAAATAAAATATTTTAACATTATGAAATGATTGGTAATATTATAGGAAGATTGTATGAAAATTTTGATAGAAAAATTTTATCAATTACGTGTCTAATTGCAAAAAGGACTAAATTGCATAAAATGTCAAATTTAGATACTAGTAGCTATAAGGATTAAATAGCTATGAAATTCAAAACTTGAGATCCTTAAATGGTAATTAGACCATTGATGAAAAATATGTAGATATTTTTGGTGAATCATCCATGGAAAAATTAGAAAAGGTTAAGGACTAAATTGAAAATAGAAAAGTTAATAAAATGATAAAGATTAAAAAAGAAAATAATATCATTTTATATCATCTTCTTCATCAAAAATACTTGGAAACCCTAGGAGAGAGAAAACAAACTTTCCAAGCATAAATTGGTAAGTTTCTATGTTCCGTTTTTAGTAATTTTTATATTTTTGATATTGGGAAAGCTTAATTTCTCTATTTGGGGGGTTAGTTTGAATAGATATCAAAGTATAGAAAATTTCCATGGATGAATATGCTGAAATTTAAAAGATTATGGTAGAAATTGAAAGTTTGTAGATAGATGAATAACTTTTATAAAGTGATTTTTGCTGGAAACATGTTTAGGGACTAAATTAAAAAGTGATGAAATTTATGGAAAAATTCTGAATTTTATTGAACATGTGTGATGTAAAAGTTATATTGGAATTTTTGTTAGGCTTGGAATAAGGATTAAATTGCATGAATTTCAATTTTCGAGCCTAGGGAGAAAATTGGAATTAATTAAAAGTATAAGGGCAAAATGGTACTTTTGCCTAGAATGTGAATTGAGTTCAATTGAATGTGAAAAGTATTAAATTGATGATTAAATTCATTTTTATAGATCTAGAAATACCAAACAAAGAGAAAGATCGAGGAAAATAGATAGTTTCGGATTAGTAGATACGAATAATTATCAAGTAAGTTCGTATAACTTAAATAAGCATGAATATGTGTTGAATTAATTGTTGAATTGTGTGAAATGTGATATGTGAATTATATGTACATTAAGTATGAACATTATGAAGCATGAAATATGTATATGGTGTAAAATGATTGAAAAGGGGTTAAAATCCGTTTGAATATTGAATTCCAATGGATAAATGTAATTTCCCTGATATAACTGCATGTGTTGCAGAATGGATTTAGCCCGAACGGGAAATCCTCTGAAATGGGCTCTCGAGCATATGTGTTTTCAATTAGAATTTAGCCTGGACTGGTAATCCTAATTGACTAGATTTAGCCTGGACTGGTAATCCAGATTGGACTCTATAAGGAATTCTTTGTCATATAAGGATTTAACCTGAACTGGTAACCCGACAAAACCCTTAGAGTATATATGCTACAGCTAGAATTTAGCCTGGACTGGTAATTTTGCTGTATGATATGTGACTCGAGAGTGTACCTAGATAGTAGTACTAGATATGAATTGACGGATAAAGAAATTGTGTACCTCAAGTGTACTAGAAATATCCATCGAAAATTCAATGGTTCAACGGATAAAACACTCATGTGGCATGATGAGCTCATCTATGCATTTTGTTAAATTTGTGCCTAACATGTTGATTGAATGTTTGTGGCTAGGAAAATTTGCTAAATTGATGGATACATGCTTTGTATATGTTTTAAATGTTAAATATGATTGGTAAGTGTAAATTTAGTTATATGAGCTTATTAAGCATATAATGCTTACTAGATTTTTTTTTCCTTGTTTTATAGTGCTCAAAGCTCGTGAAGGTTGGAAATTGGTCAGAGCAATCATCAGACTATCAACTCCTTGATTTCGGTATAAATGAAAATTTTATTTTGGTTAATGGCATGTATAGGCTAACTAAGTTAAATGATGGTATGTAAATGATATATAAAACTTAGCCATTGGAATGGCTAATATACTTATGTTTTTTATTTATGTTATGAATGGATTGTATTTGAAATTGGCTGGAATAAATTAATGAGGGTTAATGCAGGAAAAATGGACAATTTGGGTGAGAAATGAGGCTAGGAAATGACCTTATTTTGTCCACATGGGTAGACACATGGGTATGTATCTAGGCCGTGTATGACACACAGCCTGGGTACATGGGCATGTGAACTGGCCGTGTGTCCTTTGTTTCTAAAATTTGCAAAACAGAATGTCCAGAATTTAACACATGGGCAGAGACTCGGGCGTGTGTCTCAGCCGTGTGAGAGACACGGTCATAGGACATGGGCGTGTGCCCTGACCGTGTGAAGTCTGCACCTGATTTATGAAAAATCATGAAAATAAAATCAACCACACGGTCTAGTACACAGGCGTGTGACTTGGCCGTGTGCTACCATTTGTTGCTGACGTCATACACAGAATGTCCCTTATTTTGGACACGGCCTGAAGCACAGGCGTGTGATATGCCACACGGGCGTGTGGACCTTTTTCATGAATTTTTTTTCTTCTAAATTTCCTAGAAGTTTCCAAAGTTCTTGGTTTAGTCCCAAACCACTCCTGATGCATGTTTTGGGCCTCGTAGGCCCATATAAGGGACAATATGCATGTGAATGAAAAATTTTAAATTTGAGTGAAAATTCATGTCTCGGTTTTGTATGACTGTTTGAGTTTAAGTCCGGTAATGCCTCGTACCCTATTCTGATGTTGAATACGGGTAAGGGGTATTACAATTACAACCTACAAATGTAAACATGGAAATCTATTATGCCAAAAAATCAATTTAACCTAGGTACATTCTGTATGATGAACAAAAAGAGACTTTACAAATATTGATGAGTCAAGGATTTTTTGCTTTCTGCTAGACTCATTGTTTGGGGCCTCAAGATTTACCTATACATGTGCACGAGAAAAAACAAATCATACACTAAGCATAATGCTCAATGGCATTTCCATGATTTACGTAAATATAACATGAATTACAATTACTTATATACAATCAATTTGAAATCTAATGTCAACCAATATATATACAACTCATGCCAAATCTCATTCAATGAATTAGCATATATGTACATAGATAAAAATGTCACCAAAGTACCAATTGTATCATTTGAACTATCTAACATTACTTCAAATAACTAAGTTAATTGAACTTATCACACCAATATATCAAGTTATTAATGTTTACAAAACTATTCAATATTCAACATTTGATCATAACGCATTTCCTTTCCGAACCAAATTCATTCTAGCTTTGGATTAAAATATAATTTCATATATCCTCGTTAGAGACCTTAGTTTATCTATTTCTATCATAATTTCATACAAAGTTTTACATCTATTCAATTTGGTCCCTAATGTAAGAAAGTTAGTAATAAGCTAAATTAACTTTACAATCTAGTCCTTTTTTATATTATAAGCTTAAAATATATCAATTTCATACCTAATTCTTCAAGAAATAAACAATGGGAACTTTCTAAAACTTTAACAGTTTCATAATTTGGTACATGGGCTAGCTAAATCAAGCTCCCATGACTTCAAATCTATAAAAAGTACAAGAAAAAGACTTTAATTTACTTTCCAAATGTTGGTCAAATGTTAAAATGGTTCTTTAGGTTTTATTCTTCTTTTGGACGGTAAGAAAAGAGGTGGAAGATGAAGATGTTATTTTCCCCCACTAATTTTGTTTATATAGGTTGATTATAAATTAATTATTAAGCTTATTACCTTAATCATGATTTAATTAACCTAATTAAGTCATGAATCATACCTAGTGATAGATGTCATCACCATCCACTAACATCAATTGGAAAATGGATTATGTACAATTTTAAACCTTTGACTAATTGCTATTTAAGTCCTTAAACCTTTGGCCAATTAAAAACCTATAGCGATTGAACTTTTACAATTTAACCATGAATCTTAATTAACTATTAAATCAGCAAAATTTCTAGACCAATTTATAATATATATTAATATTATACACATAAATATTAATATTTAATATTTTTGGACTTGGTTCACAGAAATGGGGTTCCAAAATCGTACTTTTCGGTACCACTAAAAATCGGGTTGTTACATTAAGCGTGTTGAAATCTATACTCGTTTTGTTACCAAAACAATGAACCCAACTAAGCCAAAGCTCAATAAACTTTATAATTATTTAATATCTATTATGAAAATGGGGTAAGTCTTAGGTACACTGATAGTGTACTTTTTTTATTCCACAAACAACCTCAAAAAATTGACATGTGTCTCTCTCTTTTTGAATATTTATTTGTTAAATTTTACTATACCATATAGGACATTTATTAACCCCCTAACCCTACTTATGGAGTCTAAAAACTCCACTAGTAGTGTACCTAATAATTTTCCATGAAAATGTAAAGTAAATGACTTTATGTATCTCTACTTTTCACTCAAAACTTTGTAAGTTTTTTCCTTTTTCTTTTTCTCATTATTAAAACACAATTAATGCCATGTTTGATTACTAATGTAATAACATGAAGAAAAGCTTATTTATTACATATGTATTACAATAGTTAGACATAGAATAAATGACAATTATTATAAATTTAAATTTAAAATTAGAATAATGAGTAAAAATTCTTGTAAAAATTAAGACCTCTTCAAAATAAGCAAAAAGTTTTCATTTTCTTTACCACAAAGAAATCATGCCAATAGCTAAAAGTTACCAATTGTGATAGTTTATAACAAATCCATGATAAAAATACGTGAAAAAAAATAATACTCCTAACAAAGGTGGCATAAATGATTTAAGTTATGTTTATATATATTCAAATAAATATTTCTAATTCAAACTACATAATATAAAAATAATAGAAAAATTATCAATTAAGTATTGACTTCGTTTTATGAAAAATAAAATCTTAACTCTACTGGCATGGTGTGATTATTGCAACATTTTGGAAGACGTGAACCAAAATGCATAATATACTTTTCACCCAAGTCAATCATTTTAAATTCACCACAACGTCACTATAGTTAAATTAATTTGAAATGCAAGTTTTGGTAACTATCGTTATCTATTGGACTATAACCAATTGGGGTATAGATTCAAAGAAAAGTTTCATACTGATTGAGTCGCGAATCGGTATAGACTAGTTGAACCAAGCAAAAACGTCAATTGAATTAGTTTTTATTTATTTTTTGTGAATTTATTTAATCAAACCTTTGAAACAATCAAACTGGTGAACCAATGGCCTGATCAGTTCTGATGGTAATGTTTGAATTATTTAGTGTTTTCAAAGCTGTTTTTCTATTTCAATAAGTCCTATTCTTTAGGAACAACTTTCTACATTTGTTTAAACTAGTGGTGATCCTTGTTTATAGGTGATATAGTGTTAGTTGTGATTCTATATTTGTCATTTGTAAGGCTATAAAAGCCAGCTTTTCATTTTCAATAAATGTGACACTTATTTCTAGCTTCCACTTGATTTTATACTTAACATCCTGGTATCAAAGTTAGGTTGTTGAGGAAATAAGTGGGTATGAGTGAAGAAAAAAGTGAAGGTAGTCTTACAAAGATTCCTCATTTTGATGGTCTTCATTACGACCATTGAAATGAGCTGATGGAGAATCTATTGAGGTCCAAATGACTGTGGAACCTAGTTGAGAAAGGCTTCTAGGAGCCTGAAACAACAACTGTACAGACCATCACGCAACAGGCACAGATGGACGAGATAAAGATGAAGGATCACAGGTTCAAACATTATCTATATCAAGCCATAGATCGTGCTATTTTTTTAGTACATTTTGGACAGACAAACCTCCAAAATTGTTTAAGATTCTTTGAAGAGCAAGTTTGGTGGAAATGAGAGAGTGAAAAGCCCTCTTCTCAACACCTTAAGAAGAGAATTTGAGGTGTTGGAAATGAAGAAATGAGAAACGATCAAAGATTATTTAGCTAAACTGATTGCTGTAACGAACCGGATGTGAAACAATGGGGAGATCATGCCTAACTCGGTGATCGTGGAGAAGATTTTGAGGACTTTGACAGAACGTTTCTGTAACAACCCATTTTTAGTCAAATCAGAACAGTGGTTTCAAAACCACAAATTTAAAGTTGAAATATTTATTTTATTATTATTTTAATATTTACAGTATGATAGCATGTGTGTGTGAAAATTTCATGAAGAAATTTTATCGTTTGATTGGTTAATTTGATAAAAAGGACTAAATCGCGTAAAGCATAGAAGTTGAATTCTAATTGTTAAAGGTATCAAATGCTTATGAAATTTAATAGTGGAGGTTGTCATTAGTCCATTTATAATGTTAGTGGACATTATTGGACATGTGTTAGGTGAATTTAATGTTTTAATACTAAGGTTATTATGGTGAATGATAATTAAAAAGATAATTTAATAAAAATAAAACACATAATTTGTGTTCATCTTCTCCAAAAGAGAGAACACGAACTGATTCTTTGAGAAAAAAAAGGGCTAGGGTTTGAAAACTTCAATTTTATCAATTAGGTACGTATTTTGATCCGTTTTTAATGATTTTTATGTTTTTGTGATCGTTGCAGCTTGTACTAACTAGCCTAGGGACTATTTTGCAAAATTTCTAAAGATTTTAGATGTTTCCATTGATGAAATAGCATGTGTTTTGATGTTTGATAATAGATTTTGAATGTATGTTGATAGATATACAAGTTCTGTTAAGTGATTTTTAGTGAAAATGCAAATTAGGGGCTAAATTAAGAAATGTTGAAAATGTGTGGTTGAAATGTGTAATAAATGCAAATTATGGGCTACTAGGGGCATTATGGTAATTCGGGTAGCATGAGATTATTGTGAATTTCAATGAATTTGTAATTTTGTGTAATAAGGACTAAATTGTTAAAATGTAAGTTTAAGGGAAAATGTGTAAAATAGCCCTAATATGTATTTTGGATTGAATTGAATATATAGAAGAATAAATAAGTTGATTGTTATTACTCACAGATCAAGAAAAGAGGAATTTAGACTTAGATCGGGGAAAAAGTAAAGTAATTGAATAGTCGTCCATTTCGTCATTTTAGTACACGAGGTACGTTCGTATAATTGAACTTAAATGTGTATCTATTTATTTGATGAATGAAATTGAGATAGTATTTATTCTAATAGATAAATATAAAGATATTAAATTTAATGTATGGTTTAAGTAAACGAGGTGTTAAATAAGACCATAGTTGGGCTATGGCAAATTGGATAATAAGACCATAATCGGGTTATGGCATGTGAATGTAAGACCACAAAAAGACCTTTGCAATGTATGTGTAAAACCATAGTTGGACTATGGCATCGGAAAAATCGAATTATTTGTATCGTAAGCATTTATAAGTCCGAGTGATTTGATAAGAGAATTGTTGAGAAATAGATAAGTATCGGTACAGGTATGTACGAAAAACTAATTCAAGTAACGAGTTATAAGAAGTTGAGAACTTATAAGTTATGATATTGATAAACTTTGTGTTAGCTCATTGTTTGATGCTTAAAATGTTAACTATGTTACCCATTTTGAAATGTTAATGAATGTTGTGATTATTTCATATTTACTTACGAACTTACTAAGCTTTATAGCTTACTTTGTTTATTTCTTAATGTTTTATAGTTTTACGAAGCTAGCTCGGATCCGTGGATCGTCAGAGACTTTTTCGCATTATCAGACATCTATTTTGGTACTTTTGAAGTGTGTATATATTGTATATGGCATGTATAGGCTTGTGTCATTTTGGTATGTTTGATGGACATGAATTTGGCCATTTGAGTTGGCATAAGATGATGAACTTGATGGTGTTTATATATGTGCAAATGGTTTTCTTTTGAGTTTTTTAATTGACCTATATTATGTGATTGAATTTGATAATTTGGAAAGTTATGTGCTTGTGAATTGGTGCTTGATAATGTATGTATAGAATGGTTTAGTTGATTGAATTGAATATATGAATTAGGTATGAATTTAGATGTCAAATTGTGGCATATTTGTAAATTGTATTGAAGGTAAAGAATGAGTACGTTTTGAACATTGGTTGATGGTATTTGGATGCATATTTGTGCCATAAAATGGTATCATTTGAGCTTGTTTAGGTATGAGTAAAATGGGTGGCAAAATAGGTGGCAAAATGGCTTGGTAAATAGCCTATGTTTGTCCACATGGGCAGAGACACGAGCGTGTGTCTCAGCCGTGTGTGAGACACGGTTATGTTACACGGTCGTGTGTCCCCTAGTGTTGAATTTGAAAACAAGTCAGTATGCTCCACACGGCCTCACACACGGGCGTGTGACTTGGCCGTGTGGCACAAGTCAGTATACCCTACAGGTTTGGCACGGCCTAGAACACAGCCTGGCACACGAGCGTGTATGGCCATTTTTAGGGAACACGGGCTAGCCACATGGGCGTGTGTGTTGGCCGTGTGACCCAAGTCAAAGAGTTACACAGGGTCAGACACGGGCTGGGACACGGCCATGTGCTTCCATTTCGAATGTCCACACGGCCTGTGACACGGGCGTGTCTGGCGTTCGTGTGAGACACTCGGCTTGGCCACATGGGCGTATGTCCCTTGTTTTGAGATATTTTTTAAAGTTTAGTATAAGTTTCATAAGTTATCAGTTTAGTCCTGAACCGCTCCCAAAGCATCTTTAAGGCCTCATAGGCTCGTATAAGGGTTAAATAGATTGAATTTGAATGATGATTGTATGAAATGAATGAATGTATTAGAAAAGTATGTTTATATGTTTTGTAAGTCTGGTAATGCTCCATAACCCTATTCCGACATTGAATACGGGTGAGGGGTGTTACATTTATTGGTATCAAAACTACGGTTTAGTCAATTTTAGGACTAACGTAGTGTATATGAAAATTTAGCTATACATGCCATATATAACCTGTGACAGTATGATGAATCCTGACATTATAAACTATGTTTTTGTATAGTAATGAATCCTGAACGAGCTATAGCAGATAATGTTGAGAGTAATGCGCCAACTCCTGCTCAAGGGACAACGCCTTCTGAATCTAGACCCGTGTCGAGTAGTCACGGATGTGAGGCTAAAAAAGCCTTTTTCCAGATGATGAACGAGTGGTTCATACAATATGTCTGGACAAATTCGACAGCTCAACAACCTCCACCCCTACCAAATCCTCAATCAATCCCCATAGTTCCTCAAGTTATTGATTCAATACGATTGAATAAGCCACTAGTCAATAAAATTTGTAAGCATGGGGTTAAAGAGTTCAGGGCTAGTGTTAATGATGATCTTGAGAGAGCCAAGTTTTGGCTTGAAAATATGATCCGAGTGTTTAATGAACTTTCCTGCACACCGGCTGAATGTTTAAAGTGTGCTATATCCCGTTTGAGAGACACTGCATACCAGTGGTGGAATACATTAATATCTATGGTGCCTAGAGAAAGAGTCACCTGGGAGTTTTTTTCAAACTGAGTTTCGGAAAAAGTACATAAGTCAATTATTTATGGATCAAAAGCATAAAGAGTTTTTAGAACTAAACAAGGCCGTATAAATGTAACCGATTACAAGAGAGAATTTGTACGGTAGTAAATATGCTTGAGAATATGTTTCGACTGAAGAGATAATGTACAAGCGATTTGTTGACGAGTTGAACGAAGATATTAAACTTCTGGTCAGGATATTGGATTTAAAAGAATTCGTTGTGTTAATTGAGCGTGCTTGTAAAGCTAAAGAACTGGGCAAATAAAAGAAAAAGGTTGATTCTGAAACTAGAGATTCAAGAAAGAGATTGATGAATAAACCCTATCACTCCTTATCCAAGAAATCACGAGATGTTTATAGCCGATCTAATGTATCGATGGATTTACTCTAATAGAGATCATGGGAAGCAATTTTTGAGTTTAAAAACTCCAGCCGTATTAATAGAAAGTGTGGGTAATTCTAGACCGAATAAACTTGGATGTGGACGATGTGGAAAACGACATTTTAGAGAGTGTAGGCTGAATGATAAAGCCTGTTTTAGATGTGGCTCACATGAACACTTCATTCGAAATTGTCCTCAGTTAGATGAGAAAAATAAATTTTAGAGTGCAAGACAAAGCAACAAGACTACGAGAGGAAGACCATTCTGTAATGTTGGAAATGTGAGTAGTGGTAGAGAAGCAACACAAGATGCTGCTGAGAGATCAGAGGTTAGAGCGCCTGCCAGAACTTATGCTATTCGCGCTCGCGAAGAAGCATCATCTCCAGATGTTATTACGGTACATTCTCACTTTATGACACTGATGTAATTGCATTGATATCCCGAATCAACTCATTCATATATATATATGTGTGAACTTAGATTCTAGTAAGAATTTACTTGTTGATTCTACTGATTTTGTTATAAAAGTGTCGAACCCCTTAGGCAAATATGTCCTGGTTGACAAAGTTTGCAAGAATTGTCCGTTAATAACTCAGGGTTATTATTTTATGACTGATTTGATGTTGTTGGCATTTGAAGAGTTTGATATTATTCTGGGTATGGACTGGTTGACGTTGCATGATGCAGTAGTAAATTGTAGGCGAAAGACAATTGAATTGAAATGTTAGAATAATGAAACTCTCCGAATCAAATCAAATGATTTGAAGGGTTTACCAGTGATAATCTCGTCGATGTTAGCTCAGAAATATATGAAAAAAGGATGTAATGCATATCTTGCATATGTACTTGATACAAAAGTGTCAGAAACAAAGATTGAATCAGTACCAATTGTTTGCGAGTATTCAAATGTGTTTTTAGAAGAGTTACCAGGTTTGCCACTGATCAAAGAGGTTGAATTTGCTATTGATTTAGTACCGAGAACTTCACCAATATTGATAGATCCATACAGAATGGCTCCGACAGAGTTAAAAGAGTTGAAAGCTCAATTGCAAGAATTAACTGATAGAGGATTCGCAAGACCGAGTTTTTTGCACTAGGGTGCACCAGTGTTGTTTGTAAAGAAAAAGGATGGTTCTATGAAAATGTGTATAGACTATTGACAACTCAAGAAAGTGACAATCAAGAATAAAGATCCTCTACTGAGAATTGATGATTTATTTGATTACTTGAAAGGTGCAACAGTGTTTTCAAAGATTGATTTGAGATCTGGTTATTATCAGTTACGAGTTAAAGACTCAGATGTGCTGAAAACTGCGTTCAGAACGAGGTATGGACAATATGAATTCCTTGTTATGCCTTTTGGATTGACTAATGCTCCTAGCATTTTTATGGATTTGATGAATTAGACTTTTAGACCGTATTTAGATAGATTTGTGGTTGTATTTATTGATGATATTCTGATTTATTCTCGAGATAAATTCGAGCATGCCAAGTATTTGAAAATAGTGTTACAGACCTTGAGAGATAAGCAATTGTTTGCAAAGTTCAGTAAATGTGAGTTTTGGCTCCGAGAGGTTGGATTTCTTGGGCATATCATTTCGGTCGAACGTATTAGAGTTGACCCGAGCAAGATTTTTGCAGTTGTTGATTGAAAACCTTCGAGAAATGTATTTGAAGTCTGAAGTTTTCTGGGACTAGCCGGTTATTATCGACGTTTTGTGAAAGGATTTTCTATTATTACAACACCGTTAACTCGATTACTTCAGAAAGATGTAAAGTTCGAATGGTCTGAGAAGTGTCAGCAGAGTTTTAAATAGTTGAAAGCATTATTGATAGAGGCACCAGTTTTAGTACAGCCTGAGTCTGGTAAAGAATTCGTAACTTTCAGTGATGCCTCGTTGAACGGTTTGGGTTGTGTATTGATGCAGGAAGGCAAAGTAATAGCTTATGTTTCTAGATAGTTAAAGCCACATGAAAAGAATTATTTGACTCACTATTTGGAGTTGGCAACGATTGTGTTTGCATTAAAGATTTGACGACATCACTTGTTTGGTGAGAAGTGCCACATTTATACAGATCACAAGAGCTTAAAATATTTAATTACCCCAAAAGACTTGAATATGTGAAAATGAAGATGGCTTGAGTTATTGAAAGATTATGAGCTCGTAAATGATTATCATTCCGGGAAAGCAAACGTGGTTGCTGATGCTCTGAGTAGAAAGTCATTATTTGCTTTGAATGCGTTAAATACACAATTAGCTATGTTTGATGACGGTTCGATTGTAGCTGAGTTGAAAGTGAGACCGTTATTTCTTTAGCAAATTAATGAAGCCCAAAAATTTGATAAAGAATGGCAAGTTAAACGAGTTCAATGTGAGTTGACTCTTGATTCAGAGTTCCAAATCAGATCTGATGATTGTTTGATGTTCCGAGGTAGAATTTGTGTACAGAGAAATCCCGAGCTTATTCAAAAGATTTTAAACGAAGCACATAGTGGTTGTTTATCCGTACATCCGTAAATCACTAAAATGTACAACGATTTGAAACGATTATATTAGTGGTCAAGTATGAAACGAGACATCTTAGAGTTTGTATCAAACTGTTTATTTTGTTAGCAAGTGAAAGCCGAGCATCAAGTGCCTTCGGGATTGCTTCAACCTGTGATGATACCGGAGTGGAAATGGGATAGAGTGACGATGAATTTTGTATCAAGATTACCCATGTCTCCGAAGAAGAAAAATGCAATTTGGGTTGTTGTTGATCGACTGATGAAACCTGCACATTTCTTTATGGTACGTATTGATTTTTCACTCAATAAATTGGCTAAGTTGTATATTTCTAAAATCATTAGATTGCACGGTGTACCAATTTCGATTGTTTTAGATAGAGATCCGAGGTTTACATCGCGGTTTTGGAAGAAATTGCAAGAAGCTTGGGTACAAAGTTGAATTTTAGTACAACTTTTCATCCACAAACTGTTGGTCATTCTGAGAGAGTAATTCAAGTTCTCGAAGATATGCTCAGGTGTTGTGTTTTTGAGTTCGATGGCAATTGGGAGAAATATTTGCCGCTGGTTGAATTTGCGTATAATAATAGTTTTTAATCGAGCATAAAGATGGCACCCTACGAAGCTTTGTAAGGTTGCAAATGCCGAACTCCATTGCATTGGTACGAACTTAGCGAGAAACAGATCCACGGGGTTGATTTGGTTAGGGAAAGCGAAGAGAAAGTGAAAGTAATTTGCAACTGTTTGAAAATAGCTTCAGATCGTAAAAAATTGTACGCGGATTTAAAACGAAAAGATATTAAATTTCAAATCAGTGAAAAAGTGTTTCTAAAAGTATCTCCGTGGAAGAAAATACTTCGTTTCAGTCGCAAAGGCAAATTAAGTCCGCGATTCATCGGGTCGTATGAAATCATTGAAAAAATAGGGCCAGTGTAGCATATCGGCTATCTCTACCATTAGAGTTGGAAAAAATCCACAACGTGTTTCATGTATTGTTGCTACGTCGGTATAGATCTGATCCATCAAATGTGATTTCTCCGTCTGAGATTGAAATTCAACCTGATATGATGCACAATGAAAAACCGATTAGAATTCTAGCTCGAGAGATCAATGAATTGAGAAATAAACGCATAGCTTTGGTAAAAGTCTTATGAAAGTGTCATGGTGTCGAAGAGGCTACGTGGGAGCCCGAGAAGCTATGAGAAAACAATACCCTAACCTATTCACTGGTAAGATTTTCGGGGACGAAAATCCTTAAAGGGGAGAGTTGTAAAAACCCGTTTTTAGTTAAATCAAAACAGTGGTTTCGAAACCAAAAATCTGAAGTCAAAATATTTATTTTATTATTATTTTAATATTTACAGCATGATAGCATGTATGTGTGAAAATTTCGTGAAGAAATTTTATCGTTTGATTGGTTAATTTGATAAAAAGGACTAAATCGCGTAAAGCGTAAAAGTTGAATTCTAATTATTAAAGGTATCAAATGCTTATGAAATTTAATAGTGGAGGTCCTTATGTTGTAATTAGTCCATTTATAATGTTAGTGGACATTATTGGACATGTCTTAGGTGAATATAATGTTTTAATACTAAGGTTATTATGGTAAATGACAATTAAAAAGATAATTTAATAGAAATAAAACTTATAATTCGTGTTCTTCTTCTCAAAAAGAGAGAATAAGAATTGATTCTTTGAGAAAAAAAAGGGGCTATGGTTCGGCAACTTCAATTTTATCAATTAGGTACGTATTTTGATCCGTTTTTAATGATTTTTATGTTGTTGTGATCGTTGCAGCTAGTACTAACTAGCCCAGGGACTATTTTGAAATTTTTTTAAAGATTTTAGATGTTTCCATTGATGAAATAACATGTGTTTTGATGTTTGATGATATATTTTGAATGCTTGTTGATAGATATACAAGTTTTGTTAAGTGATTTTTAGTAAAAATACAAATGAGGGGCTAAATTGAGAAATGTTGAAAATTTGTGGTTGAAATGTGTAATAAATATAAATTATGGGCTGCTAAGGGCATTATGGTAATTCAGCTAGCATAGGTTTATTGTGAATTTGCATGAATTTGTGATTTTGTGTAATAAGGACTAAATTATAAAAATGTGAAAGTTTAGGGAAAACTATGTAAAATAGCCCTAATATGTATTTTGGATTGAATTGAATAAATAGAAGAATAAATAAGTTGATTTTGGTTACTTATAGATCAAGAAAAGAGGAATTCAGACTTAGATCGGGGAAAAAGTAAAGTAATTGAATAGTCGGTCCATTTCGTCATTTCAGTACACGAGCTAAGTTCGTATAATTGAACTTAAACGTGTATCTATTTATTTGATGAATGAAATTGAGATAGTATTTATTCTAATAGATAAATATGGAGATATTAAATTTAATGTACGGTTTAAGTAAACGAGATGCTGAATAAAACCATAGCTTGGCTATGGCAAATTGGATAATAAGACTATAATCGGGTTATGGCATGTGAATGTAAGACCACGGCAGGGCCTTCGCAATGTACCATAGTTGGACTATGGCATCGAAAAAATCGAAGTATTTGTATTGTAAGCATTTATAAGTCGGAGTGATTTGATAAAAGAATTGTTGAGAAATAGAGAAGTATCGGTACAGGTATGTACGGAAAACTAATTCAAGTAACGAGTTATAAGATGTTGAGGACTTATTGTAACACCCCCTAACCCCAAACCGTTACCGGAACGAGGTTATGAGGTATTACCGGACGTATCAGACAACTTACGAATAATTTACAATTAATATAACTTTCATAGTATAATATAATAATTAAGTCCCTATCTTGAACTCTTGAAGTTCAAACATGTATTAAAAGTAGAACGGGACTTGTTCGAGTATTCCAAATTTTTTTTTTTATAAAAATTTCAAAGATTTCTCTTATTGTTACCTAAACCTCCTGCAAATTTCAAACCAAAACAACCAACACCAATATTTCACATTCATATACTAATATTTATATTATTAATAAAATTTTAATTTAATAACTATCATAGCATCATTCAAATTGATTAAAAACTTCATTCATTTAACAACTTAATGTTCATATATCAAAATATCATGTACTTTCCTTATCATTTCATTTAACCATCTAAATTTTATCATTCATCCTTCACTACCCAAAGTAATATACATATTCAAGTGACTAAATAACACCTATGTACATGCCACCTTTACCCAAAAGAAAAATATACATCACCAAGTTTGTGTTGGAGTCATGTAACACCCTAAACCCGGCCCAGACGTTATGGCCGAATTCAGCATGCCACATGAGAATGGTTGCGATTCGTTTCATTAAAAATCTCTTTCTTAGGGGTTTTTTTTTTTTTGAAAAAAATGTTAATGTTATACGTTTAAGTGAATGGAAGCTGTGCACCAGGTAGGAAGCCAGAAAAGAGGAGGTGAGTCTGTTGGACTGCTTAAGTACCAAGCTCTTCCCGGATCCAATCCTAGACATGCACACATCTATTGCCACACTTAAAGCATGTTGTGTGTTTACGAAAAATAAATCATGTTTAAGTCAGGTTTAGGTTTTTAGTTTCTTTGAAGACGGTTATCTTGCGGAAGCTTTACACGTCACCGAAATATTTTGAAAACATATAGTTTTTATAAAACGCGTCCTAGTGCTAACCAGTTCAATAATCCATAGTTGAAATAATTTGATGAGCGGCCTTATTACAACCTTAATATAAAAATAATTAAAAATAAAAGAAGTGCGATCTAATTTAAAAACTGCAATTGTTCTTCGTACCACTCAAATCCCGCCACCTCAAGTCCACCAATTAGGGCTCACCCGCAAGGATGGAAAGAAAAGGGGTAAGTTTTGGGGAAACTCAGTGTATACAGAAACCCATCCAAAGCCCAAACCAGCTCGAGCCCATTGGGCCTAAGCCCTATTCAGATAACAGTACATAGTGGACCGAAGCCCTTTTGAATCATCGATGAACAAGGCCTTAGCCCTTTTTTCGAAATCAGTGTGGCCCATTGGCCCAATTCAAGAATACATGTAACAAGAATAATAACAAGAATGCAATCCCGCTTGGGGAGACTACTCAACCCACCAACCGCTACACTTCCCCGCACCACCCCTACACTCCATGTGGGGAATATCTCAACCCACCCAACCCTACACTCCACAGTTGCAGCATTGCTGCTCAGTTATCAGTAAAGTGAGGCAAAGCCTCTATCAGTAAGGTGAGGCAAAACCTCCAGTATGTGGATGAACCACTTTAAGCACTTCCTCCATCAATATCCCAAACCCATGCAACATATATATAAGAACATGTCATACAAATACAGTATCAATCAATCATGCATTTAGGTCATTTTAAACCCTAGGGGTATATCGGTAATTTTTGCTATTTAGGGGTAAATTCGTAAACTTACACATCTATACAAGTTATTTCAATAACATTTACAGTTAAAGGTAATTTCAAGTCTACCAACTAACTAACAGGCTGATTTGCCCATCTCTTACCCATATTGGTCCGTAAGCCCATTGGGCCCATTTTTGGCCCATCGAGGCCCACTTACCGATGTTCACGTATTTTCGCACACAACCAGCTTACCACTTGGCGATGCCAAATCTAACCATTAGTCCATGACTTGAGAACATTCGCATACTCACAAGTCCATAAAATACCATGTTTTCGATTTTTCGGCTTTTGCCGATTTGAACAAAGAAAGGGTGTTCAGTACACACCTGTTTGCGACGACTGCTACCGAGATCCCTTACGATGTCCTACAATCGTTTAGCACAGTTTTTATTTACAACCTTCAATCACTAACCCTCAAAAATTGCTTAACCAAAAATCGAGCCATATCCCTAGAAAGCCTTTAAATCTTACCTTCCTGCCAAAACCGATAGCTTGCTCCAATCCGATTGCTGCAACGATTTACACCTTCGATCCAACGCTTAGGAAGACTCTAATCATCGAAAGAAACTGTTAATCACAACTCCTAGAGACTTATGCTCAAATCGACAGACTCCCTATTTTTAGGGATTTCGGCTTTTCCTAATATCGAAAAATAAAACCAAAACTAAGATGATAAGCACTTACCCACTTACCACTCTTTGATTTCTACGTAATCTGATGCAGATTTAACTTCTAAACAGCGACAGAGTCGAACCCACGAGTCTTTTGAAGATTCGGCTATAAACCCCTACACCAATGATATTTTCGGCTTTTGGGTGATGAAGAAAATAATGCTGTATGACGATGCCCTTGAAGTAGATTTACCGTTAGGTATTTAGAATTAAGAAAGCTGATTGTAGATTAAATAACACAAAAGAACATAGAAGAAAACCTGACTTGAAGAAATCGGCACAAGCAATGATCACAGATTTCGGCTTTGTGTTTTCGGCAAAGCGTGATGAACAACAAAGCTTGGGGAATAGCTTTGAAAAAGAAAGTAGAGAAAAGAACAGTAGAGAGGAGGGTTTCGGTTAGGGAGGCACAAAGAAAGAAAAAGAATATCTTCTGTAGAGACTGAGTAGAAGGAAACGGCACCACAAAAGCCCTAAGTGCCGAATGTATCCCCCCCATTGCCGAATTCTCCCTCCTCACTTCCCTAGATTCGGCCAACTCTAAGCTCTCACCCAATCCCTTAAATCTCTCCCCTTATCACTCCTTAATTCAAGCATTTGAACTGATCGAGACACTCCTCTGCGCGAATCCCCTTGGACTCCAACACTTACCCTTTCTCGCACCTAAAAATAATTGCACCTATTTGCCAGCATGGGGAATCGATCCCATGCCTTCACCCACTGCTCCACACGCCACATTTTTAGGAGCTTAGTGGCGTCACCCTTGCCACTTTACCATAGCTCTTTTTGTGATGCAAATTACCCATCACCCTATATAAGGGCCACCTAGCCAGAACCCCTGACTCTTAAATACAAAACTTCAAAAATCCAACCGGGTTTTGGCCAACACATGGGCCTTCTATAAGCCCATTCCCATACTTAGAATATTAATTTCTCATTCAAATACAAAAATTTTAAAACTTAACCAAAATATTAAAACCCACAAATAAATCCGAAAATCGGGATGTTACAAGTCGGGATTGTTCTGGATGCTGAGCCGGGACACTTGACTTCTACTAACCTGCGCACGGAAACAACTGATGCTTGAGTATGGATATACTCATTGGTATTACTATAAACCAAGACTATTTAACATTAATAAATTACAAACATCAACCATAATTTTATAATTATTTAAACTACTTTTATATAAAATTATTTTACTTCATAAATCTTAAATTCATAATTTATTTTTCTCATACTAACTCAATTCATAATTTAGTTCATACATTCTTTCTCGTACTTTTCAATAGTGCTAAACAAATAATCTCATTTTCAAAATTTCATTTCAATTATTTACCCTATTAACAAAGCTCGGACTATGACAGATACACGGATTTCCACCCAAACACACCGAATATCCAACCCAAACACACCCTAATATTGTAAATCCTCCATAACACACCGGTATAATATATCCTCCCAACACACCAATAAGGCATTAAATGCCTATTCGGATAAACCAAGTATATAATAACAGAACATCTTCTCGGCGAACTACAATCTCTTCATCATATCACAAATCCAATGGCATGCCATTTGTATCGAATCTAGTCCTACGAGTTAATAGGGTATTATTTTACTTTTTCTAATTTCAATTTCACATACTTACCTCAAGTCTTATTTACCATACATAACAATTAAAATTTCAGCAATCAAGAATAATTAAAAATTCGAATTATAGTAATACACACCGTAATTCTCCCGCTTTAGTCCTCGATGACTTTCTCCTTTCCTTTCGATGTCGATGCTTCAGATTCTTTGTTGGCTACAAAAATAATAATTTATAATCATCAATACAACATGATTCAATTTAATTCATGAGCCTAAACATGTAAATTTAACCATTTTTAATGTATATATATAATTTCACCATTAAGCTGTCTACTTGAGTTATTGTTACTAAATTATTTATATCTTGAGCTACGAAACTCCAAATTAATATCCGTAAATTTTCCTTAAAACTAGACTCATATATCTTCTAACCATAAAATTTCCAGAATTTTTGGTCTAGCCATTTAGTACAGTTTATTCACTAAATACTCCCCTGTTATTTCATTTGACAGTTCTGACCTCTCTCTACTAAAAATAAATTATCTCATTGTACAGAACTCGAATAAGGTTCTTGTTTATTTATTTTTAAACTAGATTCATTAAGGAGTTCACATATATAAATTACACTCCATAATAATTTTTGTACAATTTTTAATGATTTTCCAAAGTTAAAACAGAGTGTCTCGAAATTACCCTGAACCAGTCTTACAAAATTTCAAATATCTCTTGATTCATAAATTCATTGCTTACATTGTTTCCACTATAAGAAACTAGACCCAATAAGCTTTAATTTCATATCTTATTCATCCTATAATTCAATTCCTAAAATTTTTAGTGAATTTTCAAAATCAGACCATTGCTACTTCCCAAAACTGTTTTGATGTAAAATGTTAATAACCAAATTTATAACACCAATTCACACCTTATTCCTATTCAAATTTCATTTAAACTCAAATTTAACTATTAAATTTTCAACATATTTTCTTAATTTCGGATTTTTCCTCAATTTAGTCCCTAAAACACAAAACTTATGGCTTACTTTGCAATTCAATCCTTATTTCATTTCTAACTTGAATTCCTATCAATTTAACCCCTAATTCATCTTTTATTCAACATGAACAATATTTAGAAATCTAATAACTTTCAAAATATCAACTTAATTTCATCAAAACTTTGTTCTAAAGCTTTTAAAACATCAAAATTAAGAGAAAAGGACTTAATTGACTTACCTTTTAAAGCTTCAAACCTTAAAACCCTAGTTTTTCCTTTCCTTTTCTTTCTTTCTTTTTCTTTCCCTGTTTGAATGCTTCTGTTCTGTTTCTTCTTTGTTTCTTTTGTCTTTCTTTTTATTCTTTTATTATTTCATTTATTTTACTTATTTATTTTATCATTTAACTAATATATATTATTATTAATTTAATAACAATATAATTAACACATTTGTATACATGTATCTTTGTACATTTGTACACTATTATTACCATCCATTTGTCTTTCTTTTATTTATTTAACAAATAAAAATCTTATAATATTAATATTTAATTAATAAATATCTTTAACTTAAAATTTAAGTAAATACATAATTACAATACAAATGTATATATTCATATTATTACAAATGTCATTATTTAATTTGTTTCTTAAACAAAAATCTCATAATTTAATTATTTAATTATTTAATTAACAAATATCTTTTACTTAAATTATAAGTAATATAGTATTTAAATTACAAATGTACCAATACAATTCTTACACATGTATATTTTATTACCATACAATTGTCTTCTATTTAATTTATTTATAATATATTATCAATTAAGTAATCATAATAATTTAATATAAAACTATAATAATAATCATTATAATATATATATAAAACCTAAATAAAATCTTTGATTTTATTTCAATATGCCGCCTCAATTTATGTAAATGGCTTAATTGCCATTTTGATCCTTTTTATTTTCTATTACTTTAGAATTAAACTTTTACCCCTTTTTCAATTTAGTTCTTTTTGCTAATTATTCTAAATTAAGCTAATTTCACCTAATTAAATCCTAATTAGACACACTACTAGGCTCATAAATATTTTTAATAATTATTTTCGAACTTATTTCACTAAGACGGAGGCCCTATAACTCACTTTTCCGGTGCCCGTGAATTTCAGGTCATTACACTTATAAGTTATGATATGGATAAACTTTATGTTAGCTCATTGTTTGATGCTTAAAATGTTAATTATGTTATCCAGTTTGAAATGTTAACAAATGTTATGTTGTGTTATTTCATATTTACATACGAACTTACTAAGCTTTATAGCTTACTTTGTTTATTTCTTGATGTTTTATAGTTTTACGAAGCTAGCTCAGATCCGTGGATCGTCAGAGACTTCATCGCACTATCGGACATCTATTTTGGTACTTTTGAAGTGTGTATATATTGTATATGGCATGTATAGGCTTGTGCCATTTTGGCATGTTTGATGGACATGTATTTGGACATTTGAGTTGGCATAAGATGATGAACTTGATGATGTTTATATATGTGCAAATGGTTCTATTTTGAGTTTGGTAATTGACCTATATTGTGTGATTAAATTTAATAATTTGGGAGTTATGTGCTTGTGAATTGGTGCTTGATAATGTATGTATAGAATGATTTAGTTGATTGAATTGAATATGTGAATTAGGTATGAATTTAGATGTCAAATTGTAGCATATTGGTAAATTGTATTGAAGGTAAAGAATGAGTATGTTTTGAACATTGGTTAATGGTATTTGGATGTATATTTGTGCCATAAAATGGTATCATTTGAGCTTGTTTAGGTATGAGCAAAATGGGTGGCAAAATGGGTGGCAAAATGGCTTGGTAAATAGCCTATATTTGTCTACACGAGCAGAGACACGGGCGCGTGTCTCAGCCATGTGTGACACACGGTTATGTTACACGACCTGTGTCCCCTGGTGTTGAATTTGAAAACAAGTCAATATGCTCCACACGACCTCACACACGGGCGTGTAACTTGGCTGTGTGGCACAAGTCAGTATACCCTACAGGTTTGGCACGGCCTAGAACACGGCCTAGCACACAGGCGTGTATGGCCATTTTTAGGGCACACGAGCTAGCCACATGGACGTGTGTGTTGGCCGTGTAACCCAAGTCAGAGAGTTACATGGGGTTAGACACGGGCTGGGACACGGCCATGTGTTTCCATTTCGAATGTCCAAACGGCTTGTGACACGGGCGTGTCTGGCGGCCATGTGAGACACACGGCCTGGCCACATGGACATGTGTCCCTTGTTTTGAGAAATTTTTTAAAGTTTCGTAAAAGTTTCATAAGTTATCAGTTTAGTCCCAAACTGCTCCTAAAGCATGTTTAAGGCCTTGTAGGCTCGTATAAGGGATAAATAGATTGAATTTGCATGATGATTGTATGAAATGAATGAATGTATGAGAAAACTATGTTTATATGTATTGTAAGTCCGGTAATGCTCCGTAACCCTATTCCAGAATTGAATATGGGTGATGGGTGTTACAGTTTCACCTGTGGTAGTATCTACCGAAGAGGCAAAAGATACACGTACTGTAATATCCTGATTTTGGGCCTAGTCGAAATAGTGGTTTCGTGACCACAAAATCCAAGATAGAAATAATTATTTTATGATTATTTTTAGGTCTATGATATGATTGCATGATTGTGTGAAAATTTCGTGAAGAAATTTTGTGCATAAAGTGCTTAAATTAAAATTAGGGACTAAATCGAATAATTTACAAAACTTGCATTCTAGAAGTTTCTAGTATGAAATTATTTTGAAATATTAATTAGGAGGTCTAAAATAGCAATTTTACCAATTTCTAAGCCTATGGACGAAAATTGGACATGGATGGAATTTTTGGAAAGTTTAGTAGTAAGGGCATTTTGGTCATTTAGGGGTAAAATGAATTAAAATACAAAATTAAAAGCCAATTTTGCTCATCTTCAACCCCATGGCCGAATATAGCAAGGAGAAACCATGGCTAGGGTTTTTCAAGCTTCCAAGCTCGATTGTAAGTCCGTTCTAGCCCCGTTTTTCAAGTTCTTTACGTTTTTGGAATCCGGGTAACTTGATTAAGCTTATTCTAGCAATAATTTAAGCTAGGGTTCATATTTGGAAAAATACCCATAGGTGAAATGTGTTTATTTTGATGTTTTATGGTAGAATATGAAGGCTGAAATTATGTTAAACAACTTTTGCTAAGCGATTTTAAGCAAAAATGAGTAAAACGGCTTAATCGGTAAAAATTGTTATTGTTCATAACTATGTGTTAGAGTGAGAATTTGACGTTGTCATAGAAGGGAAAAATGTTCAGAATGTCATAAAACATAAGAAAATATGCTGAAGTTTAATTTACGAGCTTTGGGGCAAAAGTGTAATTATGCGAAAGTTTAGGGGCAAAACTGTAATTTTTCCAAAATATGATTTTGGGTTAATTTGAATAATGTGAGCCCTAATTAGACTATATTTTAAATGATAGAGAAAGGAAAACTAAAATTCGGGCTAAAATGGGGAAAATACCAAGTTATGGACGAAATGGTAAAAATAGCCATTTTCACATACGAGGTAAGTTCATATGTAAATTTTGGTAACATAGTTATTATTTTAAATGGTTTTATGTTATTTAAATGATATGATAATTATTATGAAATATTATACTCGTGATAATTGTTTGATAATATGTCAAATTATGTGATATACTTGAAAAATGTGAAATACTATCGAGTATCAGACGACGATTCCGTAGAAGATGGTTGAGACACATGATTGGGAAAAAGGTCCCGTTGAACCTTAGGAATGGATTAGGATACAAGTGACATGTCACTGGGATATTTGGGCATCCGAACTCGTTGAGTTGAGTCCGAGTTCATTTATGGATGCGAATGTCCGAACTCGTTGAGTTGAGTCCGAGTTCGAGAGATGTAACTAGGCATCCGAGCTCGTTGAGTTGAGTCTGAGTTCACTTATGGGCGGGTTACATGGTAGCTTGGCTACATATGTGGCACTTATGTGCAAACTTTTCGTGTATCTGAATTATATTCTGATGTGTTTAACGGGCAAAATTCTACTCAAATGGAGGAATACTCGAGATGAAAGGGACGTATTGGTAAGTGTTGTGAAATGGATACTTTGAACAGGTATGTACTTAACCCTCGGGTTGAAAACTCGATATAACAACAATATGGTAAGATGATAAATGAAAATGTGATATGAATGTCTCGGTGATGATCATGCAAATGATGTTTATGTTTGCTTATATAGTTGTGTTACTTGCTATTTGCATGTGACCTTACTAAGCATTTGTGCTTACTCCATCCTTTTCATTCCTTGTAGTGTTGATAAGCCATCTCGGAAATCGGAAAAGGTTGGAGGCACGCTCACACTATCCGCATACTATCTTGGCATAATGGCTTGTATATTTTGAGTATGGCATGTATAGCATTATAATCATTTTGTATATATGGTCTTATGATATGGTTATTGAATGGTATGAAAATGTTTGGTAATGATTAGCCATTGGAATGGCTAATCATGATCATATTTGGTGTTATGTATGCTAAATTGCTAGCTAATCCATGGGAACCATGAAATGGGTAAAATTTACCATAAAATGGATTCAGACAGCAGTAGTGACATGAATTTGAAAAATCACTAAAAATAGTAGAAATGGAATCAAATAATGAATAAGTTATGGAATTGAAGCTTTATGAGTCTATTTTCATATGGATGGAACAAAACAGGTATATGAGTTATATTTTATGAGATGTTTAAATTTTTGTGAAACAGGGCCGGAGCAATTTCTAGATCCCCTATTCTGACTTTGGAAATTCACCATGAATTTTTCAAAGATAATTAGAAGTCATGATTTATATGTACAGATTTCTTATTGAGTCTAATTTTATTAGAAATAAACGGCATAGTCTCTGTACAGGGAGATATCTAATTCGTAATACACATAGGTCAGAGCAGTCAAACCCTAAAATAGGGGAGATTTTAACTAATAAACTATACTAATTTGCTTAACCAAAAATTCTATAAAAAAATTAGTAAATATATATATTAGTCTAGTTTTAGGGAAAATTTACAGAATTGGATTTCGAGTTTCAGAACTCGAGATATGAATTTTTAAGCGAATGTGACGCAGATTGCTAGCTTGACTGAAAATTTTAAAAATAAATTGTTTGAGCTGTTTAAAGTAATGAATTAAGTCTGTTAACACCTCGTGTTCTACTCCAGCGACGGTCTCGGGTACGAGGCGTTACACATACCATGTCGGTTGATGAATTACAAAGTTAATTATCTGTACATGAATATAAGTTTAAGAGAATTGAAAGAGAAGAAGATCATGCCTTAAAAGCTGTTACTGGTAACGAAAGGTTTGAAAGTAGAGGATATGACGTAAATTCATACAAAGGACGTATAAGAGGCAGAGAGAGATCATTTGACAAAGCCCGTGTAGAATGCTATAAATGCCACAAATTGGGGCATTTTCAGTGTGAATTTCCAATATAGGAGAGTAAAGCCAACTTTGTAGGACTTGATGAAGAGGAAAAGATGCTCTTAATATTGTGTGTGTAGACACATAACTCACAACAAGATGGAGTATGGTTTCTTGCTTCAAGATGCTCGAATCATATGTGTGGGTACAAAAATTGGTTTTCTCAACTTGATCAAAGATTTAGACACTCTGTCAAGCTTGGAAATGATACAAAAATGGTAGTAATGGGAAAATGAAGTGTTTAGTTAAAGATTGAAGGCACTAAATAGGTAATCTCTAAAGTTTTCTTTGTTTTAGATCTAAAAAATAATTTGTTGAGCATGGGATAGCTCCCGGAGAAAGGGATAGATATTTTTATTCAAGGAAGTGAGTGCAAGTTGTATCATCCACAAAGAGGGCTCATTGTAACAACTGAAACGACCAGAAATCAAATGTTTGTACTTTCAACTATTGTTTTACCATGCTCACAACTGCTTGTTTCATCATGCTTCCAAACTACCATAGAAGATATCTCTCATCTATGGCATTGCAGGTTCGGTCATTTGAACTATAAAAGCTTACGTATGATGCAGTCCAAAAGGTTAGTTCATGGCTTACCTTACCAACAATCAACATTCCAAACAAAGTATATACTCATTGTTTGGTTGGAAAGCAACATAGGGAGGAAATGCCAAAGAAGAGTTCATAGAGAACATTAATAAAGTTGTAGTTGATACATTCTGAAATTTGTGGACCAGTTACACCGATTTCTACTGGTGGGAAGAGGTACTTACTCAGTTTTATTAATGATTTTAGTCGCAAAATTTGGGTATATTTCTTGCATGAAAAATTAGTGACATTTGAGGTATTTTAGAGCTTTAAAAAATATGTTGAAAATGAAAGTGTAACACCCCTCACCCGTATTCAACGCCGAAATAGGGTTACGGAGCATTATCGAACTTATAACACATTTTAAACATACTTTTCAAATACAATTAATCAAATCATATCCATTTCATTCACAACAATCATTTTGTCCCTAATACGAGCCTACGAGGCCTTAAACATGCATTGGGAGTGGTTCGGGACTAAACCAATAACTTTAGAAACTTTTGAAGTATTTAGAAAATTTTCTCAAAAACAGGGGACACACGCCCGTGTGGCCTGGTCGTGTGTCTCACATGGCCAACAGACACACCCGTGTCACAGGCCGTATGGACATTCGAAATGGGAGCACATGGCCGTGTCCCAACCTGTGTCCTACCCCGTGTAACTCTCTGACTTGGGTCACACGGCTAACACACACGCCCGTGTGGCTAGCCCGTGTGCCCTAAAATTTGGCCATACACGCCCGTATGCCAGGCCATGTGCTAGGCCGTGCCAAACCTGTAGGGTATACTAACTTATGCCACACGGCCAAATCACACACTCGTGTGTGAGGCTGTGTGGAGCATACTGACTTGATTTTAATTTCAACACTCGGGGACACACGACCGTATACATGATCGTGTATCACACACGGCTGAAGCACACTTCCGTGTCTCTACCCGTGTGGACAAAAATAGATTATTTACCAAGCCATATTACCACCCTATCTTATGCACACCTACATCACCCAACTGGCACCAAAACATTGCATAATATGACATTTTAACCAACCAATTCAAACTTAATTCATGCACAATCTATAACACCTTTCTCAATATACACTATACAAAAAATATACCATACCGTTTAGACCAAAATCACATATACAATTCAGTTAAATATACACTTCCAAATATGCATCATTTAGCCTAATTTCACAAGCAAATCATTATCCACAAATCAAACATTTGATACTCATAATGTTTATTGCCATTAAGCATCACACAATCATGATTCAACACATATCACAAGACATAGACACATATATATAAACATGATTCAAACATACCAAATTAACCCAAAATGAGCCATCACTCATAGCTATATATACAAACCAAAACATATACATTTGCAAGCCAATTTAAATGGCTAAATTCATTACCAACACATAACCAAAATGACCAAAGTCCCTATACATTCCATATGACCAAAACACAAGCTCAAAAGTACCAAATTGATACTTGGATAGTGTGATGAAGTCTACAACGATCCCCGAATCCGAGCTAGCTTTGAAGTCACTAAAAAAACATGGAAAAATAAACCAAGTAACCTTTATAACTTAGTAAGCTTGTATGAAATAAACTCAATCTTAACATGAATATGCAAATCATCAATTTGAACATATCAACATGTAATTCATTTAACTAACAAACCTTTCACATTTTCAATCACAATTGTATATATGAACTTCACAACTTCTTCGATTTAAGCTTATACGGTTTATATACATACCTGTACCATCTCGTATCAATCTCATACACATCCACATCTTTCATTTACCCGTTGAATCATTCGGAATACTATCGGATATATTGGAAACTCACACCCGAAATGCCACATATATAGCCTAAGCTATCTCAATCTCATATCACATATACTGCTCACACTAGAGCTATCAAAGGTCCTGCTCACACAAGCTGTGGGTCAAGATGTAGCTACACGGTGCTGCTCACACAAGCTATCAAGTAACCACAACACATGCCGTTATACTCAGCCACTGGTAGGACATACAGGATTAGCACCTGGATCACATAATCACAATAATCCCTAATGACATGTCACTAGTATCTAAATTTATTCCTAAGGTTCAACCGGGATTTTAAATGCCAAATCATCGTCAAATCTTTTGTCGAATGTGTCCGTAGTCTCGTATTCATAATTTATGCAATATCAAAATATTTAAATCATAAATATAACAATGCTTATTACATACGAACTTACCTCGGATGCTAAAACGGTAAAACGAGTCAACTATTCTGTAACTTTGTTTTTCCCCCGATCTAAGTCCTAATTTCACCTTTATTGATCTAAATATAATCAAAATTAACTTATTTAATCATCTCTCTATTCAATTTAGTCCAAAATTCACTTTAAGGCTTTTTTACGCAATTGCCCCTAGTATTTCACATCTTTTACAATTTAGTCCTTATTTCATTAAAACATAAATTAATGCAATTCAATACTAACCCATGCTAGAAGAATTATATATAAGTCCCTAGATGCCCATATTTATCACTTATTTCACATTTTAGCCACAAAGTTTTCATATTTCATAATTTAATCCCTAATTTTCATTTTAACTAAAAATCACTTTATAAAACTTGTATAATTCACAACAAACATTCATAATCTATCATCAAACATCAAAAAACACATGTATTCATCAATGGAAACATTTAAAATCTTTAAAAATTTTGCAAAATAGTCCCTGGGCTAGCTAAACCTAGCTGCAACGATATCAAAAACGTAGAAATCATTAAAAACGAGACAAAAATCACACACTAATTTAAGCTTGAAGTTGCTGGACCCTAATAGCTTCCATGAACATTTTATTTTCTCAATTTTCGGTTGAAAGATGATAGTTTAAAAGATGATACATTTGTTTCTTTTATTTAATTTACCTTAATTTCTAAATTACATAAATAACCTTATTAATTAAACATAAAAATCACTTCAACAATGTCCAAGAATGTCCACTCATTTTATTAATGGGCTAATTGCAACATAAATCCCTTGACTAATTAATTTCATAGCTATTTAATATCTTTAACTAATAGATCATGCATTTTACACTTTACGCGATTTAATCTTTTTTATCAAATTAAGCACTCAAATGATAAATTTTCTAAACGAAACTTTCACACAATCATATTTTCATACCATATACATTAAAATAATAATAAAATAATTATTTCAACTTTAGATTTGTGGTCCCAAAACCACTGTTCTGATTTGACTAAAAACGTGCAGTTACAAAAAGTGGTGAGCGTATAGCTTGCTTACACACAGATAAGGGTGGAGAGTTCACCTCTCCTGAATTTAATAATTTATGTATGGAGAATAATATTCGTAGGCAATTGACTACAGCCTGCACCTCGCAACAAAACGAAGTAGCGGAAAGGAGGAATCGAACCATTATGAACTCGGTTCGAAGCATGTTATCTAAAAAAAAATGTTCAAAAAGAGTTCTGGTAGAAGCATTTCAATGGTGTACCCATTTGATGAACAAGGGCTTGACAATAGCCGTGAATGGACAAACACCAGAAAAGGTATGGAGCAATGTTACACCTTTTGTGGACCATTTTCGAGTGTTTGGATGTGTTGCCTATGTACACATACCTGAACAAAGAAGAAAAAAGTTAGACGAAAAAAGCTACAAGTGTGTTTTCTTTGATGTAAGCAATGAATCCAAGGCTTATCGATTGTATGATCCAGTCTCCAAGCGTATTGTGATAAATCATGATGTTGCTTTTGAAGAAGATAAAGGCTGGGATTGGAGTCATAATTCAGAGGATGCAAACAAAGGGTTGGAATAGGAAGATATTACTCTTATGGATGATGTGAGTAAAGATGACGTCGTTGTACTAAACATAGAGGAAGTAGTTGGAGAAGAACTACCAAGTACGAACATTCTAGCTGCAAATTAAGGGAGGATTAGATGGGAGAATAGAAGAGCACCAAAGTGGCAAAAAGATTATGTGAATGGCGCAGGACTAGGCCTTTTTGATGAAGACGAAGAAGTCAATAACTTGGTTCTATACACCATAGCAGATTTAATCACTTTTGAAGAAGCTGTTGTAAGTGAAAAATGGCTTGAAGCTATGAAACTAGAGATTCAAGCCATTGAAAAAAATGAAACATGGGAATTGATGGAATTGCTGAATAAACATGGGAATTGATGGAATTGTCGGCTGGTGCAAAGAAGATCGAAGTAAAATAGGTGTTCAAAACCAAGCTAAATGAACTTAGCGAGATTAACAAACACAAAGCATGATTGGTGGCGAAGGGATATGCCCAAAATTATGGAATTGATTACAATTAAGTTTTTGTACTAGTTGCAAAATGGGATACAATTCAAATGGTGATTGCAATGGCTACGCAAAAAGGTTGGAATATCTACCAACTTGATGTTAAAAGCGCTTTCCTTCATGGAGAGCTGGTGGAGGAAGTTTTTGTTGATCAACCGCGCTGCTTTGAGAAAGAAGGGGAGGAGCATAAAGTCTACAAATTAAACAAGACCTTGTACGATCTTAAGCAAGCTCCAAGGGCATGGTATAGTCTCATTGAGTCCTATTTTGCAAAGGATGGTTTTGAAAGGTGCCCATCTGAACCTACTTTTTTTATTCAAACTGATTCAAAAGGAAGATTTGATTATTAGTTTGTACGTTAATGAACTCATATTCACAGGAAATGATGAGGAAATAATTAAAGCCTTTAAAAATTCCATGATGCGAGAATTTGAAATGACTGATCTTGGAGAGATGAAATACTTTCTTGGAGTTGAAGTGTTATAGAATGATAAATGCATATTTATTAGTTAAAGGAAGTATGCTAATGAAGTTCTTGAGAGATTTGGTATGTTAAGATGTAACTCTATTAGAACTCCTATTGTTCTAGGAACAAAACTTGTGAAAGATGAAGATGGAGTCAAAGTAGATGTCACTGGTTATAAGCAAATTGCGTGGAGTCTTTGATATTTAACTATGACCAGACCAGATCTAATGTATATGGTTGGACTGGTGAGTCAATATATGGAAAAACCTATTGAACTTCATCTTAGTGCAGCAAAAAGGGTCATTTGATATATTAAAAAAAAACTCAGAGCAGGGCATTTTATACAAAAAAAAGGTAGAACTTGCTAGTTGGTTGGCTATATAGACAATGATTATGCTGGGGATCAAGATGACAGAAGGACCACTTCAGGATATGCTTTTCTATTTGGAGAAAGTGTCGTTCCGTGGTCTTCGGAAAAACAACCAGTAGTGACCTTATCTACCACTGAAGCAGAGTTCATAGTAGCAGCGTCATGTGCTTGTCAAGTAGCTTGGATGAGAAGAATCTTGGATGCTTTCAATCATCCTCAAAAAGAAAGTATCACGTTATATTATGACAATGCCTCCACCATCAAACTATCAATGAATGTCGTATTGCATGGAAGGAGCAAACACATTCATGTAAGGTACCACTTCCTTCGTGAATTGTCTAATGATAAAGTTATTGAGCTTATCCATTATGGAACAAAAAAGCAGACAACAAGGATCATGACTAAGGCATTGAAGTTGGAGACATTTAAAAAGCTTAGGGAAAAACTTGAAATTTGTGGAGAAGTAAACTGACTGCAAATATGCAAAACAATTTAGGGGAAGAATTGTTTGAATTATTTAGTGTTTTCAAAGCTATTTTTCTGTTTCAATAAGTCTTATTCTTTAGGAACAACTTTCTACATTTGTTTAAACTAGTGGTGATCCTTATTTATAAGTGATATAGGTGTTAGTTGTGATTCTATATTTGTCATTTGTAAGGCTATAAAAGCTAGCTTTCTATCTTCAATAAATGTGATACTTATTTCTAGCTTCCACTTGATTTTATACTTAATATGTAATCCATAGCCTTTTGAAGAGTTCTACTTTTAGGGGTATTTGATTTGTTGAATCTTAGATTACGTTTCATAATAAGATTACGAGAATATAAGATTACGGGTGAAATATAAGATTATTTTGTTTGGTTTATTTAGTTGGATTATAAGATTTAGGTGTTTGTTGACGAAATGTACAATTATCTAAAAACAAATTTTACTATATTATCCTTGTTATAGAATTTTTATTTTTACAAATTGAAACTTAATGGGTTAGTTTTGACAACCCAGTTAAAGCTCTTATATATATGTGCTCCGCGATCCGCTATAGTATAAATATAAAAAAAATTATTATTCTATTATTTAATTATTTATTATTATAAATTGAATATTATAAAAACAACAAATTATTATAACACTAACATAACAAATACAAATGGGCGATGGGGAAAATAAGAATCCCCCCCGGGAAATGGAAAAAAAGATATTAAAAAATTCAAAAAAGCAAAACCTTTGTATTTTATTCGAGTTAAACCAATTCCGATTACTCTAAATTTATTTGGTGTACAAAATTTTTTTTTGAATTCTCTGTAGAAAGAGATTTGGCTAATGAAAAAGCTTTCAAGGCCGCCCAATATCCTTTCTTTTTCCAAACATTTTTTCGAATACGCTTTTTTGATGTAGAAGTACGTTTTTTTTGGAACTGCCATTCAAAAAAGGTTATTCAGTGCTATAGGTTCAATTGTTTTAACATTTTTTAGTCTAAAAAATTATAGTAACTTCATTTATTTCACTTTTGATTTTTTCAATTATAATAATGTATTTATATAGTTCACTAAATGTTTATTTTAAAGAATTTATTAACGTGGGATTCAAGTCATAAACGCTTATTATATCGTCAAATTCTCATGATATTTTTCTTTAGAAGTTTTTTTATTAGTACTTATTACTAGAGAAAGGATTTTATAAAGCTGTGATTCCATATCATTTTTATCCTTTTCCAATAGAAAAATAACAAATCAAATTTTTTCTCTTAATTTTCAACTTTTTCCTCTTGAAAAAATTCAAATTCAACTAAAAACGTTAAAAATTAAGAGAAAAAATCTAATTTGTCATTTTTCTATTAGAAAAGGACGGGGATGACGTGGAATCACAATTTTATACAATCATTTTTTTTCTTATTACTGTGGCGCAAATATAAAAGTAGAAACCTTACAAAGTATATATTAAAGAAAACTAAGGCATTTAAATTTCACAACCTGAAACTATGGAATCCAGGTGAAAAATTATATAAAATAAAACAGAGTGAAGCGATGAGTAGTAACATATATTTTAGTTTTTAATTATAGATTTTAGGGTTAAAGGTATAAAAATTCCTTAATTGTTTTCTTGAAAAAAGTAATTAAAACTTTATTTATTTTTTCATATACTTGAACTTTTAAAATATATAAATTTTTTTTAAAAAAACTCATTAAGCCCCCTTTTTTTTGCACTCAATTAGATACTTGAACTTTTAAAATGCATCAAAAAGACCCTCAAACTTTTTTCGAAAAAAATTAAGCCCGTATTTTTTTTCACTCAATTGGGTACTTGAATTGTCAAAATACATCAAAAAGATCCTTTGACTGTTAACTTTAATAGTTGACCGTTAAAGTTAACTGTCTCTAATTTTTTTTAGTTAAAGTCATCTCATGTCACAACCACGGCGTGACATTAAAAAATAAAAATTAATAAAAATTATAAAGATGATTAAATTTCAATAAAATATATATAGACAATTCAAGTGCCAAATTGAGTAAAAAAAGAGAGCACATAATTACTTTATTTAAAAAGTTTGAGGGTCATTTTAATACATTTTGAAAATTTAAGTATCCTTAAGTATAAATTTTATTTAAGATAAAAGGATTATATTGATTAATATAATAAATACAAAGAGTAGTTTTATCTTAAATTTTAAATAAGTAAAAAAGGTAGCCATAATGAGATTATTTATATTACAATATCTTTTAATACTGTTTAGTAATATAAAATTATGGGAGAGAATCCAAATATTATATAATATCATTTCTGAATGTAATACTATGGATAGAAGCCCCTACTTTGGCATAATCGATAGCTTTTTGTTAGCGAGAAATGGATATGATTTGCATCCTCACACATTGTGAAGGGATTATCTTCACTTCGGGTATCCATTTCCAACCTCAAACAAAGGTCGGTCTAAGTTGCCAAAGCGAAGTAAATACAACTGCCTTTGCGGGAATGATTCAATCTATGAATCGAACTTAGATGTTGAGTCGCAGGTGTCGTTGTTTAAGAGCCGTCAAATTTGCACTCAACACTATAAATAGCTTACATATAGATTGAATAAAGAAACTATAATTATTATGTAATGATTCTCATCCGTGATTCCCGGCTTAAACCTTTCCTTTGCCAACCCATCTCTTAGAGCTGATGATTTCTTTTTTCCTTTTACTTGTACAACAAATTTTCTTTGGAGACTTCACCTTTGATTTTGCTGATGACCTAACACATCGTGGAAGCCAAAGAGCCAAAACAAGAAAGAAGACAAAACCCCATTTCTACTTCGGAGCTGCTTCAATGGCGTTTTCTAGTAATCTAAACTGGATGCCTCTTTGGTCAGCATTGCTTACGGTCTTTGTCACTAGGGTTAATGGCATTGATATCTATTTAGATTGGAATGTTTCCCTCACCGATGGTTTGATCCCTTTGTTGGAGGACCAACAGGCATGCTTATATCATCTCTCTCTTCAACCTATGTTACCCAGACTTAAGTGATTAACAAATACGATTATACATCCCATACAAATATATTCAATTTTATGATAAATACAGGTTGTTGTAATCAATGGGAGGTTCCCGGGGCCTCTGATTAATGCCACAACCGATGATGTTGTTCATGTCAATGTATTTAACTACATGGACGAACCTCTACTCTTTACATGGTATGTGATTTCTTTTTCCTTTTTATGACGTATCATTTCTTAGAGATGATTGTATAAACAGGTTAAGTTAAACTTAGATTCATTTGTTTTTTTTAATAATGGTTCATGCTGTAACTGTGAAGACAAATGACTTTAAATTCCAAATCTATTAAATGCTATTTTGGCTTTGTTTGTTTCACTGAAAATGACTTTTAGAAAATGAATCTGTGTAAAATATATTTTATGTTGTTTAACAAATTTACAGAAAATATTTCATAAAAGCTGTTTTCAATGAAATAAACATACATTTCAGATTTTATTATATTTTCGAAAAAATGAACTGTTTTGCAAAACTGAACAAAACAAGGTTTAGGATTAAACTGTAAAATAAGAAAATCTGTGTTTGGGAATTAAATTGTAGAATAGCAAAATTTGGATTTCAGGGATTAAATCGTAAAAAAATATAACTTTAGAATATAATGGACTGTTTTCTTCGATAGTGAAGAAAGCTTCCCTTTGTTACTCTGAAAGCTTCCCTTTTTTGTTTTTTCGACAATGAAGACAATGAACAGTGAAGTTAAGACATTTTCCTTAAAAAAGTCTTGATTTTACTATTTTTTTAAAGAATGATTTCTTTTGGTAATTCATTTTTTACCAAACAAATTATTTTACAGAAAACAATTTGCATGCAAACAAATGAATCTTTAATTGCTAACTACCAATTGAACTAAGCTGTAATTTGAGAATTTTTATATATGAAATGATTCGAGTTTTAAACCAATAAAATGTTAAAAGTGAATGCATCAAATAATGTAACCGAGCTTCGGGTTATTTTTTTTTTCTTTCGACCTAAATGGGGTAAAAAAAGAGAGGCTTGAATAAAGTGGTGATGATGGTGCAGGAATGGAATACAACAAAGACGAAATTCATGGCAAGATGGAGTTTCAGGCACAAATTGTCCAATCAAACCAATCAAAAACTGGACTTATGTGTTCCAAATGAAGGATCAAATCGGCACTTTCTTCTACTTTCCTTCCATAAATTTCCTGAAAGCTTCGGGTGGATATGGACCGATCCGAGTTAACAACAGGGACAACGTCCCTGTCCCTTTCCCCCAACCCGAAGCTGAATTCGATCTTCTTATTGGTGATTGGTATTCTGGTGACTACAAGGTGAATTATGTTTTTCATTTTTAATATAATAAAAGGATTATATTTAAATGTTGGGAGTAATCAACATGAATTATCAAGTCTAGTGATCATTTTCTTTTTAATTTTTAATTGAAATTATGTTGAGTACGTTATTGTAACAGCATTTCAGGAAAATGTTGGAAACAGAGGAGAGTGCATATGATGTCACCCCTGATGCTATCCTAATGAATGGGATGGGCCCTTTTATAGATTCAGATTCACTTTCGTATGAAACCTTCACAGTTGAAAAAGGTAGGCTGTTGGAAAACAATTTCCAACTAAGAAATTGGCTTTATTTACTGTCTCCATAAAACTTGAGTTACTTATAAATTGGGTTTTTTACCCTAATAATATAAAAAATAAAATAGGTTATTTCAAAGATTAAGTATCAAAATGGTACATTTGACTTGGTGGAGGGTGGTGCATAGGCGGCACCACCCTCAATTTCTGACCCAAAACAGTAAAATAATAATAATAATGACTTAAAAGATTTAGGGACTTGTTATGAAATTTTTTCATTTTTGAACGGCTGCTGAAAAGGAAGGGAAAGGTAATTTGGATAATTTCCTTTTAAGCTCTCCTTATTTATTATTTTCTTTTTATTCCCCTTCAACTCACTATATTGTGTTTAAATAAACCATTAACCTATTTTTGTAGTTAAATAAGCTATTTACTTATGGTTTTTACTCATAAAAGTCCTATATTTTAATATTAAAGTAAATATATTTTACCCAAAGTAAAGCTATTTAAAAAAATATAAACTAATTCACATCTTATGTTGATGTAAATTTGATGAGAATAATTTATTAAATAATAAAATAAATTTTTTAAATTTCTTGAGAGTGCTTGTATACATGATATTCTTAACCACTCTTTTAAAATTTTTGATTACTTTTTTAGATTTTATGTTGAGGTTAAAGTGTATAATTTTTTATTGCATCAACAAAAAATTAAGATAAGAGCTTGAAATTCAAAAAATATATATATATATTTACTTTAATATTAAAATAGGCTTTTATGAGTAAAAACCATAAGTAAATGGCTTATTTAACTATAAAAATAGATTATGGTTTGTTTAAACACAATATACTGAGTAGAAGGGGAATAAAAAGAAAATAATAAATAAAGAGAGCTTACAAGGCAATTATTTAAATTTAAAGTTTGGTGCTGCCACACTACAGGCGGCACCCTTTCCCTTCCTTTTCAGCAGCCATTCAAAAATGGAAAAATTTCATAATAGGTCTTTAAATCTTTTAAATCATTATTTTTTTATTGTTTTGGATCAGAAATTGAGGATGGTACTGTCTACGCACCACCCTTCACCAAGTCAAATGTACCATTTTGGTACTCTTTGAAACAACTTATTTTAATATTTTATTTTATTTTTTTATATTATTAGGGTAAAAAACCCTTACAAATTGCATCTGCTGCAATTTGACTATTTTAATAATATAAGATTGAAATAATAATTTAATATTTTATGAGTAGTTATTTTGTGTGCTTATGATTTCATGGGTCACTATCTTTAATCAAAAGATAATCACTTTGCGAGCTTCAATATCTCACGAGTTTAAATTATCAGGACCACATAGATAGAATTTCTATCATTTAAATGTAAGGACATTCACATGATAAGCCTCTGTCTAAGACAACCTATAATGATAAGTCATTAGTAAACCGACTAATTTAACTTGTACGGAATATGGAACTAATATGTGGGCGACATATGGTAATTATCGGTGAGAATCCTATAAAAGATTTTTAACACAAAAAAGAAGAAGAAAAAGAGGTGAAGACTCTCGTTCCTCTAACTAAACTCCCAACTCTGTCCTATTCTCTCTCGGTATTCACATTTTAATCATTACAAATTGTCACATCCTCTTTATATCAACAAGATTTATAAAGTTCATATAATTTTTTTTTACAGGGAAGACTTATAGATTCAGGATATCAAATATTGGAGGCACATTGAGCTTGAATTTCAGGGTTCAAAGCCATACATTGTTGTTGGTCGAAGCAGAAGGATCTTACACCAATCAAATTACCCTGAATTCCCTTGATGTTCATGTTGGCCAATCTTACTCAGTTCTCGTCACAGCCGATCAAAACGACGCGGATTTTTACATCATTGCAAGCCCTAAATTACTCTACGCCACCGGCATCGCCGGCGTCGGTATTCTTCACTATTCCAATTCCACCACACAAGCTGGCGGAGCTCATCCTGGTGGACCTGATGCTTTTAATTTGGGTTTCTCGATGAATCAAGCTAAATCCATCAGGTAAGTGAATCCGGCTGATATACCTTTGGAAATAAAATTTATTCAAAGTACATCTTGTAAAGACCAATCTATATATTAATCCAAAACAATTATATTTTAACAGGTGGAATTTAACCACAGGGGCAGCAAGGCCAAACCCACAAGGAAGCTTCAGTGTATCAAACATAGCACTGTCTCAAACTTTCATCCTCCAAAGCTCGAGAGCTGAAGTCAATGGCCAACCACGCCTTGTTGTCAACAATGTGTCTTATTTCACTCCGGACACGCCGCTGAAGCTGGCCGATCACTTAACTAATGGTACGGGTGTTTACGAACTCGATGAATTTCCGGTTCAATCGGTCAACGTTGATACTTTGTATGGAACATCCGTTGTTTCCGGTAATTATAGAGGGTGGATTGAACTTGTGTTTCAAAACAACATGGATGACATGGATTCTTGGCATTTAGATGGTTACAGCTTCTTTGTTGTTGGGTACGTAACACTTCGGTAACGTTGTTTTGTTTGCGGATTTCGATAAAATGTCTAAAGCTCTGTGTTACAGGTTTGGAAATGGACATTGGACACCGGATGCACGAAACACGTATAATACCATTGATCCCGTGGCTCGATCGACGACTCAAGTTTATCCACATGGATGGGCCGCAGTTTATGCGTTCTTGGACAACCCCGGGATGTGGAATTTGAGGTCTCAAACTCTAAAGAACTGTTACTTGGGTCTTCAGCTTTATATTAGAGTCTACGATCCGGATCCTAACCCTGCCAAGGAGCGCCCTCCGCCCGAAAATCTCCTGTTTTGCGGTGAGTTTCACTATCTCGTTGCTGCATATAGTTACATAGATCCTATCATTTTTCACATGTAATTACGACTTATAGGGATGACAATGGATCAAAACGTTTAAACTCATCTTACCTCTGTTTTATTGCTAAATTTAAATTATTTCGAAATTTCAGGACTTTTTGAATATCAGTCTCTTGCTCCGGCGCGGCAACGGCACCTGAACCATTGACGGGTTTGTGATGGGGAAACCTGAAAGAATAATAACAATTTACCGTTTCAGACAGCAGCCATGTTTATTTCTATAACCAACAATTGTTTATTATTCTATTTAATAATCTAGATTTATATATGTTGATTTTTGCTTAGTGTTTGGGTTAGGATCCATTTTAATTTCATCTATATGAAGTATCTAATTAATCCTGTTGATTAGGAATTATATCTTGAGTTAATCATTTCAATTCATATTAACTCTGATTGAGACATCATCACTTAATCCAATATAAATTATTTATAAATTTTATTTGAATTTAGTTATAAAACTACAAATATTAATATAAATATAATAGGATAAACTACTAAAATAGTCACTTTTATTTGTCTCAGGTTACATTTTAGTCACTTATGTTTAAAATGTTACGTTTTAGTTGCTGAGCCGTTAATTACCGTTAACGGTGTAATGGTAAACTGACGTGGTACGTTATATCATCATTTCAAATAGAATTTTAGCAGGGGCAAAGCCAGAACAATTTTTTAGAGGGGACCGAATGAAATTTTAACTTTTTATAGTCTATGATTAAATCAAAATTTTAAAATTTTAGGGGCCAAAGTGTAATTTTACTTTTACTAATTTAAAATTTTAAAATTTTTTAAAGGGGCATAAATAATAATTTTTCATTTTAGAGGGGTCAGGGCCACTGCTAGCCCCCTAGCTACGCCTCTAAATTTTAGGTTAAATTCTACAATTGCTTCCTATATTTTTTTATTTTGAGCAATTTAATTTTTTTCTTTTATGTTCTTTTAACTTCTTTTTTTCTTTATTTTTCATTCTTTTCTGCTTCTTCCTCTGTTTTCCTCCCTTATCCATATCTTTTAACGTAGTTTTTCTATATTTTTCATTTGTTAAAACTAATCCACAAGCTTGTCTCACTTGAAAAATAATTAAATTGTTCAAAAAAATAAAATTATAGGGACTAGTTTTAATAAATGAAAAATATAAAAAAACTACGTTAAAAGAAATGGAGAAGGGAGGAAAACAGAGGGAGAAGCAGAAAAGAATGGAAAAAAAAAAGAAAGTTAAAAGAACATAAAAGAAAAAAATTTAAATTGTTTAAAACGAAAAAATATGATGACCGATTGTATAAATTAATTTGAAAATTTTATTTGAAATAATAATTTAATGTGTCACGTCAGCTTATCGTTACACTGTTAATGGCAATTAATGGCTCAGTGACTAAAATGTTACAACGCGATAACATAAGTGGCTAAAACGTAACATTTCAAGTATAAGTGACTAAAACATAACTTGAGGTAAACAAAAATGACTATTTTAACAGTTTACCCAAAATAATATTATGAATAATAATATGATGTTTAGGTCTAACACAAACATTGCGTGATCTCGATCTTGACATATCTACCTGGAATATCCTTCTATTTTATTTTTGTATTAATAAAGTGCTTATATTTTTAAAAAATAATTATTAATAAAAATAGAAAATGAAAATATTTACAAAAAATGCACGAGAAACTAAGAAAAAATATAAATAATTAATAAAGTGAGAAAACAGTTACTCAATTTATGATTATTGATAATAATAAAAAGAAAAATGTGAACAAAGAAAAAAATATAGAAAAGTAATTTTTTTATTTTTAATAATTTTTATTAATATTATAATATTTAAAATAAATTATTTTATTGTTACGTATAAAATTTAAAATTTGCAATCACAAAATTGTCGTTGTGGTTGGATTGAATAGCAATATTTGGTGAGGACATGAAATATCATATTTCTCTTATAGTTTGATTTTATTTTAATTTTGAATTTAATTTTTAAGAACTAGATCATTACACAGGGCTTATATGGCTAAAATATTAATAATAAAAATATTAAAACTTTATTTTATTTTCTTATTGAGAGCATATCTATTACGATAATTATCATCATCGGTCTAAAAACTCAAATAAGTTTAGGTCAAATTTTATTAAGCTTGCAAACCGAGTTTGCTTTTCTTCGAAATTATGATGATTGTATAAACATTTGTCAAGTTTAAAGTAGGATACGTGCCTATATGCATGGAACTTACTTAATATATCCTATCAATAAATAATACTCATATCATATAAATACATAAACACTGCTATTTTAAAGAAAAAAACGAGAAAAACACTCAACAATTTTCTAGTTGATAAATGAAAAATGACATTAAAGTTATCGGTTTGAGTCCAATTGTCAGCAAACTACAGCCAGTTGTTTGTTTTTTTTTTCGGCCAGCAAGTTAAATGGTTCATTGGTCTGAGAAATCAACGTTTTAGAATAAACGCAAAAAATATTTAATACAATTATTTAATTATTTTTTCTTATTTCATGTCAGTGGACTGATGTCTTTATAACATCCAAATTATCGTTCTTCTCAATATTTTTTGATAATTTGGTCCTTTCTATTTGCCCCGGAAGTTCCACCAAGTTTTTGTATTTTGTCCTAACCCAAGTTATTCAATATTAAAACATAAGCATTTCTTGTTCATTGTTCAACATAATAACGGTGGCCATCCACAACCACCGTTTCCGGCGGTTGTCATGGCAAGCAATTACTTCCCTCGGCTGATATTCATATCAGTTTTTATCTTCAAACTCTTAATCACCATTGTTAATGGTGCTGATATTTTCTTAGAGTGGAATGTGGCCATTAATACAACAGTTCATCCATTTTCTGATGAACAACCTGTAAGCTAGTTTTAATGATGTTTGTCTTCTGTTAAAAAGCATCATTAAAAACATGTTCTTTTAACAGTCATTTTACTGTTGATTTGATTTGTATTAATGATCTAAGATGTGTTCTTTATAGGTTATTACCATCAATGGAATGTTTCCAGGTCCTCTTATCAATGCCACAACCAATGATGTAATTCATGTCAATGTGTTCAACAATATAGATGAGCCACTACTATTTACATGGTAAGAAAAACCCAGTTTTTCTCAAAGTTATTCAAATTCGATAATGAAGGTCAAACACTGGTATGTGTCCGGCATAAGTATTCAACGTGCTAGATTTGGGGTTCGGGTTCCAGCATCGGCTATCCCTTCCATGCTGCGGACTCTTTTGTACCGGAGAACTTAGGGTTTTCGATGTTGTTGGCGGTGCAGGAATGGGATACAACAAAGGCTAAACTCATGGCAGGATGGAGTTTCAGGAACAAACTGTCCAATCCAACCTGGTAAGAACTGGACTTATGAATTTCAGGTGAAGGACCAAATTGGGACATTCATCTATTTCCCCTCCATCAACTTCTTGAAAGCCGGTGGTGGGTTCGGTCCGATTCGAGTTAACAATCGTCCGGTGATCACAATACCCTTCCCCAAACCCGAGGCCGAATTTGATCTTCTCATCGGAGATTGGCATCTAAAAAGTTACAAGGTAATTAGTATTTTCTTACACCCTGATTATGATTTTTCAAATTTATATAGAAAATTAAAATTTGTATCGGATAGCATATGATTTCACTGCATCATACAGGAAATTAGGTCCTTGATCTCAAACAATTCAACGGCCAATGATAGCTCTCCTGATAAAATCTTGATGAATGGAAAGGGCTCTTATTTCGATAATGATTCAAGAGTCTTTGAATCCTTTACTGTAACAAAAGGTACGAATTCATTTATCACACGTATATTTAATTATCATACTATAGTTTCCTCTTTGTTTAATCATTTCTTCTAAGTGGGATGTCCAGGTAAGACATACTGGTTCAGGATATCGAATGTTGGAACCGCTTGGAGTGTCAACTTCAGGATTCAGAATCATCGGATGGTATTGGTTGAAACAGAAGGATCGTATGTCAATCAGATGGCATTAGATTCTCTGGACGTACACGTCGGACAATCTTACTCTGTGCTCGTCACAGCAGATCAAGAGGAACAAGATTACTACATTGTGGCGGCTCCTAAGCAGATCAATTCCACTGGGACCAGCAATCTTATCGGTGTTGCAGTGTTGCGCTATGGGAACTCTGTTATTCCTCCTAGAGGTGCTCTTCCACCGGGCCCCGATCCCTTCGATATCCAATTCTCCGTTAACCAAGCTAAATCCATCAGGTAAATCGAGAAACTGAAAACTGAACCTGTTCGATTTTGGGCAACTAAACATATTATTGTGTTATTTTGTGGAGGTGGAATTTGACAGCGGGAGCTGCTAGGCCTAACCCACAAGGAAGCTTCAACGTTTCAAATGTGACATTATCGCAATCCTTTATTCTTCAAAGCTCGGTTGTAGAGATCAACGGCGAATTTCGTTACACCGTCAACAATGTATCTTATGTTACACCGGAAACTCCATTAAAGTTGGCTGATGCCTTCGCCAATGGCGGGAATGGTGTTTATGTGCTGGACAAATTCCCCACAAATTCTTCAAATGTTGAAGCGGTGAATGGAGTATTTGTAGCATCAGGGATCCATCGTGGGTGGATTGAGCTGGTGTTGAAGAATGACTTAGATTTCATTCATACTTGGCATTTAGATGGTTACTCTTTTTTCGTAGTTGGGTAAGTGAAGACTTCAGTTAGAACTACAATAGGAGAAAATTATGATTTTTGAGAAAAACGAATTCGTATTAAAGATAATCAAATCCACCCGAACTAAATTCACTAAATCTTTTGATTCACTAGTTTCGAATAATTTTTTTAAAAATATAATATTTACTGTATATGTATTTTAAAGTATTTTCACTAATATTATAAAAAAAATCTGGTTTGAATAATTTCGTTTTTTAAGTACCCAACCAAAATCAATCTAAACTGAATGCATTTAAGTAATACCCAAATTGAAATAAACCAAACCAATACTACTATTCCACCTTCGATTAGTTCAAGTATTAATAGGTCGAGTTCAAATTTTAGTAGTTGTAACGTCTTTCTTTTATCTTGAGACGGTAAACTCTTTTGTTATCTAGATATTATGAGGCAGTGGCGGAGCTTGAAATTTTTTTTTTTGGGAGGATGAAATTAAATTGTATATTTTTATAATTGTAAAAATATAATTTTATCATTTTAATAGTTTATATTTTTATAATTTTTAAAGGGTTAAATCAAATTTTTATTATTTTTTAAGGAGCTAAAGTGTAATTTTATCATTACTAATTTAAATTATAAAAGGCCTAAATTAAAATTTTATCATTTTAGGGGGGACATAACCTCGGGGTCTCCACTACGCTCCGCCATTGCTATGAGGGAAACTAATCATTATCATTTTAAACCTTTTTTAGGTTTGGAGATGAACAATGGACACCAAACTCTAGATCTTCTTACAATACCTATGATCCAGTTGCTAGATCCACAATTCAGGTGACTTGTTTCTCACAACTTGTTACGTTTATATTAAGGTGTTAAATTATGACAACATACTTTTTCTTTAGCTTCTTGTTTATTGCTATTACAAATCTAATATATCCTATCATGATCAAATGTAATTAATATTTCAAAGAACATGGTTAGGTGTATCCTGAAAGATGGACTGCGGTTTATGCATATTTAGGCAATCCTGGAATGTGGAATTTGAGATCACAACACTTGAAAAATTGGTATTTAGGTCAAGAACTCTATTTGAGAGTTTATGATCCTGATCCTAACCTTGATAAGGAAAAGAAGCCCCCTGAGAACATGCTCCTTTGTGGTTAGTAGCATTTATTTTCTAGTTTACTTTTAAATTATTTGTGTTTGATGCTCATATCGTATCATGACTTAGCCTGTTAGGCTATTGGTATATAATCCCTCAATGTTTGAGGACAATTCTAGATTATGTACTCATGCTACGGCCTAATAGATTAGATAAATATCCATATATGTGTAGGGAGTTATTGTCGAAAGATCCTCTAAACATAAAAAAGCGCTTTAAAAGAAAACTAAAGAAACTTGTGTTGGTCCTACTAGACATACAAATGTTGGATACTCACATTTGAATATGAGTGTTTATTATTATTATTATTATTATTATTATTATTATATTATTATTATTATTATTATTATTATTATTATTATCATCTTTGATAGGAAATTTTAACCCTTCATCTCCACCTCCACCTCCACCTCCGCCTCTAGCTCCTTTGGCTCCGACAAACATTGGTTCATCATCTAAACAAATAACATGGTGAGTGTAAATTTTAATTAATAATAATATTCTATGTTACTTGAATTCAATGTTGAGTGTTAGCATAGGATATGTGTTTAATCTCTATGGATTATAATCTCTTACCCTTATCTGAATATATGTCGGATAAATATATCAACAAATGCTTAAAATCATTCCTTGAATGTTGATAGGTTTCACACTATTGTGATCTACATCGTCACACTTGTATGCATCATAAGGTAATAAGTGGCTAAATTTTTTCGGATTTAGAACCGTGGATTCAATTCAGTCATGAAAGAGAAATCAAAAATTGGAGGAGACTTTATTAGGGTTTTTATTATTGATTGAAGTTATACTGGAGATCTAATAATTTAGAGTAGCCTATGAATTGTATGATATAAATACTTCGGTTTTTATCTATATTTCTCTTGTTATTTATTTTCTTGAAATATTTATATTTAATGCATATTTAAATGTTAATACGAAAGTATAATTAAAGATATTCATGAGTAGGGTAAAATCTTTTAAAAACTTTTACCTAAACGGAAATTCAATTAAATTGAATTAAGTAGCTGATATGGATTATTAAAAAATAATAAAAATAGAATTAAATTAAAAATATATAAAATTATTATTAAGGTCAGGGTGAAAGTGACCCGAATTACCAAAAACCTATCAAAATCTTTATTTAGGTAGATTAGTCATATGGCAGGGGCGAAGCCCAGGGGGCTGGCAGGGTCACGGTTGCTCTTAAAATGAATTTTTTTTCATTTAGACCTCTTTGTAATATATAAAATTTTAAATTAATAATGATAAAATTGTATTTTGGTCCCAAAAAATGAAAAAAAAATTAATTTACTCTTTTAAAAATTATAAAGATATAAGTTATTAAAATGATGAAATTACATTTTTACTATCGTAAAAATATATAATTTAATTCTGGCTTCCTAAAAAAATTTCTATCTCCGCCCCTACCTATAATACTGGGCTATTAAACAAGTAATTCGACGTTTACATGTTTAAATATAACTCTCAAATACGGCTAGTTTGGCAATGCTTTTGAAAAGTGCTGTGAAAAATTGTTTTTGAAAAGTTTGGTTTAAAATTTGAGTGTTTGGTATTGCTGGAAAAAAGTACTTTTGAGAAATAAAATATTCATTTTAGACATGATATTATAAAGTAACAAATATGCATTTAAATAATGTTCAAATTAGTTAATATTATGATATTTTAGTCATAATATAAAAAACAATTTATTATAACTTATTGTTAATATTTTAATATATAATATTAATTTTAAATAATCCTAAGTAATTAATATTAATTATTTATTAAATTTAATTAGAATATATAAATTATATTTAAATATAATCATTAATTATTTGTAATTAGATATTGATACAATTGTATTATTTTGAAAATAAATTTTTTTATTTTTAATTAGTAATTTTAACAAAAGAGAGATGGAAAAAAAAAAAGGAGTTTGCCGTCTATTTGAAAAGAAGAAAAAAGAAGGTTAAAAAAGTAACATAAGGCCAAAAGCACTTTTGGCTGAGAAAAAGTGACAATATTGCTGCTTTTTCATCTGTGAAAAAGTACTTATTTTAAGTTGAAAAAGTGGCAAAAATGAGGACTGTTCTTTAATGCTTTTAACAAAAAAAATACTTTTTTAGTAAAAGCACATCAGACAAGCAGAGCCGAACGGGACCATAATCCTTAAATCACACAAAAAAACTTAGAAATAATTAAACATATAGGTGATGGTTAGATATCCATATCCACGATTAACACAAGAAAGGACTTAGAAATAATTAAACATATAGCTAACGGCCGTACCCCATTCTTATTAACATACATAGGTCTTTATTTGTTTTATTTTGAGAACTTATATAAATTGTCCATTTCTCCTTTATAATTTTATCTATTTCCCACCAACCTGCTTTCAGGGGCGAAGTTAAAATAATTTTTTAGGGAGGGCCGAATAAAATTTTAATTTTTTATAAGTCTATATTTTTATAATTTTTAAAGGATTAAATTGAAATTTTAAAATTTTAGGAAAGCTAAAATGTAATTTTATTTTTATTAATTTAAATTTTTTTAAAATTTTTAAAAGCCTAAATAATAATTTTTCAGTTTAGGAAGGCCACTCCTGCCAAACCTTAGATTCACCCTGCTTTTGCATCAATTGTCTAATATCAATAAAGAAGATTGAGACAGTCATTTTTATAAACTTGATAATATACGTGAAATTTAATTACTAATTAATGCCGACTTTATTGAGAAATTATTTTTACGAACTTTTCCAATAAAAACACCCTACTATTAAACTTGTCCGTAACTCAAGCTATCTACCTATTCGATTATTTAGATGAGCTGTTTTTTTATTTTATGAACAACACAATTTCATACATAACATTTAGTGGCCTATTAGCTCAGTTGGTTAGAGCGTCGTGCTAATAACGCGAAGGTCGTAGGTTCGAGACCTGCATGGGCCAATCCTGTTTTGTTTTGTTTTTTGTTTTCTTTTCAACGGTGCCGTTTTTTCATTCACGGCCCTTTGCGCCTTTTAACTAAACGGTGTTGTTAATCCATTTTCCTCTTTTTAGGGCCACGTTCACTCGCGGTAAATCGCACGGAAATTCATATCTATATACTATATATAAAAGTATTCAAACCCTTCATCTTTTTGACACCTGTCCAACTAAGCAAACCAAGCTTATTTATTTATATCTAATTATATAACTATATATAGAAGGATGGTTGACACGTGTATCAACTCTCTTCATTTTTTGCAAGGTCAAATTTCAATTTTAGTCTCTATGCTACAATCAAATTTCAATTTTGATCCCTCTGAATTTAAGATTCAATCTTTATATTTCAACTTTTTAACATAATTTGGTACCTCAATTTTTTTACAATGTAATTGACTAGCCGAAATACTTTATTTTGATAAAAAAAGTTGATGTAACTTTTAAGAGTTGTTAACACTTTTAAAATTATTTGTTAAATTCAAGTCAATTACAATTTTTTTATTTTTGTTACGTGGCGAAGTGAGTATTTGTTTAATCTCAAAATGTCACACTAATAAATTTTACAAAAGAAATTAATGGTGTTGTGCTAACAATTAGATTTGAATTTTTAAATTAGAAAAATAGAGGGACTAAATGTCTAAAATTAAAAGTATAAAGACTAAATTTCATATATACAAAGAGGATAGAGACTTGAAGTATATTTTAATATTTAAATATTTACTCTATAATTTGATCAAAAATAATAATTAATAATTAATTGAGATCGATCTAACTAATTTTAAGTTTTTCACAACCAAAGAGTAATAAAATTGAAATAAACATAAAAATAAAATAGAATAATAAATTTTCATAAAAAAATTAAATTAACCGATATGTTGAGAACTCTAACATTAGAAATAGCTTTGTTTTCAATTATGAACTGATTACGGATTATAGATCCCACTTCACTCGAGATAAGTCGATTATAGAAATCGAAGAATAGCCTCAAACCTCCAATTCTTTAGTAGTGACAAATCAATTGCGAGAACAACCCAACAAGTAACTCTTGCCAAATGAACAACTCTAAGACCGAGACTCGTAGTTTAATTCTTTGATTAAAATTATGAATGAGAAGAACTTGATTCAAGTCAACAACTTCAACTGTGTATGTTGTGTAAACTAGATTGCTAACTCCCTTGACGTCATCCTATTACATACTCAATCGAACTATGCTAATTTGTTCTTTGATAAAATACGAAAACAATTATGGTAAAATAAGACAACAATTATGGATTAAAAAGTAAAGAAATAAAATTTGGTGGGGTAGAAGCCCCACCTCGAGCAAGGATTTAAAAGGAATACAAAGTAAAATTCATTTGCACTCAAAACAAAACCGAATTCAAGTCTGCTGTGCGTGTTTTTCGTCCTCTTCTATATCCAACCATTGAGAGGGGAAAAAAAAAGTTGCTTTAATCCTAATCAAATAACTTCGAATATTTATAGATAAATCTAATCTTAATTAAATTCCTAAAATAATATTTTTAAAATAAAATTTAAATAAAAATAAAAAATAAACCTAAAACTTGAAAAGTCTTGTACGCTCTCATGCGACCTATTTTTTCAACTTGATCTCGACATTTTAGACTTGTACCGTACCTAGACAAAAATCGAGTTATGAGCACTAAAATTAATTGTGTCAAAAAATTCATCTAAATAAAGCACACAAACATGTGGATTAGGCACTATCTGTACAGATATTGGAGTCGCCAAAAATAAAATCCATTTAAAAAAGAATAATTAGTAAAAGCGATAAGTAGGATTGAATTCATATTGGTAAAAAAAAATTATTCCTTCAACTAAAACAAATAAAATAAAAGAGAATGAAAGATTTTGTTTAAAGAAAACTTTAAAAAGTAAAATTAAGAATTTAGAAAAAGCAAAGAAAACAAGAATTAAAATTTTGGAAAAAATCAATGAAATGAAATTCTAGTAAATGTAAATTCTTCATTTGATTTAAGGGTATGATTATTGATCCAAACATGAATTTCAATATTCTTTAATAAATTGGTTATAATTACCGACGATGGCCTAGTAACCTAATATCTTCCCACCTTCTCTGTAATCAAGATAATTATCATTAATTACTTCTTTTATTGGCAAACAACTTTTTAATGATCACTTAGGAATTTAATTTATCAATAGCTTTAAGAACGAAAGAGATCCAATTCTAACCAACAAATGCACAATCAAGGTTTATTTAAGTTAGGCCGCATGCCCACGCTATACAAATAATCATGCCGTCGTCAAAAATATTAAAAATCAATCGATTGATTAATTATCTAATTGACAAAGCAATCATTCTAAGCTATCAAATACCGACCAAATATTTAATAAACTTAAACAATTGTATTTAAACCAGAAGACATACAAATACTAAAGAGCAATTCAATCTTACAAACTTGTAGAATCAAACTTTAAATATTACTTCAACTTAAAAAGAAGAATTTAGTAAGTCATAAAGAAAATAAATACAAAATCAAAATAAAATTGAGAGCGGATATGATCTTGTCTCTCCTCAAAGATCCTATTTATAGAGTTGTAGAGTTTATTTGACTTCAAACTAGGATTACAAACTTGATTTAAACTTAAATATTGGTTTAAAACAGTAATCAAACTCACAAGACACAAATAGAGGCGTTGCGGCGTGAAAGCTTGGGAGGTTGGGGCGCAGATTGCTAGGCCAAGCACGGCTTGCTGCATTGGGCCGGTGTCACGACGCTGGGTTGTGAGACCACTACCCACTCTTTGTTTAAATTTTCTTTTTAAATGCTTCTTCCATCCTCTGTAACTTGCGATATTGCCGTCCAAACTCAAATGTACCTAATTTAAGTTACAGAAACACTCGAAACAATCACTTATAACTAGCTAACATAAAATAAAACTAAAAATAGAAAAAAAATATAGCAAAGCATGCTTAAATATCACTAAATGCACAATTGAAACTGGAACATGATATTCCACTAATGGAACAATAAAAAGTAAAGTAATAAAGGTTCAAAATATATGAAATACGAGTGTTTATCAATATCAATTCAATAAAAAAATATGGATTAAATCTCCAACTGTACACAACACATAACTAGTAATTGATTTTAACTGAATGGCTTTAACTACTATTGATTTAGGAACTATAAAATTTATCAAATTAAAATATATAAACTAAATGAGATTAATAGCATAATTAAACCCTAACTATTTTAGTGCTCGGAGATCCATGTCAATGGTCTTGTGTTCACGCTTCGCGTGCCGTTCCCTTTCTCCCAATGCAATCACCATACATTAGCCAAATATTATAAATAAATATCTTGGCTAACGTGTGTTGAAACTTGAATGCTCGAAGAAACAGCTAAAATGAATGTTTATTTTTATATGTGAACTAGTGAAGTAAAAGAAAAAAAGAAAAGAACACTGTTTGAACTTTCATCTCTGAAGATCTAAAAGTTTGAACAAATACAAAACTTTTGAAGACCTGAATCACCTTTTTCTTCTGCGTCATCAAAATTGGGAGCAAGTACACATATTACGGTCACTCTCACTTTTGTCCAAACGAGCTACTACTATATCCTGAGTGTGCTAAATTTCATAAGCCTTGTCAAGATCTGTCTCTTCAATGTGCTACTTGCAACTATACAATCCATTTTGAATATAGATGGAGGACAGAGTGAAGATTACAATGTTGTGCTGCAATGGATGATTAATCATGTTATAGATAAGTATGTTAGACTGATAGTTCTTCAATTTTCTTGGAATGAGGTCATCCACGGCTCATGATTGGAGGCAGAAGGATCATGTTGCTGGTGTCAATAGCCAAGGTAGGCTTTTTTACAAAAAAAATAACCTTAAAACTATCTATTATTTATAAAAATGACTCACCTTTAAAATTAAGTTCGTATATGACCTCTTTTGAATAATAAACTTTGGTGCAGCGGTTACTTTTGGCTGCACCAACGTCAAATCGGTAGTCAATAATTGGGACTTAGGTTAAAAAAATATTTTTGGTAAGTGCAGCCGTTATTCTTAGCTACACTAGTATGTGTATTTCATACACCAGTAAAAATATATGTATTTTTATATTTGAAATAACAAAAAAAAAAAAAAAAAAGGTGCAGCCGTTATTATTAGAGGCACTGAATAATTTGAATTTTTTTTGAGTACATCCATTGATATTGACTGCACTACTTTTATTTGTCAGAACAAATTTTTTTGTCAAGTTATTGATGTTGGCTGCACTCATTTAATAGTTTGGCCTACCACTTGACCCAATTTGACCCCTCAGGTCATGAACCCGACATATATATATGTATTTTCTTTCATTCATTTTTTTAGTTTCTCATTTCAAGCATTGTTTTTTTTTTCTTTTTAATCTCATCCCACTTTTTTTTTCTTCTTCTATTATTTTTTTTTTCTCATTTCCAGCTTCATTTTCATTTTTTTAATTTCCATTCAAAAATAAAAATGCCTCGATGCAACCAAAATCAATGGCATGACTAAAATTTAACCAAAAAAAGCAAAAACTTCTTCCGATAAAAAAATAGTGGTGTAGAAAAAAATTCAAATTATTCGGTGCCGCTAATGATAACAGCTATACCTATTAATTTTTTTTTGTCATTTCAAAAATCAGAATAGGTATATTTTTACCGGTGTATGAAATATACATACTGGTGCAACTAAGGGTAACGATTGCACCGAAGGTTACTGTTCAAAACAGTCCATTTACGTACTTAATTTCAAAATTAAGTCATTTTCATAAATAATAGATTAGTTTAACGTCATTATTTTGTAAAAAACCCGCCAACGTAATATTTTCTAGTATTGCATCTATACAAGTTAATTTCAACGTGCTGTTGGATATATGTATTTTAATCATTCCATACTGTAGTACCCAAATTTACCCGGGCCCAGAATTGCTAATCAGCCCAAACCAAAAAACAGAAATATAAAATGAAATCCAATTACAAGAACGGCCCAATAATTGGCCCAAATCATACCCATTTTACAAACAAACCCTTAACCCAAAACCCAATTGGCCCGATAGGCCCAAATGCCCAAACCAGCCCCCAGCTAGCAGGAAACCTTAGTTTCCCCTAGCGCCATATCCCCCTTCGGCCACCCACGTGCTTCAGCAGCGCACTCGACGCCCGAGGACTAGCTCTGCCCTTCTCTTGTTGCACCAAAATGGAGGCTTCCCTACGTTGACCTTCCCCTAACCTGCAAACAGACCCAAAAGAAGAACAGAGGATGCAACACACAAAGGCAGACAAAAAAAGTAAACAGAAATCGACAATAGAGGTATTCAACTATATAGCCAAGAGCAAAAAAATGTAACCGGTGACAAATATTGAAACACAAAAAAATAGATACAAAAAAGGGCTCGAAATAAAAAAGGAGAAAGTTTTTTTTCGAAAGGTGATTTTGAATCTTATTTTCCTTTCGATTTTATTCATATTTCGTTGATCTTTGTTATTACATACAAAAATAAAATGAATAAAAGGGTAGATACTTACCTGTTTTAAGAGGGCTTCGAATCGTCTTTTGTCTGGTAGAAGTCGAAGCTTAGACGAGGCTTATAAGGTTTAAGCTAGCAAAGCTCTCGGGTTTGTGGTCGAACGAGGCCAGAACAGGCCATCGTGTGTCACCGTCCGCCGTGTAGGGAGGTGAAAGGGGCGGTTGAGTGTGGAGCTTTGAGGTTCGGTCGAATGAAAGGGGAAGGAGGCTTAGTTTTTTTTGTTTTAAGTTTCTTTTGGTGGTTAAGTTCTTAGTCTAGGGTTTTCTTTTTTTTATTTTTGTTTTGTGAAGAGCATAAAACGGCACCGTTTGGGGCCTGTTCCAATGGCTCCAAAACGGTGCCTTATAGGCCTTAACCGTGCGACCTGACCCGATTGCCCTTGGGATCCGCGTGTTTCTGCGGTGAGGGAATAATTGCATGCTAAGCCCTCCCCCTTCGCACGAGTCTTTGATTGTACTTTGTTTATTTCATTTGTTTTTTAATTTGGTCTTGTAATTTGTGCTTATTTCCAACTGGGTCTGTGCCTCAACAAGGATTTGGAATAGTTCCAGTTTTAGTCCTTATGCATTTGTACACGTTGCACGCTGATCCCCATGTCGGTTTCTTTATTTTTAAATTATCTCTCTCATTTTAATTCCATTTTAATTCAGTCCTCCGTTTGTATAACTTACCATTTTAAAATACATTTAATATTTTTATATGTTTTGATCCATTTTGATAATTTGGTTTGTTTTTATTTGTACAATTATTTTTGAAGTTTCTTTTATCTTATTATTTTGACGTTTTGTGTAATATTTCTTCGAATATTCTATATATATTAGTACATATATTATTTTGATTAAGGCTTCAATTTGTAAATGCTTGTTGTTCTAAAGTACTTAATATTTTATATATTTGTGAGATACCTTAATAACTCTATTTTATGTTTCATAAAATCACCATTTTGAAGTTCTTTTTATATCATATTATTTAACATTTTATATAGTATTTTCGTTTAAATGTTTTATGTATATCGATACATATTAGACTCATGTTTAATTCCATGCTATTTTTATATATATATTTACTTCTAAATTTATTTATACACATGTATATGTTTTTTTAATCTATTGTGTAATAATTATGTTTTTTTTTTAAAATCTATTACATATGGAAAAATTAATTTAGTCTCATATACATTCTTAATCTCATGCAATTTTCACAACTAATTATTTCCAAATCTATTTATAAACATATATTTTGTGAACCTACTTTGTATACTTCTTAAAATTATATCTTATTATGTATTCTTGCTATACTTTAGTATTCTATATATTATTAAATTTTTCTTTATCGAGTGTATTTTAATAAATATTTTTTTACATTTATATATTATTTTATTTAAAAGTTTTCATTCTATAACGCATATTTTAATGAATGTATATATATATATATATATATATATATCTTTAATTTGTTTTTACAAATAGTTTCTGTAGCGACGTAAAAGTTTGGTTTCGGGTCGCTAAATTGTGGCGATTTATTGGAAAATTGGAAATTGAAATTTGGTTTTAAAAATAAACCGGGAGTCGCCACCGATCCTTTTTTCTAGGTGTGATCGGACACCTATTAGATCTTTCTTTAAAAAACAAAGGCTAGATTTAGGTTTACGTTTAAATCCAGAGAAAAATTAGGGTTCGGGAGTCGGTTACGCGCGAGGAAGGTATTAGCACCCTCGCGACGCCCAAAAATTGGTATCTTATAAACACGTGTTGTCTTGGTTTTCAAAAATACGAGTTCAATGTAAAGCTTAGTTGTGATTCGATTAAAAGACGAAATTTTAGTTTATTCCGATTTTTGAGAAGGGTATATCACTTTAACACGAGTCAATTGACATTCACCCAACATAGCGATGAACTCGATGACTTAATGTTAAATCGATATGTTGCCTTGATTATTGAAATTAATTAGAAACAAGAATGTGGTTTTTGAAGCGATGTAAAACAAAATTGATATAAAATAAAAGGGTAAAATGCATTAAATAATAAATATAACGATAATACTAAAAACACTAACAATACATGCGATATTAAATGTGAAAATAATAGTATTAAACACGAAATAAAACGAATGTATGTAAACATATAATAATAGTAAGTAAGGTGATGATAACGTTAAAGATACTAATAATGCTATATGTATATATATATATATATATATATATATATATATATATATTAAAATATACACACAATACGATAAAAAATATATATATATATATATATATATATATATATATGTACATAATAGTTATTAAAACATATACATGAGATAATAAAATATATAAATAATAGGATATTAAAAAATATATATATAATACGTAAAAATATAATGTTTCTTAAAATATACATAATGCAAGAGTATATATAAAAAACAATGAAGAAACGAGTGAAAATAATAATAATGTAATAAGAAAATAATGTATTTAATAAGCATCAAAAAATCTATACACACATATATATAATAAATATAAATTGATATCAATAATAAATATAATATTATAGGTATACATATAGTAGTATATATATATATATACATATAAATGACTAACAATGAAAATATATGTATAAAGTATGATATTAAAAGCTCATATACATAATATATATATAAAATAAAAAATAAGTAATATAAAATTAGGACATTTACATAATATATACATATTAGAAGTAAATAACATCTAATAATATTAATAATAATGTTAGGAGTAATAATGAAATATATATAAAAATATATGATATAATAGTAAAAAAAAAGGAATTAAAATAGTATTATATACAAGTGTATGAATATACACATATATAATATACATATATTAATATTATTAACAATGCTAAGACTAGGAATAATAATCATTAATAATAATAATACTTTTAAAAATAATTAATATATCAATAAAAATAATAATAACAATATTAGTAATATAAAAAGAAAATAAATGAAAAAGGACTAAATCGGAATGAGAATGTAACCTCGTAAGAATTTAAAAAGAAATAAAGGAATAAGGGATTAAAATGGACACGCGTGAAAACAACGAGGGCCAAATACGCAATATCCCCGTTCGTTAAAACACTGCGTAGTAAGGAGGGACCAAATCGAACGCGGAGCAAAACGACGGGGCCAAATTGGGATTAAAACATAACTTGATTTAAAATACTGAAAATGCGGAAGGGCTGATTGCGCAAATAGCCCTTCCACATTTAAAAACACGCGGATCCTTGCAGGGCGGGTCGGGTCGACCCGACCCACCCCTAAAACGGCGTCGTTTTATTCATTAGCAGGGGGGTCCAAAACGGTGCGTTTTGGACCCCTATATAAGTCAAATTTTTTTTAAAAAATTCATTTGGCATCAGCAGAAGGAAAAAAAAGGAAAGAGAAAAGGGGGAAAAGGGAGAAGAGGGAAGAAGAGGGGGAGCTCTCACACAAAGTGGCCGCGCCATTCCATCATCGGACCACCATCCGCTGCCAGCAGCAGCAACGCATACACGTGGAGAGAGGTAAAATTTCCTTTTTTTTCTCTTTTTTTATATTGTTTATCTTGTTATTTTATTCTATTTTTAAATACATATATGTACAAAAATCGTCCTAAAACAGAAATCAAATAAATAGGAAAAGATCACCTTAAGTTGATTCTGATTTTAGTTTGATTTGTTGACCTTTGATATTTTCTTGTTTTGATGAGACCTTCGTATTTGGATGTCGATGGAGTTGATGTTGTTGCTAAAAATTTGAATCTGCTTTTATTTTCTTTTAATCTGTCTTCCAAAAAAACCAACCCCTTACATTTGCTTTTGATAGCTTTATAGTGAATGAATTACAACTTTTTTTCTTTCGTGTTGTCCACTATTTTTTCTCGCTTCTGTCTTGTCTGGTTTTAATTTCTTGCAGGTGCAGGGGCGGTGGAGCAGAGGCGGTGCTTGCAGGAGATGTGACTGGGGGCGGTGGGATTAGGTGATTTAGGCTAGGGTTTTAGGGTTTGTATTGGGTCTTAATTGGGTTAGGTTAATTGGGTTTCTGTTTGGGTGTAGGATATTGGGCTATTGTGTTATGGGCTGTTGATGGGTTTGGGTCATTTATTTGGGGTCTGGTTTTGTAATAAATGGCCGAATATTGGCCTGCAACAGTTTCAAATTCAACAATTCATTTAAAACATATTATGCGTTCATCCTTTTAAATTTGTCTTATACACATTATCTCTTTTTTAATTTTTATTTTGTTTTGCATATTTTGCATTTGATTGTATTGTATTAGGCTATGTATGTTATTTTCGTTTTGTATTATTATTATATTGATTATTCTTCATTCATGCCTAAGAAATTGATAATATTTTTCCTAGATTGGTTGAACTTAATTGTTCATTTTGTTGGTTGATTAAATGAATTATATTATCTTCATTTATCTATCATAGTATTTCATACATGCATATTATCCCATGTTTATTTTTCCTTTTTGGTTTACAAATATCAATTATTAATTTCCAACTCTTCAAAACTAATTATTCCATTTTATTTCAAGTCAAATTAATGTGTTTTAAGTCGGTTTTACAATTATTCGTTTGAAAATGCCTTAAAACGAAGGCAATATTTGATGCTTGAAAATTTGGGAATCGTGCCCTATCGTGCTGGATTTCGATTTCCCGTTTGTTCAAAATAATCGAACATTCCTTTAGAATTTCAGTCGTGTTTTTCTAAATCCTAAAATAAGGCAATGTTTGATGCTCGAAAATTCGGGGGATTGTACCCTATCGTACTGGGTTTCGATTTCTCGTTTGTCCAAGAAAATCGAATATTCCATTAGAATTTTATTCGTATTCTCTAAATTCTAAAACAAAGCAATGTTCAATGTTTGGAAATTCGAGGAATCGTAAGGCAATGTTCAATGTTTGAAAATTCGAGGAACCGTGCCCTACCGTGCTGGGTTTTGATTTCTCGTTGGACTAAATAATTAGGCATCCTTTTGTAATTTTCAACGTATAAGTTTTCGGAAGTCAAAATTTATTGTGTTCTGGAGGGAATAGAGGAGCATGTCCTATCGTGTTGGATATGATGCTTCATTCCTTTGAAATAAGAGAACTTTGATGACCAACTTGAGCTATTCAAATGTTTTCAAAGGAACCATGTTTCGAAAATAGTTTCAAATCTCAGACATAAGGACAATATTTAATCAATTTGGTATCAATTTTGAGCGTAGTGAGGGTGCTAATCCTTCCTCATACGTAACCAGCTCCCGAACCCGTTTTCACAAATTCATGAAGGCCAAAATTAATTTAAATGGAATAAAATATTTTATTAGGTGATCCGATCACACCTAAAACAAAAAAGGATTGGTGGCGACTCCATGTTGTGTTTTCAAAAAGTCGATCTTTGTTTTTAAAACCAAAAATGGTTTCGACACATACATTTAATAATTTTTTAAAGTTGAGTGACCCAAAAACATATTTATTAATAATTTAGTTATTTTGGGTGTAATTTACCCCTTTTTTATTAATATAATGATAAATTTGGTATGTTTTTAATTTAGCTAATCTGTGTTATTATTATTTAACTAGTAGCCCCTCCCTAAATCTTAAATAGGAGGATAATGAGCTTTAGCGCACTCGAATCTACGTTCTCCTGTATTGACAATAATACCAATACTAATTGAATTAAAATCCAATCACAAGTGTATTAGATGCTTAAAGAAATTATTAAAATAGTATTACATATTTTAAATAAGTTATATTATTATAAAAATATTTTTATTTTATTTTTATTTTAAAAAAAGTTTGTAAATGTTGAGATTTAAACTTATACAGTCAACATCTAAATTTAAAATAAAAATAAAAATAAAAAATATTTAAATTAATTATATATAGCTTTTTAACTTTAATAAAAATTAAAAAAAATATAATAGTTCAGTGACTTAACAGATCAATGTAAGAGATTAATAAATTTTTTAACTAGAGTGATTAATTAAATTAAGGGGCAAAAAACCCTAGAGCCACTATGAACTAGTTAGCATAAAGTACTCCACTCCAGCGATTTTACCACTTTCACTCAAATGTCAAACCCATTACTGATACATTGAGATGGAGATTATGGAAGACCATCTGCAACAACTATACTTCTGTGGTCATCCCCTCCTCCTTAACCACCTGAGCAGTTTAAGCAAAGAAACTTGTTGCTCGGCTTGTGGGAATCCATTGTTCTCTACCCAAGCCTCTAAGCCTCCGCCCCCACCGCCTCCGCGTCCGCCTCCACCTCCACCTCTGCCCTCATTTGCTCCTTTCCCCGGTGGTGATGCGTATTATATTTTTCCTCCACCCCCTCCGCCTTTGCCGTCTTATGATCCTCCCTCCTTTAGTTCCAAGAAACGTGATGAGTCGTATCCCCTGCGGTCTTCTGATCGTTCCACCTTTAGCTGTGAGGAATGCGATCAGTTTCATCTCCATGGAAGATGTGCAAGGGCGCCTCTAGAATTTTCCCATCACCCTCTTCATTGGGAACACCCTTTTCTTGTTCTTCAAGCAGGTTCGGGTGGTTCTTCTTGTGTTTTATGCCAGGAATCGGGTAAGAATTTCATCTACCGATGCCCTTCTTGTGATTTTACCCTTGATTTCAAATGTGCTTTATTGTCCCATGCTCAAAAGTTCCTTGAATTCAAATATAACCTCCACCTTCATCCATTGCTCTTCATTGAAGACCATAAAGATGAACTCAAAAAATTTGTTTGCTCCACATGTGAGGAACCTTTGCTAGATTCTATATATGTTTGCATTGATTGCAGATTTTATATTCATAAGAAATGTGCTCAATTACCCACTGAAATTAATCATCCATGTCATCGTTTACACCCTTTGAAACTTGAGTCTCATTATAAGTCATTTTGTAAGCTTTGTCAAGCTGAACATTCTGGACACTTTTATTGTTGTCCTCCTTGCAATTTGGACATTCATATCCAATGTGTTTGGCCTCACCCTATAATTGAAAATAGAACTCGCCATGAACACCCATTCAACTTGTTTTGGAGGCAAGGATCGTTCATTTGTGATGCATGTGGTTCAGAGGGGAACAATCTTTGCTATATATGTTCTATATGTCACCTCCAAGTTCATAAGAAGTGCACTTCTTTGCCGCGCATCATCAAAATCTCACGGCACAATCACTTTGTTTTCCACAAGTATTTGAAGCAAGAAGCAACGATTGAAAAGCAAGAGTGTATGATTTGTCATCATGATGTGAAAATGGAGTATGGGTGTTATTGTTGTTTGAAGGATGATTGCAATTACTTTGTTCATGTGAATTGTGCTACTGAGGATACTGATTTGTACTACATTGTTGATTCTGAAAATCCAGACGAGTTGGTTGAGAAACCTATAGAATCCGCAATCACTTGTGTCATTGAGGTGAACAAACATGGAGATGCTACGAAGATAGAACATGTCAGTCATGAACATTGCTTAGTTCTAGGAGACATGACCAAGGACGATGTTGATAAACATTGTGATGGATGTTCACTCTCGATCTTGGGTTCATTTTACTCTTGTTTGCAATGCAACTTCTTTCTCCATAAATCTTGTGCCGATATACCTATGAAGAAGCATCATTGGTTTGACATACACTTGCTAAACCTTGAAACCAATTGTATTTTTCAATGTGATATTTGTCTTAGACAATGCTGTGGTTTCGTCTACAACTGCGATGAATGTGAGTTCTCATTTTGTCTTAAATGTGCTATGATTCCTGATACTCTTGATTACCTGAGCCACGAACATCCTCTTTTCTGGGATTCCAAATACAAAGGGAAATGCAATGCTTGTGATTTAGGGGTTTATGATGGATACAGATGTAAGAGTTGCAAGTATGCTGTGCATTTCGAATGCATTACACTTCCGAACGTGGTGTGGCACAAGTGTGATAAACACTTCCTGAAACTTACTTATCGTGATGAAAGCGATTACCCAGAGCAGCACTATTGTGATATTTGTGAAGGACGAAGAGATCCGAATAAATGGTTTTATTGTTGCTCGATTTGTGATACTTCCGTTCATCAGGGATGTGTTCTCGGGAAATATCCATTCATCAAGGCTGGGAAGACGTACAGGTACGAGGGTCACTCACACCCCCTCACATTTGTTAGAAAGAAGTATCATTACCTGGAATGTGCTATATGTGGTAAGTTTTGTGAAGATTTAGCTCTTGAGTGTGATATATGCAGTTATATTGTCCATTGGAATTGTATATCTCCATTTTTTTCTTTAAAATTTGTAAGTTTGTTTGGACATCACAGTGTTGATCAACCGTAAGAATTATCGTAGAGCATAGAACACTGCCATTAGTGCAATTATTGTGTTGTACAAACTGAAAATTATGTGATAGTTTTTAGTTTGACGAGTGTTGCTAATACTAGTGCAGTTTCATGATTTTTGCTAAGTTATATATACACTAGATTATTCCCCGGTTAGAAAGTATTTATTAATTATTTTTTTGAATATAAGTATTTATTAATTATTTAGATCTTTAGTAAGGTATTCTTTTATCACTCAATTAAAAAATATCACCCAATTATTTAACTGTTTTTTTATTATCTATTTTTGTTAACTTTAGGTGACTATTTTAAAATTGATATAATAATAAATTGATCTCGCGGTATTAACATATCATGCCAATTTGATATTAATTTTAAAAATTTAGCATTCAAACATTTGTAGATTGTGATATTAATTCTAAAAAAGAAGTTAAAACTATAAAAATAAAAAATCGAAAATTAAAATAAAAAAAAAAACTAATTTTTTTTAATTGTCACCATCCTTCGAGTCTTTCTTCTCAAGTTTATCACTAAAAAGTGGTATCTTTTCTACATTCTTCACTCTGCTTTTAGTTCCCTTGGCCTCCTTTACAAAGAAAATTTTATTTAAAAAAAAAAAAAAAGCCATCTTCTTCAACGTCTCATACTTTCTAAAGGCTGGACCTTTTAACATGTCTCAACCGTTAATAAGACAACTCCCTTAAGATCTTGCTCTTTGTGAAAATCTATGAAACCTTTTACTTGCAAGGGAACTGTCTTTGGGTGAGGCCCAATCTTGTTGGTAACAGTTATACCGCATGTAGCAAATTTCATCAGCCTCTCGAGCCTCACAGTTTACTCATAGAGAGTTAAATATGTCTTTCTTAATAAAATCAATGACAATGACACTGCAAACTTGAGGTTAGTTTGCGAACCTCAACTTGGTAAACTTTGGAAAAAAACACATTCACTAAGGCTATATAAAGACCATTTGGAGGTCTAAGATAATTGATTGCTAGTTACCCTAAAATGTCTCATTCTAGGAATCAGACTTTAATGTCAAAGACCTTAAGACACGTATCCAAAATTGCTCCCCACTATAAAAAAGTCATGTAAACAACTCACAAGGACTAACATAGATACTCCTTCCCGATTTTCCCAACTCTCCCCAAAACTTAAATCTTTTCCTAGCTTTCACCACACCCTCCTCCATTCAACCATCATCTTCTTCCCTTGTTCATCTTACTAGTTAACAATTGGTGTGGCGAACGTGTACGAGCATGGCGAATCTAGGTGTCATTGATCCTCCCAGCATCGAGTTTGATCCCACCCATGACCAGATTATAGACCCCACAGGTCGTAACATAGGAGAAACACATATCAAGAACAACCCAACATCCAGACCTCTTACATGAAAATCAGCAGACCAACCTGCAAGATCAAACCAATCCCTAACTCCAAAACCAATAAAATATGTATTAACAAAACCCATACCAACAATTCTATTAGTACCCCCATGGTATTACAATCCTAATAATCAACATCACACCAGAGCATCACCAACCGACCAAGAATCTCAGCATCATTAGTTTGGTGGTCAACAATATCTGAACATACAAAAGAGAATAAGAGCTATGGAGGAGCAAATTAACTCTCAGCAAAAAAGATACGAAGAACATCAAAAGTTTATCCAAGAGCAAATGGATAGACAAAGGCAAGTAGATGAAAGAAATGAAAGAAACGTAAAGCTTATCGATGAGTTAAGAGCAGACATGAGGAATTGCGATCAAAACCCAAGGTGTGGAAGGGATGAATCTACCTATTCCAATTGCGATCATCACATGCAAACCAAGGTAATGAAAATGTGGTAGATGATGTTGATATGGATGATAGCTATGATGAAGATTATGATGATAGTTATAATCACTCTAGTCAGAATATTCTAGAATAAAAAATGGTGAAAGAATAAAGAAGCATTTACAAGATTTTTAGAAAGGTGAATCTCAGGACTAGTGAAAAAGTATTAAATGAACCTTTAATTGAAATTTTTTTACAACATCATGTCTCCCTACTTTTAAGTTCCCCAAAATGATGTATGATGGTTGAGGGGATCCTCAAGACCATTTGGCCCATTATATGAACCATATGTATATTTTCCATAACATTAAAATACTTAGATCAAGCGTGGTGTTTGCAACAGTTGCAACATCCATCACGAGTTTCGAACAACTAGCAAACTTGTTTATGAGCAAGTTCTTGGCAAACAAGATATTGAAGCAATCCCTTGTGTACCTTATATCCATTGAGCAATGTGAGGATGAGCCTTTCAGAGATTTTGTGAGAAGGTTCATGATGAAGTTAGAGAAATGGATTGTATTTACAAAAGAAAATGTTTTCTCACTAAGTATAGAAATGACTTAAGAATTAATTTAAAATTTTTGAATTATTATTTAATTAATTATAATTAAATAATTGATGTTTGAAAATAAAATTAAATTAGTCATTATGAATGTGTTGAATATGTAAATTAAATATATTCCCTTATAAATTCTTTTACAGGAAAGTTGTTACGACTTTAACAAAATTAGGATTGAATTGAGAAAATTATTTAATTGAAAAATAATATAATTAATTAAATTAAATTAAATTAAATAAATAATATTTATTTTGGGAAATACAAAACAAATATTGAGTTAGATTAAATTAAAGTGTTGGGTCAAAAGTTTAAGGAACACATATAATTTGACTAAATACATGAGAGGCTTAATCCTCCTCATATGATAAGTGAGGGGCAGTAACGCCCATCACTCTTCTAGTTAGATAGAAGAGCATTTTCTATTAAACAAATATTATTTGTGTAACATTTGTTCAACTAGGATGCTCCTATCTCTCCTTATAAATAGATGTTACTAGTAAAGCTATTTAGATACAAGTTTTATATATTGTTATTTTGTAACAAAGTAGTGGAAATTTATTTTTAGAATAAATTCTATTTTCCGAGAATTATAATTTCTATCAATTTTTATTGAGAGAATTAGTTTTCTACTGAAAGTAATTAAATCGTTTCTTGTTTTATGTTTGGCTCGCGTTGCTCAAGCCCACACTCGACACAATTTGAGGTACGAGAATAGCAAAGAATGTCATTTGGTTGTAAGTCGAGAACAATAAAGATTCGTCTCGCACAAAGCACAAATACTTTTCAGTAAAAGTTTTATTGTTATAACGATGGGCGTCGAAACCACCAAATATAAATTCCTACGACAAAATAATAGTAATAACAGTATAAAGCAGTAGGGTCGAATCTACAGGGACTGACTATCTAATTTTGCCTTTTTTCGTGATCAGAATTGTTGTCCCAATCACAGGCGTGCCCACGACCTATGCGTAGCAAAGCTGAAAAATAAAAAAAGGGGGGTTTTAAATTGATAAGTATAATAAAATAAGGAAATATGAAGTGTAATAAAATAAAATAAAATAAAAATAAATTCGAAATTGTAAAAATAAGTTTAAGCAAATAAAGTAAATTGGTAAATAAAATATTTTTAAGCTTAGCCTTAGCCTCAGTGTACTCCAATCTTGAATCGATAAGGATCCCTCAAATCGCTAACTCTTCCTCTTGTAGTCGATCCGGTATCACTTGGAAATCAACCCTTGTTAAATTTTCAACCACGTGGCACGTACCCGTTGTCAAAACCATTTTTTTGAAAAATGAGGTCGACTTTGATTTTGAAAAACGAAAACGAACATGGGAGTCGCCACCAATCTTTTTTGATGAGGTGTGATCGGGTCACATCGTAAAATGGCCGTTCTTAATAAACGGTTTTGATTTATTAAAACAACGCTTTTTAGTCTACAAAATTCAGAAAGATGGGTTCGGGAGTCGGTTACGCACGAGGAAGTATTAACACCCTCGTAACGCCCAAAATTGGTACCTAGTTGATTAATTAGTGTCTTAGTATCGAAAATTGAGAACTTTGAAGAGATTTAAAATACAATCCTTCGTTAAAATATTGTTTAATTGAAAATTTCTTGAGAAAAGAGCATATTTCACATTAATCGAGAAAAAGAATTACGTCTCGTAAGTTAGGACACAAGGTCTTAAATCTTCGAAACGAGAATAAACACCAAAAAATTTATTTTAAAAAATATTTGATTATCTCGGTTTTAGAAAGAAATCACATTCCGTAAGTTAGAACACACGATTTTTTCATACTTCCCGAGAATTTTTAAAAATTATGCTTTAAAAACATTCGTTTATTTAGATTTATTGAGAAAATCAAAACCCCGTAAGTTAGAGAACGACTTTTCGAGTTCTAAAATACGAAATATTGTTTATTTAAAACAATATTTTTAATGTATCTGGTAAAATATAACACGAATTTGTAGTAAGAAAAAATGTAAAATAGTAATGATAAATCAGAGTACTAATATACATAACATAATGATAATAAACGCGATAATATAAATGACAATAAGAAGGGCAAAAATGAAATAAAATAAAACGAGCAAGCTATTTAAAAAGAAAAATAATAAGTAAACTAAAAATTTTAAAATTAACAAAACCTAATAGTAAACAAAGAAATAAATAAATATTATGTAAAATAGTAAAATAATAATAATAATAATGATATTCATAATAATGCTACAAATAACAAATAATTCGAAGTTTGAAATTGTATAAAAAGGATATAAATAAATAAACAATAAAATGATAAAAAGTAATGATAAGATATAGTGTATTTAAATAATAATAAAAAATAAAAAATAAAATAATAATATTAAATTAATTAATAATAAAATAATAAGTAAATAAACACAAAAGGAAAATATAATAATAATAATAATAATAATAATAATAATAATAATAGCAGCAAAAATAACTAAAAAGAACTCAATTGAACTTAAAATAGAAGTTCGGGGCAAATTCGAAATAAAAATAAAAAGAAAAGGACCGATTTGGACGCACGAACAACAAGGAAGGGCCAAAATGGGCAATATCTCACCCTTCCAAAACGCACAGCACCAAGAGGGACCAAATTGAAGGTCAAGATAAATTTTAGGGCAAAATTAAAAAAATAAAAGAAACTTGATTGTAAAACAATAGAAAAACGGAAGGGCTAAAAGTGCAATTAGCCCTTCCAATAAAAACACGCGGATCTTGAGGGCAAATGGGTCGGGTCATGGGTCAGAGGCCAAAACGACGTCGCTTTGGCCTCTGAACTCAACTTTCAAAACAGCGCCGTTTAATGGTTGCTATTTAAGATAAAATTTTAGGTTTTTTTTCATTTTTTAACACTCTCCTCAAAAAAAATTAAAGAAAACCTCTCAACCCTTTCTCCCTTTCTAGAATTCGGCCACCAAACTGGTCATCGATCTCCGCACCGGTCACCGACAACGGCGCCGTCGTCTGCGATGGCGGCAAGGCCAAAGTCGACCTTTTTCCGGTGAGGTCAAAATAGGTAAGTTTTCTCCCCTTCCCTTTTTTTTTTTTTTTTAAGAAAAAGAGAACCTTTTCAATATATATGTTAGCTTTTAGAAAAAGGAAAATAAAAGGGTGTATGCAAGTGAAATAATCAGTTTCGAAAAAAAAATAGAAAAGAACAAGAATGAAAACCTTAGCACGATTCGACTTTGTTTTCTTTCGTTTGTTTGTTGTTTTTATCTGTTTATGTATTGAAAATCTTTTGTTTTTGTATTGATAATAATCTCCCCCTTTACAACGAAAATGTTAGGGTTTTATAACCCATTTACATTACTGTATTCATTATCTGCTCCACTGTTCCTGTCTTTTCCATCTTTCCCTTTGCAGGTAATAGTTGGTGGCGATGGCAGGGCAGTTGGCGGAGTAGGTGGCGACAAAGGCTTGCGGCTAGGGTTTCCCCTTTTGCTGAAAGTAGTTTAATTTTTAGGCCATTTGGGCCACTAGGATGTCTTTGTTATTTAGGTTTCTAATTGGGTCAATGGACTATTTTGGACTCTTTTATTATTTGGGTTCTATTTTGGGCCCGAGCTAAAATTGGGCTTTACAGCTGCCCTTCTTTGCTTGTTGTTGTGTAACGAGAATAGAGCAAAAACTTTTAAGAAAGACCAATTTTACTAGGTCTTGCCAAGTCTCGACTTCTTTTGGTGTTTTTCTTCTTTAAGTAGCCTCATTCCAACCCACTGTATCTTTAGAGGTATAGGAATTGTCACTTCGATCCATTCCACTGCAACTTCAAGGAGATAGGATTTGTATCTGCTCCACTACAACTTTAGGGAGATAAGATTTGTAACTTCAACTTGCTCCACTGCAACTTCAGGGAGATAATGTTTGTAACTTGTAGCTTTAATCTGTTCCACTGCAATTTCAAGGAAATAAGATTCACTATCTTCAATCTACTCCATTGTAACTTCAAGGAGATGGGACTTGTAACTTCAACCTGCTTCATTGCAACTTCAGGGAGCAGATTTGCTATCTTCGATCTACTTCACTACAACTTCAGGGAGATAAGATCTATAACTTCACTCTGCTCCACTTGCAACTTCAGGGAGATAAGATTTATAATTTGTAGCTTCAATCTGTTCCACTGCAATTTCAGGGAAATAAGATTCGCTATCTTTAGTCTGCTCTACTACAACTTCAGGGAGATAATACTTGTAACTTCAACCCGCTCCACTACAACTTCAGAGAGATAAGGTTTGTGGCTTTAATCTGCTCCACTGCAATTTCAGGGAGATAAGATTTGCTATTTTTAGTCTATTCCACTGCAATTTTAGGGAGATAAGACTTGTAGCTTCAATCTGCTCCTCTACAACTTCAGGGAGATAAGATCTGCTATCTTCGATCTACTCCACTGTAACTTCAGGGAGATAAGACCTGTAACTTCAACCTACTCCACTGCAACTTCAGGGAGATAAGGTTTGCTATCTTCGATCTATTCCACTGTAACTTTAGGGAGATAAGATCTATAACTTCAACCTGCTCCACTACAACTTCAGGGAGATAAGGTTTGCTATATTCGATTTATTCCACTACAACTTCAGGGAGATAATATCTATAACTTCAATCTGCTTCTCAGTAACTTCAGGGAGATAAGACTTGTAACCTTCAGTCTGTTCCACTGCAACTTTCGAGAGATAAGACTTGTAACCTCAACCTGTTCCACTGCAACTTCAGGGAGATAAGGCTTGTGGCTTTAATTTGCTCCACAACAACTTCAGAGAGATAAGACTTGTAACCTTAACCTGTTCCACTGCAACTTCAGGGGTATGGGATTTGTGATTCGTGATTCGTCTGATCTGTCAACCATTTTTTGAGGCACATGACCTATAGAATCCATTTCATGGGCCTTTCTATGCCTAGTGATTAGGATGTCATGATCAAAATGAATCAAATGCTCCTACTAGATGTGTATGAATGATATTTGCGTGAATACAGAATGTTATTTTTCGAGAATGATCCCCTTTTAATGCTTGGGTTGACATTGCTCGTTGTTCATCGAGGTTTTATCATTGACGTATTATGCTGCCTTCTTGTTTAGCTCATATCTTTGATAGAAAACCTGAAGAAATAATCACAAATTGGACTATTCTTTCCCAAATGTTTCCAACTCTTGAATTTGGTTAGTTCTGAATAGTGGTCCTATTCCAATTCCTCATACTATTTAGAAAACCTTTCAGAGCAATATGCAAAACTCCTTTTTTTTTTAATATTACTAGTCCATTAATCGTTATTTTAATGAAAAATGCTTGAAAAAGACTATTACAATGGACAAGATGAAATTTTATTGAGAGCGAATCTTGAAATGAATAAATTGATTAAGATAGCAAATTTTGCTAAAATACAAAATGAATAAGATAAAAACATGTGCCCCAGATATCGCAACATGAGCTTTGCTGCACAAAACTTCTTGAGGACCTTTTGAACTTGATATGTATTCAGAAGACCTAGAGTACTTCGTTGATGCCCCAAGATGTAACATACCTCCTTCTTGTTAATTCAGGCATAGCAAAACTATCGCATGCCCCACTTTTTATCAAAATTTGAATTGCCCTTTATGGGCTTTCAATTTAAAACCCCTTTAGTCTCAAGACACCCTTTGCGGGTTTTCGCCTTAGCCTCTCTTTTTTCTTTTCTCTTTTTTTTTTGTTTTTTTGTTTGGAAAAATTTTTGACTGAATCTGAATTTATGGGATTAGATAGATTCTTGCCATCCATCTTGGTTAAAATCAACGCTTTTCCAGAGAAGGCATTCTTTACCATATAAGGTCTTTCCTAATTCGACATTCACTTTCCTCTGAAGTCCTTTTGTATATGAAGAGTCCTTTTCAAAACTAATTCATTCTCATAGAACTCTCTGGGGCAAGCCTTCTTGCCATAAACTCGCATCATTCATTTTTAATACATTTGACCATGATGGATACTTTCAAACTCTTTTCTTCAATCAGGTTCACTTGATCATATTGAAACTAGACCCATTCCGCTTCATCCAGTTCTTAACTTAATCAAAACTTGGAGAGAAGGAATCTCAACTTCAATGGGCAAAACTACTTCCATTCGTAAACCAATAAGAAAGGTATTGCACCGGCGAAGGTCTTGGCCGATGTTCGATAAGCATAGAGGGTAAATGGTGACTTCTTATGCCAATATTTACCAGTCTCGGTCATTTTTCTCACAATTTTTTTAATATATATATTTTTTCTTTTTTTGGCTGCCTCTGCTGCACCATTCATTTTGGGGTGATATGATGTCTGATCTTAAACAGACTGCAAACATTTGATATCATGCTATTATGCATTATTAGATATGATCCTTTCTGGTATTCCTTGTCGGTACATGATCTTTTTTTTTTTTTTTAGAATTTGATGACTGTCTACTTTTTTGACGTTGGCATATGAAGTGACTTTCATCCACTTAATGAAGTAATCGATGACCACAAAGATGACGATGTCTACTAAAAAATTTTGATGAGATCGACCCAATAACATCCATGCCCACATAGAGAAAGTTAATGAAGGAATGAAGAAGGCACATGAATCTTGTCTCTATAAATTTTGCATTTACGGCATAACTGATGCGATCCCCTTCCATGGTGGACCAGCAGTACCCGAACCTCATGATTTGCCTGGCCATTGTAAAACCATTAGCATGTGTTTTTCAGATACCTTATGGACCTCTTCTAAGATTTTTTTAGCCTTAACAACATCCATATGTCTTAGTAACCCAGGCGTATCTTGATACGATCGTGCAAAAACATATTTGAATTCTTGAAATAACTCAATGACGTCTCGCTTTGTCTCTGTAGTGATATAGGCTCTGTTTTCTCTTCTCCTAGGCTCGTGATGTCCATTGACCCTTTGTAAGGTAGGATCTGTTTCTCATCTTGTTCTACCATTCTTAACAAATCAAGAGATAGGCTACAATCTCCATCATCTTCAAAGTCCTGAGATCCCTTTAGACACATATCTTGCTCAAAAGGAGATTTTGGGTCAGTAGCAGCATCACTCACGTCGTTGATATCTGGAGACCTGTTGTAGGTACGAAGGAATATTCCAAAGAATAAATGAATCTAAGAATAATTATTTGTATGGTATGATCATTAATGAAGAATAAAATAATATTCGAAAGAAAGTCAAAAGAATCTAAGAATAATTATATGATTATGAATGAAATGGAAAGAATAAAAGAATATTTGTTCAAAATGATAGCAAAAATGCATTTTATTGAAATAAATATTTTGGACATAAGCCTATTTCAGAAAAGGATTCTTATTGCTTCTAGGCTTAAAGCAACAAGCGTGTTTTGAATATTACTCTAAATTGGTTCTAAGAAATACATGGATCTCTTCCACAGTCCCATTGTTCAAAACACTCTCAAATATTTAAGGGCAGATGCTTGGAAAATTCTATCCCTGGTTCACTCTTTGGATCCGTCGTTAATGTTCAGATTTCCCAATATTCCTTCTAGGACTTTGATCTCTTCATAAAATTCAATTTTTTTATTATCCATCAGGTCTTGCACTAGGGCCCTAAACTTGATGCATTTTTAGATCTCATGCCGCTTTCTATTATAGAACTCACAGTAGTTCCTCTTTCCTTCAGATCTCTTCTCTGAATCTGATACAATCAATCCTCTAACCATCTCTTTCCAAACTCGTCTTAATGGGGCTTTAACTTTCGTAACCTTACATTTGATATTCTTGCTCCCACCTTAATTTATCCCGTTTACCCCTAGGTCAACATGATTGAGTAACGGGTTTCCTGCCACATTCGGTCCTGATGGGTCATCGAACTTTACAATTCCTATTTTTATGAACCTTTCGACCAAATTTTTAAATGTGGTGCAATTCTCAATTGAATGCCCGGTGATCCTTGCATGGTATTCGCATTGAGTATTTGCATCGTACCATTTAGGAAATGGAGGTTACATCGGCTCTAGGTAGAATGGGGATACCATGTGTACATCAAACAGATTCTGATACAGCTCCCTATACGTCATTGGTATAAGTGTGAACTGGGGCCTTTCTGTATTTGTCCTTGTATTAGACTCTTGTCTTGGGGGGCCCTGATGGCTAGTGGTTACTGTCTTTGGATGGCTCACAGTGATTTGCTTGGAATAACCCTTGTGATACGTGCTTGTGTTATTCACCTCATTCTTCCTTTTCCTTGGGGCTGATCTCTTGGTGCTTTCCTCCGTATTTATCTTACCACTCCTCACAGCGTTCTCAATTATTTCACCGGTTATCACTATGTCTGTGAAACTCTTAGTGGTGCTTCCCAACATGTGAGTGATGAATGAAGCCTTTAAAGTGTTGATGAAAAGCATTGTGGTTTCTTTTTCTAAGACAAGTGGCTGGACTTGTATGGCAACTTCCCTCCACATTTGGGCATATTACTTGAAGCTTTCATTTTGTTTCTTCTTCATGTTTTGCAAAGTGATTCCATCAGGGGTCATATCCGTTACATGACTATACTGCTTCATAAAGGCTTGTGTTAGGTCCTTCCATGACTTGATCTTGGTACGACTCAATTGGTTGTACGATTTGGATACTGCCCCAACCAAGTTGTCTTGGAAGCAGTGAATTAATAGTTGATCATTGTTGACATACCCTGTCATTCGTCTGCAGAACATGGTGATGTGAGCTTCGGGACAACTGGTCCCATTATATTTCTCGAACTTTAGAGTCTCAAACTTGGGGGAAAGCACCAGGTCCGGAACCAAGCTCAAATCCTTAACGTCGATTCCACAATGATAATCAGTACTTTCCATTGTTTTAAATTTTTCTTCTAACCATCGGCATCGATCTTCAAGTTGTTTTAGGAGCTCCACCCTCGCTCTTTCTATTTTTGCCGTGTCATCAAGGTTAGGGACAACATGATTAGTTGGGTTATCCCCCAGATTAGAGCCTAGGCCTATTTGGTAATTCATCGATGCCGAAACATCGGTCTGAAACTGTTGAGGCCAGATTGTAACGGGTGGCCTTTGTGTATACTTCTCGGGTTGTGTATGGATATTTTTCGAGGTAAAACCTGGAGGATAAGTAAGGTCCTCGTTATTGTCCCTGGGGTTGATCATGGGGTTCTTTCCTATTTCCAGCCTCCCAGTTAGTAACTAGGTTAACTGGTTCATCATGTTCTTCTGGGATTCCAACATCTGATCACTCATATCTTGCTGAATCTTAACAAGTTGTTCTTGCATTTGTGCTTGCATCTGTTCTTGCATTTCCTTTTGCATCTGCTCTAATCTTTTGTCCATTGCCTTAGTTTTCTTGCGTGTACCATAACAATGCTCAATTGGTAGACTTTTTTCGTTTTCCAGATTAACTGAAATAATTTTTAATTAATCAAGGTCCTATGGTAAAATTTAATGCATGCGATGCAATACAAATACATGGGATGAATGCAAAAAAGAGGCGTCGATTCTGATTCAATTCTGTTAGAATAACTTTACTAGAAGACAAAGATCTTTACATAAAATGGGTACATATACGGCCTTGCCCGTATACTCCAAGCGAAGACATTGATCATTTTCTTCATATCCGGATGTTAAGATCAAATTTTAAATTTTCCAAAAGATGTATCTATTATCTCCTTTTTGCTTGATCTTGGTTGTGACCCCTTGCTCACTCATCCTCGTGATGCTCGTCAGCTTCTTTAAGTAAGTTCAGACGTTGACGGCTCCCGAATAATCTTTGTTGGCTTGAATCCTGAAGCAAAGTCGTGTACTCCTCTGCGAACTCTCACCCTTCTCTCGTTGTGTTTACTCGGACCATATTCGAATGGCCATATTGTATTCCACTTTATCAAGAAATTCATTTTCCATGACAAGCTCTCTATTTAGCAATTGAACGTGAATCAACACCTCCTTTCTATGATGAAAATGCAATGCAATCATAACCAAAACAAAAGAAACACATCAGTATAAAAACATAAATAACAAATAGAGCACCTATTTGGATGGCGTCTAGGGGTTTGGTGTGGCTCTACCTAGGACGGGCCCTTATGGCTCACTATATGTGGTTCAGTTCTAAAGAAAAGGTACCTGAACCAGCAGATTCCTCGATCCTCACCCATTATAGGCTCATATGGACCGAGTTCAGTTATGGGGAATACATTTCCCTATGGCTAGACATAGATGAAAATCTCACGAAGACATAGGTACGGATGTATCCCGAAAACGATCCACTATCCTAGACGGAGGTGAAGACCTCACAAAGGAATAGTTTCTCCCTCCCACTTAAAAAGGTATAATCGAGCGGTCATGTAATGCAATATGTGAGAATATATCAAAAGACTCAAACAAATAAAGCAAATATGAACAAAATGATAAAAATTGTAACAAAGACAAATGAAATGAAAGGATTGTATATTTAAACCAAATTTTCAATTTTCAAAAAAAAGACAAAAGTTAATCAACTTGTGGCTTGACTCTGTTATTTTGATCACCAGCGGATTCGCCAAGCTGTCGAAACTATTTTTTTTGAAAAATGGGGTCGACTTTGATTTTGAAAAACGAAAATGAACATAGGAGTCGCCACCAATCTTTTTTGATGAGGTGTGATCGGGCATATTTCACGTTAATCGAGAAAAAAATTATGTCCCGTAGGTTAGGACACAATGTCTATCCTCGAAACGAGAATAAACACCCAAAAATTTATTTTAAAAGACATTCGATTATCTTGGTTTTAGAAAGAAATCACATTCCGTAAGTTAGAACACAATTTTTTCGTACTTCCCGAGAATATTTAAAAATTATGCTTTAAAAACATTTGTTTATTTAGATTTATCGAGAAAATCAAAACCCCATAAATTAGAGAACGACTTTTTGAGTTCTAAAATACGGAATATTGTTTATTTAAACCAACATTTTTAATGTATCTGGTAAAATGTAACACGAATTTATAGTAAGAAAAATGTAAAATAGTAATGATAAATCAGAGTACTAATATACATACATAATGATAATGAGCGCGATAATATAAATGACAATATGAAGGGCAAAAATGAAATAAAATAAAACGAATAAGCTATTTAAAAAGAAAAATAATAAGTAAGTTAAAATTTTTAAAATTAATAAAACCTAATAGTAAACAAAGAAATAAATAAATATTATGTAAAACAGTAAAATAATAATAATAATAATAATATTGATAATAACGATAATGATATTAATAATAATGCTACAAATAATAAATAATTCGAAGTTTGAAATTGATATAAATAAATAAACAATAAAATGATAAAAAGTAATGATGAAATATAGTGTATTCAAAGAATAATAATAAATAAAAAAAGAAATATAATAATAATATTAAATTAATTAATAATAAAATAATAAGTAAATAAACATAAAAATAAAATATAATTATAATAGCAATAATAATAATAACAATAATAATAATAATAATAATAATAAAATAGCAAAAATAAAAAAATAACTAAAAAGGACTCAATTGAACTTAAAATAGAAGTTCGGGGAGAATTCGAAATAAAAATAAAAAGAAAAGGACCGATTTGGACGTGCTAACAACAAGGAAGGACCAAAATGGGCAATATCCCACCCTCCCAAAATGCACAGCACTAAGAGGGACTAAATTGAAGGTCAAGATAAATTTTAGGGTAAAATTAAAAAATAAAAGAAACTTGATTGTAAAACAATAGAAAAGCAAAAGGGCTAAAAGCGCAATTAGCCCTTCCAATAAAAACATGCGGATCCTGAGGGCAAATAGGTAGGGTCACGGGTCAGAGGCCAAAACGACGTCGTTTTGGCCTCTGAACTTAACTTTCAAAACGGCGCCGTTTAATGGTTGCTATTTATGATAAAATTTTAGGTTTTTTTTTTCATTTTTTAACACTCTCCTAAAAAAAATTAGAGGAAACCTCTCAACCCTCTCTCCCTTTTCTAGAATTCGGCCACCAAATCGGTCATCGGCCGCCACACTGGCCGCTGATCTCAGGCAACGGCATCGCTGTCTGCGGCGACGGGAAGGCCAAAAGTCGGCCTTTTTCCGGCGAGGTCAAAATAGGTGAGTTTTCTTCCCCCCTCCTCTTTTTTTTAAGAAAAAGAGAACCTTTTCAATATATATGTTAGTTTTTAGAAAAAGGAAAATAAAAGGGTGTATGTAAGTGTAAGAATTAGTTTCAAAAAAAAGAAAAAGAAAAGAAAGAACGAGAATGAAAACCTTAGCACGATTCAATTTTGTTTCCTTCCGTTTGTTTGTTGTTTTTATCTATTTATGTATTGAAAATCTTTTTGTTTTGTATTGATAATAATCTCCCCCTTTACAACGAAAATGTTAGGTTTTATAACCCATTTACATTACTGTATTCATTATCTGCTCTACTGTTCCTGTCTTTTCCATCTTTTCCTTTGCAGGTAATAGTTGGTGGCAGTGGCAGAGCAGTTCGCGGAGTAGGTGGCGGCAGAGGCTGGTGGCTAGGGTTTCCTCTTTTGCTGAAAGTAGTTTAATTTTTGGGCAATTTGAGCCACTAGGGTTTTTTTATTATTTGGGTTTGTAACTGGGTCAGTGGACTTTTTTGGACTCTTTTATTATTTGGGTTCTATTTTGGGCCCGGGGTAAAATTGGGCTTTACACCCGTGATTTAAGACTTCTTTATGATCTAAAAAGCCCAACTCAAATTAAAGGTCTCAACCGTATGGGTCGTTTAAATCCGATCACTATCTCCTTTAATGGAATCAAACTAGCTTTTTCCAATTGAACACGCCAATTTGTTCGCGAGATTTTGAATAGAGCACCGCCAACTCAACTTCCCAACTGTACACGAAACGATTCCAACCCAATACGAACTTTTCAAATTGAAATCGAATCAACTTTAAGGGACTAATTTGTACTATCTCATATACCGGAGAGATAGCGAGTATCGAATTGCAAAGTATTTAGTGTGGGTTCATATCTTACGATTACTTTATCAAAGTGATAACTGGGCTAAGGCTAAAAAAAGAGGTTTAGTTAATCATGGAAAGAATCATGGTTAAAAATAAATGGTTCAAATGGAATTGGGAAAAGTGGGAAGGGAAAGGACCTTGGAAGGTAATTAAACCAAAAAGTTGAAAGCAAAGAAAAAAGAGAGAGAATGAAACAACAAAATAGAAAGGTGATGCACAAAGAAAAGAAATTAAGGAATTTTATTGATTCCAAAGCCAAGTGTTTGTTTAATTGACTATAGCCACTAGATATTTATATATATTTTTAGTGCTAAAATTTAACTAGATTTTTCTTAAATATTATTATAAAACAATTCTAAATATTATAACTAAATAATTTAAATTTTTAAAATTAAATTTAAACTAATTACAGAGTTGTAACAATATAAAAAAAATCCTTCAATCTTTATCCAGTCACTTTAAAAAAAAAAACTTTAACCTTTCAATCTTTATCCAGTCATATTTGTATCTTCAATCTTTCAATCAAGTCCTTTTTGTTTTTTGTTCCAATTTAGCCCATTTTTGTAAGAGCTTGATTTCAGCACACTAACTTCATTTCTGATAAGAAAAATTATTTTCTTAACCGAAATTTTCTAACAATTAGTATAAGAATCTGGTCATGCTATGTTTATAGTATAAACCAATTTTGAATTCTCTCTCTTCTGCATGTTTGATTATTTTTTATAAGATGTGACATTATATGTATGTTTTGAGATTATGTATGTGCATGAATATATTTTATTATTTTATTATATATATGATATAATAATTTTTGTTAAAGTTGTGATTTTTAAAAATTAGATTGGATGTAAATTTAGGTTTTGTTTATTTTTGTAGCCAATTTTTTCGGTGAATCCCAAAGAATTGAGATGCATCCAAATACACCTATGCCAAATATCACCTTAATAAATATATAAAAATTAATTTAAGAAATACTTTAATGCGTTCCTTTTTAAATATTAATTTATTATACTCATCTAACATATTCTCTAACTCAAGTTAACTCTAAATAATTTATTTAAACAATATAATAATTAATTAATTAAAAGGAAATTTTGAAAAACATTGAAATCTTTTTATTATTTATATTAACTGATTACTTTATTAATGCCTGCATTTTGTTGAGAATATTATATCTAATTTAAAATAATACTTTAAAATATGGAATTAACATTTTTTAATTATTAAGTAATTTATTGATAATTTGTCTTAATATAAGTTTTTAATTGTTTTATCAAATACAAACCCTATTTCGATATGGGCAATTAGCCTCCATAATGTTGGACACACTATTAATATGTATCTTCATCATAATATGAAAAATTAATTAAAACATGATAGAAAATTTATATAGAAATAATACTGTGTAACCATTTTTAACATGTTCAATTTTACATAATATATATATATATATATATATTTATTAAAATTACAATAAAAGCAATGGTAAATTACCTCGTTAGTCGCTTTAAAATTAGGTTGTTCTTATTTTGATCACTACAAAAAAATTGTTAATTTAATCATCAGTGTTAAAAAAATTGACCAAATTGGTCACTCCATTAAATTTAATGGAATGCTCTCATTTCCTTTTTCATTTCTTTAATTTCTCTTCAACTTTTCTTCTCTCCTTTTTCATCCTCTTCCTTCTAATTCAAAAGTCAAAGTTGTTTGAATCGGGCCGAATCGGCTAGTGTAACCTCCCTTACCCGATCTAAACATTACAGCTTGATTCTGAAGGCTACATTAGCCACCGAAATGGCCTAGTAAAATTATTAGAGTTTTGAAACAGTTCTTGTAATACCCTTTAACCCTTATCCGTCGTCGGAACCGAGTTATAGAGCATTACTAGACTTTTCAAATTAAATTTGAATATTAAACATATCAACTAGCATACACTTCATAAATTAATCATATTGTCCCTTTTATGGGCCCTCGAGGCCCAAAATATGTATTTGAAACAAATCAGGACTAAATCGGGACCTCAGGGAATTTTTCGTGAAATTTCAAAAATTTTTCCTAGGTGCAAGGGACACACACCCGTGTGACCCAGGGACACGCCCGTTTCTTAGGCCGTCTCCGACCCCGTGTAACTCTCTGACTTAGATCACAAGGCCATCCACACACGCATGTGCTCACACACGGCTGGGACACACGCCCGTGTCTTTGCCGTGTGGAAATACCTGAGCATTCTATTTTAAAATTCTAAAGTTGCAGGGGACACACGGCCAAATCACACGTCCGTGTGTTAGCCGTGTGTCTCACACGGTCCAATCACACGCTTGTGTGTCTGGCCGTGTAGACTCAAAATGAACCTTAAGCATCAAGTTTACCATTCTCTGCAATCTTAAACAACAAGCAACTCAAAAGCCAATCATTCAACCACTTCAAAACACTATTAAACACCTTTAAAACTTGTTAAAACACTAAGTGTCTAACCCATGTACCCTCATAGGTACCTTACTCATATTATCAAAACAATCCAATAAATCACCATTCAAACAAAATACTAAATTCATACCAATTGCATTCATATATACCTATATTATGTTCATTTTATACACTAACTTAAGCACACCATATTATAGCCTCAAATAACACACATATATTCATGTATATAAGTAACTAATATCATCTTATAACATTAGTTACAATCATTTCCTAAAATGACAAGCATAAGACATCCTAGGTACATGCCATTACCAAAAAGAAAAATACTTCACCACGTTTAAGTTCGGAGTCTCTGATGGATGCTGAATTGGCAGTCTAACTTTACCTAACTTGCGCATGAAAAACAAACCGTACGCTGAGTATAAACTCAGTGGTATTTCTATAATCTGAATGCTTTAAAGTAAAATAATAAAACCTACACATTAAATCATACAAAAACTTTAATCATACAACAAATCAATTTATAGAAAAAATATTTATAATTATTTCAATTCTTATCATTTGCTATCCCAATAGCTTTTCACAATATCAACACATATCACTTGAACCATAATATTGATTATTCATATTCAATTCACAAATACTCAAATCATGTGTCTCTAACCATATCTCATTTCGCTATTCAATATCAATCGTAGCACTATTTTATTCAATAACCCCTATTAACATGAATTGGACTCGGACAGATACACTGATCCAACCAAAACACACCAGTTTGACACCCAGTGCCTCATCGGATAATTCGAAGTATTAGATTAACACCCAGTGTCTCATCGGCCATGTCGAAGTAAATTGGTACCCAGTACCTAATCGAATTTATTTGATGTAATAAATTTGACACCCAGTGTCTCATCAACTCGAAGTCGAAGTATCCCTAAACTCTTCCAATCCTATGGTATGCAAACTATATCCGACTTAGCCAAATATAGTTAATAGCGTTTCAACTCACTTTTCAAATACAATCAATATTCAATTTTCATAATTTCACATATTTATTCATTTCCATTCAATAATCAATACATTCATAATATTAATACCATTCAATCAATTTCAATCCAATTCAATATCAAGGTGCCAAATACTCACCTCAGTACTTACCATAAGTACTGAACAAAATATAACAATTAATAGTTAAATTCAGATTATAGAAATACAAACCATAATTTTCGAGCTACTCCTCGTTGACTTTTTCTTTTCCCTTCATTGTCGAGGTTTCCGGCACAACGTTAGCTATGAAAATTGAAACAATTGAAAATCATCAATACAACACAATTTCACATTGAATATTTCAATTTATATTCAAATTTTGCCTAATTTTCAATTTAGTCCCTAAACCGAGACTAACTTAATTTCTCCAAAACTAATTCCATCTTTTTCATTTGATTTCCACTTTAGATTAATTTCAACTCTCTAATTTCATTTAAATCCCTAAATTTTAAAATTTTTTCAATTTAGTCCCTATTATTCAAAACTTATAGTTTATTTTACAATTTAATCCTTTTCTCAATTTTAACTTAAAATTCTATCAATTTAACCCTTAATACTCAAATTATTCAACATGAATAACATATAAAAATCCACTAATTTCTAAAATTTCAACATAAATCAAGTAGTATTTTATACTAGAATTCTAAAAACGTAAAAATTACAAGAAAATGAACTAAATTGACTAACCAATTTGAGCTTGAACACTTAAAACCCTAATTTTTCTCCTTCTTTTCTTCTTTCTTTTTCTTTCCTTTTTCCCTCTGTTCCGTTTCAACCTTCCTTCTCTTTTTTATTCTTTTTATTTTCTATTTTATTTATTTGTTTTACTTATGTTTTATTATAATAAAATAATAATACTTACTTAAATAATAAGTAAATATATAATTATTATAAATATGTGTATATAAATATTACACATGTCACTAAGATTACCAAAGACTTGTAAATTTTAGGCTTAATTGCTTATTTAGTCCCTGCAGTTTTCTCTATTCTATAATTCAACTTTTACCCTATATGCAATCTAGTCCTTATACCTAATTACTCTTAATTTAGATAGATTCACCTATTCAAAACTTAATTAACCACATAACTAACTTCGTAAATATTTTTAATAAATATTTAAGAATCCGTTTTATGAAAACAGATACTTGAAAATACACTTTCTGATAACCATAAATTTTGGGTCGTTACACTCCTATTTTAAACATTTGTTTACCTTTGAAGAAAAAATTAGCGTATTTTCTCTTTTTCACTAACACTACGCGTTTCGAAAACTAATTGATTTTAACATTTTCCTTGTAATGATGACTATTTTGAAAACTTAATTCATTTCCAATTTGTCTACTTTTCGAAAACTCATTTACATAATATCGCAGCGGAAAAGTGATATTCAACATAATTTTACTGAAAAACCAAAATTTCATGAATAATTAAATCAAAATCCATGTAGCCTAAATTCAATTTAAACGTCATGCACGTCAAATAATCCCCAAATTAAAAATCTCATGCCACAGTTCATATAAAACATTATAGTTTCTAAATAACTATAATTATAATATTATGTCTAAAATACTTTCACGAAAAGAATCTGAGACAAACCCTCTAAATGCCGAGTCCGTCCTAACCTTATAGGTTACTTGAGAATATAGGGGTGAGCTTAAAGAGCTCAATGTGAGTCTAAACACAAGAAAATCAGTGCAAAATAGTAGACATAGCATACAGAACATCATTTTTCAAATCAACACATCAGTATAGCATTTCAAAATTTTCAGTTTGCTTGAATATGCTTATGAATGACAATGCAATTTTAGTTTATCAGAAAAGATCTTACCCACTCTGCTGCACAGCACAATAAGAGTTCCCTAAAACTTATCCATCCCTGCACACCTTATTATGGATAAACCATCAGTGATTTGTAAATAAACTGTCAGTAAAAATTGTGGGTAAACCACCATTATTTTCAGATAAAAAAGTTTGCAGATAAACTGCTAGTATGTTATGGATGAACCACCAGTGTTTGTAGATTATTAAACTGCCAGTACTTCATCTATTCATATCGTCTCACTCCATGCAATGCAATATGACATACTTGTAACAGAACAATACAGAAACAATAGCCATGCTTATCATGCAATTAGTTTAACAGTAACAGTAGGCATGTTGAACATGTAATCAAAAATACAGAAGTAGTAGCAATAGTAACGGATTATCGAATATACAATAACAATAGGCATTTATCATTCACATATCATCCATTATAATAGTAAAATTCAGTCAATCAGATCACAAATTTTAGAATATACATAATATCAAGGACTTAATTGAATTTACGAAAGCTTGGGAAATAGGCTGGGGTTGATACATTGACTAAATTGAATATATCACAAAAATTTTGGGAAAAACTGTAAAACGAGGGCCACACGGCCGTGTAGAAGGATGATATCATATGGGAAAGGGTACACGACTATGTGAAAAATGATAAAATATCCTACCGTAGGGACAAGACCACGTGGCAGGCTGTGTAATAGGTTGTGGCCATGTGGTTCATGAACTACCCTAAAATTTACAGGTGCACATGATCATGTGGTCCACACGCTCGTGTGAGAGATCATGTGGCCCTAAAACTACACACGGTCACCACCGATTCACTTGGAAAAGACACGCATCTTTCACTACAGGTCTTGTAACACCCTAAACTCGGCCTAGACGTTATAGTCGAATCTGGTGATGTCATAATGAATGAGTTTTGAAAACGGTTTTTACTTGATAAACCATTCAATTTTTATACCACGAGTTCATTCATGATTATGCTGGAAACGTTATTTAATTAACTTGTTTGCCAAGACACTTATTATAGCGAAAGTTTAATAAATTCATTATATTTTGGAAACCTGATTTGTTATTTTTAGAAAACCCTTTTTGTGTAAAACCTTTGATTTCTTAACACATCTTATCAAATCATGCAGATTATCAACAATCCAAAAATCAACACTTAAAAACCATAAAGTCTAGAGAGTCCCAGAAATTACAAACTCCTAGAAGAAAGCAAAATCATAAATAAGACCATAAATTAATAACTTAAAGCAGTTTACGATCGAGTGGTCATCTCTGAGTCTCTACCACACCGATCCATCTAAGTCTGTGGATTACTTGGACAGAGTAGACAAACAGATGTGAGTTTTCATAAACTCGGTGTGTGACCCAACAGAATTAAGCATGCAAACATACAGAGTCATATATACAGTCAGATACAGATTCAGTTTTAGATAACAGACTTAGATAACAGATTCAGATTCAGATATGCAAAATCTTACCCCCATCCTCTACACACCAATTCTGACCATCTCATCACACCATGTGGGGTTAAAAACACCCACCCATCCCTGCACACCACATTGTGTCATTAAGACAAATAACAAAATATATGCAGCCAAGCTGCTAGAATATATATAGACGATTGACGCCAAACATAATACTTTCTCCTCATATACAAATCTCACCCCAAAAGAGATACAGAAAACAGGTACAAAAATACAGATTAAACATGCTCAACATGCTTATATACAGATAACAGAATATATAACACCCCTTACTCGGGTTCAACGTTGGAATAGGGTTACGAGGCATTATTGGACTTATAACTCAACAAACATACAATTCGAATAATAAATCCCCATCTAATTTAAAACCATTCACATTCAATCACATTGTCCCTAATACGAGCCTATGAGGCCCTAAACATGCTTTCGGAGTGGTTCGGGACTAAACCGATAACTCAAGAAATTTTTGGAAAACTTAGAAAATTTTTCAATGTATAAGGGTCATACGTCTGTGTGCCCCGACTGTGTGTCTCACACGGCCAAGAGACACGCCCATGTCTCAAGCCGTGTGGACATTTGAAATGGGATCACATGGTCGTGTCCCAGCCCGTGTCTGATCCCGTGTAACTCTCTGACTTGGCTCACACGACCAGACCACACACTCGTATGTCTAGCCCATATGCCCTAAGAAATAGCCACACACACCCGTGTCCAGGCCGTGTGCTAGGCCGTGCCAAATCTAGAGGGTATACTGACTTGTGCCACATGGCCAAGCTACACGCCTATGTGCTAGGCCGTGTGAAACTATTAACATGATTTTTGAATAATATCAGGGGACACACGGCTGTGTATCCTGGCCATGTGTCACACAAGGCTGAGACACACGCCCGTGTCTCTTTCCATGTAGACAAAATAGGCTATGTTTTGAGCCACATTCTCACTCAATTTAGGATACACTTGTGCCAACTCAAAACACATGTGACCATAACTTCAAATGGCATTAAAACTCATCTAAACCAAGTTTAATTCAGGCAATATCCATACCATCAATCATTAGATATACAAGCCTTAAAATTTTCCAATCAAATTCATACCTATTTCCTATTCTCAAAAAATTATTATGGTCAACTTCAATTATGCATCATTTTACCTAAAACCACAAATATGACAATCTCAATTTGCAACCAATTGCTATCTTCAATACTAAATTTCAACAAGGCATTCACAAGCAACTATAAACCATATCACAAAAGGGCTTTTATTCATATATACTTATACATACTGATAACCCATAAAAGTAACATATTTTAAACCCATGCTTAGCACTTTTTTGATGATTTATTATATAATTTAGTGAATTTGATGCTTCTAATCCTTTAATTTCATATTTTTATACTTAGGAGAGCATAGGGGAGCAAAAGGAGTAGAAAACGAGCCAAAATCAGATAAAATGAGCTATCTTTAGCAACTACACAGCCTGGGCACTTCTACACGGACTGGGTAAGCTCGGGCTGGCCACACGCCGATGTGTCAGCCCGTGTCGATTTTAAACCCTATTTCCTTAATACGTAGAAAAAGCTAATTTTTAAGGTTTTTGAGCATTATAAAGTTTATAAATACACCCTAGATAAAGACCTAAATGGACCATATAGAGAAGAATGAAGAAATTACTTGAAGAACACCGTCGGAATCAACTCAGAAGCAGGATCTCTTTCAAGATTGAAGATCTCTAGTCAACTTTTCTAGAAGTTTTTGGGTTTCTTTATGTTTTGTTGTTTTCCTAATTTTGAGATGTTTTCCTCCCGAAGTATGAACTAAATTCCCTAGATACTTAGGAAAGATGAAACTTATGATGGATTTTGTTGTTTAATTTCTGAATTACATGATAAATACTTGATCTCTTGATCTCAATTATGTGTACTTCTTCCTTTAATGTTTTCAGGATATTAATTCATAATTGATGTGCTTATTTCAGTAGAGCAAAAGTCTCTGTTTAAGAGTAGATCTGGCATAATTGAGTGGAGTTGCATGCAATCCTAGAAATAGAACAACCTAAATCTACCGGATTAGAGTCAAATATAATAGGGGAATCCATAGATCGAGTTTATGCGACAATAGTGGTTTTATTCAGAAAGAGATTTCAATTAATCAACCTAGAGTCAATTATTTTTACTCTCGAAAGAGATATTAATATAATTTAGGGATTTTTACGGATCAAGGCAAGTGAATAAATCGTTTAATTTAGATTTATAATAATAAGTGAAGTCTAGGTGGATTCTTTCCTGGGTATTGTCTCTCTTATTGGTTCATCCAAATATTTTCCTACTTTATTCTCTGTCGAGTCTTAATAATTAGTTTAATTAATTTTAGATTAAAAACAACCCTTTCAATTTATAGGTTAGATAATAAAAATATAATAACTACTAGTACTTTTAGTCCTCGTGGATACGATATTCTCGACTCACCATATCTATACTACTATTCGATAGGTGCGCTTTCCTTTGTCGTGATTTTAGTTAGTTAAGTGAATCATCATCAAGTGTTTTGGCACCGTTGCGGGGACTAAGATATTAAAAACACTAGATTTTTATTAATTTAGCCATTTTTACTTTTATTGCATTTTATTTTTGTTTTTAGTTTAATTTTTATTTTTCTAATTTTTCTTTTGTTTGCTTCTGGCAGGTTCTTTTAGTTTATGACTAGAAGAAACCCATCAGGACCTCTCGTATTTGACAGTGAAATTGAAAGTGCAACTCGTAGAAACCAAAAAAAAGTAAGGCAGAGTCGACAAAGTACAGTGGAAGAGCAAGAGGATGTGATAATTACTACTGAAGAAATGGCTGATAATCAGAATAATAGTTAGCTCTTGTGGTTGCTGCAAATCTAGCAAATTTGAATCCTGCTCCTTGTACTATGTATGATTATGCCAGACCTAATTTAACTGGGGCTAAATCGAGTATTGTTAGACCTGCTGTTGTTGCAAATAATTTTGAACTGAAACCTAACACTATTCAAATGATTCAACAGTTTGTTTAGTTTGATGGTTTGCAAGACGAAGACCCAAATACTCATTTGGCTAATTTTTGAAATTCTGCGACACTTTTAAAATTAACGGCATTTTTTACGATGCCATTCGCTTTCAGTTGTTTCCTTTCTCGTTAAGGAATAAGGCTAAACAGTGGTTAAACTCCCTGCCACGAGGTTCTATCACTACATGGGAGCAAATGACCGGAAAGTTCTTATTAAAATATTTTCCACCGGGTAAGATAGCCAAGCTGAGGAATAATATTTCTTCCTTCATACAAATGGATTTCGAGACACTATACGATACTTGAGAGAGGTATAAGGATTTATTGAGAAGGTGCCCTCGCCATGGGTTACCTTTACGGCTACAAGTTCAAACCTTCTACAACGGTTTGAACCCTTCAACTAGGCAATTAATCAATGCGGCCGCCGGTGGAACTCTGAATAATAAAACACCTGAAGTGGCTTATGAGTTTATAGAGGAAATGTCATTGAATAATTATCAGTGGCAAGTCATGAGAACGAAGCCGATGAAAGCAGCTGGTGTTTTTAACATAGATGCGGTCACCATGTTGTCGAATTAGGTAAAACTTTTGAGAAAAAAGATTGATAGTTTATATGGTTCTATGCTGGTACTTTCGATGATGCAATGCTACGCAAATGAAAGAGGGAACCATCTAGAACGTCGATCCTATAACCCTAGCACAGAAGACGAACAATTTAACTATATGGGTAATAATTATAAACCTTAGAATATTCCCTACAGTAACACTTATAATGCAGGTTGGATGAACCATCCCAATTTCTCTTGGGGTGGTCAAGGAAATTAGAGACCACAACCCCCTCCACTGAACCTTGAGGAGATGCTAACGAAGTTTATTTCGGTGTCAGAAACCTGTTTCCAAAACACTGAAACCACACTAAAAAATTAACAAGCGTCGATTCAAGGACTCGAGAACCAGATAGGACAGCTTGCTAAGATGATTTTAGAGATACCACAAGGTAGCTTGCCTAGCAGCACTGAAACTAACCCAAGAGAGCAACTTCATGCAATTATAGTTCGAGATGCAGAAGGGTTAGTGGAACCTAAACCAGAATTAAGGCAAGAAAGTGTGGTAAGTCAAGGTAGGGTTGAGTGAGCCACAGTATACAAAAACCGGTAAGTAAGGAGTATAAACCACGTATGCCATATCCAAATGTGACAAAGAAAGACCACACAAATGAACAATTCGGTAAATTCCTTAAACTTTTGAAAAAGTTACATATCAACTTACCATTTATTGAAGCTCTTTTCATAGATGCCAAATTCCGTTAAATTTTTAAAGGAGCTTTTAGCAAATAAGCAGAAGTTAGATGATTCATTGCACGTGGAGCTAACATGCTTTCATGGAAAAACCCTAGCCTTTCAACCAATTTGCAAATTAGTCCCCTCATTAGTTAGTTTAAGCTACAACGATTCCAAAAACATAAAAATCGAAAAAAATAAACATCATATTCACTTACATGCAAGGGAAATACTTGAACAAGAATTTTTTTCTCCTCTCTAATGGTGATTTTCGGTTGAACAAAGAATAAGGAAGAAGATGACATTCTTTCTTTTATTAATTTTTACGTTTAATTACCTAATTACCATTTTACCTTTACCTAACTTTAAAATTTACACAAATACTATGCCATGCACATCCACTGACTCAAATAGTGGTCTAAATACTCAATAAAGACATCCAATTAAAGTTCTATAGCTATTTAATACCTTTAGCTAGTATAACACAACTTTCACATTTTATGCGATTTAGTCCTTTTTCACAAATTAAGTATTCAAAGGATAAAATTTCTTAACGAAATTTTCACACAAATATACTATCATGCTGTAGACATTAACTTAATAATAAAATAAGTTTTTAGACCTCAGATTTTTTGTCCCGAAACCACTGTTTCGGTTTGACTAAAAACGAGCTGTTACAGAATAATCAGACATGCACAGTATTTTCATAAACAGAATAGAATATCAAACTATCAGATCCACAATGTTAGGGTTTGGTTAGCCCTTACCGACCCTACAATAGGCCCACAGGCGATTGGAGCGACCCGTACGACCCTACAAAAAGTTTCAGAATTATGGCCCCATAGGCCCGTATGGGCCCACATGCCCAAATTGGCCTTGCTAGTGTGGCCCACATACCCAACTTGGCCTGGCCCGTGTGGCCCACATAGCCATACTCAAGGCACCACACGGTCGTGTCTCACACACGACCAACCACATGGGTGCCCTTGTAGCTTCGACAGAATAATTTTTTAACTTTTACCGAAACTCGATTTTCTGTATTTTGGGTACACACCTGGTTCGATTTTTATGCTATTGCAAATACGAGCCCTCCAGAACCTAAAAATTGACATACCAACGCTCAAATTTAGTAACGTATTCGAAACTTTAACGAAAAATTCCATAAATGGAAACTCACAACATCCAACAACGTATTCGTATACTTACCGATAACGAAAATGAACCTCTAATGCACAAATCGCTGCAGGAACACCAACAGATTCTTGCCCTTCCCCTAATCTAAAGTAAACACTAAAACCCCCATTAAAACACTAGCCAAAAAAACATTAAAATCGAATCCACACAAGACTTATCGATCGAACGTACACAAATGTTGCACAAAAGGAGGCGAATTTGAAAAAAAAATCGAATAGGAGAGGGAGAGACGAAAATTAACAGAGGAGAAAAATGAATAGGAAATTTTGGAGAAGAAAACATCAAAAGTATTTTGGAAAGAAAATAAAATAAAATTGGATATGATAACTCCCCAAATCCCACTACGTCTCAACCACCTCAAAATTCTTATTCCTTCCGACCTCTATCAAATACCCGAAGTAAAAATTAACACCTACATTAACGCAGGGACTTGAGCACAGGACTTCCAACACACTAACACCCTTACCACTCAAACCAGTAGGCTCATTCTGATATTGATTAACGGACAATTCTATATAAGCCTACTGAACAAGGGTAAGGCTTGGATAAAAAAGAATAACAAAAATTAGCAAATGTAGGACTTGAACTCAGGACCTCAAACCCACACCCAGAACACTTGGTCACGGAAGCAGATACACACTTGTGTCAGATTTTACCAAAACATACATAAATTTATCAGGGTGTTACAACTCTACCCTCTAAAAGAAATTTTGACCTCAAAATTTACCTGATTAGAACAGATGAGGATACTGCTGACGCATCGAGTCCTCAAGTTCCCACGTGGCCTCCTCAGTGCCATGATTTCGCTATAGAACCTTTACTAATGGAATGGATTTCCTCTTCAGAACCTTAATATCACGATCTAAAATCTGAACCGACTCCTCCTCAAAAGTCAAATCTGGTCTAACCTCGATCTCCTCAACTTAGACAACGTGGGATGGGTCAGACCGATACCGCCTCAACATTGAGATCAGAAACACACCGTGGATATGGTCTAACTAAGGAGGTAGCTCCAACTGATAAGCAACCGGTCCCATACGCTTCAGAATCTGATACGGCTCAATGAACCTAGGGCTCAACTTGCCCTTACAACCGAATCTCAGAACTTCCTTCTATGGAGAAGCCTTAAGAAACACGAAGTCCCCTATAGAGTAATCAATATCACGTCTCTTCAGATCTGCATAAGATTTCTGTCTATCAGAAGATACCTTCAGATAATCCTGAATCAGTCTAATTTTATTCTCGGTCTCAGAAACCAACTTAGGACCCAAAACCCGATGTTTACCTAACTTAGTCCAACATAGCAGAGTACGACACTTACGACCATACAGAGCCTCGTAAGGTGCCATCTGGATGCTAGACTGAAAACTGTTTTTGTAGGTGAACTTAGCTAGCGGCAGATAATCCTCCTAACTACCTCAGAAATCTATCACACAACTCCGAAGTATATCCTCTAGTATCTGAATCACCCTCTCAGATTGACCATCGGTCTGAGGATGGAATGCAGTACTGAAGTCTAATCTCGAACCCAGAACCTCATGTAATTTCTTCCAGAACTGAAAAGTGAAGCGATGATCTCTATCAGAAATAATCAAAATAGGAACCCCATGCAGTCTTACAATCTCAGAGATGTAGAGCTTCACTAACTTCTACAGAGAATAGTCCGTCCAACCGGAATAAAGTGAGCAGACTTGGTCAATCGATTCATGATTATCCAAACAGAATCCTTCTTAGTGGGTGTCAAGGGCAAGCCACTAACGAAGTCCATCGTCACTCGTTCTCATTTCCATAAGGGAATTTTAACTGGCTGCAACAAACCCGATGGTAACTGATGCTCAGCCTTAACTTGCTGGTACATTAGACAATGAGCAACGAAATTTGTAACCTCACGCTTCAAAGCCGGCCACCAGTACAACTTACGAAGATCGCGATACATATTATTACCACTAGGATGCATAGCATAAGGGCTACCATGCGCCTCTCTCAGAATCAACTACCTCATATCAGAATCATTTGGCACACAGATCTGAGCTCGAAAATACATAACACCATTTTTATTTAGCCTAAAATCTGAAGTACTGCCACTCTCAATCTGACGGAACCGCAAACCTGATCAATCCCAGAGTCTCATCCACTAACTACTTATATCAAATCTGATCAATCCAAGTCGGCTCAACTTGCAACTCTCCTAATAGACTCCCATCATCAAACAGACTAAGCCGAGTGAACATCACTCTCAAATCTATCATCGCCCTATGACTTAGAGCATCGGCCACCACATTGGCCTTACCAGGATGATACTCTATCATGTAGTAATAATCTTTGAGCAGCTCAATCCATCAGCACTGCCTAAGACTCAACTCCTTTTGGGTAAGGGGATACTTGAGGCTCTTATAATCAGTGTAGATAATGTACCTCTCACCATAGAGATAGTGCCTCCAGATTTTCAACGCAAAAATCACCGCAGCCAATTCGAGATCATGCGTCAGATAGTTTCCATCATGTGCCTTAAGCTGACAGGACGCACTAGCCACAACTTTTCCATTTTGCATCAATACACATCCCAAACCAACATGCGATGCATCATTGTAGACCATAAACTCCTTATTGAAATCAGGCTGTATCAGAGTAGGAGCTTGAGTCAGAATAGACTTGAGCTTCTCGAAGCTCGCTTGTTGCGCATTAGTCCAAACAAAAGGAATACCCTTGCACATAAGTTTAGTCAAAGGTGCTGCAATTAGAGAAAACCCCTCGACAAACCGCTGATAATAACCCGTAAGACCTAGAAAACTATAGATTTTAGATACGTTCTTAGGCTATTTCCAATCAAGCATAGCCTCAATCTTCTTTGGATCAACACGAATCCACTCAGCAGAAACTACATGCCCCAGAAAAGTTACCTCTCGTAACCAAAACGCACACTTGCTCAACTTAGTTTAGAGTTGTTTTTCACAGAGAATCTAAAGTACTATTCTAAAATGTTCATCATGCTCATCCTTAGTCTTAGACTAAACCAGAATATCGTCAAAGAAAACCATGACGAACTGATCCAGATATGGCTGAAAGACTCGGTTCATTATATCTATGAATGCAGCTGGATCATTCGTCAGACCAAAAGGCATAACTAGGAGCTCGTAATGCCCATAACGAGTCCTAAATGTAGTCTTATAAATATCAACATCCTTAACCCTGAGCTGATGGTACCTAGAATGAAGATCAATCTTTGAAAACACTGAAGCCCTCGAAACTAATTAAACAAATTGTCAATCCTCGGAAGTGAGTACTTATTCTTCACAATCAGTTTTTTCAACTATCGATAATCAATGTACATTCTTATGGTCCCATTATTCTTCTTAAAAAACAGAACCTGTGCCCCCCACAGAGACACAATAGGACAAATAAACCCGCGATCCAAAAGCTCTTGAAGTTGAGCCTTAAGCTCAGTAAGCTCTTTCAGTGCCATACGGTATGGAGCAATAGACACTGAATCAATGTACATTCTCATGGTCTCATCATTCTTCTCAACTTCTTGATTCAGAGGTAAACCTAGTAACTCCTCAGAAAAGACATCTAGAAAATCCCTTACTGTTCTGATATCCCTGATAGAAGAGTCCTTATAAACAAAAACACTGACGTAAGCCAAATACGCCTCACATCCTTTTCGAACCAATTTTTCAGCCACTAGAGCGAAGATCACATTGGACAGATAATCTTGGTGTTCTCCAATCACAACCATCTCCATATCATCCTTAAAACAACCCTCTTAGACGCGCAGTCTAAGCTAACACGGTGCTCAACCAACCAGTCCATACCCAAAATTAAGCTGAACTCCCCAAATGGAAACTCTATTAGATTTTCCAAAAAAACAACCCCTTGAACTACTAACGGAACATCCCTATAAAGCTTATTAACCAAACAGAATACCCAACGGACTCAATAAAGTAGCCTCACTAGAAGTGCTCACAACAGAAATCCCCAGGTTTTTAGATACAGTACTAGCTACATAGAAGTGTGTAGAACCTATGTCTATCAGAGCAGTATCAGATACATAAAAAAAAGAACGTACACGTGATAATGTTCATAGCGTCTCTATCCTCTTGGTATCGAGCAGCATAAACCGGTGCAGGCTGCCTTATCTTTGTCTGATTAGCACCTCTACCCGGTGCTCTCTACCCACGAGCCCCACCATTACCACCTTTAGTCGGTCCACAGCCCCTAGGTGGATGATGAAATACCCTTTGAGGTTGTGCAGAACCTGATCTCGAAGCTTGCATTTGATCAGCCCGCTGTGGACACTCTTGAATCTGATGCTCCAAAGACCCGCACCTTAGACAATCCCCTATCCTTCTCCAACACTCGCCCGGATGGTGCCTACCATAATCACCACATAGCTAAATCCAGTAGGAGCAACAGGAGCCCCCACTCTAACAGGCCCATCAGGTTTGGCCTTTTTCTTAGGGCTCTGAATCCCTCTTATTCTTGCCTCTCTCGCGGTCCCTATTCTAGCACTCCACGCGCTTAGCCTCTTCGACAATATTTGCCTTATCAACCAAAACTGAAAACTGAAGCTCCCTCTGTGGAGCAATCAGAGCCCTAAGACTATCTCTTAGACTATCCTGAAAACAGACACATTTCTCATACTCAGATGCCACCATGCCTCAAGCGTGCGGCTCAACCTCAAAAACTTAGCCTCATACTCGACCACTGATCTATCACCTTGCATGAGATTCATGAACTCATTCCTACGATCATCCACATAGTTTGCTCCTACATACTTTCCTTAAAAAGAAGTCTTAAAGAAATCCCAATTCAAACGATCCGACTAAGTACCCTCATCAACCGTTAACTATTATTGATATGCCTCGTCGCGAAGCAAAGAGACTGCACCCTTAAGTTTCTGCTCAAGAGTACAGTCCAGATAATTCATAATCCTCTCGGTGGCCTCCAACCAATACTCGAACACAGTAGGGGCGACTCCAGTGACACCCATAAATAGCTCAGCATTGGACTGGATTTGTTCAGTTACTAACCCACGGCCCCCAGATCCAAAATAGGGTCTAGTGACCCTCTCCAAAATCCTCAACATGGCTTGGCACAATGCGTCGTCCCCAGCCGAACAGCTTTGAAACCCAGTCTTAGTAGCAGGCGTGTCTAAATTTGGCATATTGCCTAAAGAAGAAGACTCAGCTCGAACCTCCTACGGTCTTTACCAAGGCCACGAGTACCACGTCCTCGAGTTCTATGAGTGCTCATCGTAAATTTTTAAATTTTATCTACATTATAAAATTTTATGCATCAGTTCTAGTGTTTATTAACAGATATTTTATGCATAATTTATCAAAAGTTTATAAATGTTTTCAGAGGTTTCAGTCTCTAACTATTTCAATACAATTTCAAAAAGTACTATCTAAGCTTCAGAAATACTTACAGGATCGGCGTCGAAGATTGGTGTACCACATACTTTATCAAATTATTCACACTATTCGAAAACCAATTCTTTTGAAACAACATTTTGAAACCCAAAATTCACAGCCTGAGTTTTGTAACCTGGCTCTGATACCATTAAATGTAACACTCCAAACCTGACTAAACGTTATGGCCGAATCTGGTGATGTCATAAGGAATAGGTTTTGAAAATTGTGTTGACTTGATAAACCATTCAAATTTTAAACCACGAGTTTGTTCATGATTATATTGAAAATGTTATTTAATTAACTTGTTTGCCAAGACACTTATTACGATGGAAGTTTAATAAATTCATTATATTTTAGAAACCTGATTTGTTATTTTAAAAAAAACCCCTTTTGTGTAAAATCGTCAATTTTCTAGCACATCTTATCAAATCATGCAGATTATTAACAATCCAAAAATCAACAGTTAAAAACCATAAAGTCCAGAGAGTCCACACCGATCCACCTAAATCTGTGGATTACCTGGACAGAATAGACAAACAGATGTGAGTTTTCATAAACTCAGTGTGTAACCCAACATAATTAAGCATGCAAACATACAGAGTCATATATACAGTCAGATACAGATTCAGTTTCAGATAATAGATTCAGATTATGCAAAATCCTACCCCATCCTCTACACACCAACTCCGACCATTCCATCACACCATGTGGGGTTAAAAACACTCACCCATCCCTACACACCACATTGTGCCATTAAGAAAAATAACAGAATATATGCAGCCAAGCTGCCAGAATATATATAGGTGATTAACACCGAACAGAATACTTCCTCATCATATACAAATCCCACCCTAAAATAGATACAAAAAATAGGTACAGAAATACAAATTAAACATGCTCAACATGCTTATATACAGATAACAGAATAATCAGACATACACAACATTTTCATACTTAGAACAGAATATCAAACTATTATATCCATAATTTTAGGGTTTGGTTAGCCCTTATCGACCCTAAAGTAGGCCCACAGTCGATCGGAGCAACCCGTACGACCCTAGGGAAAGTTTCAAAATTATGGCCCCATATGCCCTTGTGGAATGCCCATGTGGGCCTACACGCCTGTGTGGAATGCTTGTGTGGGCTCACACGCCCAACTTGGCCTGGCCGTGTGGCCTACACGACCATACTCAAGCCACCACATGGTTGTGTCTTGCACACGGCCATGCCTACATCGATCACACGGTCGTGTCTCACACACGGCCAACCACACGGGTGACACACGCCCGTCTGGCATCGACAGAATAGTTTTTCAGCTTTTGTTGAAACTCGATACGTTTCGAGTACACACCTGGTTCGGTTTTTATGCTATTGCAAACACGAGCCCTCCAGAACCTAAAAATTGACATACCAACGCTCAAATTTAGTAACGCATTCAAAAATTTAACAGAAAAATTCCACAAACGGAAACTCACAACATCCAACAACGCATTCGTATACTCACTCGTAACGAAAAGGAACCCCTAATGCTCAAATTACTGCAGGAGCCCCAACGGATTCTTGCCCTTCCCCTAATCGAAAGTAAACACCAAAACCCCCATTAAAACACTAGCCACGAAACATTAAAATCAAATCCACACAGGACTTACAGATCGAACGTACACAAATGTTGCACAAAAGGATTTCCGGTCCTTCCAACCTCTATCAGATATCCAAAGTAAAAATTAACATCTACGCTCACGCGGGGACTCGAACCCAAGACCTCCAACACACTAACTCTCTTACCACTCGAACCAGCAGGCTCATTCTGATATAGATTAACGGACAATTCTATATAAGCCCACTGAACAAGGGTAAGGCTTGGATAAAAAAGAATAACAAAATTTAGCAAAAGTGGGACTTGAACTCAAGACCTCAAACCCCCACCCAGAACACTTAGCCACTGAAGTATATACACATTTGTGTCAAATTTTTTCAAAACATACATAAATTTATCAGAGCGTTACAGGTTTAATTGACACTCCTCATGATCAATTTTGATCTGATTCACCTAGATCTGGTTCTTCAACAGTAATTACATATAATTTAACATTTAGTAACAAAGGTTTGGCAAGATTATCAAAGATTTGGCAAGATTTGAACAAGATTGATTAATTGAACCTAAAGATTAACGTTGGATATTCGTATAACATAATTACGATATTTAATAACTGAAACGAAGCATATTTACTAATTCATTTGACAAAAATATTGAATGTTACTGATGACGATTCTAAATGCCGATAGAAATTGAACGAACTTGGAATGATTCGATAGGGAAAGAAAAAGAATCAATAGTCCAAAGATTTAAAAATATGGTACAAGAATCAGAGAAAAGAAAAGAGAAAGAAGATGGAAAGGATAATTCCATTAGGATTTTGAAAAGGGAAAAGTGAAAACCGAAATAGGAAAAATTGATTAAATACCTAGGGTTTGTAAACCCTAAAGGCGGCACAAGCAAATTTCCCCTAGGATTGTCGAAAATCAAAGAAGAAAAATAAATGAGAGGAAGAGGGCTTAAGCTTGGGTCTTTAAGGAGAGGACACTGACTCTTAACCATTAAGCTTATGAATAATTTCTTGTTTAATCTTAATTCTTAACTATATATTTCGGAGTGTGACAATTGGTCAGATCAATTAGATCGGGGCCAGTAGTGGTACCAATTCAAATAAGGGCATTGAATCGATTGACCCGAGAGTCAGTACCAACCAATTGAACCAGCCAAAAAATTGGTTGAACTGGGTGGTTAACCTAGATTTTTAAAATTTTTTTAATGATTTATTTAATCGAATTAGTGGTTTGATTGATTCGACTATTGGTCCAGTTTTGAAAACCTTGCCAGAAACCTTAATCGTTGCTTCTTTTGGTGAATCACCGCCAATAAATGTTGAGTGACCAGTTTAATCAATTTCTTTAATGATGATTACCAGATTAACAAAAATGGGATAACCAAAATAAAAATGACTTAATTTTAAGCTAACATGATAGTTTACCGTAAAAACAAATATGATGAGAAAAGACACAAATTTGAGAACAATTTTAACACGATTAATTAGCTTTGACAACTTATGGTACATAACTTATGGTACATAACTATAAAACATGAGACAAAATAAAAAATTAATTAGAATACAATATAAAAAATAATATAAATATAACACAAATATATCCACATGTAAAAATGTAATTGGAATAACTTATAAATTTTCAATTTTATATAAATATATAATACATTATCAATTATTAATTAAAAATATAAATAAATATAAATGCATTTCTCACAAATTTTTTGTCAAGTTTCTTTTCCTTTTTCTTTTCCATCCTTCTTTTTTCTCAATTCTCCTTCACATCCTAATTTATGTCTAGGATTACTTGTCCACTAAAACACCCATCGCCAATTGAAATTGACAAACATCAGCTTGGGAGCTTGTTTTTCTTGGCAACATTTAAAAGCTGAATTAATTATCCATAATCTTTGGGTTTCTTTTAGTATTTCATATTCATCCATAAACTTTTATATTTGAAAAAAGAAACACAATTCATTTTATTTGAATAAATTTTGTTGTGTGTGAAAATAAAAATATGATTTAATAATTTGATTTTTTTTTTTTAAAAAATTGAGTGCAAAAATTAATTTTAAAGGCATTAAGTTATATTAGATTATAGCACATCTGAAAAAAAAATTAAATATAACATATATTTATAAAAAGGTTTGTATAAAAATTAAATGTGGCTCTGGTTGTAAAGTTAAGGCTTTAAAATTTATCATAAGCGAATGCACAGTGGTCTACTTATATTTTTGAGAGGACCATAGTGTAAATTTATAAAGGACCAAACTGAAAAATTTTAAACTTTGGGGGGCCATAGCCCCCTTGGGCCTCAACGTGGCTCCGCCACTGTGTATGCATGTGGGCATGATGTCTTTAGAATACAAGTATGCATTTGAATATAACATATAATACATAATTACAATGTAAGATTTGAACATAATTAATAATAACACATCCAATATGTATAATATTAAATTGGAAAATAAAATAAAACATAAGGTGTTCTCATCAATATTGAGCTAGCGTCTAGTTGACTTGTGACATCAACTCAATTAACAACGTTATCATTATATGCATTTGATGGAGGTAATAAAGAATGCATAATAAAATTAAATTTTAAATATTATATTAAAATAAAATTTTAGTTTTGTGGTAATATTAATTTTTTATTGTTTTAAATAACATAAGTTCAAATTCCAATATATGTAAATTTTTTATTGGTTTTTTTTAAAAATAAAAGGTCTAAAGTACCCTCAAATAATATAACTTAATTTAATTATAGAAAGGCAGTTTTGTAATTTTCCTAATCGAGTTGGTGCCTAGTTTACTAGTGACACTAACTCAGTTAGGGGTTTTATAAAAATATAGATAGATATACGAGGTAGTAAAGTGTATATAATAAAATTAAATTAAAATAAGGCATTGGTTGATTGGTAAACTTAAGGCTTTATCGATACTCTTGGTGTGGGTTTAAGTCCAATCTCATGCAAAAAAAAAAAAAAATATATATATATATATATATATATTTTTTTAAATAAAAAGATTAAAATACCTTCAAACAATATAAATTATTTTAATTAAAAAAGATATTTCCATAATTTTCGTAACTAAGTTGGTACCTAGTTGACTTATGACACTAACTCCGTCACGATTTAAATAATAGTATAGATATACAATTGATATAGGCAATAAAGTGTGCATAATAAAATTAATTTTTTTTAAAAAAAAACTAAAATAAAGCTTTATTTGAGTGGTAAATTAAAGGTTTTTATTAATGTAAATAATGTGGATTCAAATTCTATTATATGCATATTTTTGTTATTTTTTAAGTAAAATACTAAAATACCCTCGAATAATATAACTTGTTTTAATTATGAAAGGACATTTTCATAATTTTTCTAACCAAGTTAGTGCCCGGTTGGCTCGTGACACCATCTCTGTCAAGGCTTAAATAATAATATAGAAGTATAGCTATACAATTGATAGAGGTAAAAAAGTGTGCATAAAAAAATTAATATATTTTGAAATATCAAAATAAAGCTTTAGTTTAAATTCCATTATTTTTATTAATGCAAATGATGTTCTTGTTTTGTAGTTTGTCAGGATGTTTTGCCTATGGTGAAAAGTTGCAGTGATATGCGTCTGTTTTTATGATTGTACCAATTCCTCTGTATTTCATTGCGTTTCGTACTATTTATAAGGGTTTATTTTGAGTGTAACATCTTTGTATGGTGCAACTATGTATGTCTTCTTTCTTGAATTTCAATTTTTAGTAAACATTATACTGCTCACCATAAAAAAAAAAAATTTAGAATTACAAAAGATTCAATTATTCAAGTTTGAGTTGCATTTATAGACATGTGATGATGAGAATTCATGAACATAAGGTATGGTTTGAGCCCTTTTGCCATATGCATTTATGTTGCAGATGTTCAAACATGGAATAATTCAACCTGCCTTTGTGTATTCTTAATTTTGTGCCAAACCTATATATCTATCGACAAATTTAAGAGTAATATTTACAATAGCATTGCAGAGTAACATATTTAAGATTCGATTACACTGTCAAAAGATTTCAGCAACGATGAGATTAATCCAATTACAGGAATTGATATCCTAAATGGCTTTTAGGTAGCTTCATTGACCGTACAAACTAGTTAAAATTTCCAGCATTCGTGTCTTTGTTTTCCCTCAAGTAAACGTAGTCAATACTGCAAATGGTGTGGAAGTTTTGTACATTGTGGCGCAAATGTCCGAAATTTCCACATTGCTTGTAAATTAAGATTGGGTGAGAGAGATAGGAGGAAGCAACAGCAAGTGTGAAATGAATAGACAATTGATAGTCTTAGTCTTTTTTTGTCAAGTTAAAGTATAGTCAGTAGACAATTGATAGTCTTAGTCTTTAGTGTTTTTTTGTCGAGTTAAAGTGTAGTCAATAGACAATTGATAGTCTTAGTCTTAGTCTTTTTTTTCCAAGTTTGAGACAATACCTAAGGAAAAATCTACCTAGACTTTACTTATTATTTGACTCTGAATCGGACGATTTATTCATTTGACTTGATCCGTAGAAATCGCTAAGTTATATTATTATCTCTCTCGAGACTAACAACGTCTAACCCTAGGTTGAATAATTGAAATCTCTTTCTAATTAACTCCCTAGAATTGCATTAACTCGATCTATGGATTCCCTTATTAGGAGTAGTCAATAGACAATCGATAGTCTTAGTCTTAAGTCCTTTTTTTTGTGGCGTTAAAGTATAGTCAATAGACTATTGATAGTCAAATTTGTAGCAGTCTTCTTCCTCTTTATTCTTTTGTGTGGAAGATAATTTGGGACAAAACTTGACGTGTTATAGAGAAGAAGACTTTGTAATCTCATGAATGTTAATTGTTTTACTTCTTTGGGGAGTTCAAATAAAATACAAAATTTTGATAAAAAAAGGTCATCAATTTTATGAATGAAAAATATATGATAAAAAGGAAGTAGTTGTTGATTACTAACAACATGATGATTATGGAAATATAAAAATTCCCATATATGTGTTGAATTTTGCATAATGTAAATGTCTCGCATTGCATGTGAATTCTATAATAGGATCAAACTTTACGTGTTATAGTCCTTTAAACTGAGTTAATGAAAAGTAACTATTCCCATCAAAATTAGTTATACTCTTAATTTATAACAAAGGAAAGAGTAATTTGAGTTTAACTCAAAGATTAATATGTCACCAATGGACAATGGTGTGGCGCTACCATGTCAGTGATTATTGATCACATGGCATTGTCACGTCAACAAACAGTGTCGGTGTGGTATCTGTTAATAGCCACGTAGGTGTTGCCATTAACTACTAATAGTCAACATGAGCCACGTAGGTACTAGTTTTGTTAGTTAAAAGATGGTTAACTTTTTCATCATTTTTTTTATAAGATGTGAATTCTCTCTCTTCTGCATGTTTTATTATTTTTTATAAGATGTGACATTATATGTATGTTTTGGGATTATGTATGTGCATGAATATATTTTATTATTTTATTATATATATGATATAGTAATTTTTGTCAAAGTTGTGGCTTTTAGAAATTAGATTAGATGTAAATTTAAGTTTAGTTAATTTTTGTAACCAATTTTTTCAATGAATCCCAAAGAATTGAGATACATCCAAATACCGGTACGCCAAATATCACCTTAATAAATATATAAAAAATAATATGAAAAATATTTTAATGTCTTTCTTTTTAAATATTAATTTATTATACGCATTTAACATATTCTCTAACTGAAGTTAACTCTAATTTATTTATTTAAAAATAAAATAATTAATTAATTAAAAGGAATTTTTGAAAAACATTGAAATCTTTTATTATTTATATTAACTGATTACTTTAATAAAGACTAGGCAAATGCCTGCATTTTGTTGAGAATATTATATCAAATTTAAAATAATACTTTAAAATATGGAATTAACATTTTTTTAATTTTTAATATTTTTAAATTATTAAGTAATTTATTGATAATTTGTCTTAATATAATTTTTTAATTGTTTTATCAAATACAAACCCTATTTTGATATGGTGAATTAGCCTCCATATTGTTGGAAACACTATTAATATGTATCTTCCTCATAATATGAAAAGTTAATTAAAACATAATAGAAAATTTATATAGAAACAACACTGTGTAACCATTTTTAGCATGTTCAATTTTACATAATATATATTTTTTAATAAAATTATGATAAAAGCAATAGTAAATTATCTTGTTAGTCACAACACAAAAAAATTATTAATTTAATCATTATTGTTAAAAGAATTGACCAAATTGCTCACTCCATTAAATTTAATGGAATGTTCTTATTTCCTTTTTTTTTTTATTTCTTTAATTTCTCTTCAACTTTTCTTCTTCTTCTTCTTTTTTTTTTTTTTTTTTCATCTTCTTCCTTCTAATTCAAAAGTCAAGGTTGTTTGAATCGGACTGAATCGGCTAGTGTAACCCCCCTAACCCGACCTAGATGTTACAGCTGGATTCTGAAGGCTACATTAGCCACCAAAATGGCCTAGTAAAATTATCGGAGTTTTAAAACAATCCCCTTTAAAACATTTGTTTACCTTTGAAGAAAAACTTAGCGTATTTTCTCTTTTTCACTAACACTACGTGTTTCGAAAACCAATTGATTTTAACATTTTCCTTGTAACAATGACTATTTTAAAAACTTAATTGATTTCCAATTTATCTACTTTTAAATAACTCATTTACATAACATCGTAGCGGAAAAGTGATATTCAACATAGTTTTAATGAAAAACCAAAATTTCATGCATAACTAAATCAAAATTCATGTCTTAATAGCATAAATTCAATTTAAACGTCATGCATGTCAAATAAACCCCAATTTAAAAATCTCATGCCACAGTTCATGTAAAACATTATAGTTTCTAAATAACAATAATTATAATATTATGTCTAAAATATTTTTACGAAAATAATCTGAGACAAGTTGTCTGAATAAGAATATTGAAATAAGAGGGGTGAGCTTAAAGAGCTCAATGTGAATCTAAACACAAGAAAATCAGTGCAAAACAGCAGACATAGCATACAAAATATAAGTTTTCAAATCAACACATCAACATAGAATTTCAAAATTTTCAGTTTGCTTGAATATGCTCATGAATGGCAATGCAATTTCAGTTTATCAAAAAAGATCCTACCCACTTCACTACACAACACAGTAAGAGTTCCTCAAAACTTATCTATCCCTACACACCTCATTATGGATAAACCATCAGTAATTTGTAAATAAACTGTCAGTAAAAATTGTGGGTAAACCACCATTGTTTTCAGATAAAAAGTTTGCAGATAAACTGCCAGTAAGTTGTGGATGAACAACCAATGTTTGCAAATTATTAAACTGCCAATACTTTCTTTGTTCATATCGCCCCACCCCATGCTTGGGGTAATTTCATAAAAATGTCAAAAAGGGCTTAATTACATAAAATGAGGTAATTTTACTGTTTGAATTAGTTAATTGAATGAAAACATTATTTTAAAATCAAGAACGTGTGGTAAGTTCTTTCGGTTTAATTTTAGTACATTTATAAATGCATTATATGAACCTAATTGCAGACTGTTGGATTTTATTGATATGTGTAATTGAAAATGGAAATAATGAATTAAAATAACGTTGATCGCTGATTGAAATACTCTGAGCCATTACTGCAAATCAATCATGTAAGTTCGCATGTTTATTTATAGTTCTAATGATTTTTATATTATTTTTAATATAATTTTCTTAAATGTTATATTGTATAAAGTATAATCTTGAAAAAAGAAAAATGGAATACTGAATATACTAAACGTGCTCAAAAGAACATTGCCTACTGATTATACTGAAAGTTGCTCAAACGAGCGATATCCTCTGATTATACTGAATGGGCTCAAATGAGCAATGTCTATTGATTACACTGAATGTACTCGAACGAGCAATATCTACTGAATCTACTGAACGTGCTCGAAAGAGCAATGTCTACTGATTATTTTTGGATGCAGCACTGAATAATTTGAATTTTTTTAGGTGCAACCGTTGATATTGACTACACTATTTTTTTTGTTAGAAGTAGGTTTTTTTTTTGTCAAGTCATTGATGTTGGCTGCACTCATTTAATAGTTTGACTCTTGGCTGCACTAGGCTTACCACCTGACCCAATTTGACCATTCAGGTCATGAACTTGATATATATATATATATATATATATATATATATTTTTTTTCATTTATTTTTTTAGTTTCTCATTTCAAGCATTTTTTTTCTTTTTAATCTCATCCCACTTTTTTTTCTCATTTCCAACTTCATTTTCATTTTTTTTTAAAATTTTCATTAAAAAAAAAATGCCCTAATGCAACCAAATCAATGGCATGACCAAAATAAAAATTAAATGGGTGTAGCCAACATCAATGGCTTAACTAAAAAAAACAAAAACAAAAACTTCTTTTGATAAAAAAAACGTGATGCAACCAACATCAACAGTTGCACCAAAAAATATTCAAATTATTCGGTGCCGCCAATGATAACAGCTACACCTATTAAATTTCTTTTTTGTTATTTCAAAAATCATAATACATATATTTTTATTGGTGTATGAAATACATGTACTGATGCAGCCAAGGGTAACGACTGCACCAAAGGTTACTATTCAAAACAGGTCATTTACGTACTTAATTTCAAAACTAAGTCATTTTCCTAAATAATAAATAGTTTAACATCATTTTTTTGTAAAAAACCCGCCAAGGTAATATAATCTAGTATTGCATCTATACAAGTTAATTTCAACGAGCTGTTGGATATATGTATTTTAATCATTTTTTAAGTTGAGTGACCAAAACACATATTTATTAATAATTTAGTAATTTTGGGTGTAATTTATTCCTTTTTTATTAATATAAAGATAAATTTGGTATGTTTTTAATTTGATTAATCTATATTATTATTTAAGTGTATGAGACACTTTTTTTATCGATTTACTTCTTTTTCATATGAGTATAGGATCATGATTTCATGCTCTTTGTTTTATGATATAATGCCTAAAATTACTGGTAGCCCTTCCCCAACCCTTAAATAAGAGGATAATGCGCTTTAACGCACTCGAACCCACGTTTTTCTGCACTAATAATAATACCAATACTAATTGAACTAAAACTCGTGTATGAGATGCTTAAAGAAATTATTAAAATAATATTACATATTTTAAATAAATTATATTATTATAAGGATATTTTTATTTTATTTTTATTTAAAAAAGATTACAAAGATTAAGATTTAAATTTATACAGTCAACATCTAAATTTAAACTTAATAAAAATAAAAATAAAAAATGTTTTGAAGTAATTTTAACTTTAATAAAAAATTTAAAAAATATAATGATTCAGTAACTAATGTACCATATTGACTCCATTAAAAGATTAAAATTTTTTTTAACTATGAGTGGTTTAATTAAGGGAAAAAAACCCTAGAGCCACCATGGACTAGTTAGCATAAAGTACTTGGTTATTTTTGGTTATCTTTTATGTCTCCACTCCAGTGATCTTACCACTTTCACTCAAATGTCAAACCCATTACTGATACATTTAGATGGAGATTATGGAAGACCATATGCAACAACTATACTTCTGTGGTCATCCCCTCTTCCTCAACCACCTGAGCAGTTTAAGCAAAGAAACTTGTTGCTCGGCTTGTGGGGATCCATTGTTCTCTACCCAAACCTCTAAGCCTCCGCCTCTGTCTCTGTCTCTGTCTCCGTCTCTGTGTCCGTCTCCGCCTCCGTCTCCGTCTCCGCCTCCGTCTCCGCCTCCTCGGTCTCCGTCTCCGCCTCCGTCTCCGACTCCTCGGTCTCCGTCTCCTCCTCCGTCTCCGTCTCCGCGGTCTCCGTCTCCGCCTCCGCCTCCGCTATCATTTGCTCCTTCCCCCGGTGGTGATGCGTGCGATTATTTTTTTCCTCCACCCCCTCCCCTCCCGCCGTCTTTTGATCCTTCCTCCTTTAGTTCCGAGAAACGTGATGAGTCGTATCCCCTGCGGTCTTCTGATCGTTCTACCTTTAGTTGTGAGGAATGCGATCAGTTTCATCTCCATGGAAGATGTGCAAGGGCGCCTCTAGAATTTTCCCATCACCCTCTTCATTGGGAACACCCTTTTCTTGTTCTTCAAGCAGGTTCGGGTGGTTCTTCTTGTGTTTTATGCCAGGAATTGGGTAAGAATTTCATCTACCGATGCCCTTCTTGTGATTTTACCCTTGATTTCAAATGTGCTTTATTGTCCCATGCTCAAAAGTTCCTTGAATTCAAATATATCCTCCACCTCCATCCATTGCTCTTCATTGAAGACCATAAAGATGAACTCAAAAAATTTGTTTGCTCCACATGTGAGGAACCTTTGCTAGATTCTATATATGTTTGCATTGATTGCAGATTTCATATTCATAAGAAATGTGCTTCAATTACCCACTGAAATTAATCATCCATGTCATCGTTTACACCCTTTGAAACTTGAGTCTCATAATAATTCAGTATTTTGTAAGCTTTGTCAAGCTAAACATTCTGGACACTTTTATTGTTGTCCTCCTTGCAATTTGGACATTCATATCCAATGTGTTTGGCCCCACCCTATAATTGAAAATAGAAATCGCCATGAACACCCATTCAACTTGTTTTGGAGGCAAGGATCGTTCATTTGTGATGCATGTGGTTCAGAGGGGAACAATCTTTGCAATATATGTTCTATATGTCACCTCCAAGTTCATAAGAAGTGCACTTCTTTGCCGTGCATCATCAAAATCTCACGGCACAATCACTTTGTTTTCCACAAGTATGTGAAGCAAGAAGCAAAGATTGAAAAGCAAGAGTGTATGATTTGTCATCATGATGTGAAAATGGAGTATGGGTGTTATTGTTGTTTGAAGGATGATTGCAGTAACTTTGTTCATGTGAATTGTGCTACCGAGGATTCCAATTTGTACTACATTGTTGATTCTGAAAATCCAGACGAGTTGGTTGAGAAACCTATAGAATTCCGCAATCACTTGTGTCATTGAGGTGAACGAACACGGAGATGCTACCAAGATAGAACATGTCAGTCATGAACATTGCTTAGTTCTAGGAGACATGATCGAGGATGATGTTGACAAACATTGTGATGGATGTACACGCTCGATCTTGGGTTCATTTTACTCTTGTTTGCAATGCAACTTCTTTCTCCATAAATCTTGTGCCGACATACCTATGAAGAGGCATCATTAGTTTGACATACACTTGCTAAACCTTGAAACCAATTGTATTGTCAATGTGATATTTGTCTTTGACAATGCCGTGGTTTTGTCTACAACTGCGATGAATGTGAGTTCTCATTTTTGTCTTAAATGTGCTATGATTCCTGATACTCTCGATTACCTGAGCCATGAACATCCTCCTTTCTGGGATTCCAAATACAAAGGGAAATGCAATGGTTGTGGTTTAGGGGTTTATGATGGATACAGATGTAAGAGTTGCCCGTATGCTGTGCATTTCGAATGCATTACACTTCCGAACGTGGTGCGGCATAAGTGTGATAAACACTTCCTGAAACTTACTTATCGTGATGAAAGCAATTACCCAGAGCAGCACTATTGTGATATTTGTTAAGGACGAAGAGATCCGAATAAATGGTTTTATTGTTGCTCGATTTGTGATACTTGGGTTCATCGGGGATGTGTTCTCGGGAAATATCCATTCATCAAGGCTGGGAAGATGTACAGGTCCGAGGGTCACTCACACCCCCTCACATTTGTTAGAAAGAAGTACCATTACCTGGAATGTGCTATATGTGGTGAGTTTTGTGAAGATTTAGCTCGAGTGTGATACATGCAGCTATATTGTCCATTGGAATTGTATATCTCCATTTTTTTCTTTAAATTTTGTAAGTTTGTTTGGACATCACAATGTTGATCAACCGTAAGAATTATCGTAGAGCATAGAACTCTGCCATTAGTGGCATTTATTGTGCTGTACAAACTGAAAATTATGTGATAGTTTTTAGTTTGATGGGTGTTGCTAATACTAGTGCAGTTTCATGATTTTTGCTAAGTTTTATATGCACTAGATTATTCCCCGGTTAGAAAATATTTATTAATTATTTAGATCTTTAGCAAGGTATTTTTTGTCGTTCATCATGAAAAGTTAGAAAATATCACCCAATTATTCGAACTTTTTTATTATTATGACTATTTAAAATTAATATAATAACAAATTTATCTCATGACATTTAGATATCATGTTAATTTGATATTGATTCTAAAAATTTAACATTGATTCTAAAAAATTAGCATTCAACATTTGTAGATTGTGTAATTTGATCTTAATTTAAAAAAAAAAAAAGTTAACTAAAATTAAAAAAAAAAAAAAACTAAAATTTTTTAATTGGCACCATCCTTCGAGTCTTTCTTCTCAAGTTTATCACTAAAAAATGGTATCTTTTCTACATTCCTCACTCTGCTTTTAGTTCCCTTGGTCTCCTTCACAAAGAAAATTTTATTTAAATAAAAAAAGCCATTTTCTTCAACGTCTCATACTTTCTAAAGGCTGGACCTTTTAACATGTCTCAGCCGTTAACAGGACAACTCCTTTAAGATCTTGCTCTTTGTCAAAATCTATGAAACATTTACTTGCAAGGGAACCGTCTTTGGGTGAGGCCAAATCTTGCTGGTAACAGTTTTACCGCATGTAGCAAATTTCATCAGCCTCTCAATATATCTTACGAACCTCACAGTTTATTGATAGAGAGTTAAATATGTGTTTCTTAATAAAATCAATGACACTGCAAACTTGAGGATAGTTTGCGAACCTCAACTCGGTGAACTTTGGAAAGAAACACATTCACTTAGACTATATGAAGACCACTTGGAGGTCTAAGGTAATTGATTGCTAGTTACCTTAAAACGTCTCATCCTAGGATGTAGCATCACCATCATTGCCAAGAATATAAGATCAAACTTCAATGTTCATGACCTTAAGATACGTATCCAAATTTGTTCCCTACTACAAAAGAGTCATGTAAACAACTCACAAGGACTAACGTAGATACTCCTTCGGGGTTTTCCTAACTCTCCCCGAAACTTAAATCTTTCCTAGCTTTCACCACACCACACCCTCATTCATTCAACCTTCATTTTCCTCCCTTGTTCATCTTACTAGTTAACAATTGGTGTGGTGAATGTGTACGAGCATGACGAATCTAGGTGTCATTGGTCCTCCCAACATCCAGTTTGATCCCACCCATGACCATATTATAGACCCCATAGGTTGTACCTTAGGAGAAACGCAGATAAAGCTAGAACAACCCAACATCCAAACCTCTTAGATGAAAATTAGCATACCAACAATTCTATCAGTACCCCCATGGTATTACAATCCTAATAATCAACATCACACCAAAGCATCACCAACCGACCAAGAATCTCAGCATCATTAGTTCGGTGGTCAACAACATCTGAACATACAAGAGAGAATAAGAGCTATGGAGGAGCAAATTAACTCTTAGCAAAAAAGATACGAAGAGCATCAAAAGTTTATCCAAGAGCAAATGGATAGACAAAGGCAAGTAGATAAAAGAAATGAAAGAAACGTAAAGCTTATCGATGAGTTAAAAGCAGACATGAGGAATTGCGATCAAAACCCAAGGCGGGTAGGGGATGAATCTACCCATTCCAATTGCTATCATCAACATGCAAACCAAGGTAATGAAAATGTGGTAGATGATGTTGATATGGATGATGGTTATTGTTATAAACATCACAACTCAATTTGGTTTTCAAATTTTTTTAAACTTCCGCTGTAATTGAAAATTGTTTTTTTAATCGAATTTTTCTAACAATTAGTATCAGAGTCTGATCGTGCTATGTTCATAGCATAAACCAATACTGAATTCTCTCTCTTCTTCAAGTTTGATTATTTTTTTATAAGACGTGACATTCTTTGATTATATGTATGTTTTGGGATTATGTATGTGCATGAATATATTTTATTATTTTATTATAAATATGATATAATAATTTTTGCCAAAGTTGTGGTTTTTAGAAATTAGATTAGATGTAAATTTAGGTTTTGTTAATTTTTGTAACCAATTTTTTCAATGAATCTCAAAGATTTGAGATACATCCAAATACTGATACGCCAAATATCACATTAATAAATATATAAAAGTTGATATTAAAAATATTTTAATGTGTTTCTTTTTAAAAATTTATTATACGCATTTAACATATTCTCTAACTCAAGTTAACTCTATTTAATTTATTTAAAAAATAAAATAATTAATTAATTAAAAGGAATTTTTGAAAAACATTGAAATCTTTTATTATTTATATTAACTGATTACTTTAATAAAGACTAGGCAAATGCCTGCATTTTGTTGAGAATATTATATCAAATTTAAAATAATACTTTAAAATATGGAATTAACATTTTTTTAATTTTTAATATTTTTAAATTATTAAGTAATTTATTGATAATTTGTCTTAATATAAAATTTTTTAATTTTTTTTATCAAATACAAACCCTATTTTGATATGGTGAATTAGCCTCCATATTGCTGGACACACTATTAATATTTATCTTCATCATAATATGAAAAATTAATTAAAACATCATAGAAAATTTATATAGAAATAACACTGTGTAACCATTTTTAGCATGTTCAATTTTACATAATATATATTTTTTAATAAAATTATGATAAAAGCAATGGTAAATTATCTCGTTAGTTACTTTAAAATTAGGTTGTTCTTATTTTGATCAACACAAAAAAATTGTTAATTTGATCATTATTGTTAAAAAAATTGACTAAATTGGTCACTCCATTAAATTTAATGGAATGCTCTTATTTCCTTTTTTATTTCTTTAATTTCTCTTCAACATTTTTTTTTAATCTTCTTCCTTCTAATTCAAAAGTCAAGGTTGTTTGAATCGGACTGAATCGGCTAGTGTAACCTCCCTAACCTGACCTAGACGTTATGGCTGGATTCTGAAAGCTACATTAGCCACTAAAATGGCCTAGTAAAATTATTGGAGTTTTAAAACAGTCCTCTTTAAAACATTTGTTTACCTTTGAAGAAAACCTTAGCGTATTTTCTCTTTTTCACTAACACTACGCGTTTCGAAAACCAACTAATTTAACATTTTCCTTGTAATGATGACTATTTTTGAAAACTTAATTGGTTTTTCAATTTATCTACTTTTAAAAAACTCACTTACATAACATAGCAACGGAAAAGTGATATATTCAACATAGTTTTAATGAAAAATCAAAATTTCATGCATAATTAAATAAAAAATCATGTCTTAATAGCCTAAATTCAATTTAAACATCATGCATGTCAAATAAACCCCAAATTAAAAATCTCATGCCACAGTTCATATAAAACATACAGTTTCCAAATAACAATAATTATAATATTATGTCTAAAATACTTTTACTAAAATAATTTGAGACAAGCCCTCTGAATGTCGAGTTCGTCCTAACCTTGCAGGTTACCTAAGAATATTGAAATAAGAGGGGTGAGCTTAAAGAGCTCAGTGTGAGTCTAAACACAAAAAAATTAGTGCAAAACAGTAGACATAGCATACAAAATATAAGTTTTTTAGATCAAGACATCAATATAGCATTTCAAAATTTTCAGTTTTCTTGAATATGCTCATGAATGACAATGCAATTTTAGTTTATCAAAAAAGATTCTACCCACTTCACTACACAGCACAGTAAGAGTTCCTCAAAACTTATACATCCCTACACACCTCATTATGGATAAACCATCAGTAATTTGCAAATAAACTGTCAGTAAAAATTATGGGTAAACCACCATTATTTTCAGATAAAAAGTTTGCAGATAAACTACCAGTAAGTTGTGGATGAACAACTAGTGTTTGCATATTATTAAACTGCCAGTACTTCCTTCGTTCATATCGCCCCACCCCATGCAATGCAATATGACATGCTTGTAATAGAACAATACAGAAACAGTAGACATGCTTATCATACAGTTAGTTTAACAGTAATAGTAGGCATGCTGAACATGCAATCAGAAATACAAAAGCAGTAGCAACAGTAATGGATTATCAAATATATAGTAACAGTAGACATTTATCATTCATATATCATGCATTATAACAACACAATTCAGTCAATCAGATCACAAATTTCAGAATTTACATAATATTAAGGACTCAATTGAATTTACGAAAGCTCGGGAAACAGGTTGGGGTTGATACAGTGACTAAATTGAACATATTACAAAAATTTTAGGAAAAACTATAAACCACATGGCCGTGTAGAAGGCTGATACCATGTGGGAATGGGTACACGACCGTGTGAAAAATGATGAAATATCCTACTGTAGGGACACAACCATGTGGTAGGCCGTGTAATAGGTTGTGGATGTGTGGTTCATGAACTACCCTAAAATTTACAGGTGCACATAGTCGTGTGGTCCACCCGCTCATGCGGGAGATCGTGTGGCCCTAAAACTACACACGATCACCGCCGATTCACTTGGAAAAGACACACCTTTCACCAAAGGTCAGATTGGCACTCCTCACGATCAATTTTGATTTGATTCACCTAGATCTGGTCCTTCAACTATAATTACATATAATTTAACATTTAGTAACAAAGGTTTCGCAAGATTATCAAAGATTTGGCAAGATTTGAACAAGATTGATTAATTGAACCTAAAGGTTAAAGTTGGATATTCGTATAACAGAATTACGAAATCTAATAACTGAAATGAAGCATACTTACCGATTCATTCGGTAAGAATATCAAATTTTGCTGACGACGATTCTAAATGCCGATAGAAATTGAAAGAACTTGAAATGATTTGATAGGGAAAGAAAAAGAATCAACAGTCCAAAGATTGAAAAATATGGTGCAAGAATGAGAGAAAAGAAAAGAAAAAGAAGATGGAAAGAATAATTCTATTAGGATTTTGAAAAGGGAAAAGTGAAAATCAAAATAGGAAACATTGATTAAATACCTAAGGTTTGTAAACCCTAAGGGTCGCACAAGCAAGTTTCCCCAGGGATTGCCGAAAATCAAAGAAAAATAAATGAGAAGAAGAGGGCTTGAACTTGGATCTCTAAGGAGGGGACACTAACTCTTAACCATTAACTCTATAATTTCTTGTTTAATATTAATTCTTAACTGTATATATTTCAGAGTGTGACAACCGGTGAGATTAATTAGATCGGGGCCAGTAGGGGTACCAATTCGGAGAAGAGCATTGAATTGATTGACTCGAGAATCGGTAAGGACCGATTGAATCGGCCAAAAAATTGGTTGAACTGGGCAATTGACCTAGATTTTTTATTTTTTATTTATATTTAATGATTTATTTAATTTAAACTGGTGATATGACCGATTTGACTACTAGTCCAACTTTGAAAACCTTGCCCGAAACCTTAGTCGTTGCTTCATTTGGTGAATCACTGCTAATGAGCATTAAGTGACCAGTTTAACGTTGATGACCAAATTAAGTTGTAATAGGCCAAATTCGCCCAACAAACCCAAAACATACAAAATCAAAAAAATCCAATCACTAAGGTCCAATTACAAAATGAGCCCAAATGACCCAATAATAAAAAAACCCTAAAGCCCGCGTAGCCCACAACCTTAACTTTCAGAAAGAAAAAATGAAACCCTCATGCCCTAAGGTGCCGCAGCCTCCATGTGCACCCTCGGCGCTCACATGGCCTAAGGGTCGGCTCTTCTGCTAACCTTGCACCAAAATGGCAAAGGTTTGCCTTCCCCACCATTGTCAACGCTTGCAAAAACAACCCAAAAAGAACAGCAACAGCAAAAGAAATAGTAGCAAAAAAACAAATAATAGATTTGTAATACCTCGGCTATAAAAGCCAAAAACCTATTGTATTTTTCAGAAAACGATTAATAAAAAAAAACACAAAGTAAAAAAGAGGTGATTTCTCGTTTCATTTTTTTATTCATTTTTGGTTCATTTTCGAAATAATAATAAAAAAGCTTAAAGAAAAAACGATTACCTATCGATTGGTCTCCATCGTCGTCGCCTCTTCCGAGCCAAAGGCCGTCAGATCCCTTGGGATTCGGCCAGGGCCGCGGCGGAGCTTCAAAAACTGGAAGGTTTTCTCCACTTTTTGGAAGATCGGCACCGGTTGAAGGGTTTTTGACTCCAAATTGAAGTACTATGCTTTAAGGCGAGCAAGAAAGTCACTTCCTTTTTTTTGTCGGCCGCCGTGGATAGCTGAGCTATCGCCGGTGGCCGGTGGCTGGCGCGACAGAGCCCGACGACTCCCTTGGCCAGACCTGAAGGCCTTTAGAGAAAGGGGGAGAGGTTTTAGATTTTTTTTTTTTTTTTTTTTTGGTTTTGAAAGATAAAATGAATTTTTGTTAAAAATTTGAGTTTTATAACAGGAGTGAAACGACACTGTTTCATTCAACCCCCAGCATCCAAAATAACGTCGTTTTGGGGGGGGAACCCGAAGACCCGACCCGTCTGTAGCTAGGATTCGCGTGTTTTCTTCAAAAATAGGGTATTTGCGCGTCGGAACCTTCCGCTTTTATGGTCTATTACGATTTGGTCCTATTTCTTTTTTCTTTTTAATTTTACGCTGTAATTTTATTTTTATTTTATTTTGATCCTCTAAAGAGTGGCGCCGTTTTGATATGAAAGGATAATTTCACAGTTAGCCCTTGTCATTTCACGCGCATCTCATTTTGGCCCTAACCTCTTCCTTTTTCTTTAAAGTTCGGCCATTTAACTTTTTTTTTTGTATTTTATTTAGTCCCTGGCTCTGTTTTAATAATTTTTTCATTTATAACTTATCCTTTAAATTTTGTTTTAGTTTCAATTAAATCATTTATTAAACTTCAGCCATTTCATAAATTTTTATTTTTATTATGATCTGTCTATTTATTACTATTACCTTTTATTTAAAATTCATGTTATCGATATTTGTTTATATACGTTTATTTAATTATTTTATTATTCTCTTTATATTAATTTTATCAATTTATCTATTTACTTATCGTTCTATCTTCCTTTAAATATTTAAAATAAATATTATTCATACATTGTTCTACCTATTTATTTATTTATTTATTTGTTGTACTTCTTAAATATTTAAATTTGATATTATTCATTGTTTATTTTATCAATTTTAACATGCATTTTCCATTTCATTTTAAGATGCTTTATTTATTTGTTATTATTGTGATGCGACTATTAATTTTAAGATCATATTATCATTGTCATAATTTTCATTTATTTACCTATTATTTATCCATCTACTCGCGCAAAGGTTGCATTGTTATCACATGCATTCCTTTTTCAAAAATATCCTTCTAATCTCATGTTATGCCCTGATAAATTAGATACATTTTACTCTACATATCACGACTCCTTTTGCAAATGCATAAAGAATGACGATTCCGAAGTGAGACTAATCTTCATTATTTCGGAATTAGAAAGATTGTGTTCTAACTTATGGAATACGGTTCCTTCCTAAAACCGAGATAACCAAATATATCTTCAAATAAATAAGTTTTTTAGTGCTTGTTCTCGTTTTTGAGTTCAAAGGCATTATGTCCTAACTTACAGGGCATAATTCTTCCTTCCCGATTAACTTGAAATAAGTTCATTTTTCATAAAATGTGATTTGGTTAGTTTTCGTTTTAATCAAAAGATCATTTTTTTAAAATCTCTTCAAATTTTCAATTTTCGACACTAAGACATTAATTGATCAACTAGGTACTAATTTTGGGCGTTACGAGGATGTTAATCCTTCCTTGTGCGTAATCAACTCCCGAACTCATTTTCGAAATTTTGTAGACCAAAAATCATCGTTTTAATAAATTTAATCTTTTGATAAAACGATTGAATTACCAGGTGACCCGATTACACCTAAATAAAAAGGATCGGTGGCGACTTTCATCCGTTTTCATTTTCTTTAAAATAAAAAGTCGACCCTTTTCAAAAAAATAGTTGCGACATAAGTATCCAAAATAAAAATGTTAATGTTAAGCTAACGCCATAATTTAGCGTAAAAACAAATATGATGAGAAAAGACGGGCAAATTACCAATAAAAGCCCATTTTTTTTAAATTTATCGAAATGGGCCAGGTCAGAAATTATTTACCGAAATGGGCCAGTTTTTACAAAACGCGTCCACGTCAGCGCGTTGTCAGGGGAAAAAGCGAAAAAGCTTCCTCAAGGCGCGCTTTGCGCTGATGAAAACGCTTCCTTGAGGGCGTTTTCAGTCCACGTAGGCAAAGCGCTTCCTTGAGGAAGAGTTTTTCCCGTGTTTTTATTAGGGTTTTTGCAATTAGGGTTAGGGTTTTGGGAATTTTGGATTTTTAAATTTTAGGGTTTTAAGGAAAAAAATTATATAAATTAGGGTTTAGTGTTTGTTAATTAAATTAATTACTAATTTTAAAAAAAATTAGATTATGGTTTAGTGTTTATGGTTTTTAAGAAAAAAATCAAATAAATTAGGGTTTAGGGTTACTTGAGTAAATTAATTATAAATTTTAAAAAAAATAGATTAGGATTTTAGGGTTTAGGGTTTTAGGGTATTTAAGGAAAAAAAATCAAATAAATTAGGGTTTGGGGTTTAGGGTAACTTAATTAAATTATTTGTTAATCTAAAAAAGCTTCTACGTGGACGCTCTTTTACTATAGTAGTCTTTGAAAAAATAAATTTGAGAAGACATGTCTACACAAATAGTGTCAAAAACGCTTCAAGCAGGATGCATTGTCAGCAAAAGTACTGAAAGAAGCTCTCACGTGGATGTTTTTTTGCTACAGGAGTATCTGAAAAAATAATTTTGAGAAGATGTATCTGTGCAAATAGTGTAAAAAATGCTTCAAGCAGGATGCATTGTCAGCAAAGTATTGAAAGAAGCTTCCACGTGGACGCTCTTTTGCTACAGTAGTCTCTGAAAAAATAATTTTGAGAAGACGTGTCTGCGCAAATAGTGGTAAGAACGCTTCAAGCAGGATGCATTTTCAACAAAATTACTAGAAGAAGCTCCCACGTGGATACTCTTTTGCTACAGTGGTCTCTGAAAAAATAATTTTGAGAAGACGTGTCTGCATAAATAGTGTCAAAAACGCTTCAAGCAAGATGCATTTTCAGCAAAAGTACTGAAAGAAGCTCCCACATGGACGCTCTTTTACTACAGTGGTTTCTGAAATAACTTGGGCTATAAATGAGCCAAATTTTGTTCTCAGGTTGCATAACTTACAGCAAAAAAAAAAAAAAAAATAGAGAGGCTAAGAAGGATAAAAATTAAAGATGAGTGAACACATTAGTGCTGTTATTTACTATGATGGTGAGGTTCTTCACACCGAGAACGGTGTTGTTTTTTTTCGGAGAATACAATACGACTGGTTTTTAACCAGAACATAGATTTGACAGAATTTCGTAAAAGGATTAGGCGCAAAATATTCGGAACGACGCCAATGAAAGTGTTGTCTATTAGGTATCGATTTTGTGCTTCTATTGATCTAGTAACATATGACTCGTTCGACATCAAAGGTGCTCGTAGCTTGGAGGTAATGGTGCAGACTCATCTTGCTAGTGGAGTTCCATATATTGAGTTACATGTACAATTTGCATAGCCAAATGATACATTTGCGGCTGCTGTTTGAGAGGAATACACGACCCCTACCTGACACTCCGTTAGTGGGTTACATAACACGAAACCGCAGGTTTTTGGTAGCGGTATGGAATACACAACCCCTGCCCGACACTCTGTTAGTGGATGGGACATGCACCTAAGTGGGTCGATGTTTGATGCTGGAAATACGTACTGGGGAACGATATCAACTTATAGTGATTGGAAATCTACATCCAATTGGGGACGTTATAAAACGCCCAGAAGAAGGGATGATGTACTCCCCATGACGTCCACCGGTGAGGGGACCTCATACATCGCAGATGATGGTAGGTTAGATGATGAGTCCGGTATGGATCCACCTCGAGAGCCCGGCCGCGATTGTACAGAAGTTGGATTATTTTCTGAATCGGAGCCTATTCCAACTGAACCTGAAGATGTTGAAGGGGGTTCAGATGAAGAAAAAGATCCACGATTCAGGGCATACTCACCTCCAGCCCACATGCATAATGTTATCTATCTGCAGATGATGCATTGAAGTTTCCAGATCTACCACACAGAACGCGTGATCATACAAGTTCGTTATTGGATTCGAGTGATTTTGAAGTTGGTAAGTAGTTTTCCAATAAGGATAGTTTTCTTGGTGCATTGAAATAACATATCATCAATAATGATGTTAATTACCACGTGGTTAAATCTAAATCCGATAAGTTTGAGGCGAAGTGTGCAGTGCAAGACGAAAGTTGTTCATGGAAAATCTAAGCCTCGTTGAGGAAAAGGACAAGGTTGTGGGAGATAAAAAAGTATAAAGGTCCACATACATGTGCTGTAGGTACAGTATTTAAGGTTTTTGAATAATACTGTTATTATGTAATGTTACATTATTTAACGTACTTCGTTGACAGGTATTTTACAAGATCATCCCAAGATGGATTCAGCTATGTTAGCTAGCTTAATACTACCTATGGTGAAGGCAGATCCTAGGACTTCAGTGCCAGTCTTAATTGCCAATATTCGTAACCAAATGGGGTACACGTCCTCTTACCGCAAGGCTTGGATAGCTAAGCAGAAGGCTTTGGAGAAGATGCATAGTGGGTGGGACGCTTCATATAATAAAATATGGCAGTGGTGTCAAGTGCTAAAGAGATACGTCCCAGGTTGCATAATAGACCTTCAAACATAACCTGCATACTACAACGACCGATTGCTCCGTGGATGCCAAGTATTTAAGCGTCTCTTCTGGAGCTTTAAGCAATGCCGAGATGCATTTGCATATTGGAAGCCATTGGTACAAATTTACGGTACCTTTATGTACGGTAGATATACCCATCGACTATTACTAGCAGTCGCACAGGATGGTAGTGGAAGAATCCTTCCAATTGCGTTTACAATAACACCGGGGGAGTCAGCTGATGACTGGGATTTCTTTCTTTCTAGGTTAAGGATGCATGTTTGCCCCCAACCTGATATATGCATTATATCGGATCGAGGCACCGGGATACTAGCTGCAATTGAGTGACAAGGAAGCCTATAGCATCGCACACACCATCGGTATTGCCTAAAGCACATTGCTTCTAACTACTACAAGCAATATCCATCTAAAGGTGAACGACGACAAGTGACCGACATGGGTGTTTAACTTTATCTTTATTAATATAATTTCGTTTGGAATATTGAATTTATTTTAAATGGAAAAGTGGTATGTAATTTTCGGTATCAACTTATATTGGCAGGGTATGAGATAAGTAAGGACCGTTTTCATGAGATGTTGGCAGTTTTCCATTCAGTTAACGAAGAGGGCCATGACTACCTATGTAATATACCTTTCGAACAGTGGACACAAGCATATGACGGCGGCTTACGATATGGTCACATGACCTCAAACCTGGCCGAATGTATAAATTTTGTTCTAAAAGGAACACGTCATTTACCGATAACATCAGTTGTGCCAGAGACATATTTTCGTTTAGCGGCACTATTTCCGAAACTAGCAGCAAGTTATGCAGGCCAAATGTAGGGATGCCATGTATGGTGCGCAAAGGTATTGCAAGAAATTAACAAGGCGAAGGCACGAGCGAACACTATGCACACAGTGTGTCACAATCGAGACAACTTATGGTTTCGTGTGACAGAGTTTGACAAACCGCACCAAGGTATTGTTGGTGGGCAATATCGTGTACACTTAAGAAGTAGGACTTGCGATTGTGGGAGGTTTGACGCACTTCGTTATCCATGCGCTTATGTAATTGCAGCTTGTCAAAATCTTCGTCTGGATCCCATGAGCTATGTCGACGATGTGTACAAATTGGAATACATGTACAACGTGTGGAGACACATATTCCCACCGGTCCCAGACGAGCGTAAGTGGCCCTCTGTATCGCTTGCTCCGTTTAAGCTGTTACCGAATAGAGAGTTGCGGCGTAAACCAAAGAGTCGACCTTGCTCGACTAGAATACGCAACAATATGGATATCCGAGAAACAACCAATCAACAGAAGTTATGTGGATGGTGTAGGAACCCAGGCCATACAAGTAGATCATGTCCAAATCACAATAGTTTATAGTTGTTGTAATTGTCAATATGTTGTATTATTTATATTTTATTACATGAAATAATATAAAAATATTCAAAATATTGCTTTATTTAAAATAATTTTCATTTTATTAAAAATATAAAAGTAAATTATAATTACTTTATTTAAAACAACCTTTTATATTATCACATGAAATAATATAAAAATATTCAAAATATTGCCTTATTTAAAATAATTTCCATTTTATTAAAAATATAAAAGTAAATTACAATTACTTTATTTAAAACAACCTTTTATCTAATTACATGAAATAATATAAAAAGATTCAAAATGTTTGTACAAATATATTAAAATAAAAATCAATGTCCGTACCGGTCGGATTCAGTGCCACATGGAGGTCGTCGATGGTTACGCGTTGGATTCCTTCTTTGTCTAGCTTCCGGGGGGGGGTTGTGCTTGCTCCGGCGAGGATTCTAGTTGTGGGTGTTGGGAGGATGACCCACCTTGATAGAATAGTGACTGTGGAGGTGTTTGCATCATTAATGGCGGAGGTGTTTGAAACCCATAAGGTGATGGGGATTGGTAAAAAGAAGAGCTCCCCGATGGCCCCTCCTGCGATCCCTCGTGCGACGGCTGCCTCTAGATCAGCGGTCCACTCAGAGTAATCAAAAATGGAGATGAACCGGGCTATGCATTCCAACCTGCCATAGGACTAGAAAAAGGAAACATATAAGGGATAGGATACATAAAAGGGCTAGGATACATACCTGGCATCATCTGAAGAGGCTGTGCTGTGGGTGTCAACGGTTGAATTGTTGGGCTCGGTGACTGTGTAGGTCCTGTTGCTGGGCTGGGTGATTGTGTGGGCACTATTGATGGGCCTGCGTCGTCGTGCCTTCTTCTAGGATTTAAAGGGCCACGTCGTTCCCTTTGGACACGCAATTGCCGCTGTCTCTCCTCTTCTGATAGTAAATATGGCTTGCTATGGATCCTAAACCGTGACATGTATTCCGGCACGCACGCCAACTCTGGAACGATGATCAGTTCCCGAGTAGGTATATAATCATACCGATCTTCCCACATTTGGATATAGTATGACCAGAATCTCGGCCAATCCGTATGCAATTACCGTAAGTCGATTTTGTGATGATCATCCAACACCTCAGGTGCCACAGGAATCGGTTGTCGGAATCCAAATTGCCGTAATACTCTGTCTGATTGGTGCATCTCCACAATAGCAAAGTTGACCAATGGGACCTTCACGTGCCAAGCATTCGAATTTTGCAAGTATTCATCCGGAATTACTGCCCGAATTACCGGATCCTCGTATGGTGTCCATTAAAACTATATAAAAATGATGGAAATATTAGTTAAATAAAAAATACTAAATACTAAATACGAATCCACTATTTTATTATATATGTATATATATATTTTTAATACTTACTTGTGCTTCCGACCATTGCTCTAATAGAAGCCGTATATCTTCAAGACAGGTAGGTAATCGAGCATAACTTGCCGAATGGTTCCACCTAATTAAATAAATTTTTAGCATACGATTATATTTTAAATCTACGTAATAATTGTAAAATCTAATATAAAATTTACCTCGTTATGAGTGGGAATGTATATGGGTGGTCCACTCGAGGACGTAAAAATGGAAAGCGGCCGTGCCCATGATTGCGGTAGTGATAGGCAACCTCCGATTTTCGCTTTGATACGTCGCGTAGCCCCAGCACATCTCCCGCAGTGTTGTTGCAACACGGCGGACCCAACTAAATTCACCAGCTGCTCTAAAATCAACGAGTTTCAGCAGCCATCTCAGATGTACAAGGTTTCGTGACAAGTCCAGCATCAGATAACCTCCAATTATCTGAAGAATGTATGCTCGAGCATATCAAAATTTTTCTAGTTCGGTAGAATCATCATCCGGCTCCGAAAATGTGTCTCGTAACTAGCCCATCTCGATCTGACCTCTGTTAATATTATCCGGAATAGCACCCAAAAGCTCGTAGCATACCGCTCCCCAATCAGCAGAATGAACGGACCCAGTGACTGTGTCCCCGTCCACCGGCAATCCTAATTGCAAATGCACGTCTTCCAAAGTGATAGTGCACTCTCCACATGGAAGATGAAATATGTGCGTCTCGGGTCTCCACCTTTCTATCAACGCACTAATAAGTTTAGGGTCCAACTTGCACCCCCGGCCTATCATCGCCATGTGCCAAAAATCCGCTTCCCGTAGGTAATCCTCTATCAACGGTGATGGAGGACCAGTCATGTTACGGATATAGCATTGCAATATCCGATCTACAGACTTTTATAAGAAATAATAAAATAAAAATTATTTAAATTTGCATAAATGACAGAAATCTTAAATAATATTTAAATATTAAATTTAACACTTACCATTTGCATTTGTTCGACGGATATGTGTTTATCATCGAAGCGAATTAATTTTCCGGCCATTGCTAACACGATCAAATTTTTTTATTTTAAAAAATAAATTTAGAAAAAAATAAAATTAGAGCTTTTTTGAAAAAATTAACGAGAGTTTTGAGAGGAATTTAAGAGAAATGTGAGAGACTATTAAAAGATTGAAGATTGAAAGGATTTAAGTGTGAAAAAAATAAAAGGGGTGGGGGGCTTTTATAGTTTTTTTTTTTGGACCGTTGGGAGGGTTACCAACGGTCAAAAAAGTAGCCGTTGCTACTGTTCAAACACGGGGAAAACGCTTCCTCAAGGAAGCGCTTTGCCTACGTGGACAGAAAGCGCACCCTCAAGGAAGCGTTTTCTGTCCACGTAGGCAAAACGTTTCCTTGAGGCGTTTTTCGCTTTCCCCGACAAACGCTACCAGTGGACGCGTTTTGTAAAAACTGGCTCATTCCGGTAAATAATTTCTGACCTAGCCCATTTCGGTAAATTTAAAAAAAAAAGGAGCTTTTATTGGTAATTTGCCCAGAAAAAGCCACAAATTTGAGAACAATTTATCACGATTAATTAGATTTGACAATTTATGATACATAGCTATATAACATGACACAAAATGAAAAATTAATTAGAATACAATATAAAAAATAATATAAATATAACACAGATATATCCATTGTAAAAATGTAATTGGAATAACTTATAAATTTTCAATTTTATATAAATATATAATATATTATGCAATTATTAATTAAAAAAATAAAATAAATATAAATACATTTCTCACATTTTTTTTGTCAACTTTCTTTTTCTTTTTCTCAATTATCCTTCACATCCTAATTTATGTCTAGGATTACTTGTCCACTAAAACACCCATTGCCAATTGAAATTGAGAAACATCAGCTTGGGAGCTTGTTTTTCTTGGCAACATTTAAAAGTTGAATTTATTATCCATAATCTTTGTGTTTCTTTTAGTATTTCATATTCATCCATAAACTTTTATGTTTGAAAAAAAAAAAAAAAACACAATTCATTTTATTTGAATAAATTTTATCGCATGTGAAAATAAAATTTTGATTTTCTTTTTAAAAAAATTGAGTGCAAAAATTAATTTTAAAGGCATTAAATTATACTAGCTAGATGATAGCACATCCACTCTATAAATGAAAATATATATATAACATATATTTATAAAAATTTTGTATAAAAAATAAATGTCGCTTTGGTTTAAATGGTAAAATATAGGCTTTAAAATTTATTAGTATTTTTATCACAAGCGTATGCGTGTGGGCATGATGTCTTTAGAATACAAGTGTGCATTTGAATATAACATATAATACATAATTACAATGTAAGATTTGAAATTAATTAATAATAACACATCTTATATGTACAATATTAAATTGAAAAATAAAATAAAACATAAGGTGTTCTCATCAATATTAAGCTAGTGCCTAGTTGACTTGTGGCATTAACTCAATTAACAATGTTATCAATATATACATTTGATGGAGGTAATAAGAATGCATAATAAAATTAAATTTTAAATATTATATTAAAATAAAACTTTCGTTTTGTGGTAATATTAATATTTTATTGATTTAAATAACATAGGTTCAAATTTCAATATATGGAAATTTTTTATTGGTTTTTTTTTAAAATAAAAGGTCTAAAGTACCCTCAAATAATATAACTTAATTTAATTATAGAAAGGCACTTTTGTAATTTTTATAATCGAGTTAGTGCCTAGTTTATTAGTGACACCAACTCAGTCAGGGGCTTTATAAAAATATAGATAGATATACAATTGATGTAGGTACTAAATTGTATATAATAAAATTAAATTAAAACAAGGCATTAATTGAGTGGTAAACTTAAGGCTTTTCCAATGCTCTTGGTGTGGGTTTAAGTCCAATCTCATGCAAAAAAAAAAAAAAAATAGTTATTTAAAAAAAAGATATTTATTTAAAAAAGATTAAAATACCTTCTAAAATTATTTTAATTAAAAAAAGATATTTTCATAATTTTCCTGACCAAGTTGGTGCCTAGTTGACTTATGACATTAACTCTGTCACGGCTTAAATAATAATATAGATATACAATTGATATAGGTAATATAGTGTGCATAATAATTTTTTTAAATACCAAAATAAAGCTTTAGTTGAGTAGTAAATTAAAGGTTTTATTAATGCAATTGATGTGGGTTCAAAGTCCATTATATGTATATTTTTATTAGTTTTTTAAGTAAAATACTAAAATAACCTCGAATAATATAATTTCTTTTAACTATGAAAGGACATTTTCATGATTTTTCTAACCAAGTTGGTGTCCGGTTGACTCGTGACACCAACTCTGTCAAGGCTTAAATAATTATATAGAAGTATAGTTATATAATGATGGAGGAAATAAAGTGTGCATAATAAAAATAATATTTGTTTTAAAGTGTGCATAATAAAAATAATAATTTTTTTAAATATCAAAATAAAGCTTTAGTTGAGTGGTAAATTAAAGATTTTATTAATACAATTGATGTGAGTTCAAATCCAATCATAAGCATATTTTTATTTATTCTTTTTTTTATTTTAATAAAAGAACTAAAATACACTTGAACAATATAACTTGTTTTAATTATGAAAAGATATTTTTGTAATTTTTCTAACCGAGTTGGTGCCCAATTGAGTAAAGTACACAAATGGTCACACAACTATTAATTTTTTTATTTAATCAATTAACTTTTTTCAAAATTAAATATTTTAATCATTCTCCCACTAGTTGTTAGTTGAGTGACGAAAAGCTAACATGGGCTTTTTTTATTGGTTTAATAACAAATTTAGACATATTCTATTAAGTTGATCCTAAAGATAAAAAAATTAACAAATTTAGCTCTAAATGTTTATAAAATTAATCATTTTAGTTCAAATTTTAAAAAATTTAATAAATTTAACCCTCAACATTTACAAAATAATAAATTTTAATTTTTTAAAAAAATTATGAAAATGAAATGTAATTTTAGTTGAAATAGTAAAGTTAAGACTTTAAAATTTATGATTACTTATTTCAAATCACACAGATTTATTTAATATGAAAACATAAAAAATACAATCATAGTTATATTTTCTTACTTTACAAAAAGAATGTGTCTTTTTAATAATTTTTCAAAGAAATAATCTTTTTAAGATAATTTTTTTTTAAAAAAGCTTGTGGTGTATATAAACTGTATAACATATTTTTGGAACGAAATTTATCTGTATGGAAAATTCTTAATAATTGAAGAAGATTGATTGAAAATATTGATTTTGAAATATTAGTAGTTAAGTCTCAATTAAATCATGACGAAAAAGTTGAGATGGGTTCATCTCAGACTTCTTGTTACTTGTTACATACATCTATTTTTTTTTTGAAATTAATCAAAATATAAAAACAATACTTTTAAAATACTATTTGTAACGGGCCCATTTTGCCCGGCCCAAATCTAAACCAAAAAACTGAAACATAAAAATAAAATCCAGAATTATTAAATCCCAATTTCAACAAATCCATTTACAAAAGCCTTGATGGCCCAAGTCTCCATTTTACAAACAGACCCAACACTACCCCAAACAACCTAAAATTAAACCCTAAACTAAACCCCAAACTAAACCAAAAACAGGACCCAACCTAAACCCAAATCTAACCCAATTCCTACAGGCCCAATAGGCCCAAACGTTAAGCCAACTCGAAACCCTAAGGTTTCGAGACTCAAATCTAGCGCCGCAGACCTCCTTCTCATCACCCACGTGCCCCGCCGATGAGACCAATGCCCAAGGTTCGGCCTTCTTGTCCCGATGCACTGAAATGGAAATCTCCACCATGTTGAGGCTCTGCAAATACACAAAAGGGGAACAATCGACCAAAGCAGAGAGAGAGAGAGTAGAGACAATAATGATGAATAGAATAGCAATCTAGCAAGAAACAATAGGTATTATCTCGGTTATATATTCAAGAACCGAAAATGTAAAAAGGGAGGACCATTCAAATACAAAAAAAAAAAAAAAAAACACGATTGGAAATACAAAAATCGGAAGGTAGATTTTAAAAGGGCTTTCATTTTTTCTTTTAAATTTTTCTGCTTGTTCATTCTTGATCCAACATATATTTTAGCACAAAAAGAGACAAGAAAGCGTAGGAACTTTACCCCGTGTTTAGGCCTTGGGTCCTCCTTCGCTTCGTCGAAATCGGAGTGTGGAGGAGGCCCTCGAGGCTACAAAGCAACCGTTCGTTGCCTAAGAATGCTGGGGATGGTGGTGGCGGTGCGGCGTTTACACCAAGAGGGGCCAAGGTTCGGCCGAATGAGAGAGAGGGGAGCCTAAGTCTTTTTGGGTTTTGATTTTTTTCTTTAGATGGCTAAGTGATCGGTTTTAGGGTTTTTGGGGGTGATTTTGTGCAGAGTTTGAAACGGCGTCGTGTAGGGTCGAGTGAGATCCGCGCGTCAACCCGTTTTGCCACCCGAATCCGTGCCTTCTGATTCGAAATGGGAAATTTAAGCGCTAGGTCCTCTGTATTCACGCGAGCCTTCGATTGCGCCTTATGCGTCTTGTTTTTGTTTTTATTATTTAGGCTTATAATTTGTGCTTTGTTGCAATCTGACCCACGCCTAAACGCATCATTTTGGGTTCTGGTATATTGCCAGCTTTGGTCCCTTGCATTCGCGCTCGCGTCAAGAATTAGTCCTTTTCCTAATTTCAGCAACTGACTTTATTTATCAATGATCCTTTTAGTTTCATTTTTGTTTCAATTGAGTTTCTCTTTGTTATTTTCAGCATTTTTATTCTTTGAAACTCTCCTATTTTTGACACTTACTTATTACTCACCATTTAATATATATTATTTTGGGAATATTTTGTCAAGTTTTGCACATTTTTTACTCGTACTTTTATTTATATGTAAATACATTTGTACATGTAATTATATATATACATATATATATGTACAAATATACGTCTATCTATTTTCTTTTAGATTTGTTTGTTTAAATTCCTATATATATATTTATTTTATAATAAGGTTACTTTTATTTTACTTTGTTATTAATCATACATTATTCTACACATATAGTTTCTTTTAAATATATTCTCGTCTTTTTTATTACATAACATGGTTTTAAATTATTATGGAGTATATATATACATACATATATATGTGTTTTTATTAACACTTATGCTTAATCTATTTATATATATTATACTAAATCTATGTATTCATACTCGTAGTCTTCTTTGTATATATATGAGCATGTTCGTAAAAACTAGTATGTAGTTTATAATAAAATTAATTTAGCCCTATACATAATATTTAAATGTTTTTGCATGTGTTTGTCTTTAGATTTATATGTATGTATATGTATACATCTTATTATTAATCTTTTTTTACAATAAACTTACGTACCCATATGTTTCATAAATCTATTTTGTGCATTATGTCTTGTCACATGTCTCCACTATTCTTTCGTATTGTATATATTTTAAATCATCGCATTCTCTTGCCAACTTTTTAAATAAATTTGCGCTGAAATTCAGTTACATTTAATTTAGTTCAAACTTTCATTTTAATACCTATTTCAAAAATCATACATCCCTAGCCTTTATACTAATTTGTCAACCTAGGTTATGTGTACATTTATTCATTATTATTTTAAACTGTTTTATAGCATATTGATTTCTAATTGCTATGTCGTTTTATATCTTGCATTGGTCATGACATGCACATTATCGTGGCATATTATTGTTTGGCTTGTGTGATTGTCATCATCGTCGTCATTGTATTATTATATCAATTATTCTCCATGCATTACGAAATCGGATTACACTTTTAGGTTAGTTTGTTTTCAATTATTAGTTTGTTAATCGATCGTATCTCATGTATGTCAATTATCCCAACTCATCGCTTTGAAATGTGGTTTTATAAAATCCAAATTTTATGATTAATTTTGTTTAATTTCCAAAAATGCATTAATACATTTTAAGCTAGTTTTATAATTATTCATTCAAAAATTCTTCAAAACGAAGGCTAGATTCGACGTTTGGCAATTCGGGAATCGTGCCCTAACGTGTTGGGTTGCAATTTTGCGTTTGCTCAAAACAATCAATTTCCTTTCAAAATTTTACTCACGCCTTTTCAAAATCATTTAAAACGAAGGCAATATTTGACGGTTGTCAATTCGGAATCACACCTATCGTGTTGGGTTGTGATTTCTCGTTTATCCAAACAATCGAATATTCCTTTAGATTTTCACTCATAAAAATCCTTTAAAACGAAGATAACATTCGGTGTTTAATAATCAGGAATCATGCCCTATCGTGGCTTTGGGTTGTGATTTCTCGAAACAATTGAATATTCCTTTAAGTTTTCATTCATGATTATTAAAAATCTTTCAAAATGAAGGCGATGTTCGACGTTTGGCAATTTGAGAATCGAGCCCTATCGCGTTGGGTTGCGCTCTCTCATTTGCTTAAAACAATCGAAGATCCCTTCGGAATTTCGCTCGCATTTCCTCAGACGAGGCAATAGTCAATGTTTGGGAATTCGAAGAATCGTGCCCTACCGTGCTGGGTTTTGATTTTTCGTTGAACTAAATAGTAAGCATCCTTTGAATATCGAAATAAGAAAATTTTTTGGGCAACCAAGTCGGGTCATTCAAATGATTATTAAAAAAGGAATCACATTTCGAAAGCGTTTTTAATTTTAGACATAAGGACAGCATTTAATCAATTTGGTACCAATTTTGGGCGTAGTGAGGGTGCTGACCCTTCCTCATGCGTAATCGACTCCCGAACCCGTTTTCTCATGTTTTCGTAGACCAAAATCATTGTTTTAGTAAACCAAAAATGTTTTATTAAAATAACCAAATTCTTAGGTGACCCGATCACACCAAGACGAAAAGATCGGTGGCGACTCCATACTTTTCTAAAGTCGATCCCTTTTTCTTCTTTAAATTTAAAAATGGTTTCGACAGCTTGGCGACTCCACTGGGGAGGAATAAGAGAGTCAAGCCAAAAATTGATTATTGCCTGTCCTTTTGTCTGAAGTTGAAAATTTGTTTTGAAAAATCATGTCTCTTCCAAATGCATTCTTTTGTATGGTTGCTATAGTTCCAGTCCTGTAGAATAATACCGCATTGCATTGCATGACCGCTGTGGTCACACCTTCTAAGTGGGAGTAAGAAACTACGCTTTCGTGAGGTTTTCACCTCCGCACGGGCTAGTGGACTGCTTCCGGGGTACATCCGTACCTATGATTTCGTGAGATTTTCATCTCCGCATGGTCATAGGGAAATGTATCCCCCCGAACCGAACTCGATCTATATGAGCCTATAATGGGTGAAGATTGAGGAATCGGCTGGTTCGGGTACCTTATCTCTAGAACAAAACCGCATATAGTGAATCCTAGGAGCCATCATTAGGTAGAACTGCGTCAAGCCTTAGCATTCACCCATATATGCGTTGTAATTATCGTTTATATGCTTGCATTCTGTCACTATTATTTGATGCTAACCTGTGTTTTGCTGTAATTGTGTTTTGCATGACATCGCATATTAAAGGAGGTGTTGATTCGTGTTCAATTACTAAGATTAGAAAGTTTGACATGGAGAATGAATTTCTTAGTAAAGTCGATGATAATGCAGCCGTTCGTGCATGGTCAGAAAAGCTACAATCAGAGAGAGGGGATAGCTTGACGGAAGGATATGTATCAGAGTTGCAGGATTTCACCCGCATCAATGTAGCACAGAATGAGCTGCAAGAATTGAGAGATGTTTGGGCTAGTTGGGACGAAGGGACTAAGCAGTTGTTTTATCAAAATTACGGTGATATATCCTACTTGCTAGATATTACAGTGGACAAGCATCTATTCTGAGGTATGGTTCAGTTTTGGAATTCTGCTTATAAGTGTTTCACTTTTGGAGAAGTGGATTTAGTACCTACCATAGAGGAATACACTGCCCTGCTCAGGTGTCCGAGAGTCCAGGTTAGAAAGGCTTATGCCAGAGTTTCTAATAGTCAGACCTTCGCGAAGAAATTGATAAGCATTTCAGGGATGAGCGAGCCTTGAATCACTGCTCGGATTCAACAAAAAGGAGATAGCAAGTGTATCCCTTGGGAGAACTTACGAGATTTGGTCTTGACCCACCCAGATGAAAGAAAGAGGGTTGATATCTTCGCCTTGAGCATCTATGGATTAGTAATTTTTCCTAAGGCTTTAAGGCACGTGGACGAGGCAGTAATTGATTTATTTGATCGTCTTGAGAAGGGGATCACACCGGTACCGGTGATATTAGCTGAAACGTTTAGATCTTTGAGCACGTGTCGGAAGACAGGTGAGGGGCGGTTTATTGGATGCGCACAATTGTTGATGGTGTGGTTTCACGGGCACTTTTGGAAAGTAGACAAGATTTCTTATCGGGTCTTTTCCAAAAATTATTCCCCTTTAAAGGAAGAGGCGGCCATACAAAGGAGAGAGGATATCTCGGAGGAGAAATGGATGGAAATCCTCCAAAACCTCAAAGAGGGGGACATAGAGTGGAGAGCTTATTGGATGGTTCCTGATGAGATCATGTACCGATGCGGTAACTTTGATTGGGTGCCACTGCTAGGAATTTGGGGGGCCACCGGGTATACTCCGTTGCTCGCATTAAGGCAGTATAAATGGAGGCAGTTTGTACCTACGACCCACGGGCTCGCTCAATGTGAATTTTCTTTCAAAGGCGCCCACTACAAGAAGAAAGTTCGAGAGTTATCTGATGCCTAGAAGCAAACTCGTTGGATGAAGAGGTTAGCCGTTGGTGCCATGATAACACCCAAGTATGATAGATGGTTTAAGAAAAGAGTTAATGATAATGTTCCTAGGTCAAGCTTGGAAAATACTCGACCTACCATGGAGCAATTACAAATCGCCCTGTCAGAATTGGAAATTATAAAGCAAGACTTCGAGAAGAAAAGTTCTGAGCTTGAAAAGAAGATTGAACAACTAGAGGAGGAGAAGATGCACTTAAGATTGGACGCTGAAGTCCAGAAGTCAGAGGCTGAAAAGTGAAGAAAAGGGAAAACTAAGGCTGAAGAAGATCTAGACAGCTTGAAGACTGACTATAAGAAGTTACGCTTGTCTATGAGGACTGCGGGGTTAGATAAGACTTCTGAACAATGGCGCCATGAAATTCGAGAGGAGAAGACCAAAGCTGATCGATGGGAAAAGAGATTCCAAGAAGCTCAGGCACGAAATGAAGATTCGGAGAAGAGTCTGTCGGAAAACAGGAATGAGCGAGAGAAATTAAGGACCAGAGTGGCGGAACTCGAGAAGTCTCTATATCAGTACCGAAACCGCAACACTGTATTGGAATTGAGGGCAAGTTTGAGCAAAATAGAAGAAATGAAAGGAAGAATAGAAGAGTTAGAAGTGTCACTGCAGAACTGTGAGATGCGGATCCAGTTTTTTGAGGCAAACGAGGATTGTTGGAAAGAGCAGCTTCACCAGACACAAGACCAAGTCCGAAACAGAAATTACGTTATGGGGGAAGCCATAACTCAGATCCGAGAGGTAGCCGACTATCTGCAGGCCTTGGCAGTACAAGCGAATGTACTAAGCGCGAAGTACGAGCTGGAATCAGATCGGGGGCAGGAGTTAGCTCTACTGCTTAAGAAAATTAGGACTTTGGGCATTAGAGCGAAGTTTTACTTGTAACTCAACTTTATGTAAAAGAATTTTATTTTCTAGTGAAGTTTTCTAAAAAGGAATTGAATCAAAATTGATGCCTCCTTTGCATTCATGCATTTGCATTACATTACATCATATGCATTAAAGGCCATAAGAAGATTCTAATTAATTAAAAATGTTTCAGTAACCTGGAAACCAACGAAAATCTCCCGAATACACATCCCTACGGTACAAGAAAGAAGACTGAAGCAATGGATAAAAAGTTAGAGAGATTGGAGCAAATGCAGAAAGAGATGCAGGAGCAGATGCAAGCACAAGTACAAGAACACTAGCTAAAATCCAAAAAGAAATGCGGGACCAAATGCTAGAGTCGCAGAAAAACATGATGGAAGAGCTAACCTGGTTCTTTTACCAACAGGCGGACAAAGGAAAAGGCCCTATGGCCGATGTGGGAAATAACAATGGGGATCCCCTTTACCCCCACGCTTTACCGGTGAGCGTCCAAGACGCGATGAGACACATACGCAAAGACCATCTATTATCGAAGATCCTCTCTACCCCCTGGTTTCGTCCCAATAAATGCTCAAACGCAACCCGAGCTACACACGCGTGAGACCGTCCTGCATTACAATCGAGCCCTCAACAATTTCAGATGATACTTGATGCGATCAATTATCAAACAGCTCTCGTGCTCTAATCCCGGGGATAACCCTATCCATCACACCATCCCCGATTTGGATAATGTGGTAGAAGAAGAAAGAGTGAGGACAGGACTCTCGAAAGAATTAGAGGATCGTTGCAAATGGTTAGAGGAAAAGTTTAGAGTGATGGAAAATGCTGACTATCACAGTGGGATCGACGCTAAGGATTTGAGCTTAGTCCCAGACCTAGTCATCCCTCCTAAGTTCAAAATCCCGATTTTGAAAAATACAATGGAACTAGCATCCGAGGGCTCACATCACCATGTTTTGTCGGAGAATGGCAGGATATGTCCATAACGAGCAATTATTAATCCATTGCTTCCAAGACAGTTTGGTCGGGTCCGCCGTCAAGTGGTACAATCAACTAAGTCGCGCACAAATCCACTCATGGAAAGACTTAGCACAAGCTTTCATGAAGCAATACGGCCACGTGACAGACATAGCGCCCGATCGAATCACATTACAAAATATGGAGAAGAAACAAAACGAGAGCTTCAGGCAGTACGCCCAGAGATGGAGAGAGGTGGCAACACAAGTCCAACCACCTCTATTGGAGAAAGAAACGACGATGCTTTTTTTCAACACTCTAAAAGCTCCGTTCATCAACCACATGTTGGGAAGCGCTACTAAGAGCTTCTCGACATAGTAATGTCGGGAGAGATGATAGAAACGCGATAAGATGCGGAAAGATCAAACCGGAGAAAATGCCAAGAAGTCGATCCAGAAGGAAAGAAAATGAGGTGAACAACATGAGCGTATACAATAAGAGTTATTCAAAGCCGATCCATCATGAGAGCGACCCCAAAGCGATAACTACTAGTCATCAGAGCTCAGCAAGACAAGATATTAGCTCTAGGCCTAACACGGAAAGAGTCCAGTTTACGCCAATCCCAATGTCATACAAAGAGCTGTATCAAAACTTATTTGATGCCCATGTAGTGTCACCTTTCTACTTGAAGCCTATACAACCCCCGTTCCCGAAGTGGTATGACTCTAACGCCCAATGTGAGTACCACGCGGGAATAACAGGGCACTCGATCGAGAACTGTACCGCGTTTAAAAAGTTGATCGAAAGATTTATCCAAATGGGTATCGTAAAGTTCGACAACCCATCAAAACCCAACGTGGCAGGAAACCCATTGCCCGATCATGCTAATAAAGGGATAAATGCGATAGTTGAGAACAGAGGCAGAAAGATCAAAGCTGATATAGTAGAAGTCAAAACCCCGTTGAGATGGGTTTGGAAAGAAATGATCGGAAGAGGTTTAATCACGCAAGATTCAAGGGAAAGGCCCGGAGAAGTAAGAAAATACTGCGAGTTTCATGCCGATAAAGGCCATGACATCCAAGAGTGCGATGAGTTCAAGTCCGTAGTGCAAAAGTTGATGGACAGAAAAGAGATGGAATTTTATGAAGAAGTCAAGGATCGGAAGAAGGAGTTTACGCCTCGGAGGAAGGGACAACGAGAGGGGTCCAAAAGTCAATCATCCTGTGGTGATCATTTCACGACCGAAAACAATGAAGCGGGAGTACCAATTGTGCCAAAGGTCATAATCTGAAACCCGTTGCTTTCCTTACAAAGATAGCAGAGCGCGTGCCTGGAATTACAATTGCAATGTAACAATCCAGGAAAGGAGAACCCAGCTGGCATTTCGAAGGAAGGTCAAGACGAAGGCTTCTATACACGAAGTGGAAGGCGTTATACCCCGAACACAAAGGTAGAGCTGACTAAAGGAAAATTCGCGGTTGTTGAACAAGAAAAGGAAAAGACAACCAGACCTGAATCGCCTGTCAATGAGCCTGTAACTGAAAAAGAGGCTAAGGAGTTCTTGAAATTCCTCAAACATAGTGAGTACAGTGTAGTTGAACAGTTACATAAGCAACCGGCTCGTATCTCAGTGCTAGCTCTGCTCTTGAGTTTGGAGACACATCGAAACGCGCTAATGAAGGTACTGAACGAAACTTATGTCGCGAACGATATCTCCGTCAACAAGCTGGACCGTCTCGTCAATAATATAAGCGCTGATAATTTTATATTTTTTAATGACGATGAAATACCACCGGGAGGAATGGGATCAACAAAAGCGCTACACATTAACACCACCGTGTAAAGGGCATACACTACCGTGGAGTGTTGATTGACAATGGGTGCACTAAATGTCCTACCCTGTCTCTCGCTGAATAGGTGCCATGAGATAGTTCCCATATGAAGGCATGCCAAAATATAGTGAGGGCATTTGATGGCACTGAAAGGAGGGTAATGGGGAGGATTGAAATACCCCTTTTAATTGGCCCAAGTACCTACGAGGTAGACTTTTTAGTAATGGACATCAAGCCGTCTTATAATTGCTTGTTGGGAAGGCCATGGATTCATTCGGCAGGAGCAGTACCATCATCACTACACCAGAAGTTAAAGTTGGTAATTGATGGTAGATTGGTGACAATAAACGCAGAAGAAGACATCATTGCATCCGTTGCCAGTGACGCCCCGTATGTAAGCACGGACGATGAAGCAATAGAGTGTTCTTTTCGATCATTAGAATTTGTCAATGCTACATTCATTGTCGAAGGGAACAAGATCCCGATGCCTAAAATCTCCAAAACTACCAAGATGGGTTTACTGATTGTGATTTGAAAAGGAGTCGTGTTCAGGATGGGGCTTGGAAGAAATCTACAAGGAAGGATCGAGGCACCGGGCTCACGAGACAAAGCGAGACCGTTTTGCCTAGGATACAAGCTTTGACGCAAGGCGTAAGAAAAAGAGAGATAGAGAAGAAACAAGAGAGGAGGAGAGCGCTTAAATGGAGAAGAGGTCAAGTGGGAGCCAATGATCTTTCCTCACATATCTAGGACATTCGTGTCGTCGAGGGGACTATTCACGCTAGAGAAAGAACGACGAAGAAAGGGCTTACCGAAGAAATGCTAGGGAACTTGAGCATTAATGCCATATCCGAGGAAGGAACAAGAAACGAAGATCATGTAGGCATTTGCCCATACGTGCCCGGGAGCATTTTAAACAATTGGACCGCAGAAGAGATCCCTGTAACCTTTAAAATTAAATCAGAGTAATGTCCGAAACAAACCTGTTGCCCTAAGCCTAGGGGCAATAGGAATCCTTTTAATGAAATAGGCTCTTATCCAATATCGTTATTTCAATAAAAATGCACTCTTAATGTACCATCTTGAGCGAGACATTCTTTTATTCTTTCCTTTTCATTCATAATCATACCATACAAATAAATATTCTTAGATTCTTTTGTTTTTTGGATTTTTCTTCATTCCTATAACAGGTCCCCAGATATCAATGATATGAGTAATGTTGCTATTGACTCGGAGTCTCCTTTTGAGCAAGATATGTGTGCGGAGGATTATCAGGATTTTGAAAGTGACCGAAACTGTAATCTGTCTCCGGACTTGTTAAGAATGGTAGAACAAGATGAAAAACAACTTCTACCTCACAAAGAATCGGTGGAAACTGTGAGCCTAGGAGAAGGAAAAGAGGTGAAGATTGGAGCTTTTATCGCCGCAGAAACAAAACGAGATCTCGTTGAGCTGTTACAAGAATTCAAGGATGTCTTTGCATGGTCGTATCGAGATATGCCCGGTTGAATATCGATATAGTGGTACACCGCTCCCCAATAAAGGAAGAGTGCAAGCCGATTGCAACAAAAGCTTGAAGGATGAGGCCCGATGTTCTCTTGAAAATAAAAGAAGAGGTCAAGAAGCAATTCGACGGTTTTCTTACAAGTGGTCAAATACTCAAATGGGTAGCCAATATAGTCCCAGTTCCTAAGAAGGACGGGAAAGTACGAATGTGCGTGGACTATCGAGATCTGAACAAAGCCAGCTTAAAGGACAATTTTCCACTGCCTCACATTGATACATTAGTAGACAACACGGCAGGTTACTCGCTTTTCTCTTTCATGGATGGATTCTCGGGATACAACCAGATAAAGATGCATCCCGAAGACATGGAAAAGACCACATTCGTGACCATGTGGGGAACGTTTTGTTATAAGGTGATGCCATTCGGGCTGAAAAATGCAGGGGCAACATATCAGAGAGCAATGGTAACTCTTTTCCATGACATGATGCACAAGGAGATCGAAGTTTATGTTGACGACATGATAGCAAAATCCAAGACAGAAAAGGAGCACATACGAGTCCTGAAAAAATTGTTCTTAAGGTTAAGAAAGTTTCAACTAAAGCTCAATCCTGCAAAATGTACCTTCGGAGCTAGGTCAGGAAAGTTGTTAGGATTCATAGTCAGTGAAAAAGGGATCGAAATTGACCCAGATAAAGTCAAGGCCATACAAGAATTACCTCCACCACGTACTCAAAAAGAAGTTCGAGGTTTCCTAGGAAGGCTAAATTATATTGCCCGGTTCATTTCGCAACTGACAGAGAAATGTGACCCAATATTCCGCCTCCTTAGGAAACACAATCCAGGTGTATGGGATGAGGAATGCCAAAGAACTTTCGATAAAGTCAAGCATTACCTGTCTAATGCCCCGGTATTGACGCCACCTTGCCCAGATAAACTGCTGATACTGTATTTGGCAGTGTTCGAGAATTCCATGGGGTGCGTATTAGGCCAACATGATGAGTCAGGAAGAAAAGAAAAAGCAATATACTACCTTAGCAAGAAGTTTACAGACTGCGAAACAAGATATTCGCCAATCGAGAAATTGTGTTGCGCTTTGATCTGGACAACTCGAAGATTGAGACAGTACATGTTGTACCATACAACTTGGCTCATCTCAAAATTAGATCCTCTGAAGTACATGATGGAGTCAAATGCCTTGAACGGAAGAATGGCTCGTTGGCAAATTTTACTTTCTGAATTCGATATAATCTATGTGAATCAGAAAGCTATAAAAGGAAGTGCGGTAGCAGATTTTTTAGCCAGTAGGGCTCTAGAAGATTATGAGCCTCTGAGTTTTGATTTCCCAAATGAAGACTTAATGTACATTGCGACCATGGAAGAAGACTCCCAAGAAGATCATCCTTGGAGACTGAATTTTGACGGAGCTTCAAATGCTATGGGTAATGGAATCGGGGCAGTTCTGGTATCCCCAAGCGGAGATCATTATCCCTTTACTAGTAAATTGGATTTTGATTGCACGAATAACATGGCAGAGTATGAAGCATGCATCATGGGTATCCGTGCGGCTATTGAACGTAAAATCAAGGTGCTAGAAATATATGGAGATTCAGCACTAGTGATCTATCAGCTCAAGGGCGATTGGGAGACAAGAGATCCTAAGTTAATCAATTACCAAAGGCTGGTCCTGGAACTAATTGAGGAGTTCGACGATGTCACTTTTTACTATCTCCCACGAGATGAAAACCAGATGGCTGATGCCTTGGCAACTATCGCTTCTATGGTCAAAGTAAAGAAGCAAGAGGATGTGAAGCCTATTCAAATGAGTATCTACGAGGCCCCGGCACATTGCTGCAGCATTGACGAAGAAGAGGAAAAAGATGATCACCCCTGGTATCAAGATATACTACGATATGTGCGGAATCGCGAATATCCAGACCAAGCGACTGAGAATGATAAAAGGACGTTGAGAAGGCTGGCTAGTGACTATGTCTTAGACGGCGAGATCCTGTATAAAAGAAGAAAAGATCAGGTGCTCTTAAGATGCGTAGACGCTGTCGAGGCTAAGCAAATCTTAGAAGAGGTCCATGAGGGTGTCTGCGGAACGCATGCTAATGGTTTCACAATGGCCAGACAAATCATGAGATTCGGGTATTATTGGTCTACTATGGAGGGGGATTGCATCAACTATGCGAAAAAGTGCCATAAATGCCAAATATATGGAGATAAGATTCATGTACCTCCTTCACCGCTCCATGTTATGACATCCCCATAGCCTTCCTCGATGTGGGGAATGGATGTCATCGGGCCGATCTCGCCGAAAGCATCTAACGGGCATCGGTTCATCTTTGTGGTCATCGATTACTTCACTAAATGGGTAGAGGCCACCTTTTATGCCAATGTCACGAAATCAGCAGTCAGCAAGTTCTTAAAGAAAGAAATCATATGTCGATACGGGATGCCTGAGAGGATCATATCGGATAATGCGCTGAATTTGAACAATAGCACAATAGCGGAGGTCCATCGCCAATTCAATATCAAACACCATAATTAAATCGCCATATCGTCCAAAGATGAATGGTGCAAGAGAAGCAACAAATAAGAATATCAAGAAGATCGTGGGAAAAATGACGGAGACTTATAAAGATTGGCACGAGAAATTACCATTTGCCCTCTACGCCTCTGAGAACATCGATCGAAACCTCTACCGGCAACGCCTTTCTTTTGTTTTACGGAATGGAGGCGATTACGCCTATCGAGGTTGAGATTCCCTCTCTGGGTGTTGTCGAAACTAAAGTTAGATGAAGCGAGAATGGGTCCATCAAGGTACGACTAGTGAATCTAATTGAAGAAAAGAGGCTGAAAGCTAATCGCCATGGTCAAATGTACCAAAAGCGAATGATGCGGGCTTATAACAAGAAGGTTCGCCCTAGAGAATTCTGTGAAGGAGACCTTGTTTTGAAAAAGATTCTCCCCATACAAAAGGACTTCAGAGGAAAATGGATGCCAAATTGGGAAGGACCTTATGTGGTAAAGAAAGCTTTCTCTGGAGGAGCTCTGATCTTGACCGAGATGGATGGCAAAAGCTTGCCTAACCCCGTGAATTCGGATTCAGTCAAGAAGTACTTTACCTAAAAAAAAAAAAAAAACACGGAGAGGCCAAGGCGAAAACCCACAAAAGGGCGCTTTGAGACCAAAGGGTTTTGAACTGAAAACCCAGGAATGGGCAATTCAAATTTTGATAAAAAATGGGGCATATAGTAATTTTGTCTTCTCTGATTCAACAAAAGGAGGAATGTTACACCTTGGGGCATCGACAAAGTACTCTTGGTCTTCTAAACACATATCAAGTTTCGAAAGGTCCTCAAGAAGTTTTAAGCAGAGAAGCTCATGCTATGATATCTGGGGCAGTTGTTTTCACTTTTCGTTCATTCTGTATCTTAAAAACTTGTCATCTTAATTACCTTATTTGTTTCAAGGTTTTTCTCAATAAAATTTTGTCTTGTCCATTGCTATAATCTTTTTCGAGCCTTCTTCATTGAAATAATGATCAATAAGCCAATGACATTTGAAAGGAGTTTCGCATATCACTCTAAATTAATTTTAAACGATACAAGGACACAAACGGGGACCGATTAGTTTGAATTACCCAAAGGCAAGGGAACGTTAGGCAAAGAATAACCTGAATCCTTCAAGGGATACCGATAGGAGAGAAAGACTGATCAATCGTCATGTCCCAATGAACAATGAGCAATGATACCCTAAGCCTTTCAAAATGGATCATTCTCATTCCTGCATTCATATGTCATTCATAACACACCTAGTTAGGAGCATCTGATTCATTTCAATCATAACATCCTAATTATCTGACTTAAGCATCACATCTAGTAGAATATTTGATTCATCTTAATCGTAGCATCCTAATCATAGATACATAAGACCAATTTCATAGATTTTGCCTCCCTAAAGTTGCAGAGAGGAGCGAATCAAAATGGCAAATCTTATCTTCCCGAAGATCTTTGTGAAGTAGATTAAAGCCATTAACCTTATCTCCCTAAAGATACAGTGGAGTAGGTTGAAGTTACAAGTCTTATCTCCCTGAAGTTGCAGTGGAGCAGACTAAATCATGGCAAATCTTATCTTCCCCGGTTGCAGTGAAGCGATTAAAGCCAAGTCTTATCTCCCCGAAGTTGCAAGATGGAGCAGATCAATCATGGCAAATCTTATCTTCCCAAGATGCCGTGAAGTAGATTAAAGCCATTAACCTTATCTCCCTAAAGATACAAATGGAGTAGGTTGAAGTTACAAGTCTTATCTCCCCGGTTGCAATGGAGCAGACTAAATCATGGCAAATCTTATCTTCCCGAAGTTGCAGTGAAGCAGATTAAAGCCAAGTCTTATCTCCCCAAGTTGCAGATGGAACAGATCAATCATGGCAAATCTTATCTTCCCAGGTTGCAAAGTGAAGTAGATTAAAGCTATTAACCCTACCTTTCTGATGACGCAGTGGGTAGAGTAGATTGAAGTTACAAGTCTTATCTCCCTGAAGTTGCAGTGGAGCAGACAGAACCATGGCAAATTTTATCTTCCTGAAGTTGCAGTGAAGCAGATCTAAGCTACAAGCCTTAACCCCCTAAGCAGTAGGGTAACGGGCTGAATTTACAGATCTTAACCCCTAAGCAGTAGGGAAATAGATCAAAGATGATGAGCTTTAACCCCCTAAGTAGTAGGGCAACAAGCTAAATTCATAAGCCTTAAACCCCTAAGCAGTAGGGTAATAGGTTGAATCTACAGGTCTTAACCCCTAAGCGCGGTAGGAAACAGATCGAAGATAATGGGCTCTAACCCCTAAGAAGTAGGTAACAAGCCAAATTTACAAGCCTTAACCCCTAAGCGGTGAGGTGTGACAGTGAATTTACAGATCTTAACCCCTAAGCAGTAGGGAAATAGATCAAAGATGATGAGCTTTAACCCCCTAAGAAGTAGGGTAACAAGCCAAATTTACAAGCCTTAACCCCCTAAGCAGTAGGGTAACAGGCTAAATTTACAGATCTTAACCCCCTAAGCAGTAGGGAAAGAGATCGAAGATAATGGGCTTTAACCCCCTAAGCAGTAGGGTAAAAAGTCGAATTGACAAGCCTTAACCCCCTAAGCAGTAGGGTAACAGGTTGAAGATTTACAAAATCTTATCACTCTGGGCAGTAGGGGAACAGATCAAAGACAGTGAATCTTGCTTTCCTGAAGTTGCAGTGAAGCAGATTTGAGGCACCATCCCAGCTCCCTAAAGTTGCAGTGGAATAGATTGAAGCTACGAGTCACAAGTCCTGTCTCTCTCTAAAGTTGTAGCAGAGCAGGTCAAAACAAGCCTTATCTCCCTGAAGTTGCAGTAGAGCAGACTGAATCGTGGCGAATCTTATCTGCCTAAAGTTGCAGTGAAACGGATTAAAGCCATTAACCTTATCTCCCAGGAGTTACAGTAGAACCAAATCAAGACAAGTCTCATCTCTCTGAAGTTGCAATGGAGCGGACTAGAGTGGGGCATATTGAAGTTACTCGAAGAAAAGAAACGCCAAGAGAAGTCAAGACTCAATAGGTCTGGGCAAAATTGACCCTTTTTATAGTCTTTGCTCTATTCTCGTTGCACGACAATGAGCAAAGAGGGGCAGCTGTAACGGGCCCATTTTGCCCGGCCCAAATCTAAACCAAAAAACTGAAACATAAAAATAAAATCCAGAATTATTAAATCCCAATTTCAACAGTCCATTTACAAAAGCCTTGATGGCCCAAGTCTCCATTTTACAAACAGACCCAACACTACCCCAAACAACCCTAAAATTAAACCCTAAACTAAACCCCAAACTAAACCAAACAGACCCAACCTAAACCCAAATCTAACCCAATTCCTACAGGCCCAATAGGCCCAAACGTTAAGCCAACTCAGAAACCCTAAGGTTTCGAGACTAAATCTAGCGCCGCAGCCCTCCTACATCACACCCACGTGCCCCGCCGATGAGACCAATGCCCAAGGTTCACCTTCTTGTCCCGATGCACCAAATGGAAATCTCCACCATGTTGAGGCCTGCAAATACACAAAAAGGGAAACAATCGACCAAAGCAGAGAGAGGACAGAGCAGAGACAATAATGATGAATAGAATAGCAATCTAGCAAGAAACAATAGGTATTATCTCGGTTATATATTCAAGAACCGAAAATGTAAAAAGGGAGGACCATTCGAAATACAAAAAAAAAACGGAAAACACGATTGGAAATACAAAAATCGGAAGGTAGATTTTAGAAGGGCTTTCATTTTTCTTCTTTTAAATTTTTCTGCTTGTTCATTCTTGATCCAACATATATTTTAGCACAAAAAAGAGACAAGAAAGCAGAAGGGAACTTTACCCTGTGTTTAGGCCTTGGGTCCTCCTTCGCTTCATCGAAATCGGAGTGTGGAGGAGGCCCTCGAGGCTACAAAGCAACCGTTCGTTGCCTAAGAATGCTGGATGGTGGTGGCGGTGCGGCGTTTACACCAAGAGGGGCCAAGGTTCGGCCGAATGAGAGAGAGGAGCCTAAGTCTTTTTTGGGTTTTGATTTTTTTTCTTTAGATGGCTAAGTGATCGGTTTTAGGGTTTTTGGGGGTGATTTTGTGCAGAGTTTGAAACGGCGTCGTGTAGGGTCGAGTGAGATCCGCGCGTCAACCCGTTTTGCCACCCGAATCCGTGCCTTCTGATTCGAAATGGGAAATTTACGCGCTAGGTCCTCTGTATTCACGCGAGCCTTCGATTGCGCCTTATGCGTCTTGTTTTTGTTTTTATTATTTAGGCTTATAATTTGTGCTTTGTTGCAATCTGACCCGCGCCTAAACGCATCATTTTGGGTTCTGGTATATTGCCAGCTTTGGTCCCTTGCATTCGCACAAAGAATTAGTCCTTTTCCTAATTTCAGCAACTGACTTTATTTATCAATGATCCTTTTAGTTTCATTTTTGTTTCAATTGAGTTTCTCTTTGTTATTTTCAGCATTTTTATTCTTTGAAACTCTCCTATTTTTGACACTTACTTATTACTCACCATTTAATATATATTATTTTGGGAATATTTTGTCAAGTTTTGCACATTTTTTACTTGTACTTTTATTTATATGTAAATACATTTGTACATGTAATTATATATATACATATATATATGTACAAATATACGTCTATCTATTTTCTTTTAGATTTGTTTGTTTAAATTCCTATATATATATTTATTTTATAATAAGGTTACTTTTATTTTACGCCTGTTATTAATCATACATTATTGTACACATATAGTTTCTTTTAAATATATTCTCGTCTTTTATTACATAACATGGTTTTTAAATTATTATGGAGTATATATATACATACATATATATGTGTTTTTATTAACACTTATGCTTAATCTATTTATATATATTATACTAAATCTATGTATTCATACTCGTAGTCTTCTTTGTATATATATATATGCATGTTAAGTAAAAACTAGTATGTAGTTTATAATAAAATTAATTTAGCCCTATACATAATATTTAAATGTTTTTGCATGTGTTTGTCTTTAGATTTATATGTATGTATATGTATACATCTTATTATTAATCTTTTTTTACAATAAACTTACGTACCCATATGTTTCATAAATCTATTTTGTGCATTATGTCTTGTCACATGTCTCCACTATTCTTTCGTATTGTATATATTTTAAATCATCGCATTCTCTTGCCAACTTTTTAAATAAATTTGCGCTGAAATTCAGTTACATTTAATTTAGTTCAAACTTTCATTTTTAATACCTATTTCAAAAATCATACATCCCTAGCCTTTATACTAATTTGTCAACCTAGGTTATGTGTACATTTATTCATTATTATTTTAAACTGTTTTATAGCATATTGATTTCTAATTGCTATGTCGTTTTTATATCTTGCATTGGTCATGACATGCACATTACTGTGGCATATTATTGTTTGGCTTGTGTGATTGTCATCATCGTCGTCATTGTATTATTATATCAATTATTCTCCATGCATTACCGAAATCGGATTACACTTTTAGGTTAGCTGTTTTCAATTATTAGTTTGTTAATCGATCGTATCTCATGTATGTCAATTATCCCAACTCATCGCTTTCGAAATGTGGTTTTATAAAATCCAAATTTTATGATTAATTTTGTTTAATTTCCAAAAAATGCATTAATACATTTTAAGCTAGTTTTATAATTATTCATTCAAAAATTCTTCAAAACGAAGGCTAGATTCGACGTTTGGCAATTCGGGGAATCGTGCCCTAACGTGTTGGGTTGCAATTTTGCGTTTGCTCAAAACAATCGAATTTCCCTTCAAAATTTTACTCACGCCTTTTCAAAATCATTTAAAACGAAGGCAATATTTGACGGTTGTCAATTCGGGAATCACACCCTATCGTGTTGGGTTGTGATTTCTCGTTTGTCCGAAACAATCGAATATTCCTTTAGATTTTCACTCATAAAAATCCTTTAAAACGAAGATAACATTCGGTGTTTAATAATCCGGGAATCATGCCCTATCGTGCTGGGTTGTGATTTCTCGAAACAATTGAATATTCCTTTAAGTTTTCATTCATGATTATTAAAAATCTTTCAAAATGAAGGCGATGTTCGACGTTTGGCAATTTGAGAATCGAGCCCTATCGCGTTGGGTTGCGCTCTCTCATTTGCTTAAAACAATCGAAGATCCCTTCGGAATTTCGCTCGCATTTCCTCAGACGAGGCAATAGTCAATGTTTGGGAATTCGAAGAATCGTGCCCTACCGTGCTGGGTTTCGATTTTTCGTTGAACTAAATAGTAAGCATCCTTTGAATAACGAAATAAGAAAATTTTTTGGGCAACCAAGTCGGGTCATTCAAATGATTATTAAAAAAGGAATCACATTTCGAAAGCGTTTTTAATTTTAGACATAAGGACAGCATTTAATCAATTTGGTACCAATTTTGGGCGTAGTGAGGGTGCTGACCCTTCCTCATGCGTAATCGACTCCCGAACCCGTTTTCTCATGTTTTCGTAGACCAAAATCATTGTTTTAGTAAACCAAAAATGTTTTATTAAAATAACCAAATTCTTAGGTGACCCGATCACACCAAGACGAAAAGATCGGTGGCGACTCCATACTTTTCTAAAGTCGATCCCTTTTTCTTCTTTAAATTTAAAAATGGTTTCGACACTATTTATTGCTTTGTAAAAGAAATAAATTTTTAGTAATTTTCTAATTGAGTTGGATTAGAAATGTTCATCAAGTCAACTAGAGTCAGATTTAAGCATAATGTTAACAAATTTTATATTTGTCCAAGCTCGATCTAGTCCAAAATATGGGTTTAAAATTTTACTCAAGCTTGTTCATATTTCTAAATGGCTAACCCAAATCTTTTTAAGCCTGTCCAGTATTTTTTTTAAAAGTTTTAAAATATATATTTATATTATTTTAACTTAATATTTAATAAATTTATATATTTTTATTTATTAAAATTTTATATATAATCATCTTAACATTTTTTATGTTTACTGTCGAAACCACCCTTTTTAAATTTAAAAGCAAAAACGGGGATCGACTTTAAAAAATAAAAAATGTGGAGTCGCCACCGATCCTTTATTGGTGTGATCGGATCACCTAAGAATTTGGTTACTTTTAATAAAACATTTGTGATTTACTAAAAATACGACTCTGGTCTACGAAAATTTTAGAAAATGGGCTCGGGAGTCGGTTACGCATGACGAAGGATTAGCACCCTCACTACGCCCAAAATTGGTACCAAATCGATTAGATACTGTCCTTATGTCTAAAAAATAAAAAATGTTTTTGAAACGTGGCTCCTTTTTTATAACGTTCGAGTAATCTGAGTTGGTTGCCAAAATTTCTTGTTTCGATCTCCGAAAGTATATAATTTGAGAATTACAGAAGGATACTCAACTATTTAGTCCAACGAAAAAATCGAAACCCAGCACAGTAGGGTACGATTCCTCGAATTTCCAAATATTGACCATTGCCTTACTTTATAAAATACGTGTGAAAATTTCGAGGAGATATTCGATTATTTTGGACAAATGAAAAAGCGCAACCCAGCACGATAGGGCTCGATTCTCAAATCGCCAAACATTGAACATCGTCTTCGTTTTTAAGTATTTGTTTTTAAAACATGAGAGAGAAAGTGAAGGAATGTTCGATCATTTTGAGCAAACCAGAAACCAGAAACCAACACGATAGGGCATGATTCTCGAGTTTTCAAACGCCGAATATTGCCTTCGTTTTAAAAATTTTTAAAAGATATGAATGGAATTTTGAAGGGAAGCCTGATTATTTTGAGCAAACGCAAAATTGCAACCCAACACGTTAGGGCACGATTCCGCGAATTGCTAAATATCGAACCTCATCTTTGTTTTGAAGAATTTTTGAATGGATGATTATAAAGCTAGTTTAAGACATATTAATTCGATTTGAAATAAGGCGAAGTTAATCATAAAATTTGGGCTTTATAGAACCACATTTCAAAAATTAAGTGAAACGGTGATGTAGGGTAAACATGCCCATGAGATACAATCGGTTAACGAACTAAAAATTAAGTATGGCTAACCTAAAAATGCAACCCGATTACAATAGTGCATGGAGAATAATTGATATAATAACACAATGACAAAAGTGATAATATAACAATCACACAAGCGAAACAATACATACAATAATATGCCACAATAATGTACATAGTATGATATAGAATAACCAATGCAAGATATAAAAACAACATAGCAATTAGAAGCCAATGTGCTATAAAACGGTTTTAAAATGATAACGAAAAAATGGATCCATACATAGGTTGACAAATTTGCATGAAAACTATGGGTAGCTATATGATTTTTGGAATAGATATTATAGAATAAAAATTTGAATCAAATTACACGTAAAATATTTTAAACACGAATTCATTTAGAAGTTAACAAAATATATGATAATAATAACAAAGAAATATGATACAGAAAATACATGACAAAACATAATGCCCAAAATATGCTTGTAAAAAACGTACATATGAATTTATAAAAAGAATGAAATTAATAATAATATATATATAATTTTAAATTGGTTTAAAAACCATACATCCTTATATCAAAATATTTAAATAATAGGATATATAGAACACATAAGTAATATGATATAAAAAAAATTCAAAAATAATAATTTTAAAATCACAAAAAGGAATTTTCTAAAAATAATTTCATATATATATAAAGAATAAAAGAAACATAAAGCAAAGAGTATTTTAATAAAAAAATTCTATTAAAAGAATAAGTGTGCCAATATATATACATATAAATTTAAAAGTAAGTGTATGTAAAATAGCGTAGAGATGATAACATGTATAGGACTAAATGACGTATGTAATCAAAAATATATAAATATATAATAACAATTTAAATTTTATGCAAAACATATATATATATACAAAACATATTAGAGTAGCAAAAATATATGTTAAAATACAAGGATAAAGTCAAAAACCATTATGTGTATAAGATAACATTAACTTTAAAGTATATATATATATATATATATATATATATATATATATATATATATATATATATATGTATATGTATAACGATGTAAAGGAAATAAACATTTATAGAATATACAAAATGTGATGATAACATTACAAAAACAAATTTACAGTAATAAAATGACAATTACCAAAGTTGTTTAAAAAGCATCAATAATTAATTAAGAATGAAGAGAGGTATAAAACAAAAAAACTTAATTAAAATTAAACTAAAACAAAAGGGACAATCTGAGAATAAAACAATAATAATAAAAAGGATTAATATGCGAGGCGCGCAAATGCATGGGGACTTAAGCTGGAAATAACCCAGCTCCCAAAACGCAACACCCATGCGGACCAAAATACAAACACACACAAATTATGGGTAAAATTTAAAAGAAAAAAAATGCGAATATTAACTGATTTGAGAATGGGGCGAAAGGAGAATGACCGAGCCTGCAAATAACCCTCACCGCGAAAACACACGGGTCCTCGGGGCACCTGGGGACGGATCGGGTCAGGTTAAGCCAATACGGCACCGTTTTGGAGCCACTGAAATAGGCTCAAAACGGCACTGTTTTTGGTCCTTTAAAAAGACTTAAAACCAGCCTCCTTCAGCCGAATTAACCCTAGCCTCCTTTCTTCTCAACTAGCAAGCCTTGAACCCTTGCTTTTGTACACCGATCCACCACCAAAAATGGCAACCAGCGATCTAGGGGGCCACAAAGGGTCGTCTTTTAGCCTGTTAATCCCCTGTAGACTTCGATTTCGACGAAGCAAAGGAGAATGGGCAGCTTATTCGCAAGGTATCATCACCTTTCTCTTTTCTTTTTCGATGTAAACGATGAAAAATAAAAAAGAAGTAAAATAATCAGCAGAATATTAAAGAGACTTAAGAAATGGAAACCACCTTCTCAGAAATTTTCCTTGAATTTTCTATTCAGTATGTGTGTATATTATGCGTGAGTGAAAAAAAAGGAGAGCCCTCACAATCGTTCAGTTCTTGGCTTTATAGCCGAAACAAAAAAAGAATAAAAAAAATTACAATTTTCTCTTTCTTCTTTTTTTGTTGCTGCTGTGTTTGTCTCGTTCGTTTATAGGTACGGAGTACGGGGCATGTGCTGGCCCTTGGCATGAGGGTACGGGAGCTAGCATACGGGGGCACAGACGTGGCTGAGGTACGGTGCTGAAGGCACATGGAGGCCGTTCGGGGCTCGAAGGCTGGAGGTTGCTGTTGCGGCGCAAAATGAAAGGGGGTGACCTAGGGTTCTGTCTGTTCTAAAATTTTTGGGCCATTCGAGCCGGTGTAAGTCTGGGTCAGGTTTACTTGTTGGTTTTGGGCTGATGGGGTTTTAGTCATTGGGTCTAGGTATTGGGCTGTAATCTGGACAGATAATGGACCATTGATATTTGGATCTTCATATTATTTATTTATTTGTGTTTTTGGATTATTTGTAACGGGCTGGGCAAATTTGGCCCACTACATTTACATTATAATAGTATTATATATATCATTATAAATTTATTTTTACGTGTTATTAACTACATAATATTAAAAAAATAACATAATATAAAACATTACAAATTTAAAAAAAAAAAGGGTCAAACCTTGAATGTTTAAGCCTGAGTCCGACTCATATTTTAAACAGATCTAATTTTTCTAAGCCTATTTTTCGAATTTATTATTTTTGCCTAAATCCTTCTAAAATTCGAGTGGACTTTTGAGTTTGGATGTAAAACTCGACCATGAACAAACCTAATTGGAATTAAACTTATGACAACTCAACCAACCCCTTGATATATAATATAGGTGAATTGTTAAAAACAAATTAATTATAAAATATTTTAAATATTAAAGAATGTAAATATTTGTGGATCAGTAATGAATTTTAATTAAGCATAATTACTTATTTGGTCCTCCAACTTTATAAATAAAGTCATTTTAGCTATTCATTTAATTTTTCGCTTTTTTTAGTTTTTAAACTTGTATTTTTTGTCAAATCACTCAAAAAAAAAGTTGACATGGACTTTTTTATTGGTCTAAAAACAAATTTAGACATATTCTATTAATTTGATTCTAAACATAAAAAATTTAACAAATTTAACTCTCAATGTTTACAAAATTTGTCATTTTAGTTTAAATTCTAAAAAATTCAATAAAATTAACACTCAACACTTAAAAAATAACAGATTTTGAGTTTTTAAAATATGAAAATTAAATGTAGCTTTATTTGAAATGGTACATTTAAGGATTTAGAATTTATAATTACATGTTCAAATCGCACTAAAATTTGCTATTCTTTTAGATTTATATAATATGAAAAGATAAAAATACTTATATTTACTTACTAATTTATAAAAGAATGTGTCTTTTTGTAATTTCCTAATTGGTATTCGATTGATTTGTGATCAATTCAGTTAAAAAGTTAAATATACTAATATAGATGGATAAATTTTTCAAATAAATAATATTTTTAAGATAATATTTTTTTTTAAAAAATTACTTGTAGTGTATATAAACTGTATAACATATTTTTGGAATGAAATTCATCTATGTGAAAGGAAAATAAGAGTTTGGGGGAAAAAACTAAAAAGAAATCTTTTTTAATAATTGAAGAAAATTGACTGAAAATATTGATTTTGATATATAGTTAAGTCTCAATTAAATCGTGATGAAAAAGTTGAGATGGGTTCTTATTACTTCTTACATACATCTATTTCTCTAAATTTATTAAAATATAAAAAATAAATACCTTCAAATTACTATTAATTGTTTTATAAAAAAAAATATTTTAGTAATTTTCTAACTAAGTTGGGGTTAGAAATGTTCATCGGTCAGATCGGGTTGACCTAAGTATAATATATAAGTTCAAGGGTTATAAGAGGCGAAAAATTAAATGGATGGCTAGAATGATTTTTTTGTAAAGTTGAAGGACCAAAAAAATCATTATGTTTTTTATTATTTCGTATACAAGATGTGAAGTTTCTTTAGTGTAGGTTTGTTGAAGATTTGTTAGTTGGTTAGCAGGTAGCTGTAGTAGCAGTTAGATAGTTATGTAAAAAATGTATATATAAGCATTAGCATGCTTTGTAATTAGGATATGTGAAAATAATCTAGAGAATTTATTCAGCTCTTGACTTCCTCTGTTAGTGTACATTGTCTTCTGATCATTGGACACTAGTTGACACCGGTCATTGGCCACCAGTTGATATGGTATCAGAGCCACTGCCAGTGGTTTAACTCCGTTCAACTTGCTGCCTTTAGTCATTGTAACATCCCGATTTTTAGTGGTGTTAGAAATAGTGGTTTCGGGATCACCAGCCCGACGAGTAAATTTGAATAATTAGTATTTAAATTATACGAGTCAATAATATTTTTTATATTGAATTTTGATTTGAGAATTTTAACTAATTGAATTAAAAGTTAGTATAAGTGGTTTGGCTCAAAAGGTACGTGATTATTGAAAATGAGGTCTCCATAAATTAAAGCTGTGAATTAAAGTTTGGTCCGGTAATTTTGATAATTTATTGCTTAATTAAGATAAAAGGATTAAATTGTAAAAGAGGTAAAAGTTAATTGCATTTGATTTAAAATAGTGAAGGGACCAAAATGGTAACTAAACCATGGTAAAAAAGTCCAAGCGGTGGTGACATGATTAAATTCACTAACTTTTGGACTATTTGCTCATTTAGTCCTAATTAGTTTAGGATTAAATTGAAATTAAACTTGTTTAGTTAAAATTTAAAATGATTGAAGGACCAATTGTGTAATTAAACCTGCCTTAATTGGTAATTATATCATTTGAATAGATAGTGGACAGTTTGCAAGGCTAATTGCATGAAATTTTATTGAAATTCTAAGGTTATAATAGTAAGTAAAATGTAAATAAAATAAAAAAGCCAAAATGGCTATCATCTTTTTATTTCTTCCTTCAAAAAACCAATTCCACCATTTTTGAGAAGAGGAACCTTCGGCCAAGCTAGGTTTCATCAATTAAGTAAGTAAATCTTACCCTTTTTTGGTAATTTTTATGTTTTTGAGCTCGTATTAGCTTAATCTAGCTAACTCGGGGACTAATTTGTAAATATGTAAAATGTTATGGATTGTGCCATTGATGAATTTGAGTTGTTCTTGAAGTTTTATGATAGATTATTAAGCTTGGTTGCTAAATATGAATATTTTGTAAAGTAGTTTTTGTTGATTTTAATGTTCAAGGATTAAAATGTAAAAATAGTAAAAGTACAAGGACTTGATGCAAAATAACAGCAACTATGGGCTGTAATGAGGGGCTTAATTGATTGGGTAAGTTTGTATTTAATAGAAAATGGTGAAATTGCATGATTTGGACCTAGGGACTAAGTTGCATAAAAATGAAATGCTTGGGTAATTTCATAAAAATAGCAAAAAAGACTTAATTGCATAAAATGAGTTAATTTTACTATTGGAATTAGTTAATTGAATGAAAACATTATTTTTAAATCAAGAACGTGTGGTAAGTTCGTTCGGTTTAATTTTAATACATTTATAAATGTATTATATGAACTTAATTGCATAATGTTAGGTTATTTGATGTGTGTAACCGAAAATGGAAATGATAAGTTAAAATAACGTCGACCACTGGTTGAGATACTCTGAGCCATTACTGCAAATCAATCATGTAAGATCGTACGTTTATTTATAGTTCTAATGATTTTTATATTATTTTTTAATATAATTTTCTTAAATTTTATATTGTATAATAGTATAATCTTGAAAAAAGAAATATTGAATATATTGAATGTGCTCAAAATTTCAATGTCTACTGATTATTCTGAAAGTTGCTCAAACGAGCGATATCCTTTAGTTACACTGAATGGGCTCAAATGAGCAATGTCTAATGGTTATACTGAATGTACTCAAACAAGCAATATCTACTGAATCTACTGAACGTGCTCAAAAGAGCAATGTCTACTGATTATACTGAAAGTTGTTTAAACGAGCAATATCCACTAATTATACTGAATGGGCTTAAACGAGCAATATCTACTGAATATACTAAACGTGCTCAAAAGGGCAATGTCTACTGATTATACTTAAAGTTGCTCAAATGAGCGATATCCACTGATTATACGGAATTCATGCTCAAACAAGCATTATCCACTGGTTACGCGAAATGAGGTCTCACTATACTGATGATTCAAAAATAAATACTAAAATAATGTTCTGATCACTATTCGTCTATTGAAATTTGTGATTGACAGGAACTCTGTTCACTAATCTTTATTTGAATTATTATTTATGTTGATTTGATAAGCTTTACTGTTAAATCGATAGACTTACTAAGCATTATGAAAGCTTACTCGTATCAATTGTCTTATTTCTTGTTGATACATTTTTTGGATCGAGAGATCGGATCAGCACGAAGAAATCACACTATCTGGGGATCATTTGGTTGCTTTTGAATACATCTTGGCTTATATGGCATGTAATAGGAACAGTTGGTCATGATTGTAATGGTTCATAAGTATTATGTAATGAGTATGTGATGTACTTTGATGTTGTGGTATGAGTAACTAATGTGGTATGCATGTTAGTCTCAAGTTAAAGTAAACAGATGAACATGAAATGGTAAGTTAGTATGAATTAGATATGGTAGGTGAAATTGTATGCAAAGTATCTTGGGTGTGTAATGATGCATAATTGCTTCAAGTATAGCAAGATCATTGCCTTTCCCACTTTAGGTCAATATTTGAGCTGCCTTTTTCGGGTTTTCAAAATTCCTTTTGGTCCAAAGCGCCCTTTGCAGGTTTTCACCTTGGCCTCTCCTTTTTCCCTTTTTTCTTTTTTCATTTTATTGAGTCTCAAAGTGCCCTTTGCAGGTTTTCAGTTTGGCCCTTTTTCATTTTTTATTAAGTCTCAATGCGCCCTTTGCGGGTTTTCGTCTTGACCCTTTTTTTTTTTGATAAAGTCTCAAAGCGCCCTTTGCAGGTTTTCACTTTGGTTTCTTCTCCTCATTAGGTGTAGTACTTTTTGACTGAATCCGAGTTCGTTGGATTAGACAAATTTCTTCCGTCCATTTCAGCCAGGATTAATGCACCGTCGGAGAAAGCTTTCTTCACCACATAAGGCCCCTCCCAATTCGACATCTATTTTCCTCTGAAATCCTTTTGTATAGGAAGGATCTTTTTCAAAACCAAATCTCCCTCATGAAACTCTCTTGGGCGAACCTTTTTGTCATAAGCCTGCATCATTCTTTTTTAATACATCTGTCCATGCTGAATAGCCTTTAGCCTTTTTTCCTCAATCAAATTCAACTGATCATATCGAGACTGTATCCATTATGCTTCATCTAACTTTAATTCTGACAAAACTCGAAGGGAAGCTATCTCCACTTCAATGGGTAGAACTGCTTCCATTCCATAGACCAATGAGAAAGGTGTTACCCTAGTAGAAGTTCTGGTAGATGTTCGATAAGATAAGAGAGCAAATGACAACTTCTTATGCCAATCTCTGTAAGTTTCGGTCGTTTTTCCCACAATTTTCTTAATATTTTTATTGGCTACTTCCACTGCCCCATTCATTTCTGGGCGATATGGCGATGAATTATGGTGTCTGATCTTGAACTGACTGCAGACCTCCACTATTGTGCTATTGTTCAAATTTAATGCATTGTCAGATATGATCCTCTCAGGCATCCCGTATCAACATATGATTTTCTTCTTTAAAAATTTACTGACCGCTGATTTAGTTACATTGGCATATAAAAAAGCCTCCACCCACTTAGTAAAGTAATCAATTACCACAAAGATGAAATGATGTCCATTTGAAGCCTTCGGTGAAATTGGCCCTATGACATCCATGCCCCACATGGAAAACGACCATGGGGAAGTCATAACATGCAAAGGCGAGGGAGGTACATGAATCTTATCACTATAAATTTGACATTTGTGACATTTCTTAGCATAATTATGCAGTCTCGTTCCATGGTTGACCAATAATATCCAAACCTCCTAATTTGTCTGGCCATTGTGAACCCATTAGCATGTGTTCCACAAACGCCTTCGTAAACTTCTTCCAAGATTTTCTTGGCCCCTACAGCATCCACACATCTCAATAATACTTGATCCTTTCCTCTTTTGTACAGGACCTCCCCATCTAAGACATAATCACAGGCTAGCCTTCTCAAGGTCCTTTTGTCATTCTCCGTTGCTTGATCCAGATATTTACGACTTTTCACATACCGTAATACATCCTGATACCAAGGGTGATCATCTCTTTCCTCTTCCTCTATATTATAACAATAAGATGAGGCCTCACAAATACTCATCTGTATGGGTTTTAACTCCTCTTGTTTGCTCACTTGAATCATGGAAGCCAAAGTGGCCAAAGCATCTGCCATTTGGTTTTCATCACGTGGGAGATAACTGAAGGTAATATCATCAAATTCCTCAACTAACCCCAACACTAACTTTCGATAGTTGATTAATTTGGAACTTCTCGTCTCCCATTCACCCCTAAGCTGGTAAATTACTAGCGCAGAGTCTCCATATACTTCCAGTGTCTTGATCTTGCGTTCTATGGCTGCACGAAGTCCTATGATACATGCCTCGTATTCTGCCATGTTATTAGTACAATCAAAATCCAATTTACATGTGAATGGATAATGATTTCCACCTGGAGACACCAAGATTGCTCCAACTCCATTTCCTATAGCGTTTGAGGCTCCATCAAAGTTAAATTTCCAAGGGTGATCTTTTGTAGTGTCCTTTTCCATAACTACCACAACACTATCTCCTCATTGGGAAAATCAAAATTCAAGGGCTCATAATCTTCTAAAACTCAACTAGCCAGAAAATCTGCTATTGTGCTCCCTTTCACAGCTTTTTGACTCACGTAGATTATGTCAAATTCAGAAAGCAAAATTTGCCACCTAGCCATCCTTCCATTCAAGGCATTCGACTCCATCATATACTTTAGAGGATCCAACTTTGAGATTAACCAAGTTGTATGGTACAACATATATTGCCTCAATCTCCATACTTTCCAAATTAGAGCACAACACAATTTCTCAATTGGCGAATATCTCAACTCACACTCTGTGAATTTTTTACTGAGGTAATATATCACCCTTTATTTTCTTCCTGATTTATCATGTTGACCAAGCACACATCCCATAGAATTGCCAAATACGGTTAAATACAATATCAAAGGCCTGTCTGAACTTGGAGGCGATAACACTGGAGGACTCGACAAATATTTTTTAACTTTATCAAAAGCTCTCTGGCATTCATCATCCCATTCTCCTGGGTTATACTTTTTAAGAAGACGAAATATGGGATCGCATTTCTCTGTTAATTGTGAGATAAACCGAGCAATGTAATTTAGTGTTCCTAGGAAACCTCGAACCTCTTTTTGAGTACGTGGTGGAGACAACTCTTGTATAGCCCAGACTTTGTCTGAATCAACCTCAATTCCTCTCTCACTGACTACAAAGCCCAATAACTTCCCTAACTTAGCCCCAAAGGTACACTTGGTTGGATTAAGCTTTAACTGAAATCTTCTCACTCTCCTGAACAGTTTTCTTAACACTTGAATGTGTTCTTTTCAGTTTGAGATTTGGCTATCATATCATCAACATAAACCTCGATCTCTTTATGCATCATATCATGAAATAAGGTCACCATGGCCCTTTGATATGTTGCTCCAGCATTCTTTAGACCAAACGACATCACTTTATAATAGAACGTGCCTCATAAAGTTATGAAAGTAGTCTTTCCCATGTCTTCAGGATGCATCTTGATCTGATTATACCCCGAGAAGCCATCCATGAAAGAGAACAATGAATAGCCTGTCGTATTGTCCAATAGCGTATCAATATGAGGCAAGGGGAAATTGTCCTTTGGACTAGCCTTATTTAGATCTCTATAGTCCACACAAATTCGTACATTTCCATATTTCTTAGGAACAGGCACAACATTAGCTACCCACTCTGAGTATTTAATCACCTGAAGGAATCCAGCATCAAATTACTTTTTAACTTCTTCCTTTATTTTCAAGACAATATCTGGTCTCATTCTTCGAAACTTCTGCTGAACTGGCTTGCAATCTTCTTTTATGGGAAGGCGATGTACTACAATATCAGTGCTTAAACCAGGCATATCTTGATATGACCATGCAAAAACTTCTTTGTATTCTTGAAGCAACTCAACAAGGTCTCGTTTCGTTTCTTCAGTTATGCACGTTTCGATTTTTACAACTTTCCCCTCTTCTAAAGTCACCATGTCCACCACTTCTTTATGAGGTGAAATTTGTTTTTCTTCTTGTTCTACCATCCTTAACAAGTCTGGAGATAAATAACAGTCTCTGTCATCTTCAAAGTCCTAGGATTCCTTTAAACACATGTCTTGCTCAAATAGTGATTCTGAGTCTGTAACAGCGTCACTCATGATATTGATATTGAGGGACCTATTACGGGTACAAAGAATATACAAAGAATGAATGAATTTGATAATTGTTGTTTTATATGGTATGTTTATGAATGAAATAAAAGAATGATTAAAGAAAATCTAAAAAAGAATTAAAATAATTATTTAAATGGAAAGAATAACACGATTGCTTGTGAAAAGAACAAAAGAATGTTTGCGAAAAAATGTATTTCATTGAAATAATGATGTTTGAATATGAGCCTATTTTACAAAGAAATCCTTATTGCCTCTAGGCTTAAAACAACAAGTTTGTTTCGAACATTACTCTAGGTAAGCTCTAAAAACTACAGAAAGGTCTTCCGCAGTCCAATTGTCTAAAACACTCCCAAGCTTATATGGAAAAATATCTGACGACATCCTCTCTTCAATTGTCTCTTCAAATATGGCATTGATGAACACCTCTTCCAGCTCTCTTTCCACATTTTCCTTTTCTAACAACCCTTGTTCAGGATAAATAATCCCTCCTGATACAAGACTTGGAGATGTGAGGAATTATCATGGGCTCCCACTTATTTTCTCCACCATTCACACGTGCTCTTCGTCTTTCCTGCCTTCTTTCCAATTCTCTTTTCCTTTGTCTTGCATCTGGCTTGAACCCCAAACCAAAGCGATCATGCTTGTCCTTCAGCATCGGGATTTCAATTTTTCCCTGGAGACATTTTTCGAGTCCCTTTCCCGGTAGAGCTCCCTTTCTAACCATCAACTGTAGACCCATCATTGTAGTCCTGGACATTTTCGGTTCTAGAATTCTACTTCCATTTATGATGAATGTTGCATTCACAAACTCCAAAGATCGAAAAGAACATTCAATGGCCTCATCATCTGTCTCTAAATACGGTGCTTCACTGCTTACAGCCACAATAATGTCCTCTTCAGCATTTATTGTTACCAATCACCCTTCCGATATTAGCTTTAACTTCTGATGTAACGAAGAAGGAACTGCCCCCGCCGAATGTATCCAAGGTCTTCCTAACAAGCAGTTGTAAGAGGGCTTAATATCCATCACTAAGAAATCTACCTCATACGTAGTTGGGCCAATCAACAAAGGTATTTCTATTCTCCCCATGACTCTCCTCTCCGTGCCATCAAATGCTCGTACTATGTTCTGGCATCCTTTCATGTGTGAGCTGTCCACAGGTAACCTGCTTAGTGTAGACAAGGGCAATACGTTCAGTGCCGAACCATTATCGACCAAGACCCCTAGCAGTGTATATCCCTTACATCTGGTGGTTATATGCAAAGCTTTGGTGGACCCCATTCCTCCTGGTGGTATCTCATCATCATTGAAGAAGATGAAGTTATCAGCACTTATATTATTCACTAACCGATCCAATTTGTTAACGGAAATATCATTGGTCACATATGTCTCATTCAGCACTTTCATTAATGCATTTCGGTGAACTTCTGAGCTTAGGAGTAAAGCCAATATGGATATGCGGGCTGGTTGTTTATGCAACTGTTCCACCACACTGTATTCACTATGTTTCAGAAATTTTAGGAACTCTTTAGCTTCTTCTTCTTTCATTGGTTCATTAACAGGCACCCCAGGTTCGACCGCTTTTCCCTTCTTTTATTTTACCATCATATCTCTTCTTCTTGCAGGCTCCGTTTGGGTATTCTTAAAATCATATCGTCTTCCACTACGTGTGTGAGAACCTATATTTTGATTCCCCTTCAGCGGGTTGACTGAACTTTCTTTTCCGGGGATTGTCACATTACAATCATAATTCCAATGGACCCTTTTACTGTCATTGTAAGAGAAAACCATTGGCTTCTGAATTATGATCTTTGGTGTCATCTGAACTCCTGTTTCATTCTTAGGATGGGAAATAATAACCATAGGATAATTGACTTTTGGGATACTTGATACGGGTTCTGACGGGCATACATACTCTTCCTCTTCAATCTCTTCATAAAATTCTATTTTTGTTATCCATCAGGCCTTGTATAACAGCTCTGAACTCTTCACATTCTTGAATTCTGTGTCCCTCTTCATGATGGAACTCACAATAATTCTCTATCCCATCATCACTTCCTTTTTTACTTGAAGCAACTAACCCCCTTCTTGCCATCTCCTTCCAGACCAGCTTCAAAGGTATCTTGACTTCTGAAACATCTATCTTAGTTCTTTTTCCCATACCTCCATCTGCTGCATTTACCCCACTATTAGTATGACTAGGTAACAGATTTTCTGTACTGGGCGCATTATCAAACTTCACAATACCCATCTGAATGAATCTCTCTACTAGCTTCTTAAAAGTAGTACAATTTTCTATCGAATGTCCCACAATTCCCGCGTGATACTCACATTGAGCGTTGGCATCGTACCATTTAGAGAATGGAGGCTGTAACGACTTTAAATAAAAAGGTGCCACCACATGTGCATCGAATAATCTTTGATACAATTCTTTATACGTCATGGGAATTGGCGTAATTTGAATCTTCTCATTGTTCTGCCTTGTTCTAGATTCTTGTCTTGATGAACCCTGACCAGCAGTTACTTCTTTTGGTTGACTTACAGTAACAGACTTTGAATATCCCATGTTTGCATTATTCACCTCATTCTCTTTTTCTGGGGCGCAGACCTTTTAGCACTATCTCCTGTATCTATCCTTCCATTTCTTATGGCATTCTCAATCATTTCTCCTGTCATGACTATATCTGTAAAGCTCCTCGTGGCACTTCCTAACATGTGAGTTATGAACAAAGCTTTTAAGGTATTAATAAAGAGCATTGTAGTTTCCTTCTCTAAAAGTGGTGGCTGAACTTGAATGGCCATTTCCCTCCATCTCTGTGCATACTGCTTAAAACTTTCATTTGGTTTCTTCTCCATATTCTGCAGAGTAATCCTATATCTGTTACATGACTATACTGCTTCATGAACGCCTGTACTACTCTCACCAAACTGTCCTGGAACAGTGAATAAACAATTGATCATTATGAACATACCCAGTCATTCTTCTACAAAACATGGTAATATGAGCTTTAGGACAGCTCGTTCCATTGTTCTTCTCGAATTTTGGCATCCTGAACTTGTATGGAAGCACTAAGTTTGTGACCAAACTCAAATTCTTTGCATCGATTCCAGGATGTCTATCAACACCTTCTATTGCCCTGACCTTTTCCTCCAACCATTTACACCGATCTTCTAATTACTTTTGCGATTCTGCCTTTGCCCTTTCCTCTTTCGCAACTTCATCCAAATCAGGCACCATTGGATTATTTGAGTTGTTACCAGGGTTAAAGCCTGAACCAGCTTGGAAATTCATGGGTGCTGATACTCCGACCTGAAACTGTTGAGGCCTAATTGTAACAGATGGTTTCTGTAAATTAATCTCCGGTTGTGTCTGTACATGTGTCGGAGTGAAACCAGGGGGATACTGAGGATCTTCATTATTTTCCCCAACATTGTCTATAGGATCTTTCCCCTTATCCATCCTTCCTGCCAACAGTCGGGTCAACTGAGTCGTCATGTCTCCTTGGGACTCCATCATTTGATCTTTCATCTCTTACTGAATCTTAGTTAACTGTTTTTGCACCTGCGCCTGCATTTGTTCTTGCATATCCTTTTGCATTTGCTCCAATTTTTCAAGTCTTTTATCCATTAACTTGGTCTTTTTCCTTGTATCGTAAGGATGCGTATTTGGTGTGTTTTTGTTGGTTTCCAGGTTACTGAAATAATTTTTAATTAATTAGAATCTCGTTATAGCCTTTAATGCATATGATGTAATGTAATGCAAATGCATGAATGCAAAGGAGGCATCAATTCTGATTCAATTCCATTTAGAAAACTTTACTAAAGAACAAAATTCTTTACATAAAACTGAGTTACAAATAATACTTCGCCCTAATGCTCAAAGCCTTAATTTTTCCTAGCAGTGATACTTCACGCTTAATACGTCTGCTTGTACCGCTAAAAACTGCAAGTAGTCAGCTACTTCTCGAATCTGTGTTACAGCTTCTCCCATGATGTAATCCCTGTTTCTGACTTGGTCTTGAGAGTGGTGAAGCTGACCCTTCCATTGTTCCTCATTCGCCTCCAAGAACTCGATCCTTATTTCACAACTTTGCAATGTCGTCTCTAATTCTTCTATTTTCCCTTTCATCTCTTCGATCTTGCTTAAGCTTGCTCTCAACTCCATCACAAAATTGCGATTCTGGTACAGACATAGAGATCTTTCAAGTTTCGTTACTCTAGCCCTTAATTCATTCTTTTCATTGTAACTCTCTGACAGACTTTTTTCCAAGGCCTCATTCTGAGCTTGAGCCTCCTGGAATCACTTCTCCTATTGATCAGCCTTAGTCTTTTCTTCTCGAACTTCTTGACACCATTGTTCTGCAATTTTTCCTAGCCCGGTAGTCCTCATCGACAATCGTAACTTTTTATAATCTGTCTTCAAATTTTCCAAGTTTTCGTCAACCTCTTTCTTTCTTTCTTCAACTGCTCTGCCTCTAACTTCTGAACCTCCACATCTAACTTCAGGTGCATCTTTTCTTCCTCTAACTGTTTAATTTTTTTCCCAAGCTCAGAACTCTTCTTCTCAAAGTCTTGTTTTATAATTTCCAACTCTGACGGGGCAATCTATAACTGTTCCTCCACTGGTCGAGTATCCTCTACCCTTGGCCTCGGAACATTATCATTAACCCTCCTACTAAACCAACCCATGTATTCCAGTGTCATCATAGAACCAACAGTCAACCTCTTCATCGAGTAAGTTCGCTTCCAAGAATCAGATATTTCCCAGACCTTTTTCTTATAATAATCACCTTTATATGGGAATTCACACTGAGCAAGCCTGTAAGTCGTGGGTATGAACTGCCTCGATTTATACTGCCTTAATGCAAGTAAAGGTGTATATCCAGTAGCTCCCCAAATTCCTGATAAGGGCACCCAGTCAAAGTTTCCACATCTATACAGGATTTCATCAGGAACCATCCAAAAAGCTCTCCACTCTATATCCTTCTCCTTGAGATTTTGAAGAATTTCCATCCACTTTTCCTCTAAAATATCGTCTCTCCCTTGCATAGCTACCTCTTCCTTTAATGGAGAATAACTTTCAGAGAAGACCCGATAAGAAACCTTGTTCACTTTCCAAAAATGCCCGTGAAACCATACTATCAACAGCTGTGCACATCCAATAAAACGACCTTCGCCTGCCCTTCGACAAAATCTCAAGGATCTGAACGTCTCAGCCAATATTGCAGGTACAGGTGTGATTCCCTTCTCAAGACGATCGAACAGATCAGTGACTGCCTCATCCACATGCCTTAAAACCTTAGGAAAATTTACCAATCCATATATGCTTAAGGTAAAAATATCGACCCTTTTCCTTTTATTCGGATTAGTCAAAACCAAATCTCTCAAATTTTCCCAAGGAATACATTTACTATCTCCCTTTTGTTGAATTCGAGTAGTGACCCAGGGCTCGCTCATCCCTGAAATATTCATCAACTTCTTCGCAAAGGTTTGACCATTAAAAACCTTAGCATAAGCTTTTCTGACTTGAACTTTTGGACTCCTCAGCAGGGTAGTATATTCCTCTAAGGTAGGCACCAAATCCACTTCCCTAAAAGTGAAACAATTATAAGTAGAATTCCAAAATTGAGTCATACCTCGGAACAGATGCTTGTCCACCTTTACATCGAGCAAATAAGGTATATCACCATAACTCTCGATAGAACAGTTGCTTGATTCCCTCATCCCAACGAGCCCATATGTCTCTCAACTCTTGCAACTCATTCTGCGCTGCATTTATACGAGTAAATTTTTGCAACTCTGATGTATATCCTTCCGCCTGGCTATCCCCTTTCTCCAATTGTTGCTTTTCTGACCATGCGCGGACGGCCGCATTATCCTCAACTTTATTAAGAAATTCGTTCTCCATGTTAAATCTTCTAACTTAGTAATTGAATTCGAACCAACACCTCCTTTACTATGTAATGTTGTGCAAAACACAACCAAAACAAAACAACACAAGTTAGTATAAAATATAAGTGATAAAATACAAGCACAACAAAGATAATCAAAACACATATATGGTCAATCACTAAGGCTTAACACGGCTCTACACAAGGATAGCTCTTAAGGCTTACTATATGCAGCTCGGTTCTAAAGAGAGAGTACCTGGACCAGCAGATTCCTCAATCCTCACCCATTATAGGCTCATATGGATTAAGTTTAGTTCAGGGGAATACAATTCCCTATGACCATGCGAAGATGAAAATCTCACAAAATCACAGGTACGGATGTATCCTGGAAGCAATCCACTAGCCCATACAGAGGTGAAAAACTCACGAAAGCATAGTTCTTTACTCCCACTTAACAGGTATAACCATAGCGGTCATGCAATGCAATGCCATATTATTCTACAAAACTCAAATCACAATGATCATACAAACAAATGCAATTAAAAGAATCATGATTTTCAAAACAAAATTTTTAATTTTTGACAAAAGGACAACAAATAATCAATTTTATGGCTTGACTCTCTTGTTCAATCCCCAGCGGAGTCACCAAGCTGTCGAAACCATCTTTTTATATTTGGAAAAACGGGGATCGACTTTTTAAAATAAAATGTGGAGTTGCCACCAATCTTTTTGCTTAGGTGTGATTGGATCACCTAATAAATCATTTTATTTTAGAAAAACAATTTTGGTCTACATAAATTCAAAAATGGGTCAGGGAGCCGGTTACGTAGGAGGAAGGGTTAGCATCCTCACTACGCCCAAAAATTGGTACCAAATCGATTAAATGTTGTCCTAATGTCTAAAAATTTTTAAATTTTTTTTTTGAAATATGATTTCTTTTTAAAACATTGGAGCAGTTCAAACTGGTTGTCAAAATTCTTTCGTTTCAAAAGTACGCAGTATCATATCCAGCACGATTAGACACGGTCCTTTATACCTTTAAAAGGTTCAATTGATTTTTGGATTTTCAAAAGCTCATTTGCCAAAAATTATAAGAGGGTACCCAAATATTTAGTCTGGCGAAAAATCATACCCAGCACGGTAGGGCACGATTTCCCGAATTCCCAAATATCAGATATTGCCTTATTTTAAAACTTTGAATAATGAAGAAAATTGGAAATTAGCTCAAAACACATTTATTAGTTTTAAAATAGGATGGAATATTTAATGTATTTCAAAGAAACATTTGTAAAAAAAAGAAAGAATAAACATGCGATAATATGCATACCTAAAGTACAATAAACCACAATTAATAAATCCAACAATTAAGTACAACTATTCTAAGAAAAATATGATCAAAATTTTAAGCATGGATGGAAAACAATTGATTAGGGGTGAGCATTCGATCGAATCGAATCGAAAATTTTTGAGTTAATCTAGTTTTCGAATCTTATTTTATCATCCTAACTTTATTTGAAATTTTCTTGAATCGAGTCGAGTGAGATGGAATTCGAATCGAATCGAATCGAATATATTTGTTCGAGTTAAATTTTATAAAATAATTTTGGGTCCTTGTAACTACTGTCACCCATCGTGATAAAATTTTTCCACCTTAATCAAAATTTTTATTAACTTTCATCACCTCATAATTTATTTTTTAATCTTTTATATACGGGTTAACTTGTTTGTTTGCTTAGTTGTTTCAATTATCTTCAGATTCTTGTCACTATGTATTTTGGAATTAAAAAATATATTAAATGTAAAAATGTGATTTTTTAATAAAAGTTATTTTAAAGATAAAATGTGAAATTGATTCCAATATAGAATTTTAACATGAATATTTAATGGCATAATTAATAATTCAATTTTAATATAAATATTCAATACGACTAAACAATTCAATCATATAAATAATATAAAATGTGAAATTTAATTTAATAATATAAATAATAGATATAAATAAAATTATTACTATTTATGTTTAGTGTTTTTTTTTTGGATAATTTTGATTTTTTATTTGAGAGTAAAAGTTTAGGGAGAAAATAAAATGTTTTGAGGAATGAAAGTTTGAGGGGAAATAAATAGGGGGAGTAAAATTTTGGAGGGAAAATATTAAAAAAAAATTGGGGGGTGGATTTGGGGTAGATGGGAGGTGGGATGGGAAGAAAGTAAAAATTTTAGGGGAAAGAGGGAGGGAGTAAAAATTTTAGGGGAAAATAAAAAGTTTTGAGGGTTTTTGGGAGTAAAATTTTAAAAAAAAAGTAAATGGGAGAGTAAAATTTTGGTGGGAAATGGATTTTGGGTAGATTGGGGGGTTGGGATGGAAGGTGAGTAAAAGTTTTGGGGGGAAAGTGAGAAGGAGTAAAAGATTTGAGGGAAAAGTAAAAAGGTTTGGGAGTTTGGGGTAAAAATGTAAAAATTATAGTTTGATATTCGAATTATTCGAATTATTCGAGTTATTCGAATTCGAAAACTCAACTCGATTCGAACTCGAAATTTGAAAAAAAAATTCGAGTTGACTCGAATAACTCGATTCGTTTAACTCGAAATTCGAATTTTTTTTCAATTTTTTCGAGTCGAATCGAGTTTTGCTCACCCCTACAATTAATATAACAAATAAAACAACGAATAAATAATATACAACAACAATAAATATGGCACAATATAAATCAATAAACAAATCTTATACAAAACAGAATGGAATTTAGAAATCAATGTGGTATAAGACAATTTCAAAATAGATGAATGAACACATAATATATGATTTATGAGTGGATGAATTAATGAATTTGAAATAATTTAGGTAAAAAAAACTAAGGATATATATAATGATTGAAATAAATATTATAGAATAAATTATTTGAATCAAATGGTATGCGAAATATTTTCAACATAAATTCATTTAAAAAAACGACAATATACACAATAACTTAAAAATATGGAAGAATGGTAGAATACATGATAAGATATACGTACCAAACATATATATATATATATATATATATATATATATTTAAGAATAATTATTTATAAAAAATAGCATGAAATGAATAATGCATATAAAATTAAGTTAGCTCATAAATTATATACGTACCATTGTACTTAAAAAAACATTTAAAAGAGATACTAAATAAAATACTAAGATAATATAATATAGAGAAACATTTAAAAATAATAATTTTATAAACACGAAAATGAAATTCCCAAAATAATGTCATATATACATAAAAAGTGTTAAGTGAATCATAAATCAAGAAGTATTTTGAATAGAAAACTCTATTAAAATAATTTATGTATCAATATATATAAAAATATTTAAACCAAACTTTATAATCAGGTATTAAAATAATTTAATATAAAAAGAATTTTAAAACAATGATTTTGTCAAAAAATAAATAAGAATATTGTTAACTTCAAAATAATAGTTATTATAAATTAAAAATTTAATAAGAATGATGTGTATGCAAATATGTATAAAATATTTAAAGAAATAGGATGCACAATGCAAAAATAATAAGATGAAAAAAAATCTCAAAATAATTGTACAAATATAAACAAAAAAAATTATTAACATGGATTAATACATATAAAAATATTAAACGCATTTTAAATTAGCAAACTATACACATGAAAGACCAAATTAAAATTCAAGCCAAAATAACAGGGATAATTTACAAATAAAAATAATCACAAACAAGATCAACAAGCAATCCGCACAAATGTATGAGGACTAGAATTGGAAATACCCCCAAGACCAAAACACAACGCTGTACTACAAACTAAAATGAAAACACACACGAATTAAAGAGCCAAATTAAAAAGACCAAGTAAAACAAATGTGGCGCGATTGAATGCTTGCATGAAGAGAAGGATCTAACGCGCAAATTTCCCATTTCGAATGAAAAGGTGCAGATTTGACTTTTGAATCGGGTTTACACGCGGACCTTCCTTCTTCAAACAGCACCGTTTCCACCTTTGTTAATTCCTCTTTTATTTCCTTCTTAAAACACAGCCCATCATTAAAATCAAAGCCATTAACCCTATTTGTTAGGGTTTCATTTAGCAAGATGCTGCCGAACCACCATTTTATTTGGTGACCGGCAGTTCATAGGCAATGGCCAGCTGGTACACGCCCACGGAAATCCGGTAAGCATTTTTTCTTTTTCTTCTTTGTGAAAACTTTTGATCCAATTTTATTCTTTTTTAAAAAAAAAACGAAATAAAAATGAACACAAATTCAATACCATTCAACCCTCACCCACATCTACATATTTCTAAGATGTTTGGGTTTTCATCGGTTGCCGTTCAACCACCCCTCCAACACCACGATTGAGGGTTGACGCCTTTGGATCCCCTTCCAACTTCGATCTCAACGAAGTGAGCAGAGATCAATGGCTGATTCGCAAGGTAAGACTTGCCTTTCCCTCTTCTTTGTTTTAAAATATAGATGACGAAAACAATGAAAAGAAAATAGATAAAAATGACAGGAAAATTAAAAAAACTAAAGAAAATCACCTTTTCAGAGACTGTTTTTGAATTTTTTCTATTCAATATGCGTATTGCGTATGTGTGTATGCGTAAAATGTACAGTACAAATGATGGCTTTTTATAGCCAAAAAAAAATAAAAATTTAAAATTACAGAAATCTATTTTGTATTCTGTTATTACTGCTTCTCGTGTATTTGATTGCAGGTATTGCCGTACGGAGGAGATGACCCTGGTGACGTGGAGGCCGAGCGTGGGGATCTCTCGTGTGAGGCCGATCTTCTGGTGCTATTCTGGCTTATTCCAGAAGTTTCTGGCATTCTTAGGCTGCTGAGATTCTTGTTGGATCCTGTTGGGCTTCAGGTTTGGGTTATTTGTAAACTAGGTTAGGGATGTGGGTTTATTGGGTTAAAGATTTTGGGTGCAATTGTTGGGCTATAGGTAATTTGTAAATAGGTTTGGGTTTAAGTTAGGCCCGGAATTTTGTAAATGGACATTGGCCTCATAAACACTTTAATTTATTTCTATTTGATACATATATTTTTTTGGTTTTTGGTTTTTTTTATTTATTATAAGCCCGAGCAAATTGGGCCTATTACAGGTGTTACAACCATAGTGGTTCAACTTGTTGACATTCTTTCTTTTGCTTTGTTCCAAATCTGTTTCCTTTCTAGATCTGAGCATTTATTGATTTGTTTTTCCACACAATCATGGTTCATCCACAAGACAACCAAATCCAAATTGACTTTAGTCATCTGCTTTTGTCTCATCAATTGATTGGGATTGAAAACTACAACTTGTGGAGTTGGTCAATGCGAATTGCCCTCCTTGCCAAAAATAAAATGGGATTTATTGATGGCTCTTGTTCTCGTGATGCTTTGCCACCGGAACTTTTGGCTTAATGGGCTCGATGCAATGTCATTATTCTTACTTGGATCTTGAACACTGTTAGTCAAGAGCTCTCTGTAAGCATCGTGTTTGCTTTCAGTGTTTCACTGGTTTGGCAAGACTTGAAGGAATGCTTTAATAAGATTGATGGCTTCCGTGTATACTTCTTACATAGAGAAATTATTTCACTTTCTCAAGGTACTTCTTCCATTTTCATTTATCATACTCGTCTGCGATTGCTTTGGGATGAATTGGATGCAATTGTACCGTTTGCATTATGCAATTGTGAATCTTCTTAAAAAACACTAAGCATGTAAATCAACAACGGTTGTTTAAATTTATTATGAGGTTGGATGACTCTTATTCTGTGGCTCATAGTTAGCTTTTATTGATGCAGCCATTACCTTCTGAGTAACCAAGCATACTCCATGTTGATTTAAAAGGAAGGACAGCGATAGAATTCAAGTGGATCCTTGTTGGCTTCTGAACCAACAATATTATACACAAATTCATTCGCTTCATCTGTTTCTAAGCTAAGGAAATGCTTCAATGGTGTATATGATTATTATCATATTAAGGGTCATAAGAAGGAGACATGTTACAAGCTTGTAGGTTATCTAGCTGTTTACAAGTTTACTTAAAAAAAGGAATCATTTGCCAATAATGTTGTGACAAAAAGTGTGCCTAATTTCGCATTGAATGTGTCATCTTCCAACAATAATAGTACTGCCCCCTCTACTCCTGGTCAAGCACCTCTCTTTACACCTAAGCAATATAAAAAAATCCTTGATTTGCTTGAGAATGAATCAACAGTGTAGGCTACTACTCACATGATAGGTACAAAATTTTGTTCCTTCGAGTCAAGGTTGGATTCTTGACATAGGAGCCTCGAGTTTGTAGGTTGCTCAAGTCTTTTTATGGATTAAAGCAAGCTTCTCGTCAATTGAATGTGAAGCTGACTGAGGCACTTGTTTTCAATTGTTATGTGCAGAGCTTGCATGATTATTTCATGTTTACAAAAAGAGAAGGTAGTAAATTGGTGATAATGTTATCTTGACGATCTCTTGATCACATGGAATGATAATAATCTTATACTTGAGCTCAAGGGTATTCTTCATCAGAATTTTCGAATGAAGGACCTTGGTCATCTCAAGTACTTTTTTGCATTGAGGTGGCTAGATCCAAGGAAGGGATAGTGCTAAACCAACAAAAGTATGCCTTGGAACTCATAGCTGATTCAGGTTTGAAATGAGAGTGTTGTGCATCCGATCCACTTAAAAAAAAACCAAAAACTTACCTCAATGGGGTATGATGAGAGAGTAAGTAAGTCACTAACAAGTGAAGCCTTAGAAGATGCTAGTGTATATCAGAGGTTAATTGGGAGGTTACTCTATTTAAAACACATGTGTTCAGATATTACATATGCTATTCAGCACTTCAGTCAATTCATGCAAGTACCTAAAATGGCTCATTATGAAGCAACATTGTGTATTATGAGGTACACAAGGAAATGTCTAGGGCAAGGAATTTTTCTTGCAGCAAACAGTAAGCCACAGTTGATTGCATTTTGTGATTCTGACTGGGCGACTTGTCTTATGACGCGAAGGCTGGTTACAAGATATTGCATTTAGCTGGGAGATTCGTTGGTGTGCTGGAAAGCTAAGAAAAAAAAAACACAGTGTTAAGAACTTTAGCAGAAGTGGAATATAGATGTATGGCTTCAACAGTGTCTGAATGGGTCTGGTTAAAAGGACTGATTGGGGAATTAGGAGTTGAACATCACACACCAGCAGAATTGTACTGTAATAGTCAAGCAACACTAAAATAGCAGCCAACCCAGTCTACATGAGAGGAAAAAACACATAGAAATTGATTGTCATTTTGTGCGTGAGAAGATTCAAAAGGGCTTTGAATAAACACAACATGTATCTACAAAGGACTAGCAAGCTGATATATTGACAAAGAGTTTAAGGATATGTTAGCATGAATATTTGATGTCCAAGTTGGGAATGAAAGATATATATATCATTCTCCAACTTGAAGGGGAGTGTTGAAGATTTGGTAGTTAGTTATCTGTTAGTTAGTTAGCAGGTAGTTGTAGTTATAAGCATTAGCTTGCTTTGTAATTAGGATATGTGAAAATAATCTAAATAATTTATTCACCACCTGACTTCCTTTGCTAGTGTACACTGTCTTCTGGTCATTAGACACCAATTGACACATATTTTCGGCCACTAGTTGGCATTCTTGATGTAACACCCCTTGCCTGTATCTGACACCAAAACAGGGTCTGAGGTGCTACCGGACTTAACTCAAGCATACACAGATAAAACCGGACCATAAAATTTCTTTTAACTTGGAACTTCTCGTTCACATGCGTTATGTCACTTAAACATGCTCACGAGGCCCAAATCATACATTAGAAATTGTTCGGGACTAAACTGAGAACTTAATAAAAACTTGGGAAAAATTCATGCTTTAAGGCTCCACACGCCCATGTGGCTTAGGATACACCCATGCCCCTTGTCCGTGTGCAACACTGACTTAAAGACTTGGCCATGGCACACACCCGTATGGCCTGCCCGTGTATAATACTGACTTTAAAACACGGCGTGTGGCTTGGCCTAAAATTTTAAGTGCAGGGGACGTACGGCCATATCACACACCCATAGGAGTGAGCCGTGTGTCACACACGGTCTAGACACATACCTTTGTGTCCAACCATGTGGACCCTAGTAGGCTATTTTCCAAGCCTTTGGTCACCCTCTACCTTATTTATACTTAGTAATTACCAAATACAAGGCAAAACTTGATTATACTCTTATAATTTCCCTTGACAAATCTTATTGCATGGAAACCTCATATCATTGGTTTCACCCATGTTAAGTTATTTCCTATCTTGTATTTATGGGTTTCCATGTCACTTGGACACAATCAAAATTAGCTCGTTCTTGTGACTCATTGCCAATTATAAACAAACCATCACATATGAATATAAACATGCATAGAAATGTAGGTCATAGCCTACTTCAAAATAAGCCAATTCCCATAGCCATATACAAAAAGATAAGTACATCTTTACATGCCTTTATTTGGCAAATCAAATGACACATATAACAAAATACTCAAAGGTCCTATACATGGCATTGAACAAAATAGAAATGTATTTATACCACAGCTAGTCTATTTGATAATGTGCTGACTCTCCAACCATCTTCCAATCTTTATGAGTCCCAGAGCTCTGTAAGACAGGGAAAAGAGAAGGGTAAGCATTTACATGCTTAGTAAGCTCGAATAACTAGAAAGTAAACTTACCAAGTAATTAACATACTACCAAATTGAGAAATAAAATCATTAAGCATGAAATGGTTTTCCTATCACATACACTCAACTAATGAGTTAGTCACATAACAAAGTATCGTGTAATTTATATTAGATGAGCTCATTATACAACATCTCATTCTGTACATATATCTCATATTAATCTCGTTGAGTTTCTAGGAAATCTTGATAGAATATCTATTAACCGTCAATTCGTACAAATGATCGTTTCAGATAGGCACTTCAGCAAACCTCACATCTTATGGCGGGATTACCAGCCCAGGCTAAATCCCCCATATCATAAACTCATAAGGTGATGTCGGGATTACCAGTCCAGGCTAAATCTCTTATAGCGACAAACACCCTTAATGAGCTCGGATCTAAATTACCATTCCAGGCTAAATTTAGACCCTAATCAGATTACCCATCTAGGCTAAATCCATAATGTACATGTATTCTTCGGGAGGCTCGATCATTCAAGGAACACCCGTCCGAGCTAAATCCTTTTCATAGTTGAGATCAACGGATTACCCGTCTAGGCTAAATCCTTTCTGCAACACATGTAGGATCTCAATTCACATGTTAATCATGGTTATCCATCAAATTCCCTTTTTAACCTCAATCGAGACATTTTTTAACATATCACTATCAAAGATGCATTTCATGCATTTCATGCCATCAATAAATGCAATTATCATGCACTCATAAATCATACAATTATGCATACTAGGAGTTTACTTTAAGTTATCTGAACTTACCTGGTAATTGTTTCGGTTCTGTGTTTTGGTTATTCTGAAACCTTCCATTTTCCTCGATCGACCTCTGAAATTTGTTCCTCGGGGTCTATAACAACAAAATTAAATCATTAACACTCCACATTATACATTGTAAGTCTAAATTCCACCCCCGGTCCAAATGACCATTTTGCCCCTAACCTTAGGCTCGTATAATGAAACACATGCAATTTCTATCTTACCCAAGCCTAGCCGAGCACTTTTCCCCCTTTTGACAGCCCACATTTTCCATTATTTTCTCATTTCTACCACATATTTTACAACTTTTGCAAAATGGTCCCTTTAGGGGTTTTTCATGAAAATCACCTAGGAAAATATGTTTAATACATATCCAACTTTCATGTTCCTCCATAATCTATCAAAATACAAATAACTCATGCATGGGTAAATTTTTAAACATGAACCCTAGCATGAAATATGGGTAGAAATGGAGAGAGTAAGCTACCGAAATTTTAAAAATACAAAGAACACTAAAAACGGGGCTTGGGAGCACTTACTATTGAGCTTGAAAAGCTTGAAAATCCTAGCTATGGAAACCTTTGAAGTTTCGGTAGCATGGAGAAAAAAATGAGCTGATTTTGGTTTATTTTTCCCATTTTATTTCATTAAAATGCCAAATAACCAAAATACCCTTAAGCCCTTTCTTTAAAATTTCATCTATGCAAGCCCATTTTTGTCCAAAAACTTAGAAATTGGGCAAATTGCTCTCCAAGACCTTCTAATTTATAATCTAAAGCGGTTTCATACAAATTGCTTCTAGAATCCAAGTTTTGAAATTTATTCAATTTAGTCCCTAATTTCCAATTGGACACCTTACTCAAAGAATTTCTTCATGAAACTTTAACACATACATATTCTCATATTCTAGGCCTCATAATAATCATAGAATAAATATTTTGATGTCAGATTTGTGGTCCCAAAACTAATATTCTGACTAGGCCCTATTTCGAGATGTTACACTTGACACAGGAGTCTTGGGTTTGTATGTAGGTTTCCTACCAATTCCATAGAAGCTTAAGGCTTGCGTTTCTTTATGGAACCTAAGAATGGCTACTGATTTAATACCGGGTACATGTTATCGGCTTTTGGATAAGACACTTGCCCACTTAAAATGTGTGTCAAAGTGGTCAGGTTCCCTCATAAATGATCCTGCTTTCGCCAAACTCCATCTCTAACATTGCTTCAAACCAGCAACAACAAGCTCAAGCCCCTTCTCCAGACTTTCGTTTCTACTTATCCAATAGATGAGATGACTGGCTATTTTAACCCAAAGAGTTTTTAGCATGTCACCCGTTCCCTCAACTTTGACTCACTAGGCAACTTAGAGGAAATCCCTCTCTTGTTTTAGACTATCGCCACTTGTGACAACATAATGCTTGGTTTCTACAATGGTTTACTTCTCCTAAATGTGAGAGGCTAGGCGTCATGGAATCCATTCACCCGAATATGCCATTATGTAAACGACATTGATGGACTTGGGTTTAATAAGCCTATTCAACTTGGGCATGGTAATGTTAATGATAAAGTTAGTGGACTTGGGTACGATGTGATTGGCAAGGACTGGTTCTGATTTATAGCCTGAAAACTAATTGTTGGAAGGGGATGAAGAAATCTTTTTTATCACGTTCCTTTAGAAGGTGATAGCGGTGCTATGTTAATGGCTCCCTACATTGGGTAGGCGATGAAAAGCTTAGTAGTACCTATTTTACAGACTCCCTATGTTGGGTAGGCTAGGAAAAGTCGATCGAGAGTTTGGGGGGAAAATTCATTTTAGGTTTTCATCTTGGGCTTGAGGAATTCCACAAAGTCCCTGAACCCGACATTAGTTTAAGAGATTTTTTTTAACAAAATGGGCCCAAGACCTCTACCTTAAATTAACAAGAATCAGCAATTACAAGCTCATGGATATCGCTCGGATACTCCATGTTAAAAAGAAAGGTACATCGTTTATTAATAGCAAGTTTACAAAGGCTATCAGCCACTCTATTGATTGAATGAGTGACCCACTTAATCTTGACATCGATGAAAGACTCCAATAATCTGAGGATTTTCTTTAAATAAAAACCAAAGATTGAAATGCCCTCTTGTCGAGACTTAAATCGATTAACTAAACTCACACAATCGATCTCAAGCACAGCCCTTGTGATGTTGTTGTTACGAGCTCACATAATCCCTTCCCTTAAGGCTTTTGCCTCAGCCCATTTAATATCCATCTTATGATCCAAAAAGACTGCACAGCCCCCTAACACAAAACCATCATGCTCTTTCACAATAATCCTAATGCCAACAACTGAGTCAAAAATCGCCGTATCAACATTAATCTTAATGGCCTCATTCAGAGGCTAAATCCACCTATGGGACCTAGGGGGTCTGGGGTTCATCGGGGTATACGATAGATTATGGACCCTAAAATCATCCCCCAGAGTTCTCGCCTACTTCCAAATGACTTGAGTATCATTCTCCTTGCCCTGAAATAAAGCATTATTGTAATCATTCCAGATATTCCATAAAACCGTGATGAGATTCTCAAACGCCTTAAGATCCAATAAGCGGGTGGCATCTTCGAGCCGGTCAATACCACTTTCAAAGGGAGAATCAAGTAAGCGTCCGTCAAGCCTGCCAAAAGAAAGAACCGTATGGGCCTTAAGACAGTCTCTAAGAGCATGTATAATAGTTTCATCCTTAATCTCGTATCGATGGCAAGTGCGATCGAAGTCATGGAAAACAAAGGCCATTTTAACATTAGTTAGAAGTAAGTTGTAACCAACCCTCCACGCAAAGATACGAATTTTGGGAAACACGTGGAGTTTCCAGATAGTCATCCAGAATAAGCGATGCGACCCATAACCCATCTTCTTAAGAATAATCCCAGAGTAGCCAGATTTTGATAAATAACATCCGGACTTATTGTGAATCCAAATAATCTGATCTAGAGGGCCATGTTGAACAATCGGTAAGGAACAAATATGATTACACAAATTGTTTCCATAAACTCTTCCACCTGATCTCTATCCTACACACACGATTTGGATCTTTACAACTCACTCACAAAACCGTCTCGAATGCCCCTAAATGGAATCCTTAATGAATTGCTATCAAGACCTTCAAAACCCTATCTGTCGGATCCAAACATAGTAGTCATGCCATCGCATATTTGCCATCCAAACCAGGTCTCAAGAGCTTTAACCGCATGCAAAATACTCGTCCAAGAGAAAGAAGGCTTATCGCATTAGGGTAGAGCACATCCCCATTCGGAAAACACGTAGAGAATAGAACATGATAACATAGAGTATCATTATTATTGATGAGCCGTCATACTTGTTTCCTGGGAAGTGAAATATTGAAAAGCCTCAAGTTCCTAAAGCCGAGGAGTGTATAGAGAGTCTTACACCATTATAGCCCAGCCAAGATCTTTATTCTTTTTTGCCCACCAAAAGCTCCTCATCCTTGACATCATTACATCTAGAATGTCCCTAGGAACAAGAAAAACTGAAAGCATATAAGTAGGTAAGGATTGCAAGAATGATTTAATGAAAATATCCTTACCACCATAGGATAAAAGACTTTTAGACCAACCTTTTATCTTAGAGAAAACCAATCAATAATGTACTGAAAAGCCATTGTCTTATTTTTTTTGGACTATCAATGGTTGGCCCAAGTAGTTATCCATAGACTTGAGAACCTGCATACCGAAGATACCACTTAGTTGTGTCTTTTGATCTCTTGAAGTATTAGTACTAAAATAGATAATTGACTTGGATGGATTAACTATTTGCCTTGAAATCATCTTGAAGTAGTGAAGGACATCCTTAACAATTTCAACCTCCTCTTTTTTTTTTTTTTGAACAAAAAAAAGAGCATCATCTGCAAAGAAAATATGATTAATCCTGGGCCCATTTTGGTTGGCCCTAATTCCTCAAACCTTCCTGTCCATTTGAGCCCCCAAGAGTAACCTAGAGAGCGCTTCCATGTAGAATAAAACAAGATAGGGCAAAAGCAGATCACATCAGTGAGGGAGGTATTACATTTAACAACGTAGTTCACCGTACGAGCACACTGCATAACCAAAGTGACCCAAGACAAAGAAAACCCCATACGAGTTTAGAAAGTCCCATTCCATGCGGTCATAAGCTTTACTCATGTCTAGCTTAATAACAAATCCTTTATTTAGCCTATTTTTAAAACTTTGGAGGTAATAAGCTCGTGAGTGATGGTGAAGTTATCATGAATCATACGCCTTGACACAAAATCACTTTGGTTTTGACTGATGCAAGCCGAGAGAATAATTTTTAATCTATTAGCTAAGACCTTGGAAATTATTTTGTAAATAACCCTACAAAGAATGATGGGGTAAAAATGTATCATACCCTTGGGCTTGTTAATTTTAGGGATGAGAAAAATAGCAATTTCATTAATATCCTTGATATCTTTACGCTCATCCAAAACCTCATGACAAAACTGAAAAACATCCTTACCAACCCTCCCCCTCAATTTTCCTTGTAGAAGAAGCCCGATAATCCATCAATACTAGGGGCTTTGTAGGGTTCCATTTGATGAAAAACATCGATAAGCTCCTTATTGGTAGCATGACTATCCAACACCATATTTATGTTGGGGGTAATACAAGTCGGTATCAAACCTAACACCCTCTCAGGATTGCCACAAGTCTCAATCTTAGAAAGGGAAAGAAAGTAATCCCTTACCACCTGACAAATACCATAAACATCGAAAACCCAATTACTCTTTGAATTATTGAAGCCCTTGATCCTTTTCATTTTATTTCTTTTAGATGCCCAAACATGAAAGAAACATGTGTTTCGATCCATCTCCTTAAGCCACTGAATCAGAGATCTTTAAGCCCAATACCGCTCCTCCTCCTTATACAATCTACCCAAATCCATCTGATAAGCTCTTAACCTATCAAAATTTGAATTCAACCTTGGCCCATCCATCAATTTATCAATTTGACCAATTAACTCTCTCATGCAATTTTGACTCCTTTTGAAACACCGAAACTGCTATATACCTAAATGAAAGCGAATGCGATCAATCCCTGTCAATACATGTCCATAACATTGGTCCCAAACCCTTTTAATCATACCCTTGGCCTCACTCTCCTTAGCCCAGTAGGCCTCAAACCTAAAAGAAAGCCTCAGTTCTCTCGTATCCTTTCTCAGTATCCTCCCTAAGATATCCAATAAGATAGCATCATAGTCCAAACAAGTTTAGGGAAGCACACTCGAAGCTAAAAATGAAACCCAACCTAGCCAATTGGCTGAAACCACGAATCTATCAAGATGTTCCTTAACCACTCTCTCCCCATCATGGTTATTGGACCAAGTAAACTACCCAGTTTCAAGCTTAACATCAACTAGGTCAAGATCATCCAAAACCTCCTAAAGTTATCCATAGCCACTCTGAGCCTTCATCGCCCTCCATATTTCTCCGCATCGTCCATCACCTCATTAAAATCCCCTCCGATAATTCAATCCCCACTAGCAAGAGTCACCACCCTCCGAAGAGTATCCCAAGACAAATGCATTTAATTTGGGTTTGGGTAACCAGAGAAGCCCGTAAAACGAATCTGTTCATTCTCTTCAAAGTTAACCAATCCATATGGTGCTCAGAGAAGTTTTGTATCAATACGTCCACCCTATCCCTTAATAATAAAGCAAGCCCACCTTTGCGACCATCCAGATCCATAACAAAAAAGCCATCCATACTACATTGAACACGAATACGCTCAAACTCGTTAGCCCGAAGCCTGGTTTCACTCAAAAAGATGATATCAAGATCATTAACAGCAAGGAGCTGTCTCAAATCACAAACTGTCATAGGGCTTCTGGCCCCACGACAATTCTAGCAAAAGATCTTCATGACTCTCGGCGGGACTGTTGCAAGCCACAACCTTGAGAGGAGATCCTCCATCCGCTAGTTTTCTTCAAACCATTCTTATCGGGCTTTCATCAATTCCTTCCCCATTCCCAACCTTGGTTTTTTGTGTTTATTCTAGGCTCGCCCAATACCTTTCCTCATGGGTCTGTCGAAACCTTTTTTTTGAAATTGACATTTTACTTTTAAATAAATGAAAAGCGAGTCGCCACCAATGCTTTTTAATTAGGTGTGATTGGATCACCTCAAAACTTGGTCATTTTAAAAAAATGTTAGATTTACTAAAATGATGATTTTCGGTCTACAAAATCCAAGAAAGGGGCTCCGGAGTCAGTTACGTATGAGGAAGAATTAGCACCCTCATAATGGCCAAAATTGGTACCTAGTAGATTATTTAATGTCTTGACGTTAAAAATTGAGAATCCAAAGAGAATTTAAAATGCAATCCCTTTAGCGTGATGTTATTTGATGGTATTGAAAAAGTCCCTATATAAATTGAATTTTTAATAATAAGGTTTTTTCTCATTTTGGGTCGATCAAGATAAAAAATCATGTCCCATAGGTTGGGGCACAAAATCTCGAATTCTCAAAAATAAGAACACTCTCCGTTTAATTATTGCCCGAATCTGATATATTTTTAAAATTTATTCCTTTTTTTTCAAAAAAGGAGGGACGTTCGATTATTTCTGTTCAAGGAGAAAATCATACCCCGTAAGTTAGGGGCATAATTTCTCGAATCCTCAAAATAAAGAATATCGCCTTGATTCAAATTGCTAAATATATAATGTATGAAAATGAAGCTTCTAATATGATATTTGAACACAAAACATTATATAAGATATACGAGTATGTTTAAATGTTTTATATGATGTCATACGAACATAAATAATGCAATATATCATAACTAATAAAAATGTCAAAAATGTTAATTGGTGCTAATAATAATAATAATTAATGATAATAATTAAGTAATAAATAATAAAGTATACAATTTGAAGCGGCAGATATATAAATATCAAAGATTAAAAGTGCAGGGAATTAAAAAAGATAAGCATGCTGAATAAAATAACTAAAAGACCAAATTGAAATTTAAACAAAATTTAAAGTGGAAATTAGAAAAAACAAAAAGGTAAATAAAAGTCTAAAAGGAAATAATAGTGAAATTTAAGGGTAAAACTATAAAATCCATAACTTAAAGGGAAAATAATAATAATTTAAACATGTTGGAATTTAAATAACAGAAAGTAAAGGGGCCGAATCTAAAAATAAGGACTAAATTGAAACCCAAACAAATTTTGAAGTCTGAATTGCAAGAAATAAAAAAATAAAGGATTAAATTAGAAAAATGGAAAGGTTCAGAGACCCAGGATGGTCGTCTTCAGCGTTTGAAGCCAATAGCAAAACGGCGTCGTTTTGGGTGGCCTATTTAAGTTAAAACATCTTTAAAAAATTCATTTTAATAGCCTTTAAAAAAATCTATTCCCTCTTCTTTTTTTCTCTCAAGCCCCCTTCTCCTCCAGCCACAAGGTCGCCGCACATCCGTCGTGGCCATCAGTCATTGGCACCGACGATCGCCGCCACTGGTGGCCGAAAAATTCCCTAAAAAAATCCCTTCTGAATTATTTTCCGTGTAGATTTCAAATCTGGGATTCAAATCCCCTAAAAGCCAATCGTAGTTCGATTATCAGTCGAGAAACCCTTCGTCTCCCTTATCTCCGATGAGGCCATCGATGAAGCCTTAGGGGGTTCAAATACCTTTCAAGTTAGACAATGGCTTCCTACAATGGCAATTGACAGGTAAAAGAATAATCTTTATTTTATTTCCCTTTCTTATGTTTTTTCTTATGTTCTTTATTTTTGTTTGGAGATCTTTCGAATCGACATAGAGCTGCCATCGACAGTGGTGGAAGACGAAGCGATGAGGTAAGTTTTTTTTTTTTAAACCTTATTTTGATTTTTATACTTTTTACCGAAGAACTAAAGAAAAATCAAAATAACAGATTAAAAGAACCACATTTTTAAATTTTTTTCCTTTGTATTCTGTTGAATTTCTTCATAAAAAAGAAGAAGAAGAAAAATACAAATGTTTCTTTGGTTTTTTATAGTCGTAATACAACATATATTTTTTGTCTTTTTCCTTTCAGTCTTTTTTTTTCTTCTCTACTTCCATTTCTCTATCTTCTGCGGGTGGTGACGGTAAGGACGAGGCAATGGTGTCAGGCCTCAGGTGGCATGCCTGCTGACATGGCGAGGGGAGCGACAGTTGTAGACTTTAGGGTTCTAAGGTTTCTGATATATTTTTTTTAAGTTTTAGGCTTTAGGGTTTTGTTATTCGGGCTTGTATTGGACTAGACTCTTTAATTAATGGATTTATTTGTATTTATTTATTTATTATTTTTGTTAGGGTTATTTTTGGGCCGTATAAAAATAAGCCTCTACAGTTACCCCTCTTTGTTGAATGTCGTGTAACGGGAAGGGAGCAAAGACTTTAAAGGAGGACTAATTTTGTCTGATCCCACTACATCTTGACTTCTCTAGTGCTTCTTCTTTTAAAGTAACCCTCTTTTTTCAATTCATTGGTTACTCTACTCCACTATATCCGCCTTGTTCCAACTTTAGAAAGGCAAGAGTTAGTGTCACAATTTCATCTTGCTTTATTGCAACTTCAAGGAGATAAGATTTGTTGTTGTAGTTTCAATCCATTCCACTTCAACTTCAGGGATATAGGATTTTTAGCTTCATTCTAGCCAACTGCAACTTCAGGGGTATAGGATTTGTAGCTTCATCTTGCTCCACTGCAACTTCAAGGAGATAAGATTCGCTATGATAGCTTCAATCTGATCCACTGCATCTTTAGGAATATAGGATTTGTAGCTTTATCTTGCTTCGCTGCAACATTAGGGAGATAATATTTGATGTTATAACTTTGATCCGATCCAACTACATCTTTAGGGATATAAGATTTGTAGTTTCATCTTACTCTATTAGAACTCAGGGAGACAAGATTTGCTATTCCAAATTCAATCCATTGTATCTTCAAGGATATGAGAGTCACTGTTTCACTGATCTGTTAACCTCTCCTTGGGGAACAGGACCTGTAGAATCCATTTCATAGGCTTATATTTTGCCAAACAATCAGGATGTTATGATTAGAATGAATCAAATGCTCCTATCTAGATGTATATGAATGATATTTTTATGAGTGCAAAATGTCATTTTTTAGAATGATCCCCTTTTTAATGCTTAGGTTGACATTGCTCATTGTTCGTCAAGGTTCTATCACTGGTGTGTTACCATACTTTCGTGTTCAAGTCTGTTATCTTTGACAGGATACCCGAAGAGGTAATCAAAATCTGAACTATTCGTTCCAAGATGTTTCCAACTTTAAATTTGGTTATTTCCAACTAGTGTTCCTATTTCAGGTCCTTGTACTATTTAAAAATTTTCAAAGCGATATGCTGAAATCTTTTTATACTTTGACATTGTTAGTTCATTAATCATTATTTCAATGCAAAAATTCTTGTACAAGGTCGTAAAAAATGGATAAGACTAAAATTTATTAGGAGCAAAGCCCTAAAGATCAATCAAAGTGGAAAACATTGCAATAACATAAAATGGGTAAAAATGAAACTAAGTGTCCCAGATATCGCAGTATGAGCTTCTTTGAGCAAACCTTCTAAGGCCCATTCTGAGCCTGATATGTGTTTAGGAGGTATGAAATACTTTTTTTAATGAATCAAGATGTAAAATTTCTCTGCCTTATTACCTCTGAGGGGACACAACTACTACATGCCCAATCTTTGATCAAAGTTTGAGTCACCCTTTGCTGGTTTTTTCCTTGGCCTATCCTTTTTTTTTAGGCAAATTATCTCTTGATTGAATCTGAATTCATAGGATTAGGCAGATTTTTGACATCCATCTCGATTAGAATCAAAACTCCTCCAGAAAAGAATTTTTTTACCACATAAGGTCCTTCCCAATTTGGCATCCATTTTCCTCTGAAGTCCTTTTGTATGAGAATGATCTTTTTCAACACCAGGTCCCCTTCATGGAACTCTCTGGGGTAGACCTTTTTTGTCATAAGCTTTCATCATTCGTTTTTGGTATATCTGACCATGACGGATAGCTTTCAACCTTTTCTCTTTGATCAAGTTCAACTGATCATATCGAGATTGGATTCATCCTGCTTCATTTAAATTTAATTCTGATAAAACTCGGAAAGAAGGAATCTTAACTTCAATGGATAAAATCGTCTCCATTCCATAAACTAATGAGAAAGGTGTTGCCCCAGTAGAGGTTTTAGCAGACATTCGATAAGCATAAAGAGAAAATGGTAATTTTTTGTGCCAATTGTAACAGCCCAATTTTAGGCCTAGTCAGAAATGTGGTTCTGAAACCACTATTTTAGATCCAGAGAAATTATTTTTAATATTATTTTATGTGTTATAGCATGATTTTATGAGTGAATGAAAATTTTGATGAATTAATTTTAGTGTTTGTGAGCTTAATTTCGAAAAAGGACTACATCGCATAAAGGGCAAAAGTTGTGATTTGCTAGCTAAATATGTTAAATTGCTACAGAACCATAATTGGGGGTGTTTAAAGTGCAAATAGACCCCTTTCACAAGCTTGGTTGGCCATAGAGACAAATAGGAGTTGAAAAGTCAAAGTTAGGTGACTTTTTTTGGTAATAAATAAAACAAAAAGAAAAAGTTGTTATCCTTTCATCTTTTTCTTCTTCTTCCACCGAAAATGGAAGTAAGGAGGGGGGCTTGGAAAGCTCAAAATATCATCCACTTATATTCTTTACAAGTAAATGAATTAGATGCCTATTTTTTTTATAATTTTTGTACTTTTGGAACCCTTGTAGCATGATCTAGCTAATGGGGGAACTATTTTGTGAAATGGTTGATAGTATAGGGACTTTCCATGAAAGGATTTGTGTTGTTTGCTAAATTTTTATGAAAGAAAATGAGTCATGGTTGAGTAATAAACAACTTTTGTGAAGAGATTTTCATGAAAACCCCTAAAAGGACCATTTTGTAAAGCTTATAAAATAGGTGATAAATATGTGAAATAATAATAATTGTGGGCTGATTCTAGTATAAAAAGTGTTCCTCTAGGCTTGGGTAGTGAGAAAATGTGATAAAAATTAATTTTCGAGCCTAGGGGTAAAATGGTCATTTTGTCAAAATCTAGGGGCAAAATGGTCATTTTACCAAAGATGTGAAAATTTGATTGTCCAAATTTATTTAGTGATTAAATGAGTGAATTTCATCATATTAGATCAAGAAATCGAGATTTGGGCTTAAATCGAGAAAGTGCGTGGTTAAGGACAAAAAGAGAAGAATTAGCCGAAATTGCATTTGAGGTAAGTCCGTGTGATTAAATGAGCATGGTATTTATGCCATTGTTATTGTACTTGAAATTCTATCTTGCCATGATTTTATTAAATTTTATGTTGATGATATTGCATATAAAAAAAAAGATGTCAAATGTAAATAACCTTTATGTGTTGATTGAATGCTTGGAGATTTGATGGAATATGATATTCCATTGAAACGAGTAAGTTGTATGTAAATAATACAATTACATTGTTATTATATGTGCTAAATTGATATAGCATGAAATGCTTGATTGTGGAAATGAGAGCGCATGATGATAATTGAGATAGTAGAATTCCCGTTTGAACCATAGGGAATAAATCAGATATTCATGCCATGATGTATGGGTTATTGTGAGCTAGTGTAAGACATGTCTAGGACATGCATCGGCCACATTATGAGAGCTAGTGGAAGACCATGTCTGGGACATGGCATCGGCATTGAGACGAGAGCTAGTGTAAGACATGTCTGGGACATGCATCGGCCTCGAGATGTAAGCCATTGTAAGACATGTCTGGGACATGCATCGACTACGAGATGTGTCAGTGTAAGACCATGTCTGGGACACGGCATCGGCACAGATATGTGAGAGCTAGTGTAAGACCATGTCTGGGACATGGCATCAGCCTCGACTTCCATAGTCAGTGTAAGATCATGTCTGGGACATGGCATCGGTATTATACCCTATGTTTGAGGCTTAGTGAATATCCAATAGCTTTCCGAATGGTTCAACGGTGAGAGTTACGGTTTAAGTTAAATGAGAAAGGTTATGACCATATTGTGAGTGGTACAGGTACTTACTTGAAATTGATGAGATGTGAATTCAATTCATGTTGTATGATTTGTAAGGAATGAATATAAGCATATTGAGTAACACAGGTATGTATGCCAAGCTCATGAGAAATGATTTCAGTTTATGATGCACATTTGGTGAAGATATAAATAGGTAACTTATGCCTCTGAGAATGATTTTGTGATGACCTTGTGATTATAGGTCTATACTTATGATATATGAATATGTAACCTTACCAATGTGGTAAAAATGAATTAATATGGTGTGATAAACTTAGTATCGTTAAATTACACTAAAATAGTTTTGGACAGCAGCCATAGTTCAGATTTAAAAATCCACCAAAAATTGTGGAAATTGATTTAGAGGCTGAATAAAATATGAAATTAAATCCTATGAGTCTAGTTTCACATAGTAGAAACGGTGTAAGCAAAAGTATTTCATATTATTAGATATTTAAATTGTTGTGAGACAGAGTCAGAATGACTTCGAAATCCCCTATTATGAATTGAGAAAATCATTGAAAATTGTAAACAAATATTTATTAGTTATAATTTATATTATTAAAATTATTAATGAGTCTAATTTCAAAAGAAATAGACGGGAACATCATCCAAGTCCCGTATTATGAGATAATTAATTTTTAGTGAAGAGGGGTCAGAATTGTCATACAGAAAAAAAAGGGTAACTTTGAGGAATAAACTGTACTAATTAGCTGAACCAAAAATTCTAAAAATTTTATGGTAAGAAGATGTGTAAGTCTAGTTTCAGGGAAAATTAGCTGAACTTAATTTGGAGTTCTGTAGATCCATATATAAATAATTTAGTGACTGTGACTCGAGAAAACAGCTTTACTGGAACATGAGTGAAAATGCAAATAGGGTTGTATTACCTTGTGAAGCAAGTTGATAAATTGCTTATTATTTTTATACGGTCTTACTAAGCTATAAAACTTACTCCCTTCCTTTCCTTTCCTTTAGTGTTTTCACGTTAGCTTAGGTTTGGAGATCGTCAGAGACAACATCACACTATCAAGTCATTACCTTTGGAATATTGAAGCATATATTACAAATTTCAAGTGAGTGGCATGTATAGGGATCTAGTTGATTGACATATATTATTTTGCTTTGGCCAAATGCGTTAGCATATATTGAGTTATATGTATATGACCATGAGATGTGGCTCATATTGATTATGGCTTGTAAGCCTAGCTATTCATGTCATGTCTAATGTTTATAATGTGATTATGTTTGTTTGCCATGCATGGTTAGTAATATGACATGTGTGTTGGATGTATGCTCTATGACCAATTGAGGTGGTCATAGCCAAGTAGTAATTGCACCTTATAAACACTACGTGATAATGATTGAACATGAGTGTTCGATGGATAAGTCGGTAACTATAGTATAATGGTAAAAGTGGTCATCAAAATGACAAGTATTATGAATGTGAAATAAAGAATCTAGACTTGGCATTGCATGAATAGATATATTACCTGTAAGGAATTATGGGTAACATGAAGGCTTGGAAAATAGCCTAAGTGTTGGCCACACGGGTTGAGACACGACCTTGTGTCTCAACCGTATGAGGGACGCGGCATGGAGACACGGGCATGTGGCCCAGCCGTGTGATTCGACTTGCATGCTGACATCATAAAAAGAGAGTTACACGGCCTGAGGACATAGGCGTGTGACCTTGTTTCATGGGAAAATTTTCTAAGTTTTCCTGAAACTTTTCAAAGTTCTCAGTTTAGTCCCGAATCAATCTCAATTATGTTTTGGGCTTCGTAGACCCAAATAAGGGACGACATACATGTGTTTGAAATGTTTTGAATTAAAAGAAATTTTAAGGCTCGATTTTTGCATGTTTGTGAATGTTTAAGTCCAGTAATGCCTCGTACCCTGTTCCGACGATGAACATGGGTAAGAGGTGTTACATTTAGTGGTATCAGAGCATGGTTTAGTTGGTTCTCGGACTAACCTAGTGCGTGTAAGTGTCTAGCTATACATGCACAAGTTTGTGATAGTGCGATATCTCCCGGCGCGAATAAGAACTATCTTGTGTGGGCAAGGTACTCTCCAATCGAGCTACACTCGATCACGTAGATAATGATGCTAAAATATTCAATAAAGTGCAGTTATGAAGAGTTGAAACTCGGAAAGGTAAGAACAAGAATTCATGAAACGTATATGTACATATTTGTGATATGAGAAACATGAAATAGAATGTGTGCATGGTATAATGAACTTATCTATGATTGATTGATAATTCCATGGTGTACATGATTGATTTGTTCGAGTGAATATATGTGTTTAGATATCTTACTAAAAATACAGGTAGAAAGAACGTTCATGTATACTTATTTGAATGAATATGGTTGGCAATTTCACATAGTCTGAGTATAAGTGTTAAATTGCTTGGATTGATTTACATGTTTGTAATGATATGCATACGATGATGTACGAAATGAAAGTACTGATTGGAATATACTTATCCATGTTTGTTGGCTCTTGTATGATGTTATGTACATGACTGGTTTGATTAAATGAATGGGATAAGTAAAGTTACTCAAAATTCATAGAGTGCATGTATGAGTATACTTGTCTAAATGAGATAACTGGAAAGTTGGCGTAAAACGAATATGAATGTCAGTCTTTCTGAAATGAATGATATGATTTTGATGATGTTGCTATGATAATGAAAGTTATGTTACATGTTTATGTATATGAGAGTCGAGTCAGAGGCCCTACGACCTCACCCCTTTACCAGAATGGTGTATCGTAATAGAATTTCACGAGAGTCGCGCTGAATGAATTCACAAGTATGAAACCATAGAGTTCATTAGAGAAATATCTATAAACACGATTAGAGATTGAGAATGAGTTGATGAGTAAGCCAAGGCTAGAAAAGCATTAGGTTGACATAAAGATTATGTGAATTATGCACTGTCACGTTAGAGAAGAAATGTACTTTGGTAAATCGAATTACTCAGGTACGAGGTTGAGAAAGTGTAATCATATGGGATTTGTGATGATAGAAATATTTAGAGGAATAATATTTAAAACATGAAATGTCTGAGTATGGAAATCATAGTGAGTAGATGATGACTGTCTCTCTTGATATATTTTAAGAGATCATTGTTCTCAGAAGTATTATAGTGGCTATCTATCTTCTGATGAAATTATAGTTACATGAGAATGTTATCTGATCTTAATGCCAGATGAAGACATTGTCAATCTGACTGGTTTATAATCTGTTTTACTCTACCTCTCTCTGGTATTCTGTTATATTCAGTTTGATGGAAACTTATGAGAAAATGCACATGATGCTATGATTTTGTTTCTCTAAATTATCGTATTTGGTTCTAGTGGGATTAAATGATACTTTCTTCTAGACTTTTTCCCTCTGGGGAATTATCGAAGTCTTTCATATTATTTTAAGAAGTTGTTTTCGGACTTCCGATATAGTCTAGTAACTTGGGATTTCTCTATCCTGAATTTCTTTATTAGGTTTTCTTGCTATCTTTGTTCCATGATTTGTCAATTATGACTCATGTTCAAAATGTGTTCTTTAGCTTCTGATAATCATGTCAAGTGTGACTATGCTCCTGATTTGATCATGGTAATGTGGTGATTTTAGTATTTGGATTTCTCTAATTTATGTATAAGGATTTGACACCGGTAAAGGCCTAAGTGGTGAAATTTCAAATTTCAATTGGTATGTATGATAGATCTCTTTTCTCAAGTAAGTAAATTGAAATTATGCCATCAATTGAGATATTGTGTTATTTGGGATAATGCAATCGTATGATCTTGAAGAAAGCAAATTATGGATACGAGTATTTGGACAGAAAAATCCAAAACTTATATGGAAATTTCGCGAAGAACCCTCAGGAATAGTGTATTAGTGATCGAATTTGGAACTCGACATTGTTGATTTTTGTCCATGAATTCTAGAAATGTTGAAAAGTTTAAGGATGTATATCAAGTGCCATTAGAATAATTTCTATCGTGTTAGCACTAGAAAGGAGATGAGAAAAAGTTGATGTGGATTTCATATCTAGATTATTCCTGTCTCTGAAAGAGAAAAATGTTATGAGACTTATTGTTAAATGTTTGACGAGATATGTAAATCATGCCAGTATATACTGAATTTTCGCTCATTAAATTCATGGAATTTTGTGTTTTTAAAATTGTTGGATTTCTTGGAATTCTAGTCTCCACAAATCGATTGAGATCCAGGTTTTAAATCATGATTTCTTGGGGAAGCTAAAGGAGGCTTTGAAATTTATAAGAAATGAGAGTTGAATTGGTAAACAATTGGACTATGTGAAATTATAGAGAGCATAAGACCAAGATGAACTGACTACTTTCACTTTTCGAATTCAAAAAGATTCAAGTAAGAGTTTATATGTAGCATGATAGTATGGATCAGACTTTTGAGTGCATGAACTCACTGATAGAGGTTAAGGTTTGGTGAAAGCATCGTATAACAAAGATTCGTTCATGATTCAAATATGAGAAATTAATGAGACAAGTATTAAAGGTACAGAAGGGTTAAAGTTCTTTAGAAATGATTGTGAGAAAGAGAAGTTTATGTGAGAACCAAACCACTTTCCTGGTAAGACTTTCAGGGACGAAAGTCCCAAAGGGGGGAGAATTGTAACAGCTCGATTTTGGCCCTAGTCAAAACAGTGGTTCTGAAACCACTATTTTGAGGCCAGAGAAATTATTTTTATTATTATTTTATGTCTTATAGCATGATTATATGAGTGGATGAAATTTTTGGTGAATTAATTTTAGTGTTTGTGAGCTTAATTTCGAAAAAAGACTAAATCACATAAAGGGCAAAAGTTGTGATTTACTAGCTAAATATGTTAAATTTCTATAGAACCATAATTGGGGGTGTTTAAAGTGCAAATAGACCCCTTTCACAAGCTTGGCCGGCCATAGAGACAAATAGGACTTGAAAAGTCAAAGTTAGGTGACTTTTTTTGGTAATAAATAAAATAAAAAGAAAAAGTTGTGATCCTTTCATCTTTTTTTCTTCTTCCACCGAAAATGGAAGAAAGGAGGGGGGCTTGGAAAGCTCAAAATATCAGCCACTTATATTCTTTGCAAGTAAGTGATTTAGATGCCTATTTTTGATAATTTTTGTACTTTTAGAACGCTTGTAGCATGATCTAGCTAATGGGGGGGACTATTTTGTGAAATGGTTGATAGTATAGGGACTTGGCATGAAAGGATTTGTGTTTTTTGCTGTATTTTTATGAAAGAAAATGATTCATGGCTAAGTAATAAACAACTTTTGTGAAGAGATTTTCATGAAAACCCTTAAAAGGACCATTTTGTAAAGCTTGTAAAATAGGTGATAAATGTGTGAAATAATGAGAATTATGGGATGATTCTAGTATAAAAAGTATTCTTCTAGGCTTGGGTAGTGAGAAAATGTGATGAAAATAAATTTTCGAGCCTAGGGGTAAAATGGTCATTTTGTCAAAGACTAGGGGCAAAATGGTCATTTTACCAAAGATGTAAAATTTTGATTGTCCAAATTTATTTAGTGATTAAATGAGTGAATTTCATCATATTAGATCAAGAAATCGAGATTTGGGCTTAAATCGAGAAAGTGCGTTGTTAAGGACAAAAAGAAAAGAATTAGCCAAAATTGCATTTGAGGTAAGTCCGTGTGATTAAATGAGCATGGTATTTATGCCATTGCTATTATAATTGAAAATCTATCTTTCCATGATTGTATTAAATTTTATGTTGATGATATTGCATATAAAAAAAAAGATATGTCAAATGTAAATAACATTTATGTGTTGATTGAATGCTTGGAGATTTGATGGAATATGATATTCCATTGAAACGAGTAAGTTGTATGTAAATAATACAATTACATTGTTATTATATGTGCTGAATTGATATAGTATGAAATGTTTGATTGTGGAAATGAGAATCCATGATGATAATTGAGATAGTAGAATTCCCATTTGAACCATAGGGAATAAATCGGATATGCATGCCATGATGTATAGGTTATTGTGAGCTAGTGTAAGACATGTCTGGGGCATGCATCAGCCACAATATGAGAGCCAGTGTAAGACCATGTTTGGGACATGGCATCGGCATTGAGACGAGAGCTAGTGTAAGACATGTCTGGGACATGCATCAGCCTCGAGATGTAAGCCATTGTAAGACATGTCTGGGACATGCATCGACTACGAGATGTGTCAGTGTAAGACCATTTCTGGGACATGGCATCGGCACAGATATGTCAGAGCTAGTGTAAGACCATGTCTGAGACATGGCGTCAGCCTCGACTTCCATAGTCAATGTAAGACCATGTCTGGGACATGGCATCTGTATTATACCCTATGTTTGAGGCTTAGTGAATATCCGATAGCTTTCCGAATGGTTCAACGGTGAGAGTTATGATTTAAGTTAAATGAGAAAGGTTATGGCCCTATTGTGAGTGGTACAGGTACTTACTTGAAATTGATGAGATGTGAATTCAATTCATGTTATATGATTTGTAAGGAATGAATATGAGCATATTGAGTAACACAAGTGTGTATGCCAAGCTCATGAGAAATGATTTTAGTTTATGATGCACATTTGGTGAAGATGTAAATAGGTAATTTATGCCTATGAGAATGATTTTGTGATGACCTTGTGATTATAGGTCTATACTTATGATATATGAATATGTAACCTTACCAATGTGGTAAAAATGAATTAATATGGTGTGATAAACTTAGTATCATTAAATTACACTAAAACAATTTTGGACAGCAGCCATAGTCCGACTTTGAAAATCCAGCAAAAATTATGGAAATTGAGTTAGAGGCTGAATAAAATATGAGTCTAGTTTCACATAGAAGAAACGGTGTAAGCAAAAGTACTTCATATTATGAGATATTTAAATTGTTGTGAGACAGAGTCAGAATGACTTCGAAATCCCCTATTTTGAATTGAGAAATTCATTGAAAATTGTACAAAAATAGTTATGAGTTATAATTTATATTTTTAGAATTACTAATGAGTCTAATTTCAATAGAAATAGACGGGAACATCATCCAAGTCCCATATTATGAGATAATTAATTTTTAGTGAAGAGGGGTCAGAACTGTCATATAGCAAAAAAAGGGTAAATTTGAGGAATAAACTGTACTAATTGGCTGAACCAAAAATTCTAAAAATTTTATGGTAAGAAGATGTGTGAGTCTAGTTTCAGGAAAAATTAGCAGAACTTAATTTGGAGTTCCGTAGATCCATATATAAATAATTTAGTGACTGTGACTTGAGAAAACAACTTGACTGGAACATGAGTGAAAATGCAAATAGGGTTGTATTACCTTGTGAAGCAAGTTGATAAATTGGTTATTATTTTTATACGATCTTACTAAGCTATAAAACTTACTCCCTTCCTTTCCTTTCCTTTAGCGTTTTCAGGTTAGCTCGGGGTTGGAGATCGTCGGAGACAACATCACACTATCAAGTCGCTACCTTTGGAATATTGAAGCATATATTACAAATTTCAAGTGGCATGTATAGGGATCTAGTTGATTGACATATATTATTTTTCTTTGGCCAAATCCATTAGCATATATTGATTTATATGTATATGGCCATGAGATGTGGCTCATATTGATTATGGCTTGTAAGCCTAGCTATTCATGTCATGTTTAATGTTTATAATGTGATTATGTTTGTTTGTCATGCATGGTTAGTAATATGACATGTGTGTTGGATGTATGCTCTATGACCAATTGACGTGGTCATAGCCATGTACTAATTGCACGTTATACACACTACGTGATAATGATTGAACATGAGTACTCGATGGATAAGTCTTTAACCATAGTATAATGGTAAAAGTGGTCATCAAAATGACAAGTATTATGAATGTGAAATAAAGGATCTAGACTTGGCATTGCATGAGTAGATATATTACTTGTAAGAAATTATGGGTAACATGAAAGCTTGTAAAATAGCCTAAGTGTTGGCTGCACGGGTTGAGACACAGCCGTGTGTCTCAACCGTGTGAGGGACGCGGCCTAGAGACACAGGCGTGTGGCCCGACCGTGTGGTTTGACTTGCATGCTAACATCATAAACAGAGAGTTACACGGCTTGAGGACACGGGCGTGTGACCCCGTTTCATGGGGAAATTTCCTAAGTTTTCCTGAAACTTTTCAAAGTTCTCAGTTTAGTCCCGAATCAATTTCAATTATGTTTTGGGCTTGGTAGACCCAAAAAAGGGACGACATACATGTGTTTGAAATGTTTTGAATTAAAAGAAATTTTAAGGCCCGATTTTTGCTTGTTTGTGAATGTTTAAGTTCGGTAATGCCTCGTACCCTGTTCTGGCGTCGGACATGGGTAAGGGGTGTTACACCAATCTTTATAAGTCTCTGTCATTTTTCCTATTATCTTTTTAATGTTCTTATTGGCTGCCTCCACTACACCATTCATTTTTGGGCGATATGGTGACGAGTTATGATGTTTGATCTTGAATTGACTACAGACATCCACTATCATATTGTTGTTTAAATTTAATACATCGTCAGATATGTTTTATCTTTAAGAATTTGCTCACTGTCGACTTTGTGATATTAGTATAAGAAGTGTCTTTTACCCACTTAGTGAAGTAGTCAATGATCACGAAGATGAATCGATGCCCATTGGAAGCCTTTGGCAAGATTGGCTCAATGACATCCATGCCCCACATAGAGAAAGGCCACGGAGAAGTCATCACATGGAAAGGTGAAGGAGGCATATGAATTTTGTCGTCATAAATTTGGCATTTATGACACCTCTTGGCATAATTGATACAATCCCCTTCCATGGTAGACCAATAATATTCGAATCTCATGATTTGTCTGGCCATGGTGAAACTATTAGTATCTATTCCACAAATACCCTCATAGACTTCTTCTAGGATTTTCTTGGCTTCAATAGTGTTCACACAACTTAGTAACACCTGATCCTTTCATATTTTGTATAAGATCTCCCAATCTAGGACATACTCATTGGCCAGCCTTCTTAGCGTCCTTTTATCATTCTTGGTTGCCTGCTCAGGTATTCGTCATTTTTTACAGATCGCAATATGTCATAATACCAAGGGTGATCATCCCTTTCTTCTTCCTCGATGTTGTAACAATGGGCTGGGGCCTCATAAATGCTCATCTGGATAGGCTTTACATCCTTTTGTTTGTTCACTTTGACCATGGAGGCTAAGGTAGCTAAGGCATCAGCTATCTAATTTTCATCTTGCGGGAGGTAGAAGTAGGTAATGTCATCAAACTCCTTAATTAGCTCGAGAACTAGCTTTTGATAATCAATCAACTTGGGATCTCTCGTCTCTTATTCACCTCTGAGTTGATAGATTACTAGTGCAAAATCCCCATATACCTCTAGCACTTTGATTTTGTGTTCTATAGCCACACAGATACATATTTTGTATTCCACCGTGCTATTTGTGAAATCAAAATCAAGTTTACTGGTGAAAGGATAGTGATTTTCGTCTGGGGATACTAAGACTGCCCCAATTCTGTTACCTATAACGTTGAGGAGCCATCAAAATTCAATTTCCGAGGATGTTCTTTTAGAGCAACTTCTTTAGCGGTCGCAACATACATCAGATCTTCATTCAGGAAATTAAATTTCAAAGGCTCGTGATCTTTTAGAGCTCTGCAAGCTAGGAAATCCGCTTTTGCACTCCCCTTACTGCCTTCTGGTTTACATAGATTATATCAAATTCGGAGAGTAAATTTTCCATCAAGCCATTCTTCCATTTAATGCGGTTAAGTTCATCATGTACTTTAGAGGGTCCATTTTTTAAAAAAACCAAGTCGTAGGGTATAACATGTATTGTCTCAGCCTCCAAGTAGTCCAGACTAAAGGGTAAATAGCTTCTCGATTGGCAAATGTCTTGTCTTGCATTTGGTGAACTTTTTGCTGAGGTAATGGATTGCTCTTTCTTTCCTTCCCGACTCATCATATTAGCCAGGTAAACATCCCATAGAATTTCCAAATACTACCAAGTATAACATTAGTGGTTTATCTGGGCTAACTAGTATCAACACTAGGGCATTGGACAAATAATGTTTAATTTTGTCCAAGGTCTTCTGGCATTCCTCATCCCATACACCTAGATTATGTTTTTTAACAAGACGAATATGAGGTCACATTTCTCAGTTATTTATGAAATGAACTAAGTAATGTAATTTAATTTGCCTAAGAAACCCCGAACTTCCTTTTGGGTGCTCGGTGGTAGTAACTTCTGTATAGCCTTGACTTTATCCAGGTCAATCTCAATTTCTTTCTCACTGACCATAAATCCCAACAATTTGCCCAGCGTGGTCCTGAAAGTGCATTTTGCTGGATTCAAATTTAGCTAGAATTTTTTCAACCTCAAAATTAGTTTTCTCAAGACTTTCACATGATCTTTATCTGTTTGGAATTTTATGGTCATATTATCAACATAAACCTCAATTTCTTTATGCATCATATCATAGAACAAAGTCACCATGGCTCTTTGATATGTTGCACCTATGTTTTTCAGTCCAAACATTGTTACGAATGTGGTCTTCTCCATATCTTTAGGATGCATCTTTATCTAGTTGTATCCAAAGAAACCATCAAAGAAAGAGAATAGGAAATGACCTACCATGTTGTCCACCAAAGTATCGATGTGGGGTAACGGGAAACTATCTTTCAAGCTGGCCTTGTTTAAATCCCTGTAATCTACACAGATTCGCACATTCCTATCTTTCTTAGGGACGGAGACTATGTTGGCTACCCACTCCGAATATTTGACCACTTATAGGAAACCAACGTCACACTATTTCTTGATCTCTTCTTTTATTTTCAACAGTACGTTTGACGCCATCCTTTGAAGTTTCTGCAGAACGAGCTTGCATTATTCCTTTATAGGAAGTCAATGTACCACGATATCAGTATTTAAACCAAACGTCTTGATACAACCATGCAAAGACATCTTTGAATTCTTGGAGTAACTCAATGAGGTCTCGCTTGGGGTTTGTAGTGATGCAAGTCTCGATTTTTACCTCTTTCTTTTCTTGTTCATCCCCTAAGCTCACAATTTCCACTGACTCTTTGTATGGTAAGAACTGTTTCTCATCTTGCTCTCTCATCCTTAATAAATCAGGAGATAAATTACAATCTTGATCATTTTCAAAGTCCTGATGTTCCTCTAAAAACATTCTGCTCAAAAGGAGACCCCGAGTCAGTAGTAGTGTCATTCATATCATTTATATCTGGGGACCTGTCATAGGAATAAAAGAATACCCAAAGAACAAATAAATTTAAGGATGATTATCTATGTGGTATGAGTATGAAAGAAGGAAATAGTAAAGTGTTTGCCAAATTGGACATAAAAATTCATTGTTTTCATTGAAATAAAAATAATGGACATGCGCCTTTTCATAAAAGGATCCCTATTGCTCTTTAGCTTAGAGCAATAGGTATTTTTTGAACATTACTCTGAAATAGTATTAAAAACTATAGGGATCTCTTCCGCAGTCTAATTGTTCAGAATACTTTCGGGGATATAAGGACGAATTCCTGATAGGTTCTCTTCCTCAATTCCTTCTTCAGATATGGCATTGATGATCAAATTTCCCAACATTCCTCCTACAGTCTTGACTAACATATTCTCTTATTCTATCATTTCTTGTTCAAAGTAGATAATTTCTCATAACATGAATGTTTCAAATATATGGGGAACGATCATTAGTTCCACTTGATCTCTTCCCCACTTAGTCGTGCTCTCCTTCTCTTTTGCTTCTTTTCCAATTCTTTCTTCTTTTATCCCGTATCTAACTCATACCCTAAGCCAAAACGATCTTATTTGTTCATCATTAGTAGTGCATTAACCCTTTCTTGGAGATATTTCTCAAGTCTTCTTCCAAGCAAGGCTCTTTTTGTAATGCCCTGATTAATTTATTCATGTTTCTATAAATTCTAACACAAAAGATTATCTACTTTAGTGGTTAACAGTTCTGGGTGTGTGTGTGAGGCCTGGGGATCAAGTCTCATTTTTGGTAATTTTGTTTTTTTTTATCCAAACCTTATTCCTGTTGGGTGGGCTTATATTATATTGTCTGTTAATCCATAACAGAATGAGCCTGTTGGTACGAGTAGTAAGGGGTTAGCTTGCTGGAGGTCTTGAGATCGAATCCCTGCGTTGGCTTCAGTAATTATTTTTGCTTCGGGTGTCTGATAGAGGTTTGGAGGAACCAAAATTCTGAGGTGGTTGACAGTTAGTGGGTTAGTGGGGAGTGAGAGGAAAATTACGGAGGTTATCAGATTTTTTAAATTTTAATTTTAGTTTTTCTTTTTTTTATTTTCTTTTTTTCCTCAAAACTCTCTTTCTCTGAAGTTTTTCTCTTATTTTCCTTCCACCTTTAATTTTTCGTTGCTTTCCTTTGATTTTTGTCAAAATTTCTCGTTTAATCATCGCTACTGTGATTTCCTGGTTCTTTAATCGGCTGGTAAGTAAAACTTTGCATCCCTTTAACTTTTGGTTTGGGTTTAGCGATGTTAGACTGTAGTGATTAATTGGCGGATTCTGTGATTAGGTGAAAGTTGTGAGGCGGAGAATTGCACTCCAACGGTTAGTGCGCGTTAGAGGTGGTTTATCATCGGCTGTAAGTCAATTTTGTGTTGGTTCTTATTGAATAATTCGTTAATCAATCTTCTAAATTGATATCGGGAATTCTATTTTTAGGTTTCTAAAGGCTCGGGATTATTTTCGCATCGAAACGAATTAGGTGTGTACTCCTAACACGAAAAATCAAACTTTGACGAAAGCTAAAAATAGAGTCTGTCGATGTCACACAGGCGTGTGGCCGACCGTGTGATTGGCCGTATGTGGGACACAACCGTATGACTGATGAAGGTGTGGTCATGCACAAGACACGACCATGTAATGGTGTGGGTGTGGCCGTGTGGGCCACACAGGTAAGGCCAATTTGGGCGTATGGGTCTATAATTCTAAAATTTTCCCTAGGGTCACATGGTTCGTTTCGATCAACTATAGGCCTACCGTAGGGTCGGTAAGGGCTAAGCAAACCCTAAACTATTTGATTTGATATTCTGATAGTCTACTCTAAGTAGAACACTAATATGTACGTCTGACTATTTTGTTTAAGTATATATGTTATCTATATATGAGCATGTTATGCATGGTATTTTTGTATCCGTATTCTGTATCGTTGATTAGGGTGGGAATTGTATATATGGAGAAAGTGATCTATATGACGACTCTTCGCCTATATTCTGCCAGCTTGTATGCATATTATCTTTCATGTGTCGCATCGTCACTATATGGTATGTAGGGATGGGTGGATTTTTTAACTCCACATTATGTAATGGATGGTTGGAGATGGTGTGTAGAGGATGGGGGTAGGATTCTGGATCTCTGCTTTGTTTATATGATTTTTCTATCTGCATCGGCCATGGACCTAAGTCCAAATCTGTATCTGACTGTATATGAGATTTCTATGTATATTGCACGTCTACTTCTGTTCGGTTACACACTGAGTTTACGAAAACTACATTTGTTTGTTTATTCTTTACAGGTAATCTACAAACTTAGACGGATTAGTGTGACGGAGTCTCATGGTGACCACAAGTTCATGGACTGTCTTAAACAATAGCTTTTATATAAATTAAGGGTTATTTCTTAGAGTTTTTGTAATTATTGAACTCTCCGGACTGTTTGATTTTTATTTTGTTTAGATACGTTTTGACTCTTTTATTGCGACATTTGACTAGAATAACAGTTTTACAAAAATAAATGTTTTTCTTAAAATATGAGCTAGATTTCCAAAATATAATGATTTCTAAGACTTCCACTGTAAATTATGTTTTGGCAAATGAATTAATTAAATAACGTTATCAGTGAAAGTTATATAAACGAAAATGGGTTACAAAACTTAGATGATTTATCGAACAACTATAGAAAGTTTTATCGAACTAACACTGATTTCAAAACCCTTCTTTGTAACACTTCCAGATTCGGCCATAACATCTAAGTCGGGTTTAGGGTGTTACACATTTCCTGACCATCAATTGCAGGCTCATCCTCATGGTTTTGGATATTTTTTACGTTGGGATCTTGCTTCCTTTAGTAATGAAAGTTGCATTGACGAATTCCAGTGGTCGAAAGGAACATTCTATTACCTCTTTATCTACTCCTATCTATGTCGTGTCACTAGTTACGGAAGCATTGATGTCCCTCTTGGCGTTTATCTTGACCAATCGACCCTCTGCTACCAACTTCAACTTTGATGCAACAGTGACGACACTGCCCTGGCTGAATGAATCGAAGGCCTTTCCAATAAGCAGTTATTGGTAGGTTTTGTAACACCCCTAACTTGTATTCATTGCTGGAATTGGGTTAGAGTATTACCAGAATATACAGATCAAGTAAACAGATATTTCATTTTATACAGTATTCATGTTAGAAATCAAACATAAAGTCCTTTATATGAATCCTCAAGGTCCAAAACATGCATTAGAAATGAGTCGGGACTAAACAGGGTACCCAGAGAATTTTTCACAAATATCAAAAATTTTCCTAGGTGCAGAGGTCACACGTCCATGTGGTCAGGCTGTGTGCTTCACACGGCCGTGTCTCAGGCCATGTAAGTCTCTGACTTGGATCACACGGCCAAGCCACACACCTGTGTGCTAGGCCATGTATAAACGCATAGGCATTCTGTTTTGAAATTTTAAAGATGCGGGGAACACAAGGCCGGGTCACATGCCCATGTGCTTGGTCGTATGTCAAACACGGCTGAGACACACGCCCTTATCTCTGCCCATGTGGATGAAAATAGGCTATTTTCCAAACTATATTTCTCACCCTATTTTGTCATCCTACTACATCAACACTTTAACACATTCACAAGTTATTATAGGTCATTTAACTCAACTCAAAATCAAGTCCTACACATGATATAATACTTCATATAATCAAGTATACACACTTACTTAAATTACCAAATTTACATATATGTCTATCTTATCAAATATGCTAACTTAATTCAATCATCAATATGCCAATATAATTTCTATCAATCAACCATTTCAAACACATACCAAACATATCCACCACAAGCCATTCCAATGGCTAGTTACACTTAAAGCATTTATATGCCGATATTGGCCAATTAACCTATACATGCCATTATAATCATAACTGATTTACCATATATATACCGAAATGGGCTGATGAATAGTGTGAGTGATCTCTGCCAAGCTTCCAATCCAACGAGCCTCCGGATTACTATAGAACAGGGGAAAATAAAATAGAGTAAGCATGAAATGCTTAATAAGTTCGTATAACATGGTAATTAACTTATCACTCATTTAAATTCAATATAAACATACAAGGCACATTCAATCAACTTGATCACAAGCCTTAACATATATCCTCATCACCCTTGTTAGTCATATATTTCATATAAATATCAAGATACATGTATGGGCTCAACAATAATTAGATTTCCATGTACATATACTTTCCACATCATGTTTTCATATAACATATACAAATCATATCCTTGTATTTCAAGTACATTTTCATAATAATTTGTCCCGAGTTCAGATTATTTCATGTCGGAACGTTGCCCATTAAATCATCTAAAATGTCAGTGTCACACGGGTAGTACAATCAAGGTGTACAAATCTATAATCATGGATGAACATATTCATCAAACAAATTCCATGTCCATATATTATCATCTCGTATTTCCATATGTCATGTATCATTATTTTCATGTATTTCAGGTAGATACGTGTATTAATTCATTTCATGTTCATATTTTCTCATATCAGGATTTTGCCCGCTGAGTCATTGAAAACATCGATGGATACACAGGTAGTACACTCGAAGTGTACAAATCAGAAATCCGTCAACTCATATTCAGGAGTGCTCTTTAAAGCACATAATCGGGAAATCATCTCTCAAGCCATATAACAGGAAGCTCACAAAGAGCCATTAATCGAGAAGCTCACAAAGAGCCTATCAGGAAGCTTATCCAGGCTATATAACAAGAAGCTCATAAGAGCCATAATTAGGAAGTTCACAGAGAACTTTTAATCAGGAAGCTCACAAAGAGCGTTTAATCAGGAGCTCTAGATAGCCATATATAGGGAAATTCAAGCAAGCTATATGAGGACGCCCACAAGGAGCTGCGTTTGTGTCCTCAATATATATAGGATCACAACTAATCATATAACAGAATGCTCACAAAGAGCTACGGTAGTCCAGAACCGATCAGGATGCTCGCAGGAACCATATAACAGGAAGCTCGAGAGGGCTTATAACGAGATGCTCGTAGGAGCTGTGGTATGTCCGCAACACATGCAGGACCACAACCAATCAGAAAATCCTGTATCCATCCAATTCCATTATTCAAACGGGATTTAATATTTATTGGGCTTTGTCAGATATGTAACCAATTTCATATATTTGGCATTTATACAATTCACATACATAATATTTAATTCAAGCATATAAATGTACACAATTTAGTTACACGAACTTACCTCGATAAATGTCTGTGTATTTAAAATCTACTAATCTGACATTTTCTCTTTTCCTCGTTCTAACTTTGAATTTGGTCTATCCAAATCTATGTGAATGAATTTAACATTAATTCATGTTAATTTCAACTCAATTCACATATAAGGCAAAATTACTATTTTTCCCCTAAACTTTTAATTAATAACGATTTCAACCCTATGCTCGAAAAATAAAATTCATGCAATTTAATCCTTAATCTAAGCCTAGCTGATTTTACATGTAAATTTTACATCCCATTTATTTCATAAAATTTAGAATTATTCCATGAATTTTACATCTTTTAAATGTAGTCCCTAAATTTTAATTTCATCAAAATTCCCTTTACAAAAGTTATTTATCTATCAACAGCCTTTCAGTTTCTACCATAAAACTTCATAATTCATCTATGTTCATCCATGGAAAAACCTTAGTATCTTGATAACTTTACGAATTAATCCCCGAGATAGCTAGATTAAGCTATTACGATCTCGAAAATATAAAAATCATTAAAAACGAGCAAGAATACTTACCTAATCAGGTAAAATAAGTTGCCTTGAGCTTAGGTTTCCATGGCTAGGGTTTCCATGGCTTTAATTTGGGAAAGATGATATATATGATGATTTTATTTTTTTATCATTTATCATTTATTATTATTTCACTTTTCAATTTCATCATTTTCTTTATTTTATTTTTCATGGATGGATCATCATCCTTAACCACTAAGCATTTTTAATGGTTTATTTTTCGTATAAGGACCTCAAAATTTGAATTTCATAGCTTATTTAATCCTTTTAGCTATTAGAACTCAACATTTGCACTTTGTGCAATTTGGTCCTTTATCAAATTAAACATGTAATCGATAAAATTTCTTTACGAAATTTTTATACTACATTACTATCATAATATAGACCATAAAATAATATAAAAATAATTTTTTCTTCAAAAATAGGATTTGTGGTCCCAAAACCACTGTTCTGATTTTACCGAAAATAACCTGTCACAAGTTTGATATCCATTATCAGAAAGTCCACCTCATATGTGTTCAGACTAATTAAGAGTGGTATCTCAATCCTCCCCATCACTTTCCTTTCTGTACCATCAAATGTCCTCACTATGTTATGGCACACCTTCATGTAAGAGCTATCGACCGGCAGCCTATTCAATGTGGGCAAAGGTAAGATATTCAGTGCAAATCCGTTGTCAATTAATACTCCCGGTAGTATATATCCTTTACAACGAGTAGTGATGTGTAGAGCCTTTGTGGATCCCATGCCCCCTAGAGGTATTTCATCATCATTGAATAAGATGAAATTGTCGGCACTTAGATTATTGACCAAACGATCTAGCTTGTTCACAAAGATGTTATCAGCAAAATAATCTCATTTAACACCTTCATCAATGCATTGTGGTGTGTCTTTGAGCTCAGAAGCAAGGTTAACACTGATATGCGAGCCGACTATTTATGCAGTTGCTCTACTACACTATACTCGCTATGTTTCAAAATTTTCAAAAACTCTCTAACCTCGGTCTCTATCACTGGTTCATTTATTGGTGTCTCAGGTCTAGCGATTTTTCCTCTTTGTAGGCTCAACTACCAAGGTTTTTTCCTTAAAGGGCTCGATTCCTACATTTCTAAGGTCATAGCATTTCCCACTTCTTCTGAAGAAACCAATATCCTAGACCTATTCCGAAGTACCAATTGAGTCCTCTCCTCTTGGAATTATCACGTGGCAATCATAACTCCATGGAACCCTCTTGCTATCCTTGTAGGGAAAGGCTATAGGTTTTTGGATTATGATTCTTGGTGTGGCTTGCGCTCTAACATCATTACCCCTTGGTCGGGAGATAATTACCACTGAGTGGTTGACCTTGTAATTTTTTTCTAATGATCCCTCTTCGAAGGCAAAAACATCTTTTTCTTCCGAACCCTCAATATCTTCGAAGAATTCCAATTCTTTGTTATTCATCAAACTCTGCACTAGAGCTCTGAATTCGACACACCATTGGATCTCATGCCCTTCCGCGGTATGAAACTCAAAGTAGCTCTTTACCTTTTAGGTATCTCTTCTGAATTTTGAATGATCAAGCTCACGTCTATCATTTTTTTCCAAACTGATTTTAGAGGGGAATTCACCTCCGTAACATCGGTTTTGGTCCTCTTGCCCTCACTCTTGATTATCACATTTACCCATTGGTTGTGATGACTAGGTAGCGGATTTCTGGCCACGTTAGGCCTTGAAGGATCGTCGAACCTTACAATTCCCATCTGGATCAACTTTTTAAAGGTAGTATAATTCTCGATCAAGTGCCCCATTATTCCTGCATGGTATTCGCACTGAGCATTCATATCATCCCACTTTGGGAATAGAGGTTACATAGGTTTAAGGCAAAATGTTGATACTACATGAGCGTTAAACAAATCTTGGTGTAATTCACTATATGTCATTAGGATAGGAGAGAATTGGAATTTTTTTGTTTGGCCTTGAATTAGATTCTTGCCTCGAAAAGTCCTGATGGTTGGTCGTCATGGTCCTAGGTTGTGCCAATGTGACCGGCTTTGAATAGCTCTTATTATATACGCTCACAGTGTTTACTTTGTTTTCTTTCTTTCTCCTAACAAACCTTTTAGCATTTTCCCCTGCATCTATCTTCCCACTTCTTATTGCATTCTCAATCATTTTTCTAGACATAACTATATCTGAGAAGCTCCTGGTAGCACTTCCTAGCATGTGATTTTTGAACAAGGCTTTTAGGGTATTGACAAAGAGCATTGTCATTTCTTTTTCCAATAGAGGTGGTTGAACCTCTATTGCCATGTCTCTCCACCATTGGGCGTATTACCTGAAGCTTTCATTTGGCTTCTTTTTCATGTTTTGTAGCATAATTCTATCGGGCATCATATCCGTCACATGGTTATACTGTTTCACGAAGGCCTGTACCAAATCCTTCCATGAATTATTCTTGGAATGGCTCAACTGATTGTATCATTTAGCAGCCGACCCAATCAAGCTATCCTGGAAATAATGGATTAACAATTGATCATTGTTGATGTATCTAGTCATTCTTTAGCAAAACATTGTGATATGGGCCTCAGGGTAACTAGTCCCATTATATTTTTCGAATTCTAGAGTTTTAAATTTTGGTGGGAGTACTAGATCTAGGACCAAACTCAATTCCGTAGCATCGACCCCACAAAGTTAGCATTCTCTATAGCTCTAAATTTATTCTCCTACCACTTGCACCGATCTTCTAGCTATTTTGGAAGTTCTACTATTGCCTTCTTCATTTCTGCTATGTCGTCCAAATCTAAAACAATGGGGTTGGTTGGATTATCTCTTAGGTTAGAACCTGAACCCATTGGACAATTCACACGTCCTGAGGTGCCTGCCTGATATTGTTGTGGTCTTATAGTGACGCGTACTTTTCATGGATATGTCTGCAGTTGGGCTTGGACATTCATTGGGGTAAAACCCGAAGGGTATATAGGGTTATCTTTATCGTCTCCCGAGTTAACTATAGCACTATTTCCTTTTTCAACTCCCCCAGCCAGTAACTTGGTCAACTACCTTATTATGTTTCTTTGGGACTCCTGTATTTGGTCTTTCATGTCTTGTTGCACCTTAGCTAATTGATCATGTGGCTGCGTTTGCAACTGGTCTTACATGTCCCTATGAATTTGTTCTAGTCTTTCTAACCTCTGATCCATGGCTTTGGTTTTACACTGGTACCGTAGTGATATCTTGTTGGTAGATTCTTGGTAGTTTCTAGGGTAACTTTCATAATTTTTATTAATTATGGTCTTTTTTATGAAACTTAATGCATGTAATATAATACAATGCTAATAAATGAAAGATGCATGCAAAAAAGGCATTGATTCCAGTTCAACTCTATTAGAATAGCTTTACTAAAAAATGAGTTTCTTTACATAAAACAGATACAATTTACATATATGGCCTAGCCCTAATGCTCAAAGTTTAACTTTCCTAAGAAGCCAAGTTAATTCTTGGCCCTGATCCAATTCTAATCCGTACTTCGGGCTTAGTATGTTAGCTTGAACTATTAGGGTTTGCAACTGGTCGACTACTGCTCATACTTGGGTCAAGGCTTCCCTCATAACGTGATCTCTATCTCTGATCTGACTCTAAGAGCTTTGGAGTTACTCCTCCTAATGTTCATTGTTCATTTCAAGAAGTTCGATTCGAAGTTCATAATTTTGTAGTGTGACATTGAACTCTTCTATCTTTCTCTTCAACTCATCAATCTTAGTCAGGCTTGCTCTCAATTCAGTCATAAAGTTGCGACTACAGTGTTGATGCAAAGACCTTTCCAACTCCGCTACCCGGGCTTTCAATCTAACTTTTTCATCTTGGCTTTCTAATAATTCCCCTGTTAAAGTATCCTCTCAGGTTCGAACATCTTAGAATTTTCTTTCCCACTGATCAGCTCTAATTTTTTCTTCTTGGATTTCCTGTCACCCTTGTCTCGACGTTTTGCCTAAGCCAGCAATCCTTATTGACAAGCGAAGTTTCTTGTAATTCGTTTTTAAGCTGTCCAAGTCCTCCTCAGTCTTGTTCTTTCCTTTTCTTATTTTATTGGCTTCTAACCTTTGAATGTCAACGTCTAACCTTAGCTGAATCTTCCAACTTCTCTATCATTTTCCCCAGCTTCGAACTTTTCGTTTCAAAGTCTTACTTTACAATCTCTAATTCAGATGAGATCACTTGTAAGTGTTTTTCTATTAGCCGGATGCTTTCTTAATTTGATGAAGGGGCATTGTCATTGGTTCTTTTACCCCACCACCAATTTTATTCTGGGGTCGTCATAGGATTTATGGTAAATCTCTTCATTTTATGAGTTTAGTTCCACGTATTCAAGATTTTATGGACCTTCTTTTTTGTAATTGTCACCTTTATACATAAACTCACATTGAGCTAACCCTTGTGTTGCTAGAATAAACTGCCTCAACCTATACTATCTCAATACAAGTAGAGTGGCATATCGACTACTCTCCTTATCATGGCCAAAGGGGCCCACTCAAAGTCTCCATATTGACATCAGGAATCATCTAAGGGGCCTGCCATTCGACATCTTCGTCTCGGAGACTCTGGAAAATTGCCATCCATTTTTCTTCAGAATTGTTGTCTCGTCTTTGGACAATCACAAATTCTTTCAACGGAGAGTAGTATTCGAAGAACACTCGATAGGAGACTTTTTCCACCTTCCAGAAGTGGGTATGAAACCAAACTAGTAAGAGTTCCACACAACTGATAAATCTTCCTTCGCCCACTTTTCAATAAGTATTCAAAGATCTAAAAGTCTCAGCTAAGATTACCGAGACAGGAGTGACCCTCTTGTCAAGCCAGTCAAACAAATCTGTAACCGCATCCTTTATATACTCTAATGCATTGGAGAAGATGACCAACCCATAAATACTCAATGCAAAGATGTTAACCTTTTTCCATATGTCTGGGTGTACCAAGATCAAATCCCGCAAACTCTTCCAAGTGATGCACTTACTATCCCCCTTTTGTTTAATCTAGGCCACGACCTATTGCTCACTTATCCCAGTTATGGTCATCAGTCTTTGTAAGAAAGTCGAGACATTGGCAGCTCTAGAGTAGACTTTGTCGACTTGGATCCTTGGGCAACAGAGCAAAGTGGTGTACTCTTCTATAGTGGCCACTAGATCTACTCTCCCAAACGTGAAGTAGTTGTAAGCAGGATTATAATAATGGGCGAGAGCTCAGAATAGGTACTTATCCATTTTAACATCAAGTAGGTACGAAAAATCACCATATTCACGGTAAAATAGCTATTTGATTTCATCATCCCATTGATCCCATATTTCTTTCAGCTTTTGCAGATTATTCTGGGTTGCACTAATTCTGGTGAAATCCCATAATTCTGACATATACCCCTCCAACAAGTTGTCACTTTTCTCTTATTGTCTTGTCTTAGACAATATTGGCACAGCTGTGTTGTCTTCCATTTTATCAAGAAATCCTTTTTCCATGACAAGATCTCTATTTAGCAACTGAACACGAATCAACACATTTTCTTCTAAGATGAAAATGCAATGCAACCACAATAAAAATGAAGCAAGATTGCATATTTTGTATAAAGCTCGAACATAAAACAAAGAATAACTATCAAAACATTCTTTCTTTGTAATCTATTCAAGTAAACACTAAAGGTTTGACATGGTTCTTACTAGGGCTGGCTCTTAGGGTTCATTACATACGGTTTGGTTATAAAGTAAAGGTACCTGAACCAGCAGATTCTTCGATCCTCACCTATTATAGGCTCATATGGACCAAGTTCAGTTTAGGGGAATACATTTCCCTATGTCTGTACGGAGGTGAAAACCTTACGAAGGCATAGGTACGAATGTATCCCAAAAGCGATCTACTATCCTATACGGAGGTGAAGACTCACAAAGGAATAGCTTCTCACTCCCACTTAAGAAGGGAAAATGTAACAATTATGCTATGCAATAGGTGAAAACATACAAAGAAAAACTCAAACCAATAAAATAGACATATTAAATCGCTATGTATCCAGAGATAACAAAGACATTATTTACCACCAAAATAACAAAGACATTATTTTCCACCAAAATAAAACATGAAAGATGAAATGCAAGGAAGGGATCACCAATTTAAATCGAATTATCAATTTTTTCCAAAAAGACCTGTAATACCCCAAAATTTAAATTTTTATTTTTGCGAATGTGTGACACAAATATCTGTCTGCTTGAGTGGTTAAGTGTTCTGGGTGTGTGTGGGAGGTCCCAATTTCAAGCTATAACTTGCGCAAATTTTGGTATTTTTATAATAAAAAAAAAAGCCTAATCTTTGTTTGATAGGCTTTTAAATAAAAAATGGTAAGTAATTAACAAAATGGGCCTACTAGTCTGGTGGATAAGGGGAGTGTTAATGAGATGGAGGTCCTGTGTTCGATTCTCTGCATTGGTAAGGGACAGTATTTTTGTTGTTGATTAATTTTAGGCTAGAGTTATACTATGGTTAGACTCTGAGTAGTGGGATGTTGGATGGAGAAAAGTAAGGGGAATTGGGATAGCGGGTTATCAGATAAAAAGATGATAGGCGGTTATTAAAATATTTCTGTTTAATTTTCTTTTTGGAAAATTTTGTTCTCTTCTCCCCTCTCTCTCTGTCGAAATTCCACCTCTCCCTCCCTCTTATCTTTTTCGTTGTTTTACTCAAGTTCACCTCATTTGTTTTGTGCTGCGCGTAATCCTGATTGTTCGATAAGAACCCATTTTATCACTATTCTATTGTTCTAAAATTAGTTTCTAAAAGAAGATTGTTTTGGTTCTGTCGATTTAGACGAGGATTCAGCAACGATTAGTGCCTTAGTAGAGTCTTGAATGGCAGGGATATTAGTTTATTATTCGATAAGTAACCATGTTCGTTTTTTGATGATTCTAAGATGATGTTGTGAATATTCTAGAGTTGGTTTGCGAATGTGCTACTAAAATTGGCTTTGGTAATGTCAATCATAGGTTCTGGAAATATAGGATTGCGTTTAGGAGCGAAACCAATACAAGTGTGTACTTGATTGCACAAAAAATGAGGATTCAAAAAAAGTCAAAAATCTCACTGTCGATGCCACACGAGTGCGTGGTCCCCGTGTGGTAGGCTCTGTGCCCTAACACAGGCGTGTGTTCGACAAGGCCAGGTCGTACGCACCAGACACGACCGTGTGAAGGTCAGGTAAGCCGTGTGCTACACATGGGCTAGACTGATTTGGGCCGTGTAGGCCACACGGGCGTGTGGGATTCTAGGCCAGGCCTGTTGATTTATATATACTGAGCATGATGATAGTAGGCATGTATACTGAATTGGTTATATGTACTGATATCATGAGATAACATGTCATGATTTGTATATTGTATTGCATAAGGTTAGATTGATTATATTTGGAGGAAGTGTACTGAAAGGCTCCTAAGCCTAATATACTGGTAGATCAGCTTCAAATTACTTTTTTGTGCTGTATTCGGTACTACTTGGAGTGTAGGGATGGGTGGGTTAATTTAATCCCCACATGGAGCGTAAGGTTGGACGGAGATGGTGTGTAGAGGCTGGTTGGGTAGAACTTTATTACTGAATACTGCATGACTGCTACTGATACTATAATGGGCTAGGGCCCTAATGCATACTGATACTATGATGAGCTAAGGCCCTACTGCATATTTGATACTGTACTGAGATAGGCTAAGGCCCAAACGGTTACTGATACTGAAAGGAGCTTAGGTCCAAAACTGTATTTGACTGCTCACTATGTTTACTATTATTTGTTTTCTGTGGGATTACACACTGAGTTTACGTAAACTCACCCCTCTCTGTTTAATGTGCACAGGTAATCCCCAGACCTAGACTAATCGATGAGGCGAAGGACTCGACGGTGATCACAGTTTTTGGACTTTTCGTTTTTTTAATTTATGTTTTATGGTTTTATTATTATTGGGATGTAATTTGAGGACTCTTGGAACTTTTGCTTAAATTTGGGTTTTATTTATTTTTTTGTGGAATTATAACTGCTAGTAGTAAGAAGTTCAATTTTCAAAGAGCTAACGTATTTTCTAAACTCACGATTACTTAAACTGCTTTGTTTTAAAAGCTTTCACAACGAGAAATGTTTTAAAGCAATAGTTTTGAATAAGTAAAACGATTCCCTTTAGAACTAATAATAGATAAAGATAGGTAATAACATGGAAATGATTTTATTGCAATAATTTAGTTTTCGAACACACTATCATGTGACATCGCTAGATTCGACCATAACGTCTAGGCCGGGTTTGAGGTGTTACATTTAGTGGTATCAGAGTCAGGTTACAAAACTCAACTGTGGATTATGGGTTTTTAAAATTTGGTTTTTGCAGGATTGATTTTCAAATGATTTAAAATGTCTCTACTGAGTATGTGGTGCACTGAGTCTCCGGCGTCGATCCTGTAAGTATTCTAAAATTGATTTTTGCTTAAATTGAAAATGCTATGCTATTCTGAAATTATTATACGTAGTATACTACAAAAATACTCTAGTTAGTATATACTAAAAAATGTAGTTAAACTCAAACTATAGTAAACTACTAGAGACTGCGACCAACGAAAATAAACTCTGAACTTCTAGTACTGTCTTACATAAAATATTTGTTAATAAATACTAAAACTGTAACTGATTAATAAAGCTTTTAATACAGATAAATTCGATTAGATATGAGCACACGAGGTATCCGTGGACAAGGTACTAGAGGCCAAGGTAGAGGCCGTAGAGGGGCTCGAGCTGAGTCCTTGTCAACTGGCAGCGCGCCTAATTTGGACACAAGTGAGACGCTGGTGTCAGCCGCTACTGAGATTGGGTTTCAAGATCGCATGGCTAGGGACAACACATTGTCCCAGGCTATGCTCAGGATTCTGGAGAGGGTTTCTGGGCCCAATACTGAATCTAGGGGCCGAAGGTCAATTACGGAATGACTTCGGTCCAATGGAGCTGAGTTATTTAGGGGTGTCACTAGAGTCGTACCTAATGTGGCCGAGTACTGGATTGAAGTCATGGGATCATGGATTACCTGGATTGCACCCCCGAGCAGAAATTTAAGGGTGCAGTCTCACTATTGAGGGATGAGGCTTATCAGTGGTGGCTTACTGTTAAGGAAGGCACTCACCCCAAACGTTTGACTTAAGAGTTCTTCAAGACTGCCTTCTAGTGGAAATATGTGGGGGTGAGCTACGTAGATGCCCGTGGGAGGGAGTTCCTAAATCTTACTCAGGGAGATCGATCTGTGGCCGAGTATGAGGCCGATTTCCTGCTTACATCAGGTATGGTGGCAACTGAGTATGAGCGATGTGTCTGATTCGATGATGGCCTCAACGATAATTTGAGAGTCCTGATAGCTCCGTAAATGGAGCATAATTTTTCTTCACTAGTTGAGAAGACGAAGATCACCGAGGAGGTCAAGTGCGCTGAGTACCAAAATCGTGACAAATAGTGAGGTAGGAACTAGAGGGATTTAGAGCCCTTGAGTTCTGTACAGAGGCCTAAGAAAAAGGCCAGAGCTGATGGGCAGTTAGAGCTAGGACCCTTGTTGCTACTACTAGACAGTAGTCATGTGTTGATTGCGATAGACGCCATCAAGGTGAGTGTTGGAGAAGGACTGGGATGTGTCTGAGGTGTGGATCATTGGATCACCGTATCAAGGAGCGACCGCTGAAGGTTGATCAGATGCAAGCTCAAGGTACTGGTAATGTATAGCCACAAAGGGTAGCATAGCAGCCACCGAAAGGCCATGGTCAGGCTAGGGGTAGTAATGGTATGGGCCACAGACAGAGAGCACCGAGTAGAGGTGCTGAATAGACTGAGGTGAGGCAGCTGGTTCTAGTATATGCTACACGTCACCGAGAGGATGGAAATACTGTGGGCGTCATCACGGGTACATTCCTTATTCATGATGTACCTTATATTGTATTGATAGATATACGGTCCACTCACTCCTATATAGCCTGTACTGTGTCTGAAAACTTAGGGATATTGGTTGAGAGCACTACGAGTAAGGTTACTGTACTTAGTTCATTGGGGAAATCTATTTTGGTAGCAACTGTATAGAGATGTGTCGCTAAAGGTGTAAGGATCGATATTTCTAGCTAATCTGATGGAGTTTCTATTTGGGGAGTTCGACCTGATTCTAGGTATGGACTGGTTGGTCAAGGACCAAGTAAATCTGGACTGTGCGACGAAGAGGGTAGTCTTGAGAATTGAGGAGGATAATGAGGTAGTTATGGCTAGGGAACACCGAAATTATTTATCTAATGTGATCTCTGCGCTGGTGGCGGAGTAGTTGGTTCGTAAGGGATGTGAGACATTTTTGGCCTACAAAAGTGTTTCTGATTCTGGGGACTCTACTATTTGGGACATCAAAATGGTAAACGGTTTTTTGGATGTCTTTCTTGAAGAGCTACTGGGGTTAACTCCGAATCGTGAAGTTGAGTTTGGGATAGAGCTCTTTCCTAGTATAGCTCCGGTGTCTATCGCTCCCTATCGAATGGCACCGAAGGAGCTTACGGAGCTTAACGCTCAGATTTAGGAGTTGTTGGATTGTGGGTTCATCTGCCCTAGTGTATCTCTGTAGGGAGCACCAATGCTATTTGTAAAGAAGAATAATGGATCCATGCGAATGTGTATTGACTATCGTTAGCTTAACAAGCTGACCATCAAGAACAAGTATCCACTTCTGAGGATTAATGATCTGTTTGACCAGTTCGGAGAGGCATCTGTGTTTTCCAAGTTTGACTTGTGTTCTAGGTATCATCAGTTGAGAGTTAAGGAGGCTGATGTGCATAAGACGGCATTTAAGACTCGTTATGGTCACTACGAGTTCTTAGTGATGCCATTCAGACTAACTAATGCATCGGTAGCTTTCATAGATCTGATGAACCGAGTATTTCAGCCCTATCTGGACCGGTTTGTGGTGGTGTTCATCAATGACATACTGGTTTATTCAAGGACTGAGGATGAGCATGATGAGCACCTCAAAGTGGTTCTTCAGACTTTGAAGGAAAAGCAGCTCTATGCTAAATTTAGCAAGTGCGAATTCTGGTTATGAGAGGTAACATTTCTGTGACACATAGTTTCTGCAGAGGAGATTTGAGTTGATCCTTGAAAAATTGAGGCTGTACTGGATTGGAAATAGCCTAAAAATATGTCTGAGATTTGCAGTTTTCTGGGACTGGCAGGATATTATCAAAGGTTTGTGGAAAGCTTCTCATTGATTGCAGCACCCTTAACTAAGCTACTATGTAAGGGTGTACCATTTGTCTAGTCGATGCGCAGCAAGAGAGCTTTGAGAAGCTCAAGACTGTACTGACTAAGGCCCCTGTTTTAATACAACCAGAACCTGGAAAGGAGTTCACGATTTATAGTAATGCATCACATGTCGGTTTGGGATGTGTGTTGATACAGGATGGTAAGGTGGTAGCATAAGTGTCTCGTCAGCTTAAGAAACATAAGGTAAACTATCCGACGCATGATTTGAAGTTGGTCTCCTTGGTATTTACACTGAAAATCTAGAGGCATTATCTGTACGGTGAGAAGTGTATCATCTACACTGATCACAAAAACCTCAAGTATCTCCTTACTCAGAAGGAACTAAATCCTAAACAGCGTAGATGGATTGAGCTGCTTAAGGATTACGACTGCACCATTGAGTACCATCCTAGCAATGCCAATATGGTGGCCGATGCACTAAGCCGTAGAGCTATGACTGATTTGAGGGCAATGTTTGCTCGCCTAAGCTTATTTGATGATGGTAGCTTATTAGTCAAGCTTCAGGTTAAGCCGATATGGATTGAACAGATTAAGGGTAAAGAGTTGGAGGACGAGTCCTTAGGTCTTCGGTTCTGATAGATTGAGAGTGGTAGCACTACGAATTTTAGAGTGAATTGTGATGGGGTACTCTGTTTCCGTGAAAGAATATGTGTTCCGAATGATACTGATTTGAGACAGTCTATATTGAGAAAGGCGCATAGTAGCCCTTATGCTATGCATCCTGTGGAAATAAGATGTACCAAGACCTCCATAAGTTATATTGGTGGCCAGGGTTGAAACGTGAGGTTACTAATTTTGTGGCGAGATGTCTGACGTGCCAGTAGGTTAAGGCTGAGCATTAGTTACCTTCAGGTTAGCTACAGCCAGTTAAGATTCCCCTATGGAAGTGGGAACGAGTAACCATGGATTTCATTAGTGGGTTACCTCTAACACCCACTAAGAAGGATTCGGTATGGGTCATCATGGATTGGTTGACCAAGTCTGCGTACTTCATACTAGTTAGGGTGGATTATTCTCTGCAGAAGTTGGCGAAGCTTAATATTTTTGAGATAGTGAGACTGCATGGGGTACCGGTTTCAATCATCTTTGATAAGAAACCTCATTTCATGTCTCGATTTTGAAGAAAGTTGTATGAGGGTCTTAGTTCAAGTTGGACTTCAGTACTGCGTTCTATCCTCAGACCGATGGTCAGTCTGAGAGAGTGGTTCAAATACTATAGGATATGTTGAGGAGTTATGCTATTGATTTTCAAGGTAGTTGGGAGGACTATTTGCCATTAGCGGAGTTTGCTTATAATAATAACTTTCAGTCTAACATCCAGATGGCACCTTACGAGGTACTGTATGGTTGTAAGTGTCGCACTCCTTTATGTTGGACTGAGTTGGGCGAGTGACGTGTTGTGGGTCCTGAATTGGTTTCTGAGACAAAGGATAAGATTAGATTGATTCAGGATCATTTGAAAGCGGTTTCTAACAGGCAGAAATCTTATGCAGATTTGAAGAGGCGTGAGATCAAGTATTCTGTGGGAGACTTCGTTTTTCTCAAGGTCTCGCCATGAAGAAAGTACTAAGGTTTGGTTGTAAGGGCAAGTTGAGCCCTAGGTTTATTGGACCTTACTGTATTCTAAAACGAGTGGGACTGGTTGTTTATCAGTTGGACCTTCCTCTGGAGTTAGATCGCATTCATGACGTGTTTCACGTCTCGATGTTAAGGCGATACCGCTCTAATCTCACTCACATTGTTCCTATTGAGGAGATTGAGTTGACCTTTGAGGAGAAGTCTGTCCAGATTTTGGATCGTGACGTAAAAGTTCTGAGGAGGAAGTCTATCTTTTTGGTGAAGGTTCTATAGCGTAATCATAACACTAAGGAGGCTACGTGGGAGCCTGAGGATGTGATGCGTCTGCAGTATCCTCATCTATTCTGATCAGGTAAATTTCAAGGATGAAATTTTCTTTTAGGGGGTAAAGTTGTAACGCCCTAAAATTTAAATTTTTATTTTTGTGAATGTGTGACACAAATATCTGTCTGCTTGAGTGGTTAAGTGTTCTGGGTGTATGTGGGAGGTCCCAAGTTCAAGCCATGACTTGGGCAAATTTTGGTATTTTTATAATAAAAAAAAGCTCAATCTTTGGTTGATAGGCTTTTAAATAAAAGATGGTAAGTAATTAACAGAATGGGCCTGCTAGTCTGATGGATAAGTGGAGTGTTGGTGAGATGGAGGTGCTGTGTTCGATTCTCTGCATTGGTAAGGGATAATATTTTTGTTGTTGATGAATTTTCGGCTAAATTTGTACTGTGGTTGGACTCTTAGTAATGGGGTATTGGATGGAGAAAAGTAAAGGTAATTGGGCTAGGGGGTTATCAGATAAGGAGACAATAGGGTTTTGTCAAAATATTTCTGTTCAATTTTCTTTTTGGAAAATTTTGTTCTCTTCTCCCCCTCTCTCTGTCGAAATTCCACCTTTCCCTCTCTCTCATCTTTTTCGTTATTTTACTCAAGTTCACTTTCTTTGTTTTGTGCTGTACGTAATCCTGATCGTTCAGTAAGAACTTATTTTATCACTATTTTATTATTTTAAAATTAATTTCTAAAAGAAGGCTATTTTGGTTCTGTCAATTTAGGCGAGGATTAGGCAACGATTAGTGCCTCGGTGGAGTCTTGAACGATAGGAATATTGGTTCGTTTTTTAGTAAGTGACTGTGTTTGCTCTTTGATGATTCTAAGATGATGTTGTGAATATTCTGAGTTGGTTTGTGAATGTGCTGCTAAAATTGGCTTTGGTAATGTCAATCATAGGTTCTGGAAATACGGGATTGCGTTTAGGAGCGAAAACGATACAGGTGTGTACTCAATTGCATAGAAAACGAGGTTTTAGCTAAAGCTAAAAATCTCACTGTCGACGCCACACGGGCGCGTGGTCGCCCGTGTGGTAGGCCGTGTGCCCTAACACAAGCGTGTGTTCGACAAGGCCAGGCCGTACGCACCAGACACGGTCGTGTGAAGGTCAGGTAGGCCGTGTGTGACACACGGGCTAAACTGATTTGGACTGTGTGGGATTCTAGGCTAGGCCGTGTGATCCACACGGCCAAGGCTAATTTGGGCCATGTGGGCCCACACGGGCAGGCTACATGGGCGTGTGAGCTCATTTTTACTAAATTGGTTACTAAGGTTGCACGGGTCACCCAAGTCGACTGTGAATCTACTATAGGGTCAGTAAGCATCACTTAGACCCCTAATTGTGTGAACTGACTGTTTGATTTATATATATTGAGCATGATGATAGTATGCATGTATACTGAACTGGTTATATGTACTCATATCATGAGATAGCATGTCATGATTTGTATGTTGCATTGCATAGGGTTGGGTTGATTATATTTGGAGGAAGTGTACTGAAAGGCTCTTAAGCCTAATATACTAGCAGCTCAGCTACAAATTATTGTTTTGTGCCGCATTTGGTACTACATGGAGTGTAGGAATGGGTGGGTTGATTTAATCCCCACATGGAGTGTAGGGTTGGACGGAGATGGTGTGTAGAGGCTGGTTGGGTAGGACTTTGTTACTGAATACCGTATGACTGCTACTGATACTGTGATGGGCTAAGGCCCTACTACATATTTGATATTGTACTGAGATGGGCTAAGGCCCAAACCATTACTGATACTGAAAGGGGCTTAGGCCCAAAACTGTATTTGACTGTGCACTGTGTTTACTATTGTGGGATTACATACTGAGTTTACGTAAACTCACCCCTCTCTTTTAATGTGCATAGGTAATCCCCAGACCTAGAGGGATCGGTGCAGCGGAGGACTCGACGGTGACCACAGTTTTTGGACTCTTCTTTTTTTTAAAATTTATGTTTTATGGTTTTATTATTATTAGGATGTAATTTGAGGACTCTTGGGACTTTTTTTTAAATTTGGGTTTTATTTTTTTTGTGGAATTATAACTGCTAGTCGTACGAAGTTCGGTTTTCAAAAAGCCAATGTATTTTCTAAACTCACGATTACTTAAACTGCTTTGTTTTAAAAGCTTCCGCAACGAGAAACACTTTAAAGCAAGTGTTTTAAATAAGTAAAATGATTTCCTTTAGAACTAATAATAGATAAAGATAGGTAATAACATGGAAATGATTTTATTGTAATAATTTAGTTTTCGAACACACTATTATGTGATATCGCCAGCTTCGACCATAACGTCCAGGCCGGGTTTGGGGTGTTACAAGACCAAAAAGTGTTCAACTTCCGGCTAGACTCTATTGTTTGTCTCCAGTGGAGTCACTAAGTTGTCAAAATCTTTTTTTTCTGAAATTGACTTTTTATTTTAAAATAATGAGAATAGAGTCGCCATCAAACTTTTTTAATTAGGTGTGATTGGATCACCTCAAATATTTGTCATTTTAATAAAATGTTAGATTTACTAAAATGATTATTTTCGGTCTACAAAATTCAAGAAATGGGTTCAGGAGTCGATTACATATGAGGAAGGATTAGCACCCTCATAATGCCCAAAATTGGTACCTAGTTAATTACTTAATGTCTTGACGTTAAAAATTGAGAATGCAAAGAGAATTTAAAATGCGATCCCTTTCGCGCGATGTTATTTGATGGTTTTGAAAAGATCCCTATCTAAATTGAATTTTAATGATAAGGTTTTCTCATTTTGGGTCGATCAAGCCGAAAAATCATGTCTTGTAAGTTGGGGCACAAAATATCGAATTCTCGAAAATAAGAACACTCTCCGTTTAATTATTGCCCTAATCTTATATATTTTTAAAATTTATTCTTTTTTTTTTTGAAAAAAATAGGGACGTTCGATTATTTCGGTTCAAGGAGGAAATCATACCCCGTAAGTTAGAAGCACAATTTCTCGAATCCTCAAAATAAAGAATATCGCCTTGGTTCAAATTGCTAAATATATAATGTATGAAAATGAAGCTTCTAATATGACATACTATGGACTTATTCGAACACAAAACATTATATAAAATACACGAGTATGTTTAAATGTTTTATATGATGTCAGAAGAACATAAATAATGCAATATATCATAACTAATAATAATGTTAAAAAAATGTTAATTGGTGCTAATAATAATAATTAATGATAATAATTAAGGACTAAATAATAAATTATACAATTTGAAGGGGCAAAAATATAAATATGAAAGATTAAAAGTGCAAGGAATTAAAAAAGAAATAAGCATGCTTAATAAAATAACTAAATGACCAAATTGAAATTTAAACGAAATTTAAAGTGCAAATTAGAAAAAACAAAGAGGTAAAAAAAAGATTAAAAGGAAATAATCGGGAAATTTGAGTGTAAAACTGTAAAATAAATAATTTAAAAGACAAAAAAAATAAAAATTTAAACATGCTGAAATTTAAATAACAGAAAGTAAAGGGGGCGAATCTAAAAATAAGGACTAAACTGAAACCCAAAAAAATTTTGAAGTCTGAATTGCAAGAAATCAAAAGAAACAAAAAGAAACAAATAAAGGATTAAATTAAAACAAAATAGAAACGTTCAAGGACCTAAGATGGTATTTTCCCCAGCCCAGCACATGTGTCATTCCCAAAAGGGGTCAACGGTTTAAGGACTAAAATGGAAACAAAATAAAATTAAATGGCAAAATTAAAAAGAAAAGAAAAGAAAAATTAGGACCATATTAAATAGTGCCTAAAAGCAGAAGGACTTGGGCAGCAATTACACCCCTTCCTCAAAAACACGCAAACCCTAGGATCATTCGGGTCAGATCTTCGGGTTGTGCTCGAAACGACGTCATTTTGGGGGTCGTCGTTTTGGGGGACCTATTTAAGTTTAAAAAATCTTTAAAAAAAATTTATCTTAACAGCCTTGAAGAAAAAACTCAGTTCCCTATTCTATTTTCTCCCAAGCCCCCTTCTCCTCCGACCACAAGGTCGTCGCACATCCACCGCAGCCACCGGTCATCGTCGCCAACAACCGCCGCAAGAGACTTTAGGGTTTTAGGGTTTCTAATATATTTGTTTTTAGGTTTATAACTTGGGGGCTTAGGTAATGTGGGCTTTAGGGTTTTGTTATTTGGTCTTGTATTAGACTGGACTCTTTAATTAATGGATTTAGTAGTGTTCACTTATTTTTTTTTTATTTGGGTTATTTTTTGTCCAGATAAAAATGGGCCTCTACAAGGTCGATTTGAATGTTTTCCTAATGGAGAGCATGAATCTGAAGCCTCATCCCTTGTTTTGATTTTTTCCTTCCTCTTCTACATCATTACAAAATTTCCTTCATCAACTGTACTCTCGGGCCTTCCGTTTTCCCCTTTTTTCCATCCACCACCCTTAATAGTTTCAATCCCATTTCCCCACATGTCTATACTCTGATTCAGTTGCCCCATCTGAACCCTTAACCAGTTCCCATATTGAAATTTTGGACTTTCAACCCTTTTGGTTCTCTCATACATACCACATTTATAGGTGTGATGTCTTATACAGTCGCATAAATAACAGAAAGTTGAGAGTTGCTCATACTTGATGGCACATAAAATCTCCTCTCCATCGGCCCCAACCATGTAAACCACACATCTTAACGGTTTGGGGATGTCCAATTTGACCCTTACCCTAATGTACTCAACCCAGCATCCTTCCCTATCTCTCCAATCATCAGCCAAAACTAGGGGTGTTCAATCGGTTAACCGACCCGAAATAACATTAACTGAATTAACCGACCTTTCAAAAATTTTAACCTTTAACCGAACCAAAATTTTTTCAAAAAATTAACCGAACCGTAATTTTTTTGGTTAACTCGGTCGATTAACCGAGTTAACCGAAAATTATATTTTTTTTATTTTTGGTTAAAATAAGCATAAAATTAACCAAATTAATAAAATTAACCGAATTACCTAAATTACCCGAATTAACCAAATTATTTGTATAAAATTATATATTTTTTATTTTTAGTTTTAGTTTTAGATTTAGATTTAGATTTTTATTTTTATTTATTAAATTATTTGTAATTTTTATGATTGGGTTGGATAGTTGGGTTAATATATATTAGATTGAGTATTTGGGTTTATGTTGGGTTGGATTTGAGTGAATAGTGGGCTATTAATATATTATAATTTTATTTATTATTATTTCGGTTAAATAAAAAATTCGATTAACCGACCGGTTTCGAACCGAATTAACTGTTAACTGAAAACTCAAAAAATTATTAACCGACTCCCGACCGAATTAGTTCGGTTAATCGACCGATTAACCGAATTCGATCGATTAACTAAATTTTTTCGATTTTACCCGAATTTTGTACACCCCTAGCCAAAACCTCTCGAATAGCACTCCCAATATCAGTGGCCACCTGGCGCTCCATTTTCTCCAAAGGAGTATTGAAGATGCGAACCCAAAAAGGCACAAAAAGGAAACAATAGCGACTTATGTCTTGTCCTTTCACAAAGGGAACCATGGAGAACAGACATTGGTCAAACTCCAAGGGACCATATTAAGACTCCTTTCCATATCCTCCCTCAGTCCAAATTTTACCAAGAACAGGCCATCTGCCATTGCCACGAAGTTAACTGGTTCCTTAGTATGCCATAGTGTTTTAGCACCCGATACATCGCCTCTCTATTAATTTTTTCCTCCCACATAAATTTTCCAAGGGCCCAAGCTTCATATCCTTGTATATCGGAATTTATCGAGCTTTGGCAAATCCCCCTTTCTTGTTCAGTTTCGGAGAATTTTAGGTTCGCAAGCATGTTATTTAACTCGTCTGCCATCGCACCCCAAACCAACAGCACACACCAAACCAACACCAATCTTTACAACACAAGATAGAAGCACGTCTCACCTTCCACGGCACAATACGAGATAAAACCAGCCCCAAAGACAACCACTCACCACTGCAGCCGAATGAAACAAATCCCAATAAAACAACCTTGAACCAGTATAAGAGTGCGCACAATAATAATGAAGCAGTAAAAAGGATCACTAAAAGAAAAACTCAACAAAACATGCAAGCATCAGCAAATCAAAATTAAAACAAGCACAAAGAAATAGAACACAGTTCAGAAAATTTTAAACAGTCCCTGTATAGTCCGTTTACAACCTAAAGAACAAACAAAAAAACAAAACTTACAAGAGACCCGGATAGGGAGGAGGACCACGATACAGAACTATCGAAACAAGGAGATGGCTCGAGCAGGGAGAACTTTAACACAACGACCCGTAGCTTCCAAAACTAAGAGCCCACACTTCGTGGAGGTACAGCTTCAATAGCACCAAAACGGATCAGTACTCCCCACTCCACTCACGACCGAAAATCGTCCTAGGTTCACGGCGCAAGAGACAAATCACAAAAAAAGAACACAGCAAAACTCTGATGCAAAAAGATTCTAAAATTAAACGAGAATTACACCGACGAAGAAACCTACGAATATAACTAGTTCACACAATATCAAGCAATCGAAACAATAAGGAAACAAGCACAAAAACAATCAAAATTAAATAGTCCAGATTTACAGTCCCTTTACAACGATATCATAAAACTGAAAGAAGAAAAGCAACATCAAAACGGAGATAAACAATACAGAAATAATCTCCACGAGAAGGACCCGAGCCAAGACCCACACGAACCAGGCCGAAGCAACGACAATCCAGGAGCACCAGCAAACGAAAAAAGAACAACCCCGAACGAAGACAGATCGAAGCCAAACGAAAGTACAGAGAAAAGGAAGAAAAGCCACGTCAAGAACTTAAGGCATTCCCTAAAACAGTCCCGAAGCCAAGGGACGTCGAAGCACCGATCAAAGAAATGCAAGAACTCGTCGAAGGCAGTCCTGAAGAGCGCGCCCAGATTGGCCAAGAGACGCCACCACTTCTCAATCGATGGATCAGCCCCTCTTCAGAAACACCGTTACAAAGATCACCCCACCTTTGAGACCTGTCACCAATCACAGCTCCTCAAACCAACAGGGCACCCGAAGAGAAGCAATCAAGATCGTACAAAACTCATCTGCACCAAGGTTCTCGGAAACAAAGGTGGCCAAGCAACCAATGAGAAGAAAACGTAAAAGCTAAAACAAACCGATTAGCGAAAAACAGAAAAATAAGGCCAAAAACTACCACGAAAGATTAAAAGCAAAAGGGAAGAAAGGTCGATTAAAACTGTTAAAATAAGAAAAGGCGAAAAAAAAAAACAAAAGAAGAAAACTCAGCCAAAAAATTGACTAGAAGACAGATTTACAACCGCCTTAACAATAAAGGCCAAGAGACGTAAAAACATGCATAAGCGTAACTAAAAGATATGCATAAAGAAACCATGCAAGAAAAACAAAAGGCACCGCCAAAATGTTGCAGGTCCCAATAACGGCCAAAACACGACACCTATCACCGCCAAAGAATCACAAATATTTCCTTCAATAACAGCACAAAGTAAAAACCCACCACCGTCCAAGTATTCGTTAAAGAGGAATGCAGACGTACCCACGCAAAACCACCACCTAATCGAGCCACAAAAACACGAAGGTAGAAAAACAGAACGCAAATCGCCCAAATCGTTAGAGAAAATTTTTCGCGACTTAAGAGTAGTAGTTAGATGAGCAGGAAAATTTTAACTTGACTCCTATTAGAGTTTAGTTTAAGAGATTTAGGTATAATAGTGTGGGTGGATTTGGGAGGGATGAAGGAATATGGCCATCACTCCTTAAAATGGTAGATTTTAAATTTATGCTGTTTATAATTTATAAATTTTAAATTAATAATAATAAATTTATATTTTAATTCTTTTAAAATACAATAAAAATTTGATATAACTTTTTAAAAATTATAAAAATATAAACTATTAAAATGATGAAATTATATTTTTACTATCTTAAAAATATATAATTTAATTTTGTTCCAAAAAAATTTGCTCGTGAACACATCTGATTCCTATATCTCTACGATCGTACATTGGTACGTGGAATGTATCAAATATCATATCTGTAGAGTACTCTTGCACCGGCCATCGTATATAGTTTGAGGGATGTATGAGCCATTCTGGTCAGCTTGCGTGGTTCAATCTAGACAACCAAACATGGGAGATTGTTGATACACCACTTGGACCCATATCCAAATACATGAGATGTTATGGTGACAGATTCACCCTACTTCTTGCAATGGTTTACGAGGAAACTAATGTTCCTGTTTTACAATTTCACTCACATATATGGGCAATTTACTAAAAAAAGCCCTTTTTTTCGCTATTTATCGAAATGGCCCGACTTTTTGATTATTTACCGGAAAGGATTATTTTTCCAAAAAGTCCGTCCACGTCAGCGCGAAGTTAGGGGACATGTCAGCAAAACGCTTCCCTGGGGGAGCGTTTTGCCCCTTTTTTTAGGGTTAGGGTTTTTTATTATTTTATGGTTACGGTTTAATGGTTTAGGGTTTTTAGGGTTTTAGTGTTTAGGATTTTTTAAGGGGAAAATTAATTTAATTAGAGTTGAGGGTTAATTAATTAAATTAACTATGAAATTAAAAAAAATCAATTAAATTAAGGTTTATGGTTTTTTAGGGTTAGGATTTTTTTATTATTTTAGGGTTAGTGTTTTAGTGGTTTAGGATTTTTAGGGTTTAGAGTTTTAGTATTTTTTAAGGGAAAATTTAATTTAATTAGATTTGAGGGTTAATTAATTAAATTAACTATGAAATAAAAAATTAATTAAATTAGGGTTTAGGGTTTTTGATTGTTTTAAGGTTAGAGTTTTAGTGCTTTAAGGGTTTTAGGGTTTAAGGTTTTAGTGTTTTTTAAGGGAAAAATTAATTTAATTAAATTAACTATGAAATTAAAAAATTAATTAAATTAGGTTTTATGGTTTTTTAGGGTTAGGGTTTTTTATTATTTTAGTGTTAGGGTTTTGGTGGTTTAAGGTTTTTAGGGTTTAAGGTTTTAGTGTTTTTAAGAGAAAAATTAATTTAATTAGAGTTAAGGGTTAATTAATTAAATTAACTATGAAATTAAAAAAATCAATTAAATTAGGGTTTAGGGTTTTTTAGGGTTTATTAATTAAATTAACTATTAATTACGAAAAAAAGATCCCACGTGGACGCTCTTTTGCTATAGTAGTATCTGAAAAAATAATTTTGAGAAGATATTTCTCAACAAATAATGTCAAAAACGCTTCAAGAAGGATGCACTGTCAGCAAAATTACGGAAAAAAGCTCTCACGTGGACGATCTTTTGCTACAGTAGTATCTGAAAAATAATTTTGAGAAGATGTTTCTGAACAAATAGTGTCAAAAACGCTTCAAGAAGGATACACTGTCAGCAAAACTACGAAAAAAACTCTCACGTGGACGCTCTTTTGTTACAGTAGTATCTGAAAAAGCCTTAGACTATAAATTAGCCAAATTTCATTCTCAGGTTGCATAAGTTACAGCAAGAGAAATTGAGGCTAAAGTAAAATAGAAACTGAAGATAAGTGAACGTATTAGTACTATTATTTACTATGATGGCACGGTCCTTGACACCGAGAACGGCGTTATTTTTTTATCGCAGAGCACTGCCACTACAACAAAACAGGCTTTTAGCGGCGTTTGGACAAAAAACGCCGCAAAATATGTACACCAGTGGCATATGAATAAAAACGCCACTATAGGTTAGAGTTATAGTGGCGCTTGTCAAAAAAAACGCCGCAAAAGATCACTATTAGTAGCGCTTATGTAGAAAACGTCACAAAAAATAAAGCATTAGCGGCGGTTATCTAAAAACGCCGCAAAAGTGTTGAGCAAAACGGTGCCATTTGTTAGTGAGCTCTTGAGGCCTTAGCGGCATTTTTAGTAGAACGCTGCAATAAGTTCAAGCATTAGCGGCGTTTTTACAAAAAAGCCGTAATAGGTGACGCATTAGCGGCGGTTTCTAAAAACGCCGCAAAAGTGTTGAGCAAAACGGCGCCGTTTGTTGGTGAGCTCTTGAGGCATTAGCGGCATTTCTGGTAAAACGCTGCAAAAAGTTCGTGCATTAGCGGCGTTTTTACAAAAACACCGCAGAAGTGTTGAGCAAAACGGCGCCGTCCATTAGTTAGCTATAGAGGAATTAGCGGCGTTTGTTTTTAAAACGTCGCAAAATATGAATCCTTTTAAGGTTATGAATTTTAAGGTTAATTTAGAATTTTAGGGTTTATGATATAATATTTATTATTTTGGGTTATGGATTTATGTTTTAATTAGAGTTTGAGTTTGGGGTTTACTTTGTTTTAGGTATTAGAGTCGAATTAATATTAATATTCATGGTTTTAGGGGTTATGCTATTAGGGATTAGAGGTTATGATTAATGATAAAAAATTAATTTATTTTAGGGTTTTGGTAAGCATTAAGATTCTATTTTAATTACTTTTGTCCCTTGTTATATATATATTAGAACTTGTAATATATATTAAGATTCTATATATTTAGGGTGTAAGCTTAGGTTAAGGGTTTAAGGAAATGATACTATTAGCTAAAAATTAACTGAAGAACATTTGGATTTTACTAAGATTCATGTCATTTTGTATATACCCATATTATTTAATATAAGAATATAAACATATATATGTGTTTTAATTTGTACTACACTAATTTTGGCCACACGAATTCCCAAAAATATGTCTACGATTATGGCTTAAGGTTAACGTTTTTAGAGTTTATAGTTTGGGCTTTATGGTCTAGAAGTTATGGTTGGTTTAGGGGTTACTGTGAATGGTTTTGGGGTTTAAAGTTTGGGGTTATGGGTTTTGTGTTTGTGGTCTAAGGTTTAGGGTTTAGAGTCTCAAGTTTAGGGTTTTAAATTTAGAGTATAATTTTAGATTTTAATTTAGAAGATAAATATAAATAAATTATTATTTTAAAATACTATATATATATCAAAACAGGTTAAATCCCAAATAGCTAAGATGAAAAGTGGTTTAGTGTGCAATTGTGTACATGAACTATAATTTGATCTAGATCTTGTAAAATATTAACACGTTATTGATATAAATAGCATCATGTTTTTATTTAATTAATTTATATGCATACATAATATGTATTTTAAAATGTGTATTAAATCAAAATTAAAGTTTCAACTATAGTCAGGGTTTAGAGTGTAAGTTTATGGTTTGAGGTTTAAAGTTTAAGGTATATTGTTGAAGACTGAACCAATATTTAGAATTTTATGAGATTCTTGCGAATTTGTACTACACCTAATATAAATATATGAAATATATATTTTGTACTACACTAACATTCATCACAGTAACATTATTTGGATATAATTTAAAAGAAATTCTAAATATATAGTTTTAAATTTTGATCAATTTTTAAAAAATATTCGAGTATTAACGGCGTTTATACATAAAACGCCGCAAAAGATAGGAAATAGCGGCGTTTTTTTAGAAAACGCCACAAAATTTCATTATACATTAGAGTAAAACGGCATCGTTTCCTCTGAATAGTAGTGGCTTTAGCGGCATTTCTATAATAAATGCCACAAATCATATTAGAACGACGTCGTTTTGTAGTGTAGATAAAAGATGCGTTAGTGGCGCTTTGTCGAAAACACCGCAAAAGGTCTCATTACCGGTGCGTTGCTGAAAGTGCCATAAATTTTCCTTATTTGAAACGATGTCGTTTTTTCTCTCCTGAGGTTTATGCCCTTTACCCGAAATCAGTTTTGTTTTTTGCTAAGTCATTTTCCTGCATTTCGGTTCTTCCTTCCCTAAATCCCTAAAACAAAAAACACCACTTTCTTTTTCCCCAAATCATCCCCTAATTCCCCAAACCCAAAATCCCTAACATTTTCCCCAAATCCCTTTTTTTTCCCTTAATCTATTCCCCCATCCCCGAAATCCCTAACTATTTTCCCTTTCCTCTCGTCTCGCTTGCTGTTGTTCCCCGAAACCATTGCGTCTGTGCGATATCGACTTTGGAAGCGGTTCATCTGATTCTGCTACACTAATCGTGTAATTTAGGTACAAATTTGTTTTCCTCTTTATTCTTTACTCAATATGCTTACAATACTTTTTCTTGGATTTTTCAGTGTTCTTGGATGGTATAGTCAAGCAAGAAAGTGGAATAAGGTACTAAAGCCAGTGTTTTCTGATAGAAATTTCATGTCTCCCATCCTTGTCAGTGAGTAGTTAAGATTAGTTGTTTGGCCGAATTTCCCCACACCCGACAGAAGTGGTATTGACTCTTGAAAATGAAATAATACTTATGTATAATTAGTCTACAATTTTAAGCCTAACAGTTGACTGTTAATATAGTAATTGACACTTTAGGGAAGAAACTAAACTTTTGTAAATGAATGTAATCTTGGTCATATATAATTGAATTGATTTTAATTTAGTAATATAGTATAATTTAGGGAAGAAACTATACTTTTAGGCTTTCTCAAATTTAATTTAGTCAATTATCTCCTACTTTAATTGAATTGGTCGACGGTCATAGGCTTAACCAACTTAATCGATTTCTTGATTCAATTGATTAACCAACTTCTTTTTTTCTTATATAATGTTATAAAATATATATATATGTCTAAATCATATTATATATAATAAATACATTTAAAATAAATAAAAATAGCATATATTAGGTCTGTTAAGTTTATCAGCTCAGAATTTTAATAATAATACTTATGTATAATTAGTCTGCAATTTTAAGCCTAACAATTTACTGTTAATATAGTAATTGACACTTTAGGGAAGAAATTATACTTTTGTTAACATTGGTTTGGACCAAAGACAAAACCCATAACTTTGGTATTAGATACTGAATTGGTTTGGACCTCAAATTTCATGAACTAAATTACATTAAACCTTGGATTTGCATTTAAAGTGTTTTTACTTACTGTTTCTTTATCTTCGTTTTGCAGACAACAATTCCAATATTGGTAGGGACCAAATTTGATGATTTTGTTGGTCTTCCCCCAGATTTGCAATGGACTATAGTGCCTCAGGTAGAAAACTTAAATTTGTTATTCTGCATGATTATTTGAGATCCGCTTCTGTCAATGTACTTCTGATTTCATTGCTCTTAGACGTAAGGCTCAAAAATATTAACCAAACACTTAATCTTGTTCTCAACTAATCCGTGTTAAACACGTCTCGGTATGATGTGAAAAGCTTTGGATGAAAATAAACATTCCCTTCTCAAACACATTTCTACCGAACACTCGTTTTTGAATCCAAGAAAATCATGCATGCAATTTTGCCTTGAAAAAGGACAGATTTTTGTAAGAGGAATGTCCTGTGGAGTCTTCCTTATTAGTCTATTCTCAGCCATTTGACATTTGTGACAAAAAATCATTTCTTTTCCATTCACAATCAATGTTTAAAAATTGAAACACAAGGGGCCATCTTGTTGATTAAACTATGCCAAATTGGAAGGTTGATTACTTAACTTATTTCTATGCATTTTCGCTTTAAATTACTTAAGAAATACTACTTCTTTAACTTATTTCTATATAATTCTTTTTAACGTTTATTTAGGTGGCAAAGCATTTACTAAATTTGATTTGTTATATGAAGCTAGAGATTTTATGTGGTTGAAAAATGGTTATATATTAGTGAAAATTATGATTTTTGTTCGTAGATTTGTCTTCATCATTCTTTAATTGGCTGGAAATCATATTTGATTAAGAATGAGAATGACCAAATTACTGAAATGTTGCGTTAATAAGTAATATGTTGCATTTTTGTATATGCATAAGTTGAACTGGAAATTTGAGTTCTTTAGTAATTTACTTTTTGCTTTGAGGAATCACAATGCAAGTAGTCAAAGTAATATCTTCAGTAATTTGCTTTTTGCTTTTTGCATTTATAAGTAACAGTTGCTTTTTGCTTTTTTAATCTGTTTTTTTTATAACAGATTTGCCAACTGCTTCAAACTGGGTGAGAAAGGTGTGGAGAATGATATAGATGTAGATGACAGCACTTCAGTAGAGGAAGTCTCAATCAATTTGGTCGCTGTACTAAAAGATTATCTTCAGGTCAGCTTCTTCTTCTTCATTTGGATAGCTATATGCTGAATAATTAATCATGTTTATAATAATTGTAATCAGTTGGAATTGTTGGATTGGGCAGGATCAAATCAACAATAGCAAAAAGAGCCGAAGCTTTCAACTGCTCTATCAGTTACCACTCGAGATCTAAGAAACCAAATACAAACTACAAATACTACTCAAACACAAAGCCTAGATAACCAGAAGGTTAGCTACTCTTTTATTTTCTTTTATTTTCGTTTTTTTAAATTACCATTCTTGTTTATCGTAAGATTATTTTTTAATGGATCATTAATGGATCATGTTTTTAACTTATTTCAAGACTGCCAAATCTATGAGGTGGCATAATGATCAACGGACCGATGATGGATTATTAAGACACCCTGTGGATTCTTTAGCTTGAAAATCATTTGACAGTAAATTTCCAAGCTTTGCAAGCGATCCTCGGAATGTGAGGCTTGGGCTAGCAGCTGACGGATTTAATCCATTTAAAATCATGAGTACTTCGAACAGTACTTAGCCTGTAGTGCTTATTCCTTACAATTTACCTCTATGGATTTGCATGAAGCAATCTTCATTTATTTTATCAATGATTATCCCTGGAGAGAAAGGTCCCGGAAATGATATTGACAAAGGTCCCGGAAATGATATTGACATCTATTTGCAGCCACTTATTGAAGAGTTAAAATAATTATGGTCGGGTGTTGAGACATATGATGTATTGAGAAAGGAGAACTTTAATTTACATGCAGCTTTGTTGTGGACAATTAATGATTTCCCGGCTTATGCTAATTTATCAGGTTAGAGTACTAAAGGACGTTATGCTTGTCCTTGTTGTGCTGCACAAACTTGTTCGAAGTGGTTGTACAATGGGAAGAAGTTCTCTTACATGGGCCATCGTCGGTGGTTAGATGGAAATCATAAATTTAGATTTCAGAGGACTCTATTTGACGGTACTGAAGAGTACAGAGGAGCTCCTGAGCAAACCATTGGATCTAAAATTTTGTTTATGTTAAAAGATATCAATTTTAGTTATGGGAAGATGAACCAACCACCTAACACACAAACAAAGAGAAGATCGAGGGATGAATCTGATGATGAATCTGATGGAGAGGATGATCCTAATGAGGCGAACTTGTGGAAAAAAAAGAGTTTTTTTTTTTAGTTGCCTTATTGGGAGCACAACATTTTACGCCACAATCTTGATGTCATGCATATTGCGAAGAATGTCTGCGAGAACATAATTGGGACAATTTTAAGTGTCGATGGAAAATCAAAAGACAATCTTCAGAGCCGACTTGATTTAGTTGACATGAGAATTCAGCATGATCTTCATCCTCAAGTACTTTCGAATGGGAAATATCGGTTGCCACCTTCTATTTTTTCAATGTCAAAGGAAGAGAAAGAAGTGTTTTGCATGGTGTTGAAAGAGATAAAGGTCCCAGATGCGTATGCGTCACATATATCTCGATGTGTGAGTCTCAAAGATCGAAGATTATATTCATTAAAATTACATGATTACCACATCTTGATGCAAGATTTACTCCCAGTTGCTTTACAGTGTTGTATGTCAAAAAATGTAACGTCCTATATAATTGAACTATCCAATATAATGAAAGCTATTTGTGGCAAAGTTTTGGATATTGAAGAACTTGAGAAAGTACAGGATCGAGCGGCTTTGACTTTATGCAATTTGGAGAAGATCTTTCCACCTTCCTTCTTCACTATTATGGTGCACTTGGTAATCCATCTCCCTCACGAAGCAATACTTGGTGGACCAGTTTTTTATCGATGGATGTATCCTATAGAAAGGTGATAATTTATTTATCAAGTATTCATTCATTCACCTCTATACATTTAGTTACAGCTTTTGATAAATATTGTATATCGTGTTTAGGTTCCTAAGCAAATTGAAGTCATATTGTCGCAATAAGCGTTATCCAGAAGGATCAATTGCTGAAGGCTACTTGGCAGAGGAGGGCATGCCTTCTGTTCTAGATATTTAGAAAATGTTAAAACACGATTGAATAGACCAAGTAGAAATGCTGGGCTCAGTGATCATAACTTGGCTGAAACTTATTTATTCCAAGGTTATGGAGAACCAATCGGCAAAGTTGAAATTGCAGAATTAGATGATATATGTGGATACAAGCACATCGATATGTACTTTTTCACCACGATTCAATTGAACCGTTACGCAAGTAAGTTATAAAATTTCCTTACATATTCGTCATTTTGATTTGTTTATCTTCTAACCAATTAAACTTGTTTTTAACATAGTGAGTAGAAACAAATTTTGAGATCTCGTGCACGCTCTTGAAGATTACAACATCGAGAGATTAATAAATTATTCACAGAATCTTTTCCTGAATGGTTAAGCCAAACGGTATGTAACTAAAGTTAATAAGTTACATATAATCGCAAAATTTAGTTAATCAAATAAGAATGTTTTTACATAATACATTTATAATTATTCAATTTACTTTCGATTCAATAGGCTTGGAGTGGGAAGGATGTCAATGACGAAGTTAAATGTCTTTCCCAAGGTCCGAACAGAGTAATAAAAAGATATAGTGCCTTCCTCATCAATGGATACAAATTTCATACAAAGTATCGCGACAGAATGAGGAGAACTCAAAATTGTGGAGTTGTTGTTAGTTTTTCAATTACAAGTTATGCTAGTGCTAGGGACAGTAATCCAGTTGAGGGTAATGTGGAGTATTACGAACTTCTTACCGACATTATTGAGTTGGATTACTATGGCAGATGGAAAGTTGTCTTATTTCAGTGTGATTGGGCTGATGTTAATACTGCTCGAGGAATTAAAAAAGATCAATTTGGTTTTACAATGGTGAATTTCTCTCGCTTGATTCACACTGGACAACAATTGATGGACGAGCCATATGTATTTCCCTCTCAAGCGAAACATTTTTTTTATTCCAAAGATCCAACTGATAAGGGTTGGTATGTTGTACTCTGGAACACCCCTAGAGACTTGTTTGACATGGGTAATAGAAGTAGAGATGACATCGTCGAAAGATCAAAAACATTACCTTTTCCAGAACAAAACTTAGATGAAAATATCCCTAGTACTAGTACACAACATCAATGGGTTCGACATGATGTGGATGAAGATATTTACTAATAATGATGTAGTAAGATTTTACGATTTTTTAATTATATGTAATATTATAATTTTAATCTTGGTCATGTTATATAATTTAACTATTTTATATGTACTATTATTGTTGTAATTTGTTACTAAAACTTCAACTATTTTATGTGTATTGCAGGAAAAATACGTAGAAGAAGATTATGAGATTTAAGTATTGTCCAGAATACTCTAAATTCGAAAGAAGCAAATAGTGAACAGCAGACAGTTGTTGGATCTTCGAATGTGCCTGAGACACTTGACGAGCCTGGAGAATTTCAAAGTAATGTTAAGTTCATTTTACATGTGTTGACTTTTATTATTGATTTATTTGTCAATTTTAATATAATAATAGTATATCATTTTTCAAATTTGAAAGTGGTGGGACGCGCAGAGGTCGAGGACGTACGCTGCTTAAAGATTTATACGAGTTAGATCCTGTCGAGCGTGTCAAAGTAAGTAAAAATAGTCATGGTCAGCCTGTTGGATCTGAAGCTCGACTTTTAGCAGGCTATTTGGGAATTTTAGCACGAAATGCCAATATGTTGCCCATCAACTACGAATCATGGCATCACATGCCTGATAGCAACAAAAATCAGGCTCTCGCTAATATTAAGGTAACAAAATGTGAATGTAATTTATAATACTTTGGTTTAAGTTTCATTTATATTTACATTCTAAATTTGTGTTTTTTTAGGAGAGATTTGCTTTAGAGGTCTCCGATGACTATATCAAGAAGGCATTGGGTAAAAAATGGAGAGACAATAAAAGCACTTTAAAAAAACAATATTTTAAGAAAGACATAAGCCTCGAGGAAAAACTGAGAAATGTCCCGCCGGGAATGCTGAGGTACCAATGGGAAGATGCGGTTAGATTCTGGAATTCAAAGAAAGGAGAGGTATTACGTATTTCCAAACTCTTATATATAGTGTTTACTATATACGTAATAATAATTTCATTATGTAGGACCGTGAGCGAGTTGGAACAAGCAGCAGGCAAAAATAAAAATTCACGCACACAGCAGGGTCTTGAAGTTTTGCTTCTGTAGCTGAGGCCGAGGTATTATGAATTTATTAATTCTTTCAAATATTAATAACTTTCTACTATTAAATAATATTTTTACTACTACATTGTAGGAAGTCTCGTCTGGACAAAAAGTTGGATGCCTTCAGCTTTTTAAGATTACGCATAGGAAGAAAGATGGTCTCCTATGACATCCGAAGCTGGAGAAATTATGGTATATTTACTTAATAATATTTGATTTATTATAAATATTTATAATGTTTAATTATAATTGTTTAATTCAATTCATCATTAGTAGTTTTAAATAATGTTAAGTTATGTTGCATTCATTTTTATTATATATTTCTTTTTTAACTCTTTAATTGATTTTTTAAGAGAAACTAAAGGAGAAGAAGGCGGAATATGAAGCGATTGCTTCGATTGATAGTACTGTTAATCTTGAGAACATTGATAACAGAATTATCACTTAAGTTTTGGGTCCTGAAAGGTACGGTCGGGTTCGATTTCAAGGATCTGGTGTTACCCCGACCCAATATTTTAAATCCGGCTCCCAGGAATACATGCCTTCTGGAAGTCAAGCTCAAGCTGAAGTTCAGAGGTTAAGAGACCAAATAGCTCAGATGCAAGCGAACACGGTTAAGCAAATTGTCGAGGTTCAAAGAAAATATGAAAAACTCCAGCAACAACTTAGAGTAGAGACAGCAGAGAGGGAGGCAGCGGCAGTAGCGAGAGAGGCAGAGGTAGCAGCGATGGTAGCAGAGCAGAGTAGAAAGTACGATGACCTCCAGCTACAGCTTCAGCAAATGATGCAGATGTTTCAGCAGTCGCAAAAGTCACCATCTTAGACATTAGTTTTCTCGTTGTAAGAATATTTTTAACTTTGTCACGTTTAACATTATTGTAAGAATATTTTAAATTATACTTTATTTATTAATTACATCATATATCTTTCGTTAAATTTGAAGTATCATTTAGAATTAATGTTTTTGGTTGTATTTTTTATGCCAAATTTACTGTTTTTGGCTGTATTTTATGCTATATTTGTTGTATTTGGTTGGATTTAATGCAGGAAGGGCTGGATATTGGTGAAAAAAATGCATTGCAAATCTGCCAAAATTAGCGGCGTTTTCTGAAATAAACGCCACTAATTTTTGCGGCGTTTCCTACAGCGGCATTTTTTGCAGCGCTTTTGAAAACGCCGCAAATAGTTTTAATGGCGCTTAAAAGTGCCGCTAAAGCCTAAAAAAACCGCCACTAAAAGTCTGTTTTCTTGTAGTGAGCGTGACTGGTTTTTAACCAGAACATAGGTTTGACAGAACTTCGTAAAATAATTAGGCGTAAAATCTTTAGAACGACGCCGATGAAAGTTTTGTCTATTAAGTATCGATTTTGTACTTCAGTTGATCCCGTGAGATATGACTCATTCGACATCAAAGGTCCTCGTAGCTTAGAGGCAATGGTGCAGACTTATCTTGCTAGTGAATCACCCTATCTTGAGTTATATGTACAATTTTCATCGCCAAATGATGCATTTGCGACTTCAACATCTAATGTTGTTCAAGTGGAATACACGACCCCTGCCTGACACTCTGTTAGTGGGTGGCAAAACACGGAAGTGCCCATTTTGGTAGTAGTATAGAACACACAACCCCTGCACGACACTCCATTGGCGGATGAAACATGCACCTCGGTAAGTCGATGTTTGATGCTGGAAATACGTACTGGGAATGACATCAACTTCTAGTGGTTGGCAATCCACATCGGAATGGGGACGTTATGAAACATCTAAAAGAAGGGATGATGTACTCCCTAAGACATCAATCGGCGAGAGGACCTCGTTCGTTGCAGATGATAGTGGGTCAGATGATGAGTCCGATGTGGATCCACCTCGAGAGCCCGACCCCGATGGTGCAGAAGTTAGATTATTTTCTAAACCGGATCCTATTCCAACCATACCTGAAGATGTTGAAAGGGGTTCAGATGAAAAAGAATAATATCCGTGATTCAGGGCGTACTCGCCTTCAGCCCACATGCATAATAGCGATCTATCTCAAGATGATGTATTGGAGTTTCTAAATCTACCATACAGAGGGCGTGACCGCACAAGTTCGTCATTGGATTCAGGTGAAATTGAAGTTGGTAGGGAGTTTTCCAATAAGGATAGTTTTCTTGCTGTATTGAAACAACATAGCATCATGAACGGGGTTAACTACAACGTGGTTAAATCCAAATCCATTAAGTTTAAGGCTAAGTGTGCAATGCAAGAAGGTATATGTTCATGGAAAATCATGGCCTCATTGTGGAAAAGGATAGGCTTGTGGGAGATAAAAAAGTATAAAGGTCCACATACATGTGTTGGCAGTAAAGTATCACTAGGTGTTTAGGGTTTTTGAATAAAACTGTTATTACATAATGTTGCATTATTTAACATACTTCGTTGACAGGTGTTTCACAAGATCATCCCAAGATGGATTTAGATATGTTAGCTAGCTTAATACTACTGACACTGAAGGCAGATCCGAAGACTTCAGTATCGGTCTTAATTGCCAATATTTGTAGCCAATTGAAGTACACGCCCTCTTACTGCAAGGTTTGGATAGCTAAGCAGAAGGTGTTGGAAAAGATGCATAGTAGGTGGAATGCTTCATTTAATGAAGTGTGGCAGTAGTGTCAGGTACTGGAGAGGTATGTCCCAGGTTGCATAATAGACTTTAAAACGACACCTGCATACTACAACGACTGATTGCTCTATGGAGGCCAAGTGTTCAAGCGTCTGTTCTAGAGGTTTAAGCAATGTCGGAACGCATTTATATACTGCAAGCCTTGGTACAAATTGACAGTACCTTTATGTATGGTAGATATACTCATCGGCTATTGCTAGCTGTAGCACAGGATGGCAGTAGAAGAATCATTCCAATTGCGTTTGCAATAACACTGGGGGAGTCAGCTAATGAATGGGATTTTTTTTTTCTATGTTAAAGAGGCATGTCTGCCCCCAACCTGATATATGCATTATATCGGATCAGGGCACTGGAATACTAGCCGCAATTGAGCGACAGGAAGTCAATGGCATCGCACATACCATCGGTATTGCCTAAGGCACGTTACATCCAACTACTACGGGCAATATCGATCTACAACTAAACGACGACAAGTGACCAACACGGGTATTTAATCTCTATTAATATAATTTCGTTTGTATATTTAATTTATTCTAAATGGAAGAGTAGTATGTAATTTTTGTTATCAACTTATATTGGCAAGGTATGAGATAAGTAAGGACTGTTTTCATGAGATGTTAGCGGTTTTGCGTTCAGTTAACGAAGAAGGCACAAACTATCTTTGTAACATACCTTTCGAATAGTGGACACAAGCATACGACAGTGGCCTACGATATGGTCATATGATTTCAAACCTGGTTGAATGCATAAATTATGTTCTAAAATGAACGAGTCATTTGTCGATAACAGCCGTTGTACGAGAGACATATTTTCATTTAACGGCACTATTTCCAAAGTGAGCATCGAGTTATAAAGGCCAAATACAGAGAGGCCATGTATGGTGCAAAGGTATTGCAAGAGATTAACAAGGCGAAGGCATGAGTCAACACCATGTACATAGTATGTCACGATCGCGACAACCTATGGTTTCGTGGGACGAAGTTTGACAGACTGAACCAAGGTATTATTGGTGGGCAATATCATGTACACTTGAAAAATAGAACATGCGACTATGGGGTGTTTGAAGCACTACGTTATCCATGCGCTCATGTAATTGCAGCTTGTCAGAATCTCTTCCTGGCTCCCATGACGTATGTCAACCAAGTGTAGAAAATAGAATACATGTACAACGTGTGGAGACACGTATTCCCACCGATCCCAGATGAACGTAAGTGGCCGTCTGTATCACTTGCTCCGTTTAAGCTGTTATCGGATAGAGAATTGCGTCGCAAACTAAAAGGTCGACCTTGCTTGACTAGAATACGTAACAATATGGATATCCAAGAAACAACAAACCAACAGAGATTGTGCGGATGGTGTAGGAACCCAGGCCATATAACTCGATCATGTCCAAATTAGAATAGCTTATAGTTGTTGTAATAAAATTATGTTGCATTATTTATATTTTACTAAAAATATAAAAAAATATTAAAAATATTGTCTTATTCAAAATAACATTTATTTTAATAAAAATTATTGGCTAATTTAAAAGAACATTTATTGTATTAAAATTAAAAAAACTAAAGTACAATTAAAATATTAAAAATAACTTTTATTTTATTATATGAAACTATATAAAAAAAGTTTCTACAAATATATTAAAAAATCAATGTTGGTGCCGGTCGAAATCAGTGCCATATGGGGGTTGTCGATGGTTACGCGCTGGATTCCTCCTTCGTTCAGTTTCCGACGAGGGTTGTGGTTGCTCCGGTGGGGATTGTAGTTCCTCCGGTAGGGGATCTGGTTATGGGTGTTGGGAAGATGACCCACCTTGATAAAATAATAAATGCGGAGGTGTTTGCATCACCAATGGTGGAGGTGTTTGAATCTCATAAGGCGATGAGGAATGGTAAAAAGAAGAGCTCCCCGACGGAGCCTTATGCGATCCCTCATGCGACGGTGGCCTATTGATCGGTGGACTCGGAGTAATTGGGAACGGAGATGAATCGGGCCATGCATTCCAACCTGCCATAGGACTGGGAAAAGGAAAAATAAAAAGGTTAGGATACATATAAGGGCTAGGATACGCACCTGGTATAATCTGAAAAGGCTGTGATATGGGTGTCGTCAGTTGAACTGTTGGCCCAGGTGGCTGTATAGGCGCTGTTGATGGGCCCGATGATTGTGTGGGCACTGCTGATGGGTCTGTGTCATCATCCCTTCTTCTTGGATTTAAAGGGCCCCGTCGTTCCCTTTGCACACGAATTTGTCATTGTCTCTCCTCTTCCGACAGTAAATATAGCTTACCATGGATCCTAAATCATGGCATGTATTCCGGCACGCATGCTAACTCAGGAACGATGATCGGTTCCCGAGTAGGTATATAGTCATACCAATTTTTCCACATTTCAATATCTCACATTTCGATATATTCTAACTAGTGTCTCGGGCAATCCGTATTCAATAGCCATAAGTTGACTTTATGCTCATCATCGAGTACCTCAGGTTCCATGGGAATCGATCATCGGAATCTAAATTGCCGCAACACCCTATCTGACTGGTGCATCTTTACTATAGCATAGTTTACCAATGGGACCTTCACATGCCAAATGTTCGGATTTTGAAAAAATTCATTCGGATCCTCGTATAGTGTGCATTGAAACTATATGAACATGATAAAAATATTAGTTATATAGGTAATACTAAATAATAAATAATAAATACTAAATACGAAACGACTATTTTATTATGTATATATATTTTATTTAATACTTACTTGTGCTTCCGACTGCTAGTCTAATAAAAGTCATATAACTTCAAGAGATGTAGGTATTCCAAATAACTCGCCGAATGGTTCCACCTAATTAAATAATTTTTTAGCATACAATTATATTTTAAATCTATGTAATAATTGTAAAATCTAATATAAAATTTACCTCGTTCACTTGATGACGTAAAAATGGAAAGCGAAACCGTGCTCATGATTGCAGTAGTATAGGTATCCTCCGATTTTGGCTTTATTCGGTCGCCTCGACCGCACATGTCCCAGTACAATGTTGCTAACACGGTAGGGCCCCAACTTAATTCACCTGCTGCTCTAAAATCAACGAGTCTCAACAGCCATCTCAGATGTACGCAGTTTCGTGACAAGTCTGGCGTCAGATAACCTCCAATCATCTCAAGAATGTATGTCCGAGCATATCGTATTCTTTCTAATTCAATCGAATCATTATCTGGCTCCGAAAATGTGTCTCGTAACCAGCCCATCTCGATCCGACCTCTGTTAATATTATCCGGAATAGCACCCAAAAGCTCGTAGCATACGGCCCCCCAATCAGCAGATTGAGTGGACCCGGTGACTGCGTACCCATCGACCGGCAATCCCAATTGCAATTGCACGTCTTCCAGAGTGATAGTGCACTCTCCGCATGGAAGATGGAAAGTGTGTGTCTCGGGTCTCCACCTCTCTATCAATGCAATGATTAGTTTCGGGTCCAACTTGCGCCCCCGGCCTATCGTGGCCACGTGTCAAAAACCCACTTCTTACAGGTAATTCTCTATCAACAGCGATGGAGGACTAGACATATTACGGATATAGCATTGTAACACCCGATCTACAGACTGTTATAAAAAAATTATAAAATAAATATTAATTAAAATTGCATAAATGAAAAAAAAAATTAATTAAACTTATCACTTACCATTGTTATTTGATCAACGAAGATGTGTTTCGTATTGAGACAAATTAATTCTCCGGCCATTGCTAACACGATCGAATATTTTTATAATTTAAAAAATAAAACTAATCCAAAAAAATTTAAAAAGAGCTTTTTTGCAAAAATTAGAGACAGCTTTGACAAAAATTGAGAGAAATTTGAGAGAATTTGGAAAGAATTTAGAGAGAATTGTGATAAGACTAGAGGTGTGCATGGGCCGGGTCGGGCCGGGTTCGGGCCGGGCCCATAAAAAAATTTTGGCCCGCTTTCAAGGCCGGGCCCGCCCAAATATGGGCCTAGAATTTTGTCCAAGCCTGCCCGAGAAAAAATGATAGGCCTCGAGCTACAACCCGCCCGGCCACCATATTAAAAAAAAAGTTTTTACTTTTTTTATTAAATAAAAACTTTAAAATATAATAAATCAAATGCATTTAAAACATAAAAAATATTAAAAAAATGGGACTAAAATAATTCTTAAAATAATATATAAATTAAAAATATAATAAAAATAATTATATTAAAATTAAAAAATTGAAATAAATTAGAACTAAATTATATTAATAACAAAAATTTTACAATATCAAAATAACATTAAAAACAATAAAAAAAACCTAAAGTAAAAAAAACTAAAGTTACTTAAAATTTAAAATAAAAAAATTAAAAATAATTTAATATTAAAATCGGGCCAGGCCCGGGCCAAAAAAATCTTGCCAGAGGTCCCGCCCGCTTTCTAAACGGCCCTCTTTTTTTGCCCAAGCCCATTTTTCGGGCCTATATTTTTACCCAAACCCTCCCATTTTTCGGGCGGGCCTTCGGGCCGGGCCGGGCCGGGCCGCCCGGCCATGCACACCTCTAGATAAGACTATTGTGTGAAAAAATAAAAAGGGGGAGGGGCCTTTATAGTTTTTTTTTTTTTTTTTGACCGTTGGAGTTTGGAGTTCAAACGGTCATGTGACCGTTGGGGGCAAAACACTTCCTTGGGGAGCGTTTTGTCCACATCGGCACAAAGCGCCCCTCAAGGAAGCTCTTTGTGCCGGCGTGACAAAACGCCCCCCGTGAAGCGTTTCTTGACACGCGCCCTAACTTCACTACGACGTGAACGTGCTTTCGGGGAAAATGGTCGTTTCCGGTAAATAATTAAAAAGTCGGGCCATTTCGATAAATAACGAAATAAAAAAACTTTTTTTAGTAAATTGCCCCACATATATAGATAAAAATTATTTTACTTTCAAATTAAAAATGCTATTTTTTGGATTCAGATATGTATTTCTTTTTCCTATACCCTAAACCCATATTCGAATATAGAGGATTTACCCTAAACAAATTTTGGTTTTATTTTTTCAATGCTAAAATTCATTCTTTCTTTTTTTTTTTTTTTTTTTGCCTTGATTTTATAAGTCCAATGGAATCATTTTTATTTTTAATGCAAAACTCGTTTTTAATCCTATTAGTGTTAACTCACGTTTCACGTTTCACGTGAAAAATATCATATAATCTTAAAACTTCAATATTAATAATATTTAATAACATAAAAATTAAATTTACCAAAAGGTCCAAAACAAAACATAAAACATAATTTATATAATTTATAAATTTATCTATCTAAATTATTGCTCTTTTAAGGTTTCTAATTCAAAATTTTAATGATATTTTGAAAAATAAGCGACAATCTCCACCGGTGAGAATACACCACTTTTTTAGTATTAACCAATGATGTGGCCATTGACCAACGTTGATCGTCGTTGGTCAAAGTTGGTCAGTGTTGACCAATAAAAGTTTAAGTATTGAATTGGGACAAGAGATTTCAAGTATCAAAGTGGGAAATTAAGTATAACTTAGGACCAATTATGAATAAAATATTTTATTTATAATATATCTTTTAAAATATAACTCTAAATCAATAAATAAATTATTTTATTTTTTTTATCAATAATTATCATTATGTTTTTTATTGAAGTTTTTTATTGTTAATTAAATTTAAATTACTTGTGGATGTAAATGTTTGATTCACTAAATAAAATATGATTAAATTTTTTTTCATGTGATGTAAGGGTTGACTGTGTCTATTAATTAAAATATATTATATTGAATTATTAAAAAATGATACAAATTTTATAACATTTCATAAAATTATTATTGAAAAATTAAAAATAATATAAATATTTAACTTTTTACATGATAATTTAAATCATAATCAATATAAATTAAGACAAAAAATTAATATTTAAAAAAAAATTGAATGATTTGATATTACTCCCAAATACGATTTCAACTTTACTCTTTTTAGAAAATAATTTAAATATTTAAAGAGAAAAAATTACTTAAATTAAGTTATTAAACAAAAATTACATAATGAAAAGATGTATAGAAAGCAAATATGCTCGACCAAAATGAAAAAGAAACACACAAATTGATAACTAAATTAATAAATTAATGTGTATGATTTCAATAATATCTTTCTCATTTATCTATTAAAGAAAGAAATATTTGATATATATTATATATAAAATTCATTTTTAATAAAAAAAATGAGTACATGAATAAATAGTAAAATTTAAATTTTAGGGACTTGAAGCACATATTTATATTTTTTTAAGCTATGACTAAATTAATTATAATAAAGATGATTAACATATATGTATTCAATATTGATATATTTTTATAAGAAAATTAAATTAAAATAATATTTTTTTAAATTTTAGTCAATAAAAACACGTGACATAATTAGTGGGCCAAATGATAAATTTTTAGATATGTCACATAAGAATTATTTGTTTTTATTGCAACCTCATATTACTACTATAGCATATATATTAGACATGATAGAAAAGTTATTCCAAAAGATACGTAATTTTATAACCATGCTTGGCTCTCATCAATCACGACTCATAACGTCTCGACCCATGAATCAGAAAATTAATTTTAGTAGGCTAATTCTCTTTCAGCACTTCCACATAATTTAAATATAATCTTACTATCCCAAAATGCTTATTTAAAAGAAAAATGGATAACACATTCAACCTGGCAAATTTATATCAAAACTCCTACAGATTATTCAAGTACAACCCAGTTAAACAACCTAGAAGTCAATTTCAGGCATTTCCATTGTCATCCATGGATGATGCATTGAAATGTTAAGTGCAGTTTTATATGAACATATTATACAGCAACAACAGCATTGTGGTATATGGAAATTAGATGCATCTCAACCTTGGTATAGAAGTGCAATGTCAGAAGCAAAGAGAATGAACTCACAATTCTCTGCGCATCTTCACATTAAGTTTCATTTCCTTGTAGGATTGAACCTTCTCAGCTGCTCGGCGCAAAGGCCTTCCTGTAGATGCTCGTCTAGGTTCTTGAGCTTCATTTCTGGGGGCCATACATCCTTCCTCATGCTCTATTCTGACCGATGAATCAGAAGAAATTGGCCCACTCTGATGCACCTTATCATCACAAGGAGAGGAAATAAGAGAATTTTTGTCAGCTACCTTGAAAACATCTTTAGTCGTTTCTGGTTCTTCAGCTTTAAACCTTGCAGATTGCCTTCTTAAACAAACCCTGCTGGGAAAAACATACAAGAGATCATAAAAACCTAAAGATCACAATGTTATGAAAAGCAGAAAGCAACAAAAATTTTAATGAAACCTTTTGTTGTCGACCCCCTCCTTGGCTTCGACTGGTTTAATATTAGAAGGGACTGAAGCAGCATGTAAACAATAAGCAAAGATTGTGCAATGAACAACATTAACTACTTTCAAATAACGTTCCAGACAAGTAGCTTACGTAGAGTCTTTGATTGCCTCCTCCTGTTCGTATTACAAGGTTTATAGTCTCCATCTTCTTTGTTAAGGGATTCACCTGCCTCGCCATGCTTGTTTGTTCCTTCCTCCAAACCCTGGAAAAAGAGTTTGTAAATAACATGGGATGTTGATAAGAAAAATCAAGCCAGATTCTGGAAATGATTTTGTTGATATGAAATGTCAATCCAGATTTGTAAATACCTCATTTCCAGATGTAGGGCAAGCAACAATGTTAGCTTTCTTCTGATGACAAAAACAAGGAATTTGGATAATCAACAAAATCTAATCATAACCCTGACTGTCATACACTCATTACGGCCATAAATCAGCCGAACCAAGCTGAAACAGTAACAAGCTAGCGTTCAACTTGAAACTCGGCTAAAATTCAATCGACTTCAGACTCAATTATTTGTACCTAGGCTCAAGCGAACTTCGAACTGATTTTTTTCCTACTTATTATAAAAATAAAATAATTCAATTGGACTTGCAAAATTACTCAATTGAAGCATTAGGATACTTCTTTTTTTTAGCCAAACATGAGTAGTTTACGAGTACATATGTCTCATTTTACAACCTACACTCAAAGTAGACTACTAAAAAAAATACCTCTGATTTTATTGCTTTAAGCATACCATTTTTACATCCCAGCTCATGTTTAAGGGCTTTTAACTGAAAAAGGAAAAAAAAAAAAATCATTGGTCAACTCCTAAAAATAACAAAAAGGACTGAGAAAGATCAAGTTCAAGAAACTTTGAGGTCTAGAAAATATACCTTATCTTTCCCTGAATTAAGTTCCTGCAAAACCAAAGTAAGACATCAAATTCATTAGAGAGTCATAATATATAAATAATAATAAAAAGCCTCCTTGATTTACTAAACCGAGAACAGACAATTAGAAGAAATACTAACATACCAATAACGGCTGGTTGTTTGCTTGCGCAAGTTGCAAGTTTTGCTGCTGAAACTTCTCCAAATTGATTCTCAGTTTCTGTAACTCGATTCCACTCAATTCAATGACTTTACTGTTGGCCAAAATTTAGAAAACCCAATAAGGAAAAAAAGTCATGCCAGACACAAATATCATCAAGCAATGGTTAGAGAGGAAATGGAAGAAATCAATTAAAACTGATCAAAGAGGATACTTTCGTTCTGCAAGAACTTTCATCAGCATCATATTTTCCTGGAAGAAATATTCAGATAAAAGCCCTCAGTAAGCTAAAGGAACAAATAAAGAATCCAAGTGAGAAAACCCATGGAAAGAAAAGTGAGTTAATTGCAGTTTTAAAGTATACCTGTTGGAGCTTGTTGATGCAATATTTACTCCCGAGTGAAGCAGGTAGCAGCTTTGCATCTTGGGTCAACACTTTAGGCTGATGCTGCAAGTTGGTTATGTCACTGATCCCCTTCCTTGGTGCATTACTGATAAAGGATCCGTTTTCCATAGACTTCCCTTTCAGTTCATTACCTAAAATTCAAACATGATGGACAATTAAAAAACCCAATCTTGTGTTACTCCAACTTTTCATTTTTATTGAGGTATCCATTTCCAAACATAGATGTTGATAACCTTCCAGGTGTCCTCCAAAAAGCTTAGAAAAATCAAACTTTATCATGTCACATATACCCATATCCAACATTCACACACAGACTGTGAGTAAGACCAAATGCTTCATTTGCAAATGAAAGACAAAAAAATCCTAATATCTAAACCAACTCAGAGAATATCAAACTAAACAGGTGCACTAGTAGCAAGTTAAATTTCGCCTGTCCAGCATTTCTCAAACATCTAAATAAACTAATTAAGAGATTCAAACCTCGCAACCAATTTTCCTAGACCTAATGCTAAAATGAAATTCACAGAAAACAAAATTCTTAACCTCTAAACCAACTCAAAGAAATCAAAGTTAACAGCTGCATTAATAGCAAATTGCATTTCACTTTTCCATCATTTCTCAAGCAGCCAAATAAACTGATTAAAGAGATCCTAATCTCACTACCAATTTACAAAACCTAAAGCTAAAATGAAATTTTTTTTTTAATCAGTAATCAGTATTATTATATGCAGATAAATTACATTCTAGAATTAGGGTTCCTTCCTCGATCTTATTCACGAAAACATACGATTCCCAATCCAAATCTTCCAAGATTTAAATTAGAAAATTTGATAGAAAGAATCGATGAAATCAGCGATCGGGGCAGAAAGCAATAATGCTTGAAAAAAATGTTGAATAAATTTATTTTTACTTTTAAAAATAATCCAACAAAATTGAGGGGAAAATTCAAGAAATCGAATTACCTGAAACGACGCTGGTTTCTGCGTCGAGAAAACGTAAACAAATTCCGTACTTTCTATTTCGAATATGGGAGGGAAAGTTGGAAATCAAATATAAAGGATAAAATTGTAAATTAAAATTTAGATTGGACATTTGTTAAAAGAAACCTGTTTTTTGGGTAAAGTACAGAAATGGTCACTTAAGTATTGCTTGTATTTTATTTTGGTCACTGAACTTCTAATTTTTTTTTAATTTAGTCACTAAACTATTCGAAATCAAATTTTTAATTGAGTTTGAAATTTGACGCAAGTGTTGACATGATATTTTGTCTAATAACAAATTTAGCCCTCTAACGTTTATACATTCTATCAATTTAATCCTAAATAGAAAAAATTTTAACTAATTTAGCCCTCAATGTTTACAAAATTTAAATTTTAGTTTAAATTCTACAAAGTTTAATAAATTTAGCCCTAAAAATTTACAAAATGACCAATTTTAATTTTTATAATTTTTGTAAAGTTAAAAATCCCCAATACCAAATCTCTATTTCTCCAACCTTCATAAGTAATAATAACATGTCGATTCTCCAAAAACTTAAAAACCAATTCCATAATCCCTGATCTATCATTTGCTTCTTCTTTAGGCTTTTCTCCTCTATCCCAACTCATTCGACCTGACAAGCCCACATTAACTAACTACCACAGACAAGTTCACAAAGTCGACCGAAACGGATATATGACGACAATAGGCTGCCTCCTCAATAAGCATGTGAAAGACAGGTGCTTCAACACCATCAAAACATTCAGCTTCAATACTAATACAGAATCCTTTCTCTTGATCTTCGACCCTTTGATCCAAACCTTATATTATTTAAACAAATGCCTCATGCGCAAGCACACGTTCGATTTGCTTATCGCACGTCTCTGCAAGGTCAAAAGGATCGAGGAGTCGTTGCATGTAGTTCAAACTATGATGGGAAACAGTAGGTTGAACCCCGCCATCTTTCATCTAATTATGAACATGTTAACGAAGAAGAGGATGAAGGAGGCGAGGTTGGTCGCGAATCTGATGAGAGTCGTTGGATGTGACAACAAATATATATATACATATTTTTATTGATGACATACTATTAGGAGTGTAAGTTGATATAGGTGAGCACAATGGAGAAATAGAGGTTTGGATGTTGTGTTTTTTTTTTTTAATTTACAAAAATTTTAAAAATAAAAAATTGTCATTTTTTAAAGGATGAGGACAAAATTTGTTGATTTTTTTTTATATTTAAGATTAAATTAATAGAATATGTAAACATTAGAGGCCAAATTTGTCATTAGACCAATAAAAAAAACCCCACATTAGCACTTTCATCAATTTCAAATGGTTGTTAATGTTTTGTAAAAAACCAGAAAAATTATCTTCAAATAGTTTAGTGACTAAATCGGAAAAATTAAAAAACTACAATTTTTTTTGGTATAAAAAATGACTAAAAAACATGTGTTCACAAAGCTTCTTTCAGATCCAGATATGAGATTCTCAATTCCTTTTCGCCATATAAGAACATCTTTGGGTTCTTTTACACATTTTAATCTTTTCTTTTTCTATCTAAAACTGACCAATCTTCTTCAATGAAACAATAATTCACCAGTTTATCATAAATAATGAAATACAATAAATGGATTTTTTTTTATTTAAATGCAGTGGAAAATCAAAATTTTAGAAATAATTTCAGGTTAGATTTTTTTTATAATTTTAACGGAAGTGATTAAAATAATCAAACTATGTAATATGGGTGTTTAAATTGCAAAAAAAAAAAAAAAATCAACTGTCTAAAATGAAAACTTTGAAAGTTAAGTGATTATCTGTGTAGTTTACCCTAAAAATTAAGGTAAACAACACCAGTAGTCACTCAACTATTAGTAATTTTTTTTGTCACCCAATTATAAAAACTTACAAAATAGTCATTCAATTGTTCAATTGTTTTTTCTGGTCACCAACCGGCTAATGATGACAACTTTTAAAATTGATATAATAATAACTTAACCCCTCAATATTTATAAATAATGTCAGTTTAGTCTTAACTTTTAAAAAAATTAGCCCTCAACATTTACACATTATGTAAACTGGTCTTTTTTTTTTGTGTGTGTGAAATTGGGGGTTATTTTTAAAAGAACGAGAAAATATAAAAATTATTATCTTGGATTTTTAGGTGTTTTCATTTTTTGCATAGTTTCAATTAAATTTAGCTAATAAATTTATTTATTTTATATAATTTTAGTGAAAGGGTTACAGAGAAAAATAAAATTACAAAAAAGATCAAATTGCATATAGTGTAATTTTTGAGGGTTAGATTTTTTAGAATCAATACTAAATTAACATAATCTATAAATGTTGAGAATTAAAGTTACTATTATGCCAACTTTAACAGTTGTCACCATTAACTAACTAGTCACAAAAAAAAAACAAAATTAAATAGTTGGGTGACCACTTTGTAACTTTTCATAATTAGGTGATAAAGATAGAAATATACTGATAGTTCGGTGAATACTAGTGTAGTTTAGCCTAAAAATGATGTAATATATATGAACCTTAATAATAAGATAAACTACACAATTACTCACCTAACTTTCATAAATTTTCATCTTGGGTAGGAAAACATAAAAATTTTCATCACTACCTTCAAAAACCATATTCATTTTAGACACTACAATTAAAAATTGTTTTCATTTTGGTTACTTACCGTTAATTCATTAGTATTGTACACTCACTTTAGTCATCTAACTTTTGTAAGCTTTCATTTTGGGTACTTATTTTATCTTTTTAGTTTTTTAGAATTAATTTTAGTTTTTTTTTTAGTAAAATTGAAAAAACTTGGGGTTTTAGATGAAAAAACTTGTGTTTTTTCATGAAAAAAATATCATTTTATCTTTTTTTAGAATTAATTTTATTTTTTCCTAGTAAAAGGGGAAAAGTTCCTAGAGTTTTATAGAGAATTACTTAGCTTTTTATAGGGAAAAATTCATTTTATCTTTTTTAATTTCATTTAATTTATTCTTTTTTCTATAATTAATTTTATTTTTTTTTTTTGAATAAAAGGAAAAAAAATTGAATTTTTATAAGGAATTACTTGGGTTTTATAGGGAAAAAATGAGTTTTTACATGGAAAAATCATTTTATCTTTTTAATTTCATATCTCCTCTTTTAATTAATGTAATAGGCCCAATTTGCCCGGGCCCTAAACAGACTAAACAAATAAAAAATAATTAACAGTCTTTTTTTTAAGCCCAAAAAAATAAAAAGAACCCAAAATTACAAGGCCCAACATACTTAAAAAATTTTCAGAAAGCCAGAAACCCTAGGGTTTCTGGCGTCGCTGCTCCCATGTGCGCCATACTCCTGCTTCAGCACGCACGCCGCCCGAAGCTCCCCTCCGTTGACCAAGCGCCACACCTGCAAAAAAAAAAAAGGACAAGGAAACATAACACAAACAGGGCAGAGCAATAGTAACGAAAATGAAAATAAACAGTGAATAAAGCAATGTAATATCGGCTATAAAAGCCACAAACACTATCAATGTGATTTTTACGGACATCAGAGTAATCAAAAAAGAAAAAATCTAAAAGGTGATTTGCTTTATATTTTTTCTGCATCTATCTTTTTTTTTAAGAATAATAAAAAATAAAAAAAGAAGAACAGTATATGGAAAAATGGTTAGTTTTTTACATTTTCACTGCACCGCCACCGCGCATGGCTGTCGTCGGCTTAGAAAGCCACCAAATCCCTAGGGATTCCTCTAAAGGCTACGCTGATAATGGAGAAGAAACGAAACGTTTCTTTATTTTTTCGTCGAGTTTGGCCGAATTTATGGGGGTTTTGGTCCTGGATCGGCGTTCTACGGATGACGACGGGCTTCAAAAAGAGGGCTTCAGTGTTTTTTGGCAATTGGGGACGGCGGATTCCGTCGTCAGCGACCGGTGGCTGTCGTGGAACTCACCGGACCCCTAGGTCGACCGTGAGGGTGAGCTTTGAGAAGATAGGAGAGTTTTAGGTTTTTTTTGGAGGGGGTTTTAAAATGATTTTTTTTTTTTTACTTATATAACGGATGCTAAATGAAGCCGTTTCAGTAAGTTCTAAAATGCCCCAAAACGACGTTGTTTTGGGGCCAACCCAATTACCTAACCCATTAACCCCTGGGATCCATGTGTTTTCAGAAATGGTATATTTCCGCAATCAGCCCTTCCGCTTTTGCAGCGCGCTTCAATTTGGTTCTTTTTCATTTTTTTATTTTTTATGAATTTTTTCACTAAATTTTTCGCGTGTTTCAATTTAGTCCCCAGTTTGTTGATCTGCAGAGGAAAGGACACATGTCCTGGGGATCGGGTTATTTACCCATTTAGTCCCCGTTTGTTTTTGCGCCTTTCGAATTAGTCATTTGTTTATTTTTTATATCTTAATTTATCCTGTTAATTTAATTTGAGTGGCAATCGGGTCCTTTATTTATTTTAATTCTTTATTTATTTACTTGCTAGCTTATTTAGTATTATTTTATTTTTTAGTTTATATTTAAAACTATTCTCTTATTATTTTCTTTTTATTGGGTATTTTTATTCATTTTGCTTTATTATTTTTACTTTTATTGCTCCTTTTATATATGTGCTTAAAAATTGGATTGTGGATATGTTTATTAGTTTTTTTTTTTTTTTTTTTTTTTTGTTCATTATTCTTTGACCTTTTAAAATATCCAAATTTAATACTATATATTTATTTTATTTATTTACTCATTTATTTATCATTCTTTTACTTTTAAAATATTTAAATTTAATATTATGTATATTTATTTTATCTATTTACTTATTTGTTTATTATTCTTTCACTTTTCAAATGCTTAAATTTAATATTGTTTATATTTGTTTTATCTATTTATTACTTATTTATTCTTTTACTTTTAAAAAAATTAAATTCAATATTAGTCATATTTGTTTTATCAATTTATTTATTTATTTTTTTAAATACTTCAATTTAATGATATTTGTTTTATCTATCCATCAATTTATTATTCTTTTTTAAATATTTAAAATTGGACACCACTTATATTCATTAAGCACCTTTCATTTTCATTTTTTTTATTTTGAGTTACTTTATTTATTATGTTGTGATGTCATAAATTGATTTTCTTATTATTGCTATATTCACATTATTATTGCCATAGTATTTGTCCATTTACTTGTTATCATTCTAATATAAATGTCCTACCTATAACCACATCACATTATTTCATTATCATTGTATTATACACTATGTTCAAACACATTTGTCCATTTTTTTATATGATGCTCGAATTAAACATATATACCATTGTAAGTGTTACATTAATTTTTATTTGATGCATAAAAAGGAAACTTTTAAAAATAGGCAATGTTTCATATTTGGATATTCGAGAAGTCGTATACTAATTTACGAGGTTTCAATTTTTTTGTTGAATCTAAATAACCAAATATCCTTTTAAAATTAAAATATGTGAGATTTAAATAAAAAAAAATGAAAGGCAAGTTTATTTTCAAGAATTTGAGACGTCGCGTCCTAACTTACGGGATGTAACCTTTTGTTATCTCGAGATAAGAAAACCTTTTACATACGTTTTGATCTATTTAAGGGATTTTACTAAAAAATATATACATTAATAAAAAGAGGGATTGTATTTTAAATTTTTCAAATTTTCAATTTTCAACACTAAGATATCAAGTAATAAACTAGGTACTAATTTTGGGCGTTATGAGGGTGCTAATCCTTCCTCATATGTAACCGACTCCCGAACCTATTCTCTGGATTTTGTAAACCGAAAAAAAACCATTATTTTAATAAATCAAACCGTTTATTAAGACGATCGAATAACGAGGTGATCCGATCGCATCTCATAAAAAAAGATTTGTGGTTACTCCCATTTTTTGTTTTTTTAAAAATAAAAGTCAATTTCGAAAAAGGTTTCGACAATTAATATTAGTTTTTTTTTCAATGACAAGGGAAAAACTTGTGTTTTTTTCAGTGAATTATCCAGATTTTTACAAAAAACCGAGTTACAAAGAAAAACTTAGGTTTCATCTTTGTAGTTAAATAACTCAATTCTATGTAAAAATATAGATTTTTTTGGAAAATTTAAAAGTAATTTTAAAAAAGAGAAATGAGTGACTAAAATGAAAATATATTAAAACTGAGTGACTAAAATAAGTGTACAATAACATTGAATTAACAACAGGTGACCAAAATGAAAATGATTTTTAACGTTAGTGCCTAAAATGGAAATGGTTTTTTAACGGGAGTGTTTAAAATAAAATTTCTTTATTATACAATACTCAAAATGAAAAACTTGAGAAACTTAGGTAACTGTGTTGTTTACCCCAAAAGATAAAGATGATGCAATAAAGTGGCCAATGTTGAGGAATCTGAGATGACGGGATCTAACAATTAGGTTTACTCAATGTTTTTAGAGTAATATCGGTGATCGAACTGGTCAGACCATCAATTTTTAGTTTAATCGGTTGGACCGTCAATTTAACCGATTTTATTTATTATTCGATAATCCATGGGTTTTTTACTTTTAATATTAGTCCATATCAATAAAAACCATATTCACTTTCCATAAGCCCAATAACCAAAATCTAGGGCATTTACTCCTCTTATTTGAGCCCAATACTTTTACGCTGCTTTCTTCTCATCTCGGTTTTCAATAACATTAATTTATTTGATAGATATTTAAAAAAAAAATTGGGATTTATGAAATTGGTGGAAAGCCAGCAAAATTTTGAATTCTTTTAAGTAATAAATTTGAATTTTTAGCCTATTAAAGCATACTATTAAATCAAATGTATATTTTATTAACTAATGGGTTACTTAAACCTATTTATTTGTATCTAGTTGGTACTTAATTTTTTTTTACCTAGTCAATATTTGAACTTGTATTTTGCTAGTCACATTGGTAATTTTGCACTGACATAATTAGCTGGTGTTGATATGCCATCGCTAACCAATCTAATGGAGAAGTTGTCACATGGAAAATATAAGTTTAAAAATATTTAAAGATATATAATTAATTAAAAATATATCTTTTTCAAATCAAGAATGTACTTGGACAAATGGTTGTCCAAATACAAGATAAATAGTTGTCTAAAAATAATAAATATGGATTTGGACAACCATGTGTCCAGGTTCATTGTACATATGTTTTTTGTAATTTTTTTTATATGTTATATTGCAATTTAACAATTGGGTTAAGACTCAATTAATGGGTGACAGCAAACTTGTAACACCCCAAACTCGGCCCAGACGTTATGGCTGAATCTGGAGATGTCACATGATAGGGTGTTTGAAAACAAGTTTCAAAAATAAATCTGTTTTTGTTTAGTTACTTCTTTTACCTCATATTGATTCCAAAATCCTTTCTCGTTTAATCGTTTGTTTTAAACCTAATTCGTTGCGAAAGCTTTTAAAACTGTTTTGGGTAAATCGTGTGTTTAGAGAAAACTTTGCCTTTTTGAAAATCGTGTTTTCCTACGTCTAGCAATTATAACTCCATAAAAATAAAATCCAATTTAAGCAACAACCCCAAAAAGTCCAATTTACATAAAAAATAACCAAGAATATAATTAAGATATAGATACCAAAATTGAAATTAGAACAGTCTAAATATGTGTGGCCACCGTCGAGTCCTCCGCTGCACCAGTCTGTAAAGTCTGAAGATTACCTGTACAAATTAAACAAAAGGGTGAGTTTACGTAAACTCAGTGTGTAATCCCACAGAGAACAAATAATCAGTATAACATCATACTCAGCTTGGGCCTAAGCCCTTTTCAATATCAGTGGTAGTTGGGCCTTAGCCCATTACAATATCAGTATCAGTCATAAAATAGGGCCTTAGCGTACAGATATGCACAAAACCCTACCCATCCAGCCTCTACACACCATCTCCATCCAACCCTACACTCCATGTGGGGATTAAATCAACCTAGCTATCCCTACACTCCAGATAGTATCAAATGCGGCACAAAACAGTAGTTTGCAGCTGAGCTGCCAGTATATTAGGCTTAAGAGCCTTTCAGTACACTTCCTCCAAAAATCGTCATCCCATCCCAACCCAACCCAATGCAATGCAATCATACATTATGTCATGCTTTTATGCAACCATCAATCATACGTATACATATATAAATCAGTAATCATGCATCACATGCATTCAGATCCTACATTTAGGGGTCTAGATAATGCTTACCGACCCTTCAGTGGGTTCATAGTCGTCTTAAGTGACCCGTGCAACCTTAGGAATCAATTCGGTAAAATGGGCTCACACGCTCATGTGGCCTATCCGTGTGGCCCACACGACCCAAATTGGCCTTGTCCGTGTGGATCATACGGCCTGACCCAGAATCCTACACACTAGTGTGGCTCATACGGCCCAAATTGGTTGAGCCCATATGTCACACACGGCCCACCTGGCCATCACACGGTCGTGTCATGTACGCACGGCCTAGCCGGTCAATCACACCCCAGTGTTCCGTCACACGGCCTACCACACAGGAGACCACATGCCCATGTGGCGTCTACAGTATGCTTTTTCGGCTTTTCGCTGAATCTCGTTTCCTGCGTTCTGGGTACACACCTGGTATCGTTTCGCTGCAAATACGCTCCCAGCACTCCAAAACCTAAAAATCGATAATTAGAGCCCAATTCAGATCACTAACTAAAACACAAGACCTAAAATCATCTACATCGAAGTCGATAGTGAACCTAAACACTTACCGACAATGAACCGAAATTCCTAACGCTTAATTTGCTTGTGAAGCCACAACTGATTCTTGATTTTCGCCTAAATCAAGAAAGCCAAAACAATCCTCTTTAGGAAGTAGCTAAGAAACGATAAAATAAAGACATGCAGATACTTACAGAACGAGTGTATACAATTGCTGGCCAGAAAATGGGCTAATAGAAAAATCAAACAGAGAGGGTGGACTAGGGAGCAAAAATTTGGCAAAGCAAAGAAGAAGGTGACGACAGAAAAATTAGGGAAAAGAGGAGAATGCCGAAATTTGGGAAAAATAAAAACCAAATAGAAACTTAGATGATATCGATAACTACCCCACAACCCTAAATTTTCTCCCCTAACCCCACTACTCAGAATTTTGATGCAACCAAAACTCTGTCACCGAACCGAGTAAAATAGTTCACCCTTGCTGAAGCAGGGATTTGAACACAAGACCCCCATCATATCAACACTTCACCTAACCACCAGACCAACAGGTCCATTCTAATATGAAATTACAAATAATCAAATATAAGTCCACTGATCAAGTTTAAGGCTTAATTCAAATAAATACCAAAATTTGCCCAAGCTAAAGCTTAAACTTGGGATCTCACACAAACACCCAGAGCACTTAACAACTGAAGCAAATACACACTTGTGTCACATTTTAACAGAATCAAAAATATAAATTTTAGGGTGTTACAAAACTCAATCAAATATTTAAATAATAACTAGAAATTCTTTCACATGCTTATGCATGTGGAACCATATATTTAGATCACATGTGTGTGTTTAAAAATAAAATACAATAAATAATGAAACATATGGTTTGAAACTAATAATAAAAACACAAACGCAATATATACGAAATCAAAATAAAAAATAGTTTAAATTGTGAGTAAAAGAAAACTGAAATAGGTAAATACATCATATTAAGAATATTAAGTGCACTCTATTAGCAGTAAACGTTCCTATTCTTCTGATAGACTCTAATTGTTTATCATGATATCGTCATTTTACTATAACACATTAAAAACTTATCAAGCTAATGAAAAGAAAATACTATTAATATTACTTAATATTAATAGCAAATAATATAAATTAATATTAATTGCTAATAACTTGCAATTTGATTAATTGATAAGCATTTGAATTGTTATATAATTTCGATTGTTAATTGGTTTAGCAGTGGAATTTGATAAAATCACCCTGAACTGATGAAAGTATCTGTCTTTATTTTTAAAAAATTAAATATTGAGTTGACTTGTGACACCAACACAATTAGTGACATTATTTATTATAGAAATCTTATCGCACGTGTATGCGTGTGAAAATCACGGATTTAGAACACAAATATATGGTTAAAAATAGTATATAATAAACAATAAACGTATGGTTTGACACCACAAATTTAGACCAGAGATGTGTGTTAAAAATAACATACAATAAAAATGAAATGTATGGTTTAAAAATAACATACAATATAGAATAATTTTTTTTGTTAAAATAAAAAGAGTAAAATACCCTCAGATAATATAAATTATTTTAATTACGGAAGAATATTTCTGTAATTTCCCTAACCGAATTGATGCCTACTTGACTCGTGACACCAACTCAGTTAAGGACTTTATTAACAGTATAGATATATAACTGATGGAAATAATAAGTTGTGCACATTAAAAGAATGTATAAAACATATTAAAATAAAGTTTTAGTTGAGTGGTAAATTTAAGGATTTACTAATTCAATTGGTGCGATTCAAATTGCACTATATGCATATTTTTATTAGTTTTTGTAAAAAAAAAAAAAAAAAAACTAACATGCGCCCTCAAATAATATAACTTATTTTAATTATGGAAAGATAATTTCGTAATTTTTCTAACTGAGCTGGTGTTCGGTTGACTTGTGACACAAATTCAATTTGAGACTTTATTAAAAGTAAGTATATATACACAATTTAGTGAGAGAAAATATTTTATGTTAAAAGTTCAATTTTTTAAGTTTACTTAAGAATTATTATTGGTGCAGTGGTAAAGAATTTGTTCATAAATCCATTAAACACTAGTTCAATTCCTAAGCATATGAATTTTAGTTCTTTTATTAAAAACCATACGAAAGTATGAAAAGACAAAAAGGCCATCAAAATAAGGGTAAACTATAAAAATGGTCATTGAACTATTAATTTTTATGATTTAGTCATTGAACTTTTCAAAATCCAATATTTTGGCCACTCAAAGTTGATTTGGGCTTTTTTATTGGTCTAATAACAAATTTAGACTTCCAATGTTTACACATTATATCAATTTGATCATAAATATAAAATATTCAGCAAAATTAGCCTTCAATGTTTACAAAATTTGTCATTTTAGTTCAAATTTTAAAAAATTCAATAAATTTAGCCCTTAAAATTTACAATAATTTTCAATTTAGTTCTAATTCTAAAACAATAAATAAATTATTTTTTGACCCTTTACAAAAATTAATAATTTAACCTTCTTAACCAAAAAATCTTAGCTTGAGGTTTCAAAATTTTATAATTTTATCTTCAATATAAAATTTCTAACATCGTCTTTGGCATAAACTATTTTTATATACCATGTTTACCAACCCACAACATGGAAAAAGGAAAAAGGGAATGAAAAAAACACCATATAGTAACAATATTTAAAGCATTACAATTGATGAAGCAAAGTTGATTACAAATCGTTGGTGGAGGCTGCAACAGCCAACCAACTAACTTGTAAAAAAATTTCAATAATTGAAATAGAAAAAAGTGAGCTCAACTTGCCATCCCAAACTTCAAAATAGAAGATAAAATTATGGGAAATGGATTGTTTAGTTATAGATAAAGTAATGTGATTTTTTTTTTTTTTTTTTAGAATTTGAACTAAAATGAAAATTTTTGAAAGCATTGAAGGCTAAATTTGTTGAATATTTTATATTTAGGATCAAATTGATATAATGTGTAAATGTTGGAGGGTTAAATGTGTTCTTAGACAAAAAAAAAGTCCAAATTTGCTTTTGAATAACCAAAATATTTGATTTCGAAAAGTTTAATGATTAAGTAATGATAGTTTTGTGACCTTTTTGTACTTTACCCTCAAAATAATGATAGTAGTCATTTAATAAAAGAGTATATTAATCATTTCTTAACCGGATTGATATCTAAAAAACTTATGACATCAACTGAATTAAGGGAATCAACGATTTTGTTAATAGTATAAATAATAATACATATTGATACAGTAAACCTATTCATGGGTTGGGCCTTGACAAAATTTTAGGCTAGTCCGAAAAATAGGTCTAAATTTTTTTCAACCCGGCTTAGATAAAAATGATAAAACTTGGGCCCGACCCGCCCATTTAATTTTTTATATTAATTTTTTAAAAAATATAATACATCAAAAATACTAAAAATATTAAAATAAATACTTCCTACCAAATTGAAAATAAATTAAATTTTTTTTATACTTAAATAGCATTAAGATAAGTGTAAAGTAAATGTCTTTAAAATAATAGTAAAATTAACAATAAAATAAGAATTATATAATATTCAAACAATAACAATAAAATAATAGCAACATAATAAGAAAATAACATATTTTTTTTCCTTTTTGCAAATTTAGATTGAGTCCAGGCAAAAAAGAAGCCCTACGTGAAGTCCAACCCGTTTTCTAACGGACTTTTTTTTTGCCCAAATTTATTTTTCGAGTTGATATTTTTACCTAAATCACTTTACATTTAAGACTATTAGGTTACATTTTTTTAGTTTGTTTGCGATTAGGGAAGCTGACATGGTCGCAAAATGTACTCTCCTTCAGCTTGGTTGGTTTCCCTTTCGACTGCATCACGGATTGGCAACTCTTTACGTAACAGGTGTTTCCAACTTTCCATTGTCGCTTCTTTAATAGAAAATTTACAAAAAGAAGAAGAAGAAGAAGATGAAACTGACATGTAAAGAAATGGAGTGAGTCAACAATCAACTGCCTTGTTGCGGTGCACCGCCCACCATTCTCTTATCATCATGTTTTCCTGTTTCCATTTTCATTCATCTTTAGACTTACACACAAGTCTATAAAATTTTAATTATTAACACAAGAATCCAATTTATGCCTTATCCTAATCAAATGTAGTCACAAACCCATAATTTGATTGAATTTATCCAATCAAATAACCCAAATCGTATCAATAGATTTTTTTAATGGACCCATCCAACATAATTTGTAATTGGACCGCCTCTCATTATCTAGCCTTTTGACTATTTTCTGTCCACTTGTATGCACTTTATCAGATGGTGGGTCCCCTACTTTTGTTTTTTTTCTTCAAAACAACATTGGTTTGCTATTTGGTTTTAGAATATTTTTGCATATAATAAAATATTTATTTAAATATTAGAAAAACGAATGATAATTTTTTAAACTATTTATGAAATAAAAAAAATACATTTATCATACTAACCCATAATATATATAAAAGTTTATTTGATTGAGATTTATTACTACTAGGATGTTAACCTCCTCCTTTTTCTCCTTTGCGTCTTCATACACGCCGTTTTGCCATATAAAAACAATTTCTTATCTTTCTAAGAAAACTTTCCAAGTCATGAAAAAAAGAAAGCAAACTATCTTCTTTTATTTCATTCTGAAAATTGGTATATTACACAATTAATTAATTTTAAAAAATGTTCAACTTTTATGCTTTTGTTTTTGGATCAAGTTAAAGTTGTCTCCAGGCAATGCATGTGAAACTTTTCTTCCTCATGTGGATCTCTCTCTCTACATGTTCACAAAATCTTAGTTTTGTTGAGATGGTTACAATTTACTGAAAGTTAGAAAATTTGAGACATTCAATTTTTTTTTACTGTTAGATTTATTAATATAATTAAATTTATTATACATATTTTAAATTCGATGCGATATTTCTATTGTATCGATACAAAATATAGTTTTTAATATATATATTTATATAAATAAACTATTTAAAAGATATTTTTGATTACTCAAAATGCAACATATATGATTTGTATTAATGAAATATTAAATAAATTAATTAACTTATGAAATATTAATCATATAAAAAATCATGAAAATATGTAAAATTAATTTTAATTTTATACATACCGTTGTACATCATGCACTACTTGGGATTGATTTCACGTCAAAACTTTGATATCCTTTTCATACTAAGTTCACAACAAAATTATGGTTCTTTGATAAATATTTACATAATGGTACAAGATTCATCGACAAAGCCTCATCACAATTGGTAAAGGTTAAGGTTTCGGGTCTTCAAGGTTTATTCAAGTCCCATCATTTGCAGTTGCGATATATGAATTTCACTCCTACCATGTGCGTATGTCATATGTAGGTTTTATCCTATTCTTTTTGGATTGGCCTAACTTTATTCAACTCTTCACTTGTTATGGACTGTATTGGTCAAATTCTATATTGTAATTAGTTAAATATATATTTACACTTGTATTATACTTATACTAGTCAAACTTTAAAAAAAAAAATTTCAAAATTTAACCCAACATACATAAGAGAAAATTATAGGAGAGGGATTTAATAGAATATTGCTTTACATTTTTTTTAAGTTATGATATAATTATAATTACATATTCAAATAATTATAATTAAAATTAGTCATTATCATATGTAATCAAATTGATAATTGAAATATATTCATATCTAAATTAAAATAAATTTAAAAAAACTTCACACATGATAAATATCTCAAAATTTTATAATCTCAACTTTATTATTAAAGCATATGTAGCATTACAAACTATGAATCATAATACCCCTAATATATCAATTTAGACTTTCCACTCCATTAAATGCGACTTATGTAATGTAGATCATTTCCAAGAAAAAAAATGCCAAAATAATAAAAAAAAAATTATTTTATTTTTAAAGTAATAATTCAAGTGGAAAATCCATCTTACGTCATGCAAAATAAACTAAAAAAGAAAAAGGAAGAAGATGATAAAACCATGTTATGAAACAAAAGCATAGACTTTATGAATGTGAGTGCAAATGGGGTCCAAATAAGAATAAATGAATAAATCATGGTATTTTGAGACTTAAGCAATCCTGGATTACCCAAAATCAATGGCCGATTCGGATTTGATTAGGTATAAAGGAAGAGGGACAAAAGAAGGGAGCTAAAGGCATTTTATTGTATATAAAATAATATGCTAAACCCTACAAGATCCAATCTGCAAACCGAAAAGCCTAGCTTTGTACCAAATGTTATAAAAATCAGATTGATAGTGGAACCGGTGGGACGATAGATTTTTAATTCTATTTAATTATTATAAATAAAAAAACTTTTAATAAAATTACATAAAAACATAAAAAACACAAATAAATAATACTAGAAATCAACACATGATTTTTGTTGACGCAATTAGACTATATATAGATTTAGGATTAATTCATATTGGGTCTAGTTTAATGTATTGTTGTTTAAACAATCACATCTATGTCTCTATTTTAGGAGTCGGTCTAGCTTTGGTAACCGAGACAAGCTACCTCCCTAAATAGACTTATAGATAACATAATAGTCCTAAGATGAGTCACTGGCTCATCATGACTCTATAGACTATTTAGATTACCTTCTACTATAAGTTGTCTTTTGCGTTACTAAATTATCTTTGTTAAACTTTAAGTAACCAATGAACGGATATTTGCTTAACAATTTGCTTTCCATGCAAAACCAACAAGAACGTACATAAAAAGAATAATGAATAAACATGTAGAAATTTAATTTAATCAAATAATTCAAAATAATACAATAATTTATGGCAAAACTGCTACACTAAAGGCACAAATCCTAACAGTTAGCACCTCTGTCTTTAGGCCTATTCCTTCCTCAATCGTGTTCTTAGCATTTTAGTATCAACTTGGGACTCTCATCTTTTGGCGATGTTTGTTCATCAAGGCAAAGATGTTTCTTCATCATGATCACGTTAGTGGTGTGCCTTCATCGCCTCTTCTGTATGTGATCCGTTTGAATTGTGAATGATTTTACTCGCTTTGGCTTTAGTTTCAATAGGTCAAATTCTAGCCTGTTCAACTTTCGAGCTTGTTGTTTAGGGTGAGCCTATAGGCTTGTTTATTAGAGTGAGCATTGTTTGTTTATTGTTATATTTTGTATTCACCTCTATTTTGTAACAAGCTTTTTTATAAGAAAAATGTTAAATTCTAAATTTTAAGCTATCAAAAGTTTATAATGAGTTTTCAAATAATGGTCTTTACTCGTTCACTTTAAAAATCGACAGGAATTTAATTGTTTTAATTTTTTTGAAAAAGACCAATTTATTTAATTTTGAAATTAAAAGGGACTGAAAAGGTTGTTTTACCAAAAAAATTCACAAGCAATACTGTCTTCTCAAGAAAGGTTCTTATAAACTAATTGATGTGTAATATTTGCATTCAATATATATATATATATATACTTTGAGGCTGTTAATAGATAGATTTATTTAAATTGGGTTTGTTCTAAAACTAATTATAAATCTTTATCTTGTTTTATAATAATTGAAAAATTAGTTCTTTATTTTAATTACTCAGAAATTGGTCATCGTATTAGTTTTTAAAAATCTAGTCTTTTATACTTTATGAAAATTTAAAAATTAATCCAATTATTTGTAAACATATAGTTGAAATTATTGATTTTTGTTAATTTACATAAATTATTTATTTGTTGAATTATTAAAAAATTTAACATTAAGGTTTCATAAGGCAAGAAAATCAAATTCCGAGAAATTAGAAATAACTAACTTTTTATTCTTTATAGTAAATGAATTTTATTCAATTTAATCTAATTCAAAATGAGATGAAAACAGAATATTAACCTTAAAAATATAAAATTAGTAAGATTAAAATAAGTTATTGTAAGAAGACAAACACTTAAAAAAAACCAAACTAATAATTCAAGAAATTACTATAAATGCATAGATGCATGCATGGAATTGTCAATCACCATCCCAACACCCCAATAATTCAATTTACAAATCGACATAAAATTAATTAATTAATACATACATTCTGCAAATATCATTATCGCCTTTTATTTCTTTTATCTTCAAATTTGCATGGCCGCCCTAATTTAAGGAAAACTTTCCGAAAGCTTTAAAAAACAAAACTAAAATTGCCTTCCCATTTGCATTTTTAAAAAATAAAAAAACTGCCTCAGCCGAGTTTATTGAATTATGTGCGATCAAATTGTGATTTATTGTCGTATTAACACATCAATTTTTAGAGTTTTAATATATGATGCTACATTATTTTGAACCCAAGTCAAAAGTGTTCCCCACTTCACTACATTTTTAGAATGCTTTCTTTGGTCTGTTCTTTTGGGAACTTTTATATTCCACCCAAAATATGTATAATTAAATTTATTTACTTATTTATGAATAAAGCTTCAGATTACTTTTAATAGAAAATATCACAAGAAATTTACCTAAACATTTTCCTTTCACTTCTAGTTATTAATTTCACGAGCTGCAGATCAAAGCCCATAATAAATACACACAAATTGTTTCATGGAGATTAACTAATTAAATAAGTCTCATTTGACCAACTTGAACTGATCCAATTCGTAGAACATATGGAGAAACCCATTTGCATGAAGCCTTGGTGGCCTAGTGAAACACTCCAGTAAAGTTAGAGTTATCACGGTGAATATTTTGTAATCTTAAGGGATAAGATTGTATAGAGTTAAATCCCTTAAAGACTCTCATTTTCTAGATAGGTATGAGTCTCAACCATTGATTTAATTCAATATGTACTGTTAGATCTGGAAGAGCTCAACTATAAATAAAGGTCTTTCCCCTCATTAGTATCCACTCCATTAAGAGTTATTGAATATATTTGAGAGCATTTAATAAAACACTTTGTGTGCATTGCTTTCTTTTGGTGTAACACCCCAAAATTTGTTCAATTGTTTGATAAATTTTGTCAATAATTGAGCTTTCTATTTGTGGTTTTAAGTGTTCTATTTATGTGTTTGAGATCAAGGGTTTGAGTCTTCCCTCTTGAAATTTTACAGTTTATTTTGGCGTAACCCCTATCATTGAACTGACGACTTAAGTTTATTTATGCATTTATCTGTGTCAAGAATTAGCCTGCTGGTTCAATGGTTGGTTCTGTGTTTGAACCTCTGTGCCTGCCTTAAGGAAAACTTTTATGCTATTTGGTAAAACCCTATTAATTTTGGTTGTTTTTAAAAAAAAAAAAAAAAACCTTTCTTGAACGCTTTTTTTTTTCGTTCTTTATTTTTCCTTTTCCTTTTCTTCTTTCCCTTCTTTCATTCTTTTCTTTTTACGTGCTTCTGTTAACTGTTACTGGCTTTAATTGGGAATTCTGCATTGTTCGTTGTGTCATTTGAAAGGTCGTTGTGTAATTTCTTTTGTTATTCTCTTTTGTTTACGCAAAATTTCGTTATCATTATTCAAAGTTAGACGTGACTGTTGTTTGTCTGAATTTCCATTAATTGTGCGATTGGGGTTTTGTTAGGAGAAGGTCTTGTGAAAGACGTTCCTCTAGCAGTCTAAGTTTGGGTAATTGATGTTGATTCGTCGGTAAGTGTTAGTTTGCTATAAGGGTTTGCATCGAAGTTTCGACATGTTGGGTTGACTATTGTTTTTATGCGAATTGTTCGTTTAAATTGTTGATTGAACCTCTGGCTATCGTTTTAAGGCTTTGGAATCAGTCCTATTGCTTTAGTTCTTGACGCCATACGACTGTGTAACTCACTATTTTCATATTGGAGGCATACGGGCTAGGGACACGGGCATGTGTCCAGGCTGTGTAACTCACTAGTTGTATTTTAGGGCACACGGGCGTGTGTCCAAGCCGTATAACTCATTGTTTTAAATATAAGGTCACACAGGCCAGGGACACGAGCGTGTGTCCAGACTGTGTAATTCATTGTTTTGAACCACACGGTCGTGTGCTAGGTCATGTGGATCACACAGGCCAACCTTCCAGGCTGTGTGAGTACACAGGGTGTGTGGGTCAAAATTTTAAATTTTTCGTTAGGGTCGTAAACGTCGTTCCAGTCAAATGTAAGCCTACTGTAGGGTTTGTATGATCCAATTTGCGGTGTAGAACCTATTGAATGATAATTTGTTTCTGTGCAAACTGTTATTTTACATATATCATTGAATTGTAAACTAGTGAATATTTGCGTTCTATTTCAACTGAGTATAATCTAAATCTGTAACACCTTATGTTCATATCTGTATTTGTTAATCTGAATCTGCATTGGGGTTGGGATTGAATAAAAAGGAAGTTGTGGACAGTTTAATAATTTGCCAAAACTGGTGGCTAAGCCACGTATATGTATCTGATTCTGGTGACTTTTGCATTTTGTTCTGGCAGCTAATCTACGACATTTTGAACATGACATACAGTCACTATGTGGTGTGTAGGGATAGATGGGTACTCGATACCCTTTTTGGTGTGTAGGGCTGGACGGAGATGGTGTGTAGTGGATTGGGATAGGAAATCTACACTATGTATCTGCCATAATTTGTATCTGTAATTGATATATTATGTTCTGTTTCCATATATGATTCTGAGAACTGTTTGAACTTTGAGAAACTGAAGATTTGTTCTGTAGTTTTGCTTAAAAACAAATATAAGTTATACATTGTGTCTATCAACTCATTTAGTCTGTTTGACTGAATTTTAATTGAACTCATCGACTTAGGCGGGTCGGTGTGGTGGGAGCTCGGTTATCCTTATCTAGTATTTTGCCAATTTAATTAAACTTATATTATAGTTTTTTTATCTTGAAATACGGATTTCAAGTTTGGATTTTTGTGTTGGTTCAACTATTTAAACATTTTCTGACAGATAAACTTTAATTAGTTAAAAGTGAGGTTTCCTGAAATGATTTAATGTAGCTTCCCAGGCTTGGTCGTAACATCTAAGCTGTGTATGAGGTGTTACGTTTGGATTTTTCGGTTCTTTCGTTGTTTTTTCGCTTTGAGATTGTTTTCGCTTTATTTCGGTGCTTTAGAGAATTTCTTTTGTGAATTTTCACTTTCGAGAGTTAAATTGACTTAGACAAATTTGTAATTTTCTACCTAAGGTTGCGTGGTTTATGAGAAAAAATAAGAAGGAACATTACAATAAGTCACCAGACTTTGACGACTTCGACAACGAGGTGGAAACTGATGATAAAAAGGACGAAAGAAACCGCAAGGCAAGAGGCCACCGTCAAGTATCAACAAGTTAGAAAATTACAAGAAAACGAGGCAAAAAGGACCAATGGATTCCTTTATTTATCAAATGCCAAAGAAAGTAGTTCAGTTGAAAAAGTAAGAAAAATTAAAGCAAACGAATATCAAAGATGCATGTGACAAAAAGCAAAGAGAAAAGACATGTCAATACATTACTTTTTTCTACCAAGCTTCTATTTAATGTCGCAAACATAGATGCTTTCAAGAATGCAAGCAAAGCTATTGCACAATATGGCCCTAACTTGAAACCTCCGAGCTACCGTGAAAAGTCACATATCTTAAAAAGGATCAGATTGATTATACAAATGCCATGTTCAAAAGTCATAAAGAGACTTGGGTTAAGCATAGGTGTTATGTCAGATGGATGGACTGATATTAAAGGCAGGAGTTTAATAATTTTTTTGGTTAATAGTCATGTTGGAACCATGTTTATTAAGTCCATTGATGCTTCATCCTATATAAAAACCGGAGAAAAAATGTTTGAAATATTGTTGGATTTCTTTTATGGAGCATGTGGGTGAAGCCAACGTTGTTCAAGTAATCGCAAACGATACAAGTAAATTTGTTATGGTTGGTAATATTTTCTTTAATTATTTTCAAATATTATTTTTATAATATTATTATCATAAATTACATAATCTAATTTAATGTGTTATTAATAATTTTTTTGGTTAATTGTCATGTTGGAACCATGTGTTATTGCATAATCTAATTTCATGTGTTACTGTTTTTTCAAATAAACACCACATCTTTATTGGATATTATGTGTTGCACTTTGCATCAATCTTATATTAGAAGATATTGACAAGATCTATCATGTCAATAATATTTTAAAGAAAGCAATTGATATCACTAGTTTTATCTATAACCACATAACCATGTTAAACATGATGAGTTTACAAATCAAAGGGAATTGGTTCGACTCGGTAAAACTCATTCTTGCACATCTTAGCTTACATTATAATGTATTCACAATCAAAATGCATACTTTTTAAGTTTGAGTGTCAAGTAAATGGATGAAGAATCCAAAGGTTAAACGTATTTCAAAAATTATTCTGATATGTGGTTTCACTCTCAGACTATGGGTCCCTTAATTTTGATTCTCTTACTTGTTGATAATGGAAAAACTACACAACAAATATAGAGAGAGAAAGAGAGAAAATACGGAAACATTTGGTAATAAGAAAGAGAAACACAAACAAGTCTTCAAAATCATTTATATAAAATGGAAGTGTCAATTACGTCATCCATTGCATGCAATTGGACACTTTCTGAATTTAGAGCTCTTTTATGATGATCTAAGAATTGAGCTTGATACAGAAATAACTTTTGAGATTATATCAACACGGGAGTTAAACTTGTTCTCCTTTACTATTTGACTTTTATAGGAATTAAAATATATATTTAACAAGGAATTAAGTGGAACAACAAAGATTAAATTATCTTATGTACAGCGGTGTATTTAGGAGTTGGTAGGGCTCGTTCCTCTAAAATGAAAAATTATCTACTTAGTCTTTTTAGAAATTTTAAAAATTTAAATTAATAAAGATAAAATTACACTTTGCCTCCTAAAAATAATAAAAGTTTGATTTAATCATTTAAAAATTATGAATATATAAACTATTAAAAATTAAAATTTAATTTGGGCCCGTAAAAGAAATTTCTAAATTTAACCCTGCGTATGTGAAGTACAATAAGAAGCTAATGGAACATTACGATAGTTTCCATGTCATTGAAATTTTTTTTTAAAGATATTGATGAAAGTAACGAGTGATTGATTGGAAAAAATAGGTGGACACTGGGAAGATGATTTAGTGTTGAATAATGATTAATTGACATGGAGTTTGGTTGCAGGTGTTGTAGGTGCTGGAAAGGCAAGTCATTGCACTAGAATGCAAGCAAGTTCTCAATCCACTTTTGAAGAAGAAAATGACATTGGACAAGAATAAGATATACATGTTGACTAATTAGCATGAAATTAGTGTATAGCAATTTTTTAGGGATGTAAGCAGATTCTTTCGGGTGTAATTAGCCTGGATTTAGGGATTTTGTTTCCTTCTTCCTTATTATTGTGTGTATATATATATATATATATATATATATATATATATATATATCAATCAAAGTATCAACAATAAGTAAAAACTCTCCACATTTTCATTGCCATTTCTATATTTTTAACATGGTATTAAAGTTAGGTTCCAAATTTAGACGTTTTTTCATTGAAAATTTGAATTTACAGATCTTAACCCCCTAAGCAGTAGGGTAACAGGCTGAATTTACAGATCTTAACCCCCTAAGCAGTAGGGAAACAGATCGAAGGTGATGGGCCTTAAACCCTTAAGCAATAGGGTAATATGCTGAATTTACAGATCTTAACCCCCTAAGCAGTAGGGAAACAGATCGAAGGTGATGGGCCTTAAACCCCTAAGCAGTAGGGTAACAGGCTGAATTTACAGATCTTAACCCCCTAAGCAGTAGGGAAACAGATCGAAGGTGATGGGCCTTAAACCCCTAAGCAGTAGGGTAAGAGTCTGAATTTATAGATCTTATCACCCTAAGCAGTAGGGAAACAGATCAAATGCGATGGGCCTTAAACCCCTGAGCAATAGGGTAACAGGCTAAATTTACAGATCTCTTCTCCCTGAAATGGCGTTGGAGCGGCTCGAAGTCACAGCAGATCTCCTTGAAGTTTCAGCGGAGTAGATTGAAGTTACAAGTCTTATCTCCCTAAAGTTGCAGTGGAGCAGACTGAAGATAGCAAATCTTATTTCCCTGAAGTTGCAGTAGAACAGATTGAAGCTATAAATAAACAGATCTTATATTCCTGAAGTTGAAGTAGAGCAAAATAAAACAATTCGTATCCCTTTGAAGTTCCAGCGGAGTAGATCGATAGAGCATGGAGCGGATCAAAACAACAGTTTCTATACCCTTGAGGATGCAGAGGATTGGAATGAAGCTACCTGAAGAACAGGGGCACCAAATAAGTCAAGACTCGGCGAGACCGGGCAAAATTAGCCTTTTGTAAGTCTTTGCTCCATTCCCGTTACACGACAATGAGCAAAGAAGGGCAGCTGTTGAGGCCCAATTTTGGCCCGAATTAAACCAAATCTACCTACCCCAAAAAATAAAATTACATAAGCCCAAATTCAAACCCAAAATAAAAAAAAACCCTAAAACCCAAACTCTATGGCCCACTACCTAAACTGATTTTGGCAGAAATCAGAAATCCTAGCCCCCTAGCCGCCGCTTCTGTCCCATCGCCCATGCCAGTCGGCCACCTGCTCCACCGCCTTGTCTCCCACTTGCATCTGCACCATCAAGTGGAGAAAGGACAGTATACATAAAAAAAATGGAAATCTTGTAAAGAAATGGGCTATATAAGCCACCAAAATCAGATGTAACGGGGGTTCTTTTCTTTTTTCTTCTTTTGGAAATATAAAAAAGAAATAGCAGTAGCAAAAAAAGAGATTCAAGCAAACAGAAGCATTCGACCATAGCAAAATACTAAAATAGAAGAGTTAGATTCGGATAAAAGGTTTTTTTTTTTCGATCTTTCATTTTTATTTACTTTTTGTAACTTTATATATATATATATATATATATATAAAGATCCACATATTTTATTTACTGTTTATACATACATATATTATGCAACACCCCTAACCGGTATCCGCTGCAAGAATAGGGTTTCGGAGCATTACTACCATTTACAGATCACAAAAAAAAATTCACTTAAATACTTATCAATTCAATGCATCAATAAATATATTACCATTCAATAAATGGCTTGGCACTTGCCTAAGCATCAACAACAACACTTGTTAGTGTACTTACACATATTTCATATAAATTCTTATTTTCTCAATATGTCATATTTGAATTTAATACTCGTCTTAACTTACATATTTTCCTTATGTTAACATAGAAAAGATAATCTCATATGTACATGTCATGATACATATCATTCTCTTACCGTTTCTTTAATAACATATATCATTTATTTTATTATATCAACATTTCATGCACCATCATTTCCTTATATCTTAGGTATATTTATTTCGGTAATAGTTCGTATTAAACTTAACATAATTTAAATTCCATGTACCTATACTTATTTCATTTGTCTATCTTATTAATTATTTCATACAACTATTTTGTACATTTATTTCCATATGACCAATTCCTGTAAACATTTCACATTACCATTTTGTATAACCAATTCATTTAACCATTTGTTATATTACCTGAATATTAGTTATTCAACAGATATCTTGGCGTTTCTCTTCCACGATCTTATTTATCTTGAACATGATGCCATAGTGTCTTTCAACTATGGTCTTACTCATTTTCTGTCATGTTGCCATGGTATCATTCAACCATGGTCTTATTCATTTCCCCGTCGCGTTGCCATGGTATCTTTCAACCATGGTCTTACACATTTCATGTCACGTTGGCATGGTATCTTTCAACCATGGTCTTACACATTTCATGTCACGTTGCCATGGTATCTTTCAACCATGGTCTTACACATTTCATATCAGGTTGCCATGGTATCTTTCAACCATGGTCTTACACATTTCATATCAGGTTGCCATAGTATCTTTCAACCATGGTCTTATTCGTTTCATATCACGTTGCCATGGTATCTTTCAACCATGGTCTTACACATTTCATATCAGGTTGCCATGGTATCTTTCAACCATGGTCTTACACATTTCATATCAGAGAGCACACTCCCGCGAACCTCATCCTTACAGTGGGATTACCAGTCCAGGCTAAATCCCCTGTAATATAAACTCATAGAGTATTGTCGAATTACCAGTCCGGGCTAAATCCCACCAACGATAATTACTCTAATGAGCTTGGATCTGAATTACCAGTCCAGGCTAAATTCAGACCCTAATTCGGATTACCCGTCTAGGCTAAATCCATTTTCCACATATTCTTCGGGAAGGCTATATCAGGATAGGATCACCCGTCCGGGCTAGATCCTTTTTACCGTCAATTCCTTTTCAGAGATCCATCGAAATTTTCCTTTCATTCAACCGGGATTTCTTCCTCTTTTATCAAATATATCAATGTTTTATCAATTTTCATACAATGAACATTCAAATCATATTCACATCAATTACATACAATCTCAAGCATTTAAGAATATAATTCAAGTTACACGAACTTACCTCATTGCTTGTTTGTGTTTATAATTTCATTAATCTGATATCTTTTCCTTTTAACGATCGAGTCTCATATTTGAGTCACCCGGATCTCTTTTAAATAAATTTGATCATCATTTTCATTCATTTCATATTCTAATGCATTTAAGTAATGCTCTAAGCAAAATTACCATTTTGCCCCTAAACTTTTAATTAATGACGATTTCATCTTTAGGGTCAGGAAAATAAAATTCTTGCAATTTAATCCTTATTTCCAACTATTATTCTCATATATATTGATAACAGTCCATGAATTCTATAAAATATCAAAATTTTCCATAATTTCAACACTTTTCAATTTAATCCCTAAAACATGTTTTCCCCCGATTTTGAACTAAATTGATAATTTCGTTAAATTTTGTAATTTAAATAATAAAATAATCTATTTTATGCAATTTAGTCATTTCTGACATTTTTACAAAATTGCCCATAAAGTTTTACTTTTATTCAATTTAGTCCCTGAGCCTAAAACATGCAAATTAGCCATGCTAGATGAATATTCATACATATTTTCCTCCTCCTCCTCTCCATTCCACATCCTTAAATTTATATAATATGCTTATAAGTAACATTATCAATAATTTCACTATTTACTTATATGTATATTCAAAGCTGTCCATTTGAGTCATAGTCACTAAATTATTTATTTCTTGAGTTACAGAACTCCAAATTAAGATCTGTAAATTTTACCTGAAACTATACTAACATATATTCTTACCATAAAATTTTCATAATTTTTTTCTTAGCCAATTAGTACAATTTATTCATTAAAGTCACCCCTGTTCTGCTGTCTGACAGTTCTGGCACTTCTTCACTAAAAATTTATTTTCTCCTTGTACAGAATTCAAATGATGTTCTAGTTTTTTTGTATTAAAACTATACTCATTAAGGATTCTATAAATATAAATTTAAGCCCCTAATTATTTTTCTTAATTTTTTTATAATTTTTCAAAGTCTGAACAGGGGAACCCGAATTCATTCTGACCTTGTCTCACAAAATTCATTATATATAAAAATTTAAAAATCCATTGCTTACAATGTTTCTTCTATGAGAAACTAGACTCAATAATATTTAATTCCATATTTTGTTCATCTTCTAATTCGATTTATACAATTTATGGTGATTTTTCAAAGTTAGACTACTGCTGCTATCCATAACTGTTTTAGTGCAAGATATTAATTACCATGTTATAACACCCTTATTTTCTTTTTCTACACCATTTCTCATCAATTTCTCTTATTTTCTCTTTACTAACATATCAAGAACATAGGACCTTATGTAAGAAAACTCTACTATAACATTATTTCCATGCTTTATCAACAATAACAAACTTAAAAACATATTGAAATCTTGATGTACTTACCTTGTTCTCTTGATACCAATCTTTAACTTGATTTTCTCTCTCCTCCAGCTTCTATTTCTTGAATCCAACTTGATATTCTAACACCCCATGCTCTCCTTAACATTTTTCTCTCTTGGTAGCTATGGAAATTCATTTGATTTTTGGGTGAAAATGGTGAATTTTTGGTAAAAGGACCAAATTGTAAAGAGAGTAAAACTTTCTTTCTTCCTCTCTTTCTCTCACGTTAGTGCATGGGAAAATATGGATGAGAATTTCTCATCTTTCTTTCTTTATATACTAATAAAATAATAATAAAATATCTTATTAAAATATTAATAAAATAATATTTATCTAATTAAATAATTATAAAATATCAAAATATCTCTAGCATCATTATTACTTTCTAGATTTCTCTCTCTTCCAATTGACCATTTTGCCCTTCATTATCTTTTAAAATTCCATCCTTGAGTCATTATTTAATTTGGTAAAATTGTAATTTAGTCCCTCATAGTTCTTATCTATTCAATTTGGTCCTAATTCATCAATTTTCCTTAGTTTCTAGATCATTCCACTCCTAAAATATTACACTATTGGTCCTTCAACTTTTTCATATTTACACTTTAATTCTTTAAATTTTGAGTATTTACTCTTGGGCCACAAAACTTTTATCACTTTTACAATTTAGTCCTTTCTTGAATTAATATATCATAATATACTTCTCAATATTGACATAACTCAAAATTTCTCTTTTTGTCACTTTATTTCCCTATTTCCCTATTTTACTATATTACTGATAATATTTTACTGTAAAAATTTCGGGGTATTATATATTAAAATATATATTAAAATATAAAATTAAAAAAACGCACCTTTTGGATTTTTCGACCACCGTGCACGGTGGCCGGCGACGGCGGCCGGTGCGACGGCGACGGCAGCCCTCCTGGCCGGAGCTGGACCTGGTCCAGAGAAAATTCTCCCCCCTCTCTTCTTTTTTTTTTTTCTTTCAAATGCCACAAATGATTTTTTTCTTTAAAAAATTTTGGCCTTTTATAGCCCCCCAAAACGACGTCGTTTTGGGGGCTGCCTTTTAACCCCAAAACAACGTCGTTTTGACTTGGACCAGACCGACCCGACTAGGATCCGCGTGTTTTTTAATGGAAGGGCTAATTGCACTTTTAGCCCTTTCGCCTTTTTATTACTTTGCAATTAAGTCGATTTTTTTATTTTTAATTTGGCCCCGAAATTTCTCGCGGTTTTCAATTTAGTCCCCGCTGATGTGCTGCTTTTTGATGGGAAGGAATAATTACTGTTTCGATCCCCCTATGTTTTGCGCGCGTTCAAATAAGTCCTTTTCTTTTGTTCTATTTCGAAATTCGCCCCAAAACTTCATTTTTAATTCAATTTTGTCCTTTTTTCACTTTTTCTCGTTATTTTATTTTAATTTTAATATTATATATACTATTATATATTATTATTATTATTACTATATCTATTATTTATTAGTATTTTACTATTACTATTATTAGTATTATATTTTAATCAATACTTATATGTATATATTATGTAAATATTTTAACACTATATGATGTATATATATATATATTATATGTTATGTACATATTTTTTTTAATATTATATTTTATATATTATTATTTATATATTTTTAATATCATACTATTCATATATTTTTTATGTTATCTCATGTATATATATATATTTTAATTATATTATGTATGTATTTTTAACAATGTATTATGTATATATCTTTAATACTATATTATTTTTTACATATTATCTTACGTATTTTTTTAATGACTATATTATGTATATACTATTACCATATATCTATTTATGTAACATTATTAACGGTTGTTTTTACTATTATTATTATTCCTAATATATATATTATGTATACATTTTTTTAATACTATATTATATATATATTTAATAACATATTATGTACATATTATTATTATATCTATTTTTACCCCTCTTATATTTTATTATATGTGTATATATACTTTTATATATATATAGTTTTATATTTATATATTATCATATTTATTATTATACTTATTATTTTCACTATTGTTACTTATTATTTTATTTTAACATTCTTATGTCAAACTTGGTATACATATGTCTTTTTGTACATATTGTCATTTTTTGTTATATATATTATTATGGTATTAATACATTTTTATCCTTTTCATTTACTGTAAATGTTATTTATAATTACTCTAATATCCTAATATTATATTATAATATTTTTATTTTGTTAATCACCTCATTATTTTGCATCGTTTATTTATTCACGAATTTTTGTCACAATACATAAATTTTAAATAAAGGCAAGTTCATTCTCAAAGTTCGAGATGCCGTGTCCTAACTTACTGGATATGACATCTTGTTACCTCGAGATAAGATTTTTGTAAATAAAGGCAACATTCTGTATTTGGAAGTTCGAGAGGTCGTGCCTTAACTTACTGGGTTTCGATTTTCCTCGTTTACCCTAAATAACCTAATATCCTTTTAAAAGGAGTTAAAATACACAAATTTTACATAAAAGGAAAACTCACTCTCAAAAGCTCGAGATGTCGTGTCCTAACTTATTAGATGTGACATTTTATCACTTCGAGACGAGAAGGTCTTTAATATTCGAGTTTTTTTTCTTAAGAGAGGGATTGTATTTCAAAATATTTTAAGTTTTCAATTTTCGACAATAAGACACTAATTAATCAACTAGGTACCAATTTTTGGGCGTATCGAGGGTGCTAATCATTCCTTGTGCGTAACCGACTCCCGAACTCATTTTCTGATTTTCGTAGACCAAAAATTATCGTTTTAGTAAATATTAACTTTTATTAAAATGATTAATTTGAGGTGACCCGATCACACCTCATCAAAAAGGATTGGTGGCGACTCCTCTATTCGTTTTCATTTTCAAAATCTAAGTTGATTCCCGTTTTTCAAAAAAAAAAATGGTTTCGACAGCTTGGCGACTCCACTGGGGACCCAAATAAGAGAGTCAAGCCACAAGTTGATTAACTTTTGTCTTTTTGTCGAGAATTGAAAATTTGGTTTTGAAATATGATCCTTTCATTGCATTTCATCTGTTATTTTGTGGTTTATGATATAATACCTGCTGCGTTGGTTCGAGTATTTAAATAGTTTTGCATATTGCATTGCATGACCGTTGTGGTCACACCCTTTTAGGTGAGAGTGAGAAACTACTCCTTCGTGAGGTTTTCACCTCCGTGCAGGATAGTGGATCGCTTTCGGGATACATCCGTACCTATGTCTTCGTGAGATTTTCATCTTCGTGCAGCCATAGGGAAATGTATTCCCCTGAACTGAACTCGGTCTGTATGAGCCTATAATGGGTGAGGATCGAGGAATCTGCTAGTTCAGGTACCCTTACTCTAGAACTAAGCCACATATAGAGAGACCTAGGAGTTTACCCTAGGTAAAGCTATTCCAAACCCTAGTGGTCACCCGAATAGGTGCGTTATTTGTTATTTATTTCTCCTGTACTAACGTATTTTGTTTTTGTTTTGTTAATAACTGCATTACATTACATCATTATAGAAAGGAGGTGTTGATTCATATTCGATTGCTAAATAGAACAGTTTGTCATAAGAAAATAAATTTCTTAATAAAGTGGATTGTAACACGGTTATCTAAATATGGTCCAAGTAAACACAATGGAAGAAGGTTGATAGCCCGTGAAGAAATACAAGACTTTGCTTTAGTGCTTGAGGATGCAAGCCGACAAAAATTGTTCGAGAGTCGTCACGTCTTGACTTTCTTAAAGGAGCTGACAATTATCGCAGGGACAAGTGATCAATGAGTCACGGCCTGGATCAAGCGAAAATGAGTTAATATAGATATCTCTTGAAGAATTCGCAAGACTCGACCACAAGATTCGGATATGAAGAGGAAGATAGGTGTCTTCGCTTGAAATATGATAGAAAGGCCGTATATGTAATCCGTTTTATGTAAAGGAATTTGTTTTTTAGAAAAGTTGTTCTAATGAAATTGAATTCAGAATCAACGCATTCCTTTCTTTTGCATTCATTCTATGCATTTGCATTTGCATTGCATTATTTGTATTAGACTTTCTCTAAAAGAACCCTAATTAGGTAAAATTATTTCAGTTAACCTGGGAACCGACAAAAGTCAAGCGACTAGGCATCTTTACGGTACAAGGAAAAGGATAAAAGATATGGATCAAAGATTGGAAAGACTGGAACAACTTCAAAAAGAGATGCAAGACCGGTTACAATCGCAAATGCAAGAACAACTGGCGAAGATCCAGCAAGACATGAGGGACCAAATGTTAGAGTCCCAAAAGGATATGATGAATCAGTTGTCCCAATTACTGACTAAGGGGCTAGGAAAAGAAAAAAACTCCATAATCAATGCTGGGGAGGACAATGATGAGCCTCTGTACCCTCCGGGTTTCACCCCGATAAATGATCAGATATGTCCGCAAGATGTACCTATTGCTATCAGATCACAACAACATCAGGCCAGTATCTCGGCACCCATGAACTACCCGACGGGCTCAAGTTCCAATCCAAGGAACAGTCCAACCAATCATGAAGTTCCTGATCTAAACAAAATGGCAGAAAAAACAAAGGTTGAACTGCCAAGACAACTCGAAGATCGATACAAATGGTTGGAAGAAAAACTTAGAGCGATGGAGAATGCTGATTACCATCGCGGGGTTGACGCCAAAGATTTCAGCTTGGTCCCAGATTTAGTACTCCCGCTGAAATTCAAGACTCCAGAATTTGAAAAATATAATGGGACTAGTTGTCCTGAAGCTCACATCACGATACTCTGCCAAAAAATGACAGGTCACGTTGATAACAATCAATTGTTAATTCATTGCTTCCAAGATAGTCTGATTGGGTCAGTGGCCAAATGGTACAACCAACTGAGCCGTGCCAAAATTCATTCATGGAAGGACTTGGCACAAGCTTTCATGAAGCAATATGGCCAAGTGACAGACATGGCACCCGACAGAATTACACTATAGAATATGAAAAGGAAGCAATGTGAGAGCTTCAGGTAATATGCCAAAAGATGGAGAGAGGTCGCGACGCAAGTCCAACTACCTCTTCTAGAGAAAGAAACTACATCGCTTTTCATCAACACTTTGAAAGCCCCGTTCATTACCCATATGTTGGGAAGCGCTACCCTGAGTTTCTCAAACATAGTAATGTCCGGCGAGATGATTGAAAACACAATCAGAAGCGGGAAGATAGACGCAGGAGAAAGCGTCAAGAGGTTAACCCCAAATAGAAATGAAAATGAAGTGAATAATATGAACAAAGGGTACCCCAAATTGGTCAACATAGGCCAGCCGAGGCAGGAATCCAACTCGAGGCCAAATACAGAAAGACTCCAGTTTACACCCATCTTAATGTCATAGAAGGAGTTGTAACAGAATCTTTTCGATGTGCATGTGGTGTCTCCGTTCTACTCGGAACCAGTGCAACCTCCGTTCCCCAAATGGTACAATGAGAATGCCCAATGCGAGTACTACGCGGGAATAATGGGACACTCAATCGAAAACTGCACTACATTTAAAAAGTTGGTCGAAAGGTTCATTAAAATGGGAATTGTGAAGTTTGACGATTCCTCAAAGCCTAATTGCTCTTACAATGCAGTAAATGCGACATTTAGAAGTGAGGGAAAAAGAGTTGCGATGCCTTGAACAAAGCCTGGAAAGAATATTTGGGGAATCTGAATGACTTATCCGAAGAATAATTAGGGGAATAAAAGTTTCCAAACCCTTGCATTACTTGGAAGTGTTTTGAACAATGGGACTGTGGAAGATATCCCTTTATTTTTAGAGCTAATCTAGAGTAATATTCAAAACACGCTTGTTGCTTTAAGCCTAGAAGCAATTAGACCCCTTTTGTGAAATAGGCTTGTGTCCTAAGTCTTTATTTCAATAAAATGCATCTTTTTGAGCAAATATTCTTTGATTTCATTTCATACGGTACAAATAATTGTTCTTAGATTTTTTTGTTCTTTGGACTTTCCTTAAAATATTTATTTATTTCTTCATTCATGATCACACCGTACAAATAATCATCCTTAGAATCATTTACTTTTTGGCATCTGCCTTTAATAGGTCCCTAGATATCAACGACATGAGCGACGTTGCTATTGACCCTGAATCTCCCTTTTGAGTGAGATACGTGTCTTAAGGGATCTCAGGACTTGGAAGATGACAAAGATTATAGCATATCTCCTGATTTGTTAAGGACGGTAGAATAAGATAAAAAAATGAATCCTACCTTACAAAAAGTCAGTGGAAGTAGGTCTAGGACAAGAGAAAGAGGCAAACATCGGAGTCTGCATCACCACAAAGATAAAGTGAGACATCGTATTTTCGTATGATCGCATCAAGATATGCCTGAGCTATTAAGACATGAGAATGCTGCAAGGTGTTTGAACAACATATACTAATAGTTTTATAATGGCCAGGTTAATTATGAGATTCGAGTTCTGTTGGCCCACCGTAGAAGGGAATTGTATCAGTTATGCCATAAATGCCAGATAGAGGATGACAAAACTTATGTGCCTTCTTCATTTCTTCATAAATCGTCTCTATGTGGGGCATGGAGGTTATTGGGCCGGTCTTGTCAAAATCTTCTAGTAGGCATCAATTACTTCGCTAAGAAGGTGAAAGTCGCTTCATATGCCAAAAAAAAAAAAAAAGGATCATGGAAAGATGACTGAGACTTGTAAAGATTGGTATAAGAAGTCATCATTTACCCTCTATGTTCATCGAGCGTTGGCCAAAACCTTCACCGGGGCAGCATATTTCATTAGTCTATGGGATAAAAACGGTTTTGAAGAATAGATTCATCGTCTCTGAGTCTTGACAGAGTTGAAGTTGGATAAGGCAAAATGGATCCAATCCCGATATGATCAGTTGAATTTGAAGAAAAGAGGTTGAAAGCCATCTGTCATGGTCCAATGAACGATGTGAGCCTATGATGAAGAGGTTCATCCTAGAGAATTCCAATAGGGGAACTTGATATTGGAGAAGATCCTTCTTATACAAAAAGACTTTAGAGAAAAGTGGATGCCAAACTGGGAAGGACCTTACGTAGTAAAGAAGGCCTGTTTTGGAGGGGCATTAATATTGACCGAAATGGATGGCAAAGATCTGCCCAAATCGGTGAATTCAGATTTCGTCAAGAAGTATTTCACTTAGAAAGTGAGAGGCCAAGGTGAAAACCTGTAAAGGATGCCTAAAAATAAAATAAAATAAAATAAAAAAGAGGAGAAAAAGAAAAATGAGAGGCCAAGGTGAAAACTCGCAAAGGGCACCTTGAGACCAAAGGGATTTTAAATTGAAAACCCGAAAAGGGCGGCTCAAATTTGGATCAAAGTGGGGCATACAGCAGTCTTGCTATGCCTGAATTAACAATGAAGAATTATGCTACGTCTTGGGGCATCGATGAAGTACTCCAGATCCCCTAAACACATATTGAGCTCAGAAATGTCCTCAAGAAGTTGGTACAGAGAAGCTCAAGCTACGATATTTGGGGCACCTAGCTTTCATTTTTGCCCATTTTTGAATTTGTTACCTTTGATTATCTTATTCTTTTCAAAATATGTCCTGATAAATTTCCTTCTTATTGCATTGCTATATTTGATTAACTTATTCATTTTGAGTTAATTTCCTCCTTATTGCATTTGCAATCTTTGATTAATTTATTCATTTCGAGCTATGCTCCCAATCAATTTCCTTCTTGTCCATTGTTTTGATCTTTTTCTAGCATTTTGCATTAAAATAACGATTAATGGACCAATAATACTTTCACAAAAGAAGTTCTGCATATTACTTTGGAAGCTTCTAAATAGTACAGGAGCCCGAAACAGGACTATTATTCAGAACTCACCAAGCCCAAGGGTTGGAAATATTTAAGCCCAAATTGAAATTATCTCAGTGGGTTTTCTATCGAAGATATTGGTTGAGCAAAAAGAAATTACATTGGTGTTATAATTCCGACAAAGAACAAGCAATGAGATTATTCTCGGGAAAAGAAAAATGATACTCTGCATTTATGCAAATATCAGGCATATACATCTGGTCATTACACCCAGGGAATGGTGTAACAGATCAAATTGATTGAAGATGATACAAATCCTTTACCTTTGAGTTGCAGCAGGATGGATGAAAGAAACCAAATGTTGTTCCTCTAAAATTACAGTGAGAGGCACAATCTTTATGTCCTAGAAGGTACAGTAAAAGGGACTCTGAAATTACAGCGGGGCAAGCTTGCTGAGCAAAATGTGATTGTTTATTTAACTTTTCTGTTAAGAATACCAGCTGAACAAGATGGCAGCGTAATACGTCAGTGATAATATCCTGAGGAACAACGAGCGATTATACCTTAATCCTTTTTAAAGGGATCATTTTCATTCATATATTATTCATAACACATCTAATTAGGAGCATTTGATTCGTTTCGATCATAGCATCATAGTTATTTGACACATTCATAACACATCTAGTTAAGAGCATTTGATTCATTTCGATCATAGCATCCTAATCATTTGACACATTCATAACACATCTAGTTAGGAGCATTTGATTTATTTCGATCATAGCATCCTAATCATTTGACATAAGCATAGATACATGGAATTGATTCTTCAGGTCATGTCCTTAAAATCAGTGAATTCACAAGCCTTAAACCCTAAGCAGTAGGGCAACAAGTTGAATTGACAGATCTTAACCCCTAAGCAGTAGGGAAACAGATCGAAGATGATGGGCTTTAACCCCCTAAGCAGTAGGGTAACAAGCTGAATTGACAGATCTTAAACCCCTAAGGAGTAGGGAAACAGATCGAAGGTGATGGGCTTTAACCTCCTAAACAGTAGGGTAACAAGCTGAATTTACAAATCTTATCTCCCTAAATAGTAGGGAAACAGATCGAAGGCGATGGGCCTTAAACCCCTAAGCAGTAGGGTAACAGGCTGAATTTACAGATCTTAACCCCCTAAGCAGTAGGGAAACAGATCGAAGGTGATAGGCCTTAAACCCTTAACCAGTAGGGTAATAGGCTGAATTTACAGATCTTAACCCCCTAAGCAGTAGCGAAACAGATCGAAGGTGATGGGCCTTAAACCCTTAAGCAGTAGGGTAAGAGGCTAAATTTACAGATCTTAACCCCCTAAGCAGTAGGGAAACAGATCGAAGGTGATGGGCCTTAAACCCCTAAGCAGTAGGGTAACAGGTTGAATTTACAGATCTTAACCCCCTAAGCAGTAGGGAAACAGATCGAAGGTGATGGACCTTAAACCCCTAAGCAGTAGGGTAACAGGCTGAATTTACAGATCTTAACCCCCTAAGCAGTAGGGAAACAGATCGAAGGTGATGAGCCTTAAACCCCTAAGCAGTAGGGTAATAGGCTGAATTTACATATCCTATCACCCTAAGCAGTAGGGAAACAGATCGAAGGCGATGGGCCTTAAACCCTTAAGTAGTAGGGTAACAGGCTAAATTTACAGATCTCTTCTCCCTGAAATGGCGTTGGAGTGGCTAAAAGCCACAGCAGATCTCTTTGAAGTTTTAGCGAATCTCTTCTCCCTGAAATGGAGTTGGAGCGGCTCGAAGTCACAGCAGATCTCCTTGAAGTTTCAGCGGAGTAGATTGAAGTCACAAGTCTTATCTCCCTAAAGTTGTAGTGGAGCAGACTGAAGATAGAAAATCTTATTTCCCTGAAGTTGCAGTAGAATAGATTGAAGCTATAAATAAATAGATCTTATATTCCTGAAGTTGAAGTAGAGCAAAATAAAATAATTCGTATCCCCTTGAAGTTCCAGCGGAGTAGATCGATAGAGCATGGAGCGGATCAAAACAACATTTTCTATACCTTTGAGGATGCAGAGGATTGGAATGAAGCTACCTGAAGAACAGGGGCACCAAATAAGTCAAGACTCGGCGAGACTGGGCAAAATTGGCCTTTTGTAAGTCTTTGCTCCATTCCCGTTACACGACAATGAGCAAAGAGGGGCAGCTGTTGAGGCCCAATTTTGGCCCGAATTAAACCAAATCTACCTACCCCAAAAAATAAAATTGCATAAGCCCAAATTCAAACCCAAAATAAAAAAACCCTAAAACCCAAACTCTATGGCCCACTACCTAAACTGATTTTGGCAGAAATCAGAAACCCTAGCCCCCTAGCCACCACTTCTGTCCCATCGCCCATACCAGTCGGCCACTTGCTCCACCGCCTTGTCTCCCACTTGCACCTGCACCATCAAATGGAGAAAGGACAGTATACATAAAAAAAATGGAAATCTTGTAAAGAAATGGGCTATATAAGCCACTAAAATCAGATGTAACGGGGGTTCTTTTCTTTTTTCTTCTTTTGGAAATATAAAAAAGAAATAACAGTAGCAAAAAAAGAGATTCAAGCAAACAGAAGCATTCGACCATAGCAAAATACTAAAATAGAAGAGTTAGATTCGGATAAAAGGTTTTTTTTTTCGATCTTTCATTTTTATTTACTTTTCGTAACTTTATATATATATATATATATATATATATATATATATATAAAGATCCACATATTTTATTTACTGTTTATACATACATATATTAAAATATAAAAAAACGTACCTTTTGGATTTTTCTTACCACTGCGCGTGTGGCAATGCAACTGCAACGGTCGATGACGATGATGACGACCTTCTTGGCCGAGTGGACTGGTCCAGAGAAAATTCTCCCCCCTCTCTTCTTTTTTTTTTTTCTTTCAAATGCCACAAATGATTTTTTTGCTTTAAAAAATTTTGGCCTTTTATAGCCCCCCCAAAACGACGTCGTTTTGGGGGCTGCCTTTTAACCCCAAAACGACGTCGTTTTGACTTGGACCGAACCGACCCGACCCAACCCGCCTAGGATCCGCGTGTTTTTTAACAGAAGGACTAATTGTGCTTTTAGCCTTTTCGCCTTTTTATTACTTTGCAATTAAGTCGATTTTTTTTTTAATTTGGCCCCGAAATTTGTCGCGATTTTCAATTTAGTCCCCGCTGATGTGCTGTGATGGGAAGGAATAATTATTGTTTCGGTCCCCCTATGCTTTGCGTGAGTTTAAATAAGTCCTTTTCTTTTGTTCTATTTCAAAATTCGCCCCAAAACTTCATTTTTAATTCAATTTTGTCATTTTTTCACTTTTTCTCGTTATTTTATTTTAATTTTAATATTATATATACTATTATATTGTATTCTTATTATTACTATATCTATTATTTATTAGTATTTTACTATTACTATTATTAGTATTATTTTTTAATCAATACTTATATGTATATATTATGTAAATATTTTAACACTATATTATGTATATATATCTTTTTTATATGTTATGTACATATTTTTTTTAATATTATATTTTATATATTATTATGTATATATTTTTAATATCATACTATTCATATATTTTTTATGTTATCTCATGTATATATATATTTTAATTATATTATGTATGTATTTTTAACACTATATTATGTATATATCTTTAATACTATATTATTTTTTACATATTATCTTACGTATTTTTTTAATGACTATATTATGTATATACTATTACCATATATCTATTTATGTAACATTATTAATGGTTGTTTTTACTATTATTATTATTCCTAATATATACATTATTTATACATTTTTTTAATACTATATTATATATATTTTTTAATAATATATTATGTACATATTATTATTATATCTATTTTTACCCCTATTATATTTTATTATATGTAGAGGTGTGCATGGGCCGGGCGGGCCGGGCCCATAAAAAATTTTCGGCCCGTTTTCAAGGCCCGGGCCCGGCCCGGCCCGAAATATGGGCCTAAAATTTTGTCCAAGCCCGGCCCGAGAAAAAAATGATAGGCCCGAGCCCGGCCCGGCCCGGCCATATTAAAAATTTTTTTTTACTTTTTTTTATTAAATAAAAAACTTTAAAATATAATAAATCAAATACATTTAAAACATAAAAAAATATATTAAAAAAATGGGACTAAAATAATTCTTAAAATAATATATAAATTAAAAATATAATAAAAATAATTATATTAAAATTAAAAAATTGAAATAAATTAGAACTAAATTATATTAATAACAAAAATTTTACAATATCAAAATAACATTAAAAATAATAAAAAAAACCTAAAGAAAAAAAAACTAAAGTTACTTAAAATTTAAAATAAAAAATTTTTTAAATAATTTAATATTAAAATCGGGCCGGGCCGGGCCCGGGCCAAAAAAATCTTGCCCGAGGCCCGGCCCGTTTTCTAAACGGGCCTCTTTTTTTGCCCAAGCCCATTTTTCGGGCCTATATTTTTACCCAAACCCTCCCATTTTTCGGGCGGGCCGCCCGGCCCATGCACACCTCTAATTATATGTGTATATATATACTTTTATATATATATAGTATTATATTTATATATTATCATATTTATTATTATACTTATTATTTTCACTATTGTTACTTATTATTTTATTTTAACATTCTTATGTCAAACTTGGTATACATATGTCTTTTTGTACATATTGTCATTTTTTGTTATATATATTATTATGGTATTAATACATTTTTATCCTTTTCATTTATTGTAAATGTTATTTATAATTACTCTAATATCCTAATATTATATTATAATATTTTTATTTTATTAATCACCTCATTATTTTGCATCGTTTATTTATTCACGAATTTTTGTCACAATACATGAATTTTAAATAAAGGCAAGCTCATTCTCAAAGTTCGAGATGCCGTGTCCTAACTTACTAGATATGACATCTTGTTACCTCGAGATAAGATTTTTGTAAATAAAGGCAACATTCGGTATTTGGAAGTTCGAGAGGTTGTGCCCTAACTTGTTGGGTTTCGATTTTCCTCGTTTACCCTAAATAATCGAATATCCTTTTAAAAGAAGTTAAAATACACAAATTTTACATAAAAGGCAAACTCACTCTCAAAAGCTCGAGATGTCGTGTCCTAGCTTATTGGATGTGAAATTTTATCACTTCGAGACGAGAAGGTCTTTAATATTCGAGTATTTTTTTTAAGAGAGGGATCGTATTTCAAAATATTTTGAGTTTTCAATTTTCGACACTAAGACACTAATTAATCAACTAGGTACCAATTTTTGGGCGTATCGAGGGTGCTAATCCTTCCTCGTGCGTAACCGACTCCCGAACTCATTTTCTGATTTTCGTAGACCAAAAATTATCGTTTTAGTAAATCTTAACTTTTATTAAAATGATTAATTTGAGGTGACCCGATCACACCTCATCAAAAAGGATTGGTGGCGACTTCTCTATTCGTTTTCATTTTCAAAATCTAAGTCGATTCCTGTTTTTCAAAAAAAATGGTTTCGACAATAATCTTGTTGTTTATATTGAGAGAGATAATTAAAACTTTTGGTTCAAACTCTATATTTAGGCATTTTATTTCCTTGAAAAAATGTCGTGCACAATTTTAAGTAATAATATGCTATTTCTTCTTTATTGTTCTTTTTAAATATGTACTTATTGTATATATTTTTTAACTTGTATATATTTGAAAATATAATGTGGAACAAAATTTTTATCTAATTTATTTTTAAAAAATTGTAGTATAATTAACACACATAATATATGTTATAGGGAAAAAAATTTACGTAACAGTCTAATTTTAGTTTGGCCCTCCCAAAGTTAACATCTTGGCTCTGCCACTAGTCTCAACCTCGTCATTGGCCAACGCTGAAAGTTCGACAACCTTCCAGCCTATACTTGTGTCCCAAGTGTCGCTAACAACTTGTCGTTTTTTCAAACTTTGTTTATATCTAACTTTTTTAAATAATAATAGTAAATTATATTATATTATTTTTAAATGTGTAATCATCATAATTTTTATTAAATTGTAATTATTTTTAAATATATAATTATCACACCTTTTATTTTACGTAAATTTTTTAACTAATAATTTTAAATGTTAATTTAGAAATAAGATGGAAAATATAAGGTATTCTTGTTGGTTCAAATATTTTCTAAACTCATGTTTTATAATTAATTTTAAATGTCAACTTAGTAATATGATGAAAAATAAAGAGTATTCTCGTCGATTCAAATACTTTTTTAAACTCATAATTTTATAATATATATATTATAGATTATGCATACTTTATTACATTTATCAGTTGTATATATTAATAAAGTTGTTGGTTAAATTAGTATTATAGATTAACCCAATACTAACTCAATATGAACTAAAGATTGATGACAACAATAAGATAAATAATTGTAGTATATTTAATATTCTTAATCTAATTTATTTGCATGTTTAAATTTCATTTTACTCATAATTTAATCAATTTTTTCCAATTAATGTGTTATTATTAATTAATTTCGAGCCATATATTTCGTATTTTATTTTCAAATACATTTTTATATTCTAGATACATAAGTATAGAATTTTTAATAATAATAATTGAAATTTGAAAGTTTTGATATTGATTTTTGGATAAGTGAGTTGTGCATAATAATACAGACATGATTTGATTATATAATACAAATTATTAAATATAAATTTTATAATAACTATACTATATTAGGTGGACAATAATGGAATATATTGCATCATATCCATTGGCTTGACATGCCTTCTCCAACTTCCAACAACAAATAACTAGAATAAATGGATAAAGCTCCATTCCCCTACATTTATTATTTTATTTTATACAAATTACCTAGTTTTTAACAAATAAAGTATTTATATTTGTTTTTTATTATCTATATTATCAATAAAAGAGTTGGTTGAGTTGTTATTACAAATTAATTTAATGCCAACTCAATTAAAGAAATTAAAAAAAATTAATTTCAAACTAAAATATTAGATGCAATTAAAATTATTGTTGTAATATATTTTTTTATAAAAATTAAAATTCATTAGGAATACTTATTTTATTTTTAGAAAAAAAATTTAAGGCAAATTTTTTTTATTAAAAAAGTTTAATACATCATTTGGTACGTAAGTTTGACAAAATTTTCTAATATGATATTTGTATTATTATTTTGCTTTATGTGTGTAGCTATGCTTGACAAAAGTTATACATTTTAGTACCTAAAGTTAATGGTGTTAACTTTTTAATTTTCTTTTTTTGAGTTTTATGGTTAAATTCATAATTATCTAATCATATTAACAATTAACTTTCATTATCAACCTTAAAAGCGGAAAAAATCCAAGTCATCAAGTTGTATTTAACAAACTAAACACAAAATTATATAAATTCACAATTAACACTAAATTTATTCTATTAAAAAAAAATGAGAATCCAAACCTAATAACATTAGCAATTAACTTTCATCAAATTAATCCTAAAACATAAATTAAACTTAAAAAGTAAATATTGTTATCTATGGGTACCAAAATGTATAACTTTTGCTAAATATAGATATTGAACCAAAAAATAGTACAAATATCACATTAGGAAAAACTATCAAACTCAAATACCAAATAATATAATAAACCTTTAAAGTGTAGTAAGAAAATAGAAGTATGATACGGATTCTAAAGATAATACATATCTTTGAACTTAGCTAGTATTTTTGCGATTGTAACAATCAAGATAATGTAAGTTTTAGTGTGTTTAAGCGCGTTTTTTCTTATTTTAAATGTGACAATTTTATGGAGTATGCTTTTAAGAAAAACAGAGACACTCTTAAAATAAAATAAAATAATAAAATTTTATGTAAAAAATAACATTTACAATGCACTAAATTTATACGAAAATGACTACATTATAAATGGTTAGAAATAAAAAGATTAGATATAAATTTGTGAAAATACATAAATTAGCATATCTTAATTCTGGAATTACTAAATTGACCAAAAACAAGAAAACCAACAACCACAATAACTAGTTACGAGTTGAAAAATAAGAATAAGATTGGAGTATAATCATGACTCAAGTTTGTGCAATATTGAAAACAATATTTCATATAAACTACCTAACTTAATAAACAAGATTTCTCTAAGTGGATTTTACCTTTTTCTTAACTTTCTTAGCTTTCCATCATTATTTGTACAGGTTTTGAAAAGTTCTTTTTGTAATTTTTTCATGAATGTGTGGTGGAAAATTTTTAATCCTTTCATAGTTTTTTAATACATCTGTTTCGAGTTTTTTTTTTTTTTTTTAAATTACATGTGAGGTGGGATGGGTTGTTTTTTATTTATATATATTTTTGAGATGTTTGTTTTCCTCCCATTTAATTTGTTATATGAAATTACGATTTTATCATTATATGTGAAATTATAAAAATGGTAAAAATATAAAGATACGATATAGAAAAAACCTAAATTCTTTTATATTTTCTTCTTTAATATCACATTGAGGTGGAGTGAGAAAGGCAATGATGAATATATCAAATATTCACGAAAATGATAGTAGTTTACAAGATTTCACATACATAGCTGAGCAAATGAGTAGTGAGGCAAAACATGCCAACAGTGAGCAGGTTTGCCCTTACCCGTTCCATTATCATCCCTACTACTATTTTTGGCTTAATTCAAATTAAGATGCATGTATACGTGGAGGTAAATCTAAGGGCCAAGCAAATGAAAAAAAAAATATTTTAGTCATCTCACAAGTAATAAAAATAAAAATTTAATAAATGGTAAAATTATACGTTGACTCCAAAAAATAATTTATATTTGATCTCTATAAAAATGATGAAATTATAAATAAATACATGATAAAATTACACTTTAACCTCTCAAAAGATTATAATTAAATTCCATCATCTAAAAAAATTTCCAACTTTACTCTGGTGTATATATAATATGATATCATATGCGTAAGTTTTACCTTGTGTAAATTTTTTAGATTTTATTTTGTGTGAGCCCTATTCAATTTTATTTTAGTTTTTATAATTGGAGCGAACATATATTTTGAATTAATCTAAAACTCAAATATTTTAAATTATTACAAATTGAGAGAGAAAACAATAATGATAAGATTTGAATTCAAAATTGCGAAATTTGGACATAAAGTTTTTAAATTATTAGTGGATTTTGAGTTATTTTATATTTGAATTGAAAGGTGGTAACCAAAAGTGTAGTTTAATGATAATTGATGTTTAATAGCTCAACTGATTGAAGAAAAAACAGTTGAGGATTTGTTTTTTATTTAAACCATATATGGTAATTTCATTTAAATAAAAGAAATAGAAGAAAATTCTTATAACTAGCAAGCTAGATTTTTTTAACTTAATTAAATTAACAAAAGCTTTACTTAATTTTTATATATAATTTTTTATGAAAAATCCTATTCATTTTGAATTATCTTTTGAAAATCTTCTCATCTTCCTTGATACAAACGTGGTTTGAAACCCAAACTCTGACATTCCCTTTTACATTTCTACCCTCTAAAAAATATCTTGGCTCTACCCCTACTCACTATTATCCATGCAAAATTCATGTACGTTGATTGAATTCATGTGCGTCGAATGAAGAAGAACACACAGTTGATTTTCTCCACCATGCAAAACCCAGGCCTCCAACTTCCACTCTTAACTGAAAGATTAATAAAAGTTTTACTCAAAGGAGGCCGCAATATTTGAATCTTTGAATCATATCTAAATCTTGAATCTTTTTCAACGAAGGTTTCTCTTTTATCTATTAATCACGACAAACACCATACTGCTATTCATAGCTGGTTTAGTCTTTTGGTAGGGAAAAAAAAAAAAAAAAAAGTATGGCAGTTTATCAGATGACGATTTACATTGTAACACTGACTTTGACCTATAAATTGTGCCTACGGCTGACTGCTGGTAGGCTGCTTTACTTATAGGGTAAAATAAGGAGCAAATATACGAATCCATGCAGTAAAGAATCTCTATCCTCAAACAAAGGCAAAACATTACCTTTTACCTTCCATTGAAGAAAAAGGTTTTCTTTTCTGCATTATCTTCTTTTTTTTTTTTTGGATGAGCCCCCTGTTTTCCTTTCTAATTTCTTCATAAATTAACCCTTTCTAGCCTTTCTTTTTATTATTTTGTTTAATTATTTCATGTTTTAAGAATAATTAGACTACAAGCCAAGAATTTATGTAAACTGATAAGAGTCTGCAAAAGATGGGAAAAAAACAGGGGAAAACAGAGAGTGTACTGAAGAGATTTTTAATGTAAACTTAGTTTCCTTCTTTTTTCTTCTACTTTCTGATTACATAAAGCATTTCAAAAGAAAGAAAATTAAAAAAAGGGTGTTTTTTTTAAATTGGGATTTAAAGATTCTTTGTCTATCATCATGAATTTTAGATTACTTATTATTTAAATCACTTCTGGTTGTCCAAAGTTTTACATTTTCCTATCTTTTTTTTTATTTTTCTGGTGAATAACAAGCAAATCAAAGACACATAATTTGTTGAAATAAGGAACCTTTTTTCATTACAAAACAAAACAAGGAAAAAGAAAAGCTTCCATTGTTGTTGTTCTTCAAGGATGCTTCCTTTCATCTGCATTCTCATAATATGTATTTTAGGTCCATTCTCTTCATTTGGTAGACCTGCCTTCAATCTCAGCCTCCCTCACCAACATCCTCACCCTGAATCTGTTGTTCATGATGTTCAAAGGTATGCCCTTTGATTCAACCATTTTCTTGCATGATTCTGTGTGGAAAAGAAGAAGAAAATACCATATTTTCTGACAAAGATTTTGACTAAAGAAACATGTAGTCCCATTGTCTTTACTTCTCATAATGGCAAACAAAATATCATAATTTTCTTTCCAAATTTAGCTCTTTTTTTTCGAAGAATTTTCTCCCCTGTTTCCCGTAAATTTTACATTACATTTTTCTCGAAACCCTTTGTTTTAATCTTTTGTAGGAGATTAAATGTGTCTATATCAAGAAGACAAGCTCTATCTGTAAGCCAAAAAGACCAATGCCTAACTGGAAACCCCATCGATGATTGCTGGCGGTGCGATCCCAACTGGTACAACAACCGCCAACGCTTAGCTGACTGTTCTATAGGTTTCGGGCAAGGAACCCTCGGCGGAAAAGGCGGCAGAATCTACACTGTCGTGGATTCCTCCGACAACGACGTTGCTAATCCCAAACCAGGCACTCTCCGCCACGCCGTCATACAAGACGAGCCCCTCTGGATCATCTTCTCAACCAACATGGTCATCAAGCTGAAGCACGAGCTGATTTTCAACTCTTTCAAAACCGTCGACGGCCGTGGTGTCACCGTTCATGTCACCGGGAATGGGTGTTTAACATTGCAGTATGTCTCCCATGTTATTATACATAACATCCACGTTCACCATTGTAAACCATCGGGGAACGCCGACATTGCTTCGTCGCCGACGCATGTTGGATGGAGAGGAAGATCGGATGGTGATGGGATCTCCATTTTCAGTTCCCAGAAAATCTGGATCGATCATTGCGCGCTTAGTTACTGCACTGACGGTCTTATTGATGCTATAATGGGCTCCACTGGAATTACCATTAGTAACAATTATTTTTCTCACCATAATGAAGTAATGCTTTTAGGCCATGATGATAGGTATTAAAAGGTCTAATTCTCCTTTCAGTCCCTATACTCTTTTGAACTTTCAAAATTTAGTCCCCCTATTTTTTGTTGTGTTGGTAGGCATTTGGCTGATTCAGGGATGCAGGTGACGATAGCTTTTAATCACTTCGGAGAAGCATTGGTGCAAAGAATGCCGAGATGCCGGTTAGGGTATATACATGTTGTCAATAATGATTTCACGGCTTGGGAAATGTATGCCATCGGCGGTAGTGCTAACCCTACCATCAACAGTCAAGGGAATCGTTATACTGCACCAGTGGACCCTAATGCTAAAGAGGTAAAACCCTCTTGTTAATATTTAAATTATGACCGCAGATTTTGATTTACATGATCATCGAGTTAAAATAAATAAATAAAAAAATTCAAGCATGGTTTTTGTTTTTTTCTTTCTTGTCGACCAATTAGGGAAAAGGGAGGCTAATTAAATGATTGATTAATTATTCTTGGTGGGTGGCTAGTATACTTTTTTGACTTGTGCTTCTCAGAAATGGATGTATTTCTGCAAGTGGGGGAGCACTCATGTTCTCCACTCTCTGTGGCGGCGCGTGGGGTGTTTAGATTTGTGAACCCTAATTTATAGCAGTAATTTGTTCGACTTTCATTTTACATTCTTTTGGCAAAGTCGTGAACAGGTGACAAAGAGAGTGGACACGGATGAGAGGGAATGGGCATCTTGGAACTGGAGAACAGAAGGGGATTTAATGGTAAATGGAGCCTATTTTGTGCCTTCCGGTGCCGATGTAAGTCCTCAGTACGCTAAAGCTTCCAGCATTCAGCCTAAATCCGCTGCCTTCATTCAGCAGCTCACTTTCACTGCCGGCGTTTTCGGCGAGTCTAGGTAATTTTTCAATTTAATTAGGCTTTTAACTGTATTACCCGTCTCTTTCTTAACTGTCATCCTCATTTTAATGCTTGGTATTAAATAGACAAATTTCTAACTAAGCTGGAACAATGAATATTCAACTATAAAGAATGCGTAAGTATTAACTAACAGAATTCTAATATTAATACAAGATATAGATATCGCTCATTTTCTAAACTGTATTACTTTCTATTGTTTTAGTTGTGAGAATCTTAGGGTGGGTTTAGATGGTGGATACGTTAATTCGCGATTAGTGTAAAAATAGCGATAGGGATGAGATTACATATTATAGCAATAATGTAGCGTGAAACAAAAAGTAAACTAAACGCACCACGTTGCACTAAACTCACCCTTAAACTATAAATAAATTATTCTTAATCAATCCCTATAAGCAGTCTGCCTAACGAATCTTATACAGATTAAATCTAAAAAAGTTCTTTCAAAACATTTATTAACAAAATCCCATAATTAATTACTTTATTCCCCATCTTTTAGTCTTTTTCTCCCATTAGATACTGCAAGTAAATAATGAGAATCTGTGTAAAGATTAGCCTTCTAACGATTTCTTTTGCCCTACACCATGTGCCTTTGCATGGGATGATAGGTTTTCCCTTTTCTAGGATAATTTACGTAACACTACTATTCTATACTAATATCTGAATATGTGTCGAATATAAAAACCCTTAATGTATGGAACAAAAAACCACGAAGATGCAAACATGGATAAAAGTATGAAAAGAAGAAGAAGAAAAAAAAAAAGGGTTAGCTTTAAACTAGATAGGAGAGGTGATCCTTTTTGGCATTCAAGTTGGTGTGGGGGTGAAGCATCTGAGTCAGTTTATATTCTCTTTGATCTGCTTTCCAACTGTATATCAACGTGAGCCCCCTCACCGTCTGATGTTGATCTATAAGACATTGACAATTAGCTTTATTAATGGGGAAAAATACATACACATTCAAGACAGCCTTCCTTCATACATGTTTGTCAATGTGATAGCTCCTTTCCCTTGCTTATATGTCATCCATGTTAGCTATTTTAACAACCTTTTTTGCTTTGGTTCCTTGTCGGCTACTTATGTAGATATGATTTTTTAAGAATCTTTATCCCACACTTACATTTAAACCCCCAAAATTCCCTCCCAAATTTTTTATTTAGAAATTCTCATTAAACTTTTCAAATATTTTAAAATTTTTAATTAGATCCCTCCAAATGTTTTGTCATTTCTTAAGGGTTTTAGCCACCATTGTCAAGAGTTATTATTACATGGACTTAACCCTAAGTTTTGACGCTTTAATAGTTCTTATTTATAAAGATTTTTAGAAATTTGAATATTCATGTCCTGTTTATTATGGTGTTTTAATTTTCCATTTGTGTTATGTTCATGTTGTGACTAATAAATTTATACTAGTCTTAACATTTGCAATCCTTTTCTCTTATAGTTTGATGTATGACTGTTTTTTTTCGCATGTGCGTGTTGAATTATATGTACAGCGAAGAGACTGGGAGCTATACCTATCCAGGGTACACCGGCAACACCGTGCCCAGTGGCACCGGCACCACCACTACTGGCAGTGCAGGACCCACCGATGATGGCAACTTCTTTGGAATGATATTTGGGAGCGGCGCAGCACCATCGCCAACCCCACCAGCATTAACATCAATGGCTTCAACATTTTTGTCTCTTTTAATTATTTTAATTTTGTATTCTATTACCAACCAAGGTGCGCTACCACCATTACTATCATTATTATTGTTATAGAAATTAAAAAGAAAGAAAAAAAAAAGAATCAAAATTATAGTTAATAGTTATATTTTTATATAAGAAGTGAAAGAAATCAAAGATTTCTGTGATTAGTTTGGTTCCTAGTCCCTGTCTAACACAAAACAAATAACATAGGTTAAAATTGATGTGCCCTGTTAAAAATTATGCTTTTTTTATACACTACCAATCATTACTGATAAAAATAAGTAAACAAAAACTGATTGAACTCATTATCTGATACAATATTTTTTAGGGTAAATTACTCTTGAGGGAACTAAACTATTGGTAAATTTACATTTTGACTACTCAACTTTAAAAAGTTACAAAATGGTCACTGAGCTATTCGAAAATTTTTATTTAAGTTATTGAACTATTTGAAAGTTTTATTTAAGTCATTGAGTTGCTAAGTTTTTTTTTTTTAAGAAAAAAGTTTAGCTAGTTAGCTCCAAATGACGATTCTACAATCGATACGGTCGATCAATACTCATGGACAGTAGAAGAACATACCTTAGATCCAAGCCAATTTGGTAATCAGTGTCAAAGATCAAAAAAGAAAGTTGTTTGGACTTGGGTTCGTTGATTTGTAACGTTCATAGTTGTTTCATATAAAAATTGAACTATAGAAAAAAAGAGAAACAAGAGCTTTTGATTAGTGTAGGAGGTGCAAACAAATAAGGCTATACAACAACGATGTTAACAACCAAGTGACTTAACTAAAAAGTTTTAAATAGTTTAATGACCGTTTTGTAACTTTTTGAAGTTGAATGACTAAATTGTAAACTTACTAATAGTTTAGTTACCTTAAATAAAATTTGCCCTATTTTTTTACCAATAGAAAAAAAAAACCAGAATAAAGTTTTAAGAGGATTATGAAAATGATGTGGTTGGTTGAGGTGGAATGTTAAATTTCACGTTAAATTCAGTGCATTTGGTCCACTTTTTGCACTTTTCCTTCAAATTAGCCTTTTTTTTTTCCTTTCTTTTTCCCTATTGATATTTTTTGGATAACAATAATGTGGATTTTAACGTGTGATGTCTCATTGCTTGAAAATATTAACAACCTACACTTAGTAGATATTTTTACTTTTTTAGAATCTCTTTTCTTTTCTCTTAGCTTTTTATTGTGCAAATTAAGGATGCATGAGTCAATAACAAGATTCATTGTTTTGTATTTCCAGTCCAATTACAATTATAGATCATGCAAGTTCGGATTTTTTGAAGTTATTATCCATTTTATTTTATTTTTGGAATAATATTTGGTATATTATCAATGAAGTTTTTAGACTCTACAATCAAGGTTAAAAAGGCTCACAAGTATCCTATAATAGTACAGTAAAATATTTAAAAAAAGGACGTGAATTTTTTTTATAGCTGTTTTGGAAAAAAAAACATTGTCAGTGTGGCCCACACTCCCAAATTGGCCCTACTCGTGTGGCCCACACAGCCTAGCCTATAGTCCACACACCCAAATCGGTCACACGGCCACACACACACACACCCGTCACACAGTCGGGCACACGCCTGTATGGCATTGACAGGCCAATTTTTCATCTTTCGCCAATCGGTGTTTTCATTACACACCTGGCTTGTTTTTGATGTGAGAGCAATCCTGAGACCTTCAAAACCTAGAAACAATATCCCAAACACCGATTTAGCAACTAATTAATAACTCGACAACATAAATCTGAATAGCGCACAGAAACTTACCACCGACAAAAACAACTATTATCACGATTTAGGCTATTGGAGCGAAATCCACAGGTTCACCGTCTTCTCCTATGCAATACGTTCACAGAAAATTAATTTCTCTAACTTCACACTATTACGCTAGTTCACGCGGAAAGAAAAAGAAAACCAAACCAAACGAACTTGCACTTACCCAAACAAACGAAGAACAACCAAATTATTGAACCCCCAACGATTAGAACAACCGATATGTTGATCAGAGTAGAGAGAAAAGAAAAAGCAAAAAGAAAAACATAGAGGGAAAGTAGGGGAGGAGAAGAAACTAACGTCAGAAAGAAATTTGAGAAGAGAGAGAGGAAAATAATAAATAAAAAATAACATAATTTTCCAAAAATGAGACTTAAACCCAAGATCTCAAACACATAATTAGAACACTTCACCACTAAAGCAAATACATATTTATGTCAAAATTCACAAAAACAAAGTTAAATAATTCAAGGCGTTACAATGGAACCATACAATTCAGGAGAAAAAATAACAAATACTTGTCGTAGATGGTGAAGGACAAGCTCTATCAACACAACAAAAGCTTTAGCCTTAGCATCAATTGAACATCATGATACGTTGACAATTGGGTTTGTCACAACTCAAGCACAACATAAACTAGAGAGGACGGCAACTAAACCATCCTTAAAATCACTTGTAAAACTAAGGTTACATGCATAAGTCACTACAACAAAATTGACTTTTAGCGGCGTTTTTTGAGGAAGCGCCGCAAAAAACGCCTCTATAGATGGCGCCACTAAAGTTTGCGGCGTTTATTTGAAAAAACGCCGCTAAAGATCATGACCTTTAGCGGCGCTTTTTCCACAAACGCCGCTAAAGATCATGATCTTTAGCGGCGCTTTTCCTACAAACCCTGCTAAAGATCATGACATTTAGCGGCGCTTTTCCTACAAACGCAGCTAAAGATCACGACCTTTAGCGGCGCTTTTCTCAAAAACGCCGCTAAAAGTCATGAAATTCAAAAAAAACATTACAAAATATTATAAAGGTCATGAAAAATATAAAAAATTTAAAATTCATTATCAAAATTAAATTTTCTATTAAAATTTTAACTTTAAAACTAAATACAAAAATTAATGAATTTAAATTTAGAATTTAAAATAATAAATTAATAACACAATTAAAATCCAAAAGTTAGAACTCAGGTTATCTTAAATATTAAAATAAAAATAAAAATTTAGAATCAAAACTAAAATAAATAATAAAAATTAGATTAAATATAAAGATATCAATAAAATAAGATATTATAATGAAGTTCCTTAAATGAAATAAGGACTTAATTCCTATGTGAAATATCAACATTGATTATTTAAATTGATTAACTAAGTCAAAATTGCAATTTGTGTTTTTCTTCTTTCAACTCAAATAAAAATAAAATGTTGAAACAAAACAATTAAATAAAAAATTAGAATAATTAGTTGACACGAGATTATTATTAAGTATATGCAAATATGCAAGTAGACGATTACAAAATAGGGTGTAGCTTTTGATCAACTAATTAGTTGATTCTCTCTGCAGAGTTCTATCTATAATCAGCTTAACTAACATACAAACATAAGACACTCTAATACTTTTTGCACATAAAATATCTAAAAGTCACACTGAATTCGGATTCATAGCACATACGGTGTCAATCGCATGTTATCATCCTTATTCATTTCTTTGCAATGCCTCCCACAAGCATTCGTAGAGGTAGGAGCTAGTCATTATGTGCCTCCTGCAAATTGTTCTTGGACCGCAATCTAGTGTAGTTGGTTTTTCCTGTTCCATTTGCCACCAATCAAAACATAAAAGAGCTATTGCCACACAAAAGTATATCTTAATAAGTGAAACAAAAATATTGATGAGACTCGAATTTCGACATTAAATTTGTAACGTTTTATTTATGTTTATATCTAGGAATTTCAAGCTCCTAAAGAGTGATGATTTCATGTAAAATGGTGAATGTTATAACAATCTAAGGCTCATCCTCAATAAGGCTTCAACAGGATGACAAGTGATCCTTCTAAAACTTTAGAATATCTCTAGAAAGCCATGTGCAAGATTAGTCCTAAGCTTATTAGATGTTCTTTGTCAAATGGTTGTATAAATACTAATAACAATAAAAGAAAAAGGTAAGAAAACCGACACTAAATCATGAGCCACTAAATAAAAAAGTAGAAAAAAGAAAATCTTACTATCAGACCATAAAAAATTTTGACTTAATCTAGTTGACACTTTTGCTCTTTTTTGGGGGACTATTTATCCCTTGTTTTCAGTTCCTTTATACTATTATTTTTATTTTATTGCTTTTCATTATCTATCACGCACACACAAAAAAAAAAGCAACAACTAAAAGCACCTATAGTACAAAGCCTTTGTCTTTCTAATTTAATACTCAACTTTATTGCAGCAATCCTCAACCAACCAAAGCCAATATTCAACAGAACATGTGTTCTTAGAAGCATCTTAGGACCATACACTCAAAAAAGATACAAGAAACCTTTATAAAAAGAAAGCGAGTATGAGAGTATTTTAGACAAATAAAAATGTTAGCCATATTCTAAAAGCTTAAAGGAAATTCCATGTCAATCTGTTCTCGTATCTATTTTGAATCACTAAGAAAGATTTCCATAAATTACAATGGGAATAAACAAAGAAAATAACATTTAATTTGCTAATACTGCTGTTTACTATAACATGATTACGGTTACACTAATCCATAATAAGAATCCAGAATAAACCAGTGCACATTCCTGTTATAACATAATATTTACAACCATAACAATACTATCAACCTGAAATTTATGCATTAATCAAGTAAATGCATAAAACAATAAACCAAAAACTGACTAGGAGAATGCACATTAAATACATTTTCAGGAACACAACATACAATTTTGTGCAAGCTTCTTTAAAAGATATACTCACTCACCTCCAGATGGTTGAGGAATGATACTGACATCTGCCATAAGACCCATAGTTGACACTGTATCCACATCTCTTTTCCCTTGAAGCATACTATACACCTATAAGAGGATCATTCAAAGGAAGCAACACAAGATAGTCAGGACAGTGGTGCTCACCACAAGCACTCTTCTTTGATAAGAATATACTAGCTTCATGATTAATCATCAATTAAAAGTCAATGTATGTAACAAAAGTTGGACCTAGGGTCACACCTGTCCCTTCTTGGTAGTGAGTTGCCTAAGTATTGTTTCAGCTTTGTCTTCCCTTTAGTTGGTTCACCATGAAACAATTACAAGCTTTTTATGGTCATATATCCCAATACTAATAAATCCAAGAGTCTAATATACATGTTTGAGAGTCTTCCTATTTAAGTAAACAACACCCAAGTGTGGATAAAGCAAATGAAGGAAGCTTCTTATGTCTTTCGATCAAGGAAGCGTATGGATATATTGTTGACCTCGACTTACGCAACTTGTAACCTTATAATACCTCCGGAAAAATATCAACTCCGAAAACCTATAAGGTCAAAGGATTTGTTTAAAAACAAAATGGTTTGTCTTCAAAGATTAACAAATAGAACATTTGCACGTACAAATTAAAGAACCCAACAAAGGCAAGGTATTAACCAAGCCAAAAGACCACGTTCCATATACCATCCATTGATGGAATTAATTACTTCATCCAAGCGCTTGAGATTTACCACTTTTCTGCCATGACTTGACACCAAAAGTGAAAATAATGAAGGCCTCTTATGACCATAATTAACAAGCGACTCATCAAAGCTAATCATCTAAGAGCAAGTCCATCTATACTTAAGAATGCAAAAAGAAAACTTACCATGTCCATCACGAAAAGCATCCTCAAGAAATTTTGATGGAAGAACATTTGCTCCTTCACAGACCAATCCGTGGAACTCTTGATTTGGTTCTACCTTATGCCACAAGAAGCCAATGTCAACCAAATCACTAATCAGTATTATGTTTCTCCATGTGCCTAAGTTATAGGCATATAATGCCCAAGACAGAAGCAAAATGTTCAACTAAAAGTGAAAAAAAAAAACTATGAAACATGAAAGGGCAGCCAAAACTAGGATTTATACTTTTGCTCGCAACATATGATTATGAGACTATCTCATTCTATTAAGTTTTCCTAGACACACTCCATAATGTAAGCATGTGCTCTACTTTATTGGAAACAGATGACAACAAAGACAGAACATAGGGGCACAGAACAGACAATTTACCTCTAATTCCCCAAAATTCTAACATAGAAGAATAGACTAGTGCCAAAGATATCACTGACCTAAGCCCCCAACTCCATCCTGACCATATAAAATTTGAGATCAAAAGCATTCAATGACAATTAACTCTCTGAATTTATACGTAAATAATTTGACCAAAAGAAAAGGAAAGAAGAGTTAAATAGCATTCAAAGACTCATACAAAATTCAAGAAACAAACATCAGAGACTGAAAATGGTGTTGGTCTGGTGTATCAGAGGATATCATTAAAACACTACACAGTCCCACAACATGAAGTTAGACCTTAAGCTGCTATCTGAGCCGTTCTACTCGTAAGAATATATGATTTTCTTATGATTTGACCCAAAAATGTAGAAAATATTTAAATAGCATTCCCAAACTCATTGGTATGAACACAGAATCTAAATTCTTAAAGCAACCCTATGAAACAGCTTCCTGACTGGAACTACCTGGACCTTGCGCTGATCTGCAGGCAACTAGATATTTAAAAATAATGTTTCTCCCAACAAATTTGCAGATTAAAATAGAAGAACTGAGATGAAAAGAGAAGAAAACGAAACTGATTTGCAGAGACGCGAGAGGGAGAGAAGGGGGATGATGGTAGGAGGAAGATGATGATAGACGAACAAGAAAAGACTCTTCAACTAAATGAACAAAAATAATTAGGGTGTAATAACGATAATTGGAAGCTCTTTTCCAGACCTAGAAGCAACAATAGAAACCAAACTATCGAGCCCTTTTGCCGATTGGCTGTGGCAGTAGAGACCGACAGCGACGGCGACGGTGACGCAGTAGAGGGGTTAGTCGAGCGCGATGCACTAGGTGGTCCGGTCGGCGTATTCGGTGGCAAATGGGCTGGGAACTTAAGGATGAAAATTTAGGGATTAAAGGAGAAGATGGGGAATTGGGGAAATTTTGTTAAGGGGAAGAAGAACAGCTATCGGGAGCACTTGGAATAAATTGGATGAACCTAAAACGATGGAGTTTTGGTTAAAAAAAAAAAAGACAGTTGTGGCGTTTATAACAAAACGACCCTAATTCCACTCCTTGAAATGGGAACGTTTAAATTCAATTAAATTCTTTTGAAAAAACGCCGCTAAAGGTGGTCTATTGCGGCGTTTATATGCTAGCGCCGCTAACTCATTAAAGCATAAAAGTAAGACCTTATTTAATTTGTTATATATAATTTGGTCCTATCCAAAATAGATAATTACCCATTCATATCAATCTATTACTTTATTTATTTATTTGTCAATAAATAATTTGTTATAATTTTAAAATATTAAAATTAATATTATCTCTTTTATAATTATATAAGAGATTATTTAATATATAAATTAAAAAAAGACTATAATTAATCTAAACCTTAAACCCTTAATTTTAGTCTCCAAACCCTAAATCATAAAACATAAACCATCAACCTTAAAAGAATAAAAAAACACTCTATAAAACAAGTTGGAACAAAAACAACACTTATTTAGAAAAAAAAAAAAAAAAGAGTTGCAACTTTTTAATAAGAAGATTGATTTACGACTAAAGGAAAATTCACTGTTTTATAAAAAGAAAATGAGTTACAATTAAAAAAGCGTGGAGACACAAATGAGTGCAGAGGATTTTCGTTCAGATAAAACAAATATATATTTTAATTAATAAGTATAGATAAATATTAAAATAGTATAAAAAAAACTATTAATAAAATTTAAAGGTAAACTTATCATTTAAAACGTTTTCCACAAAATATCCCTTCAATCCATTAAACAATATAACACCTTATAATATATAAAAAAATATTTTTAGATTAAATCTTAAACCATTTAATATATATATATATATATATATATATATATATAAAGTTTATCTATTATCTCTTAAATAATTTAAACTATAATCATAAATTTAATATATTCAAATTAATATTATCTTTTTTACAATTATATAAGAAATCGTTTAATATATAAATTAAAAAATACTAATTAATCTAAACCTTAAACCTCTTAACCCCTATCCCATAAACATTAAACCTTAAACCCTTAACCCTAAACCCTTACACCTTAAACTCCAACCCTAACCCCTAAACCTTAAATCATAATCCCTAAACCTATAATTCATCATAAACCTTCAAATACTAGTTAACTCTTAAACCTTAAACCCTAAACCATATATCTTAAACCATAGTTAACTCATAAACCTTAAACCCTAAACCATATATCCTAAACCATAAACCTTAAACTATAATGATAATTAATTCAATATTTTAAATTCAATACTATCTCTTTTACGATTATATAAGAAAATATTTAATATATTGTATAACCATAAATTTTAATAATTATTGTTTTAGGGGTTATAGATTAGTGTTTATGATTTTTTTGGGTTTAGGGGTTATATGACTTTTAGCGGCGTTTTACCAAAAGCGCCGCTAATGCTCTTGCCTTTAGCGGCGTTTTACCAAAAGCGCCGCTAATGCTCTTGTCTTTAGCGGCGTTTTACCAAAAGCGCCGCTAATGCTCTGGTTTTTAGCGGCATTTTACCAAAAGCGCCGCTAATGCTCTTGTCTTTAGCGGCGTTTTACCAAAAGCGCCGCTAATGCTCTATTTTTAGCGGCGTTTTTTTGCTTAAAACGCCGCTAAAGCCCTATTTTCCTGTAGTGAGTAAGACTAAAAAACGTGCTAAAAGAGCAGACAAAAACTTTTAAAACTAAAAACTTATTAAACAATAGAAAAACAAACAAAAAACATATAAAACTTAAAACAGCACAGGTCTAAATTGACTCGTGAAGTCATTAATTATTCTGAAATACTCTCAAAACAAAAACATATTAAGATGCTGGCGAAGAGCCACCCACTTTCCAAGAAAAATTATTGGTGGCCGGTGGAGTTTTAGCAAACGAAAGGCGCCATCATTTGTCCATCACAACTTGTGAAGACAACAAAGATTCCCACAAAATAGATCTGCAAACTGAAAAGAGAGAAGACATGTGGAGTGAATGAGAAAAAAGAAAGAAAGAAAGGGTTGGTGGAAGGGAGAAAAAGACGGGTGATAGTCAGCCCGGAGGTTGGCACCACCGCTGGGTAAATCAAAAGATAAGAAGCAAATGACTTGGAGAAAAAAAGAGAAAAAAATTATATATTAAATTCTTATATTTAATGAACTTAAATTCTCAACGAATAATCTTATCTAAATTATTTATTTCGAATTCAGATTTAAATTTATCTTTTTGTTGTGCATGCAATTAAGGTGCGTTCGGTTAACCAAATATGACGTTATATATCATAATCTCACATTTTGGAATGAGAATACATTGTTTGGATTCTTATCATTCCAACTACTTGTAATCTCACATGCTCAAAATAATGTCAATGTCGAAATATAGGATATAATCCCAAAACCACCCATTTTAGGTTCTCTTAGATAACATGTGTAATCTTAAATTTTGGACCAATATACCTTTTATTTTTATTATTTCAATAAGTTTTGTCTTTTTTTTTCCCAAAATAAAAGTCAAAAGCCTAATTAAAAACAAAATCTCTCTATTTTTTTAACAGTAAAAAAAGTGGATGTTATACTTTCAAATTATCATTATTATATTTACTCTAAGATCTATTTATTAGTATATTAATTATGGTTGGTGATATAATTATTTTCATGAATAATTATAATTTATAAATGGTAAAAATATCATAAAATCTCATGTATTATATCTTAGATTACATTTTAGTCCCTTTATTAAAAAATTCGAGCCCTAATGATCTGAATTTGAGAAAGCTTAAGCCCAAAACAGATACAAGCCCAAGAAAGTCCAAAATCGACAAAACTTGAGCCCAAGAAAGCTCGAGCTTGTAATAGATCCAAGCTTGTAATTGAACATCCATAATAGATATTAATAATTAATATAATTTTATGATATTACTTAAAATAAAAATAAAAGATTATTTTTTATTTTTTAAAAATGTATTATAAGCATTTCATTTATATGAAAAATTTATTAATAGGAAGAGTAATTAATAATAATTTCTTATGTTAAATTATAAAGTAAAATAAATTTTAAAAAACATTAATTTAATATAAAATATTTTAATACTATAAGTATATATATGTATAATAAATATATATATTATTAATAGTTATTAAAATCTATAAAATAAAATTTTAATAAAAATATAATAATATACTATAACTGTTACTAAATCGAAACTCATTACTTGATTTGACCTTAAACTGATATACTAAATTAATATATTACTAATACATAAAATAATTATATAATATATAATTATCACTAAAAATATTAATAAATATATAACTAGTATTATAATATAAATTATAATAGAAGATATAATATTCCACGATATTTTAATGTTTAATTATTTATGTATATATATATATATAAACTATTAATATGTTAGATACTTTATGATATAATATAGCAAAAAACTAACTTTTAAATATACTAAAAATATAAAAAATTAGAATATATTTCAATTAGTATAATAATAAATAATAATATACAATAATAATTAATGTATTGTATATCACTCTATTATTATTATTATTATTATTATTATTATTATTATTGCAGCAATTGTGGCATTTTTTGAGAATGACTGGGAAAAACAGGACAAACGAAGCTGAGAATGGGTGGGTAGGAGGAACCCAGCGGCAAGCGACGAGTAGTGATGGCTTTGACCGTCGACGGCGAGTGGCTAGGGATTGTAAAATTTTTTGATTTGGTGTTTTTGGCAAAGAAGAAAAGAAGGTCGGGTAAAAGTAGGGAACAATCGCAACGTTTGGTTCAGAAATCAGAATACCGTTGTATGACACGATATCGCGAAACGCCGTTAGAATGCTCATAATTTGCAGCGCTAAAGAGAGAACTCCGCAGCATGTTACCTGCTTTTAATAAATAAAAAATCAATTAGAAAACTTTTATCTTCAAGATTATTTCACGGCGTCATTTAATAACCACCGCGAATATGCTACTAAGCGATTAGAGACAAAACGCCACGATATGTTCTTTTAATAAATAAAAAAATTAAACTAATATATAATTTTAATAAATAAAATTTAAAAATATTTATTTTAAAGATTCGCGATGTTTCCATGCTATCGCCACTAATTTCTAAAGAAATTGTGGTGCTTCCAAGCTATCACCACTCATTTCTGATACGTATAGCGGCGTCCGCTTAAATTCGCCACTATTTGTGGAGCCTACAGAGGCATTCTGGAGTTCAACCGCCGCAAAACCTATGGCGCTAATATTTTCCCACGGTGTGAGAAAAGACAGTGGCGTTTCTTACAATGTACGTCTTGAATGGTCAAGCGGGGCGACGTTTTCTCCTGCAAACTCCGCTAGCCTTTGCCGCCATTTGCACATTCTGTTATAGTGTATATTATAGATTATAAATAAAGATATAGTATCAATAATTATGTGTAATTTAGTATATTAATGTACATATTTATAATTATAATTAGTCATACATAAAATATTATTAAAAAATTAATTTTAATAAAATATTATTTTTATTAAATTAGACTTTAAATTGGGCTTTAACTTTTACAAATTGTATTTGAGTTGTCGAAACCATATTTTTACGAAAAACGAGAATCGACTTGGATTTTGAAAACGAAAAAAAAAGGGGAGTCGCCACCAATCTTTTTTACTGAGGTGAGATCGGGTCACCTCGAAAAGTGGTTGTTTTTAACAATCAGTTTGATTTATCAAAACAACGATTTTTGTCTACGAAAATCAGAAAGACGGGTTCGGGAGTCGGTTACGCACAAGGAAGGATTAGCACCCTCGATACGCCCAAAATTGGTACCTAGTTGATTAATTAGTATCTTAGTGTCAAAGATTTGAAAACTTGAAAGAATTTAAAATATGATCCCTCTTTATATTAACGTTAATAAAAAAATGATTGAATAAATTGAAACGGATGTTAAAGACCTTCTCATCTCAAAGTAATAAAATGTCAAACCCAGTAAGTTAGGACACGACATCTTGAGCCTTCGAGAATGAGCTTGCCTTTTATTAAAATTTATGTATTCTAACCCTTTTTTTTTAAAAAAAGATAATCGATTATTTAGGGCAAATGAGAAAGACCAAAACCCAGTAAGTTAGGGCACGATTTCTTGAACTTCCAAATACCGAATAGTGCCTTTATTTGTAAAAAATCTTATCTCGAGGTAACAAGATGTCATATCCAGTAAGTTAGGGCACAACACATCATATTTTCGAGAATAAGCGTTTTATTCAAAACTCGTATTACGATTTAAAAGAATATTCCGTAATTTAGATTAAATGAGAAAAATCGAAACTCAGTAAGTTAGGGCACGATTTTCTCGAATCTCGAAATACAAAATATTACTTTTTTAAAATAACATTTTAATGTATCAAGTAAAGATATGACGTGGTTTAGTGAAATATAAAGACAAATTATAGTACTAATACGTATAATAACATAATAATAGGTGCGACAGTGTCAATAACAACAATATGAGCAATTATAAAAAGATGAAATAAAAGCAAGGCCAGTAATATAAAAATATAAACAAATGTATAAGAAAAATGAAATAAGCAAATATATAAAAAAATAGAACATAAAAAATAAAAATGACAATGATGATGATGATGAGAACGATAATAATAATAATATAAATAATAATAATACTAATGATAATAATAATAGTCATAATAAGAATATTAATATTAGTAATAATAATAATGATAATGGTAATAGAAAATAAAAATAAAATAATATAGTGATAGTAATAAAAGTAAAAGTAATAGTAATAATAATGGTAATAATAAATAGTAATAATAACAATAATACAAATAATAAATAATCTAAAGTTTGAAATTATTTACAAAGATATAAATAAATAAATAATGAAATGATAATAATAAGAGTAGTGATATATAAACAAAATAAGTGTGCTAAAAATATATATATATATTAAATTAGTTTATATAAAAATAATAAAGTATAAATAAATACAAAAAAAATAAAATATAATAATAATAATAATTGTAATAATACGATAGTAATAATAATGAAAATAGTAATAATAATGTATTAAATGGTAAAAGAATAATAGTAACAATAATTAAAAAAAATGATAATAGTAACAAAATAAGATTATAATAATAATATTAATAAAAAAAGAATAAAAAGGATAGTAATAATAGTAATAATAATAGTAATAGTAAAAGGAATAATAATAGCAATAATAAGAGCGTTAATAATAGTAATAATATAAATAATAATATATGCGTATGAAAAATAATAATAGTAACAAAAATAATAATAATAATAATAGAAGTAGTAATAGTAAGGGTATTAGAATAAAATAAATATAAATATAAGTATAATAATAATAGTAATAATATAATAAAACAACAAAAGTAATGAAAAGGACGAAATTGCAACTAAAATAGAAGTTCAAGGTGGGTTTGAAATAAAAATAAAGGGGAAGACCTATCCGAACACGCGAGTAATATGGAGGGACTGAAAGGGCAATAATTCCCGCCCCCAAAATGCAGCACTTTACATGGGGCTAAAGTGAAATCAAAGCAAAATTCTAGGGCAAAATTAGAAATAAAATAAACTTAATTGTAAAACAATAGAAAAGCGGAAGGGCTAAAAGTGCAAATAACCCATTTGCCTAAAAACATGTGGATCCTAGGCGGGTCGGGGCAGGTCGGGTGAGTCCGGTCCAGGTCAAAATGACGTCGTTTTGGTGCCTAAAATGCCTACCCAAAACGACGTCGTTTTGGAGGTCTATTTAAGGCCAAATTTTTTTAAAAAAAATCACTTTTAACACTTTTTCAAAAAAAAACTTCTCCCCTTTTGTTTTTCTCTGAAAGGGCTGAAAGTCCGGCAAGGAATTCGGCCGATCGTCGCCGTCGCCACCGTCGCTGGCCACCACGCACGGTGACTGGAAGTTCAAAAAAGGAATTTTTTTATTTTCTCTTATATTTTATATATGTCTATATATATGCTATTTTTTTTAAAGAAAAGTAAAAGAAATATATATATGTGTGTGTGTGTGTGTGTGTATTCGAATGAAAAAATAAAGAGAAAAGCAAACTAAAAAAAAACCTTTGCTCAATGAATTTGTTCTTGATTTGCTTGCTTGCTGTTTGTCTTTCGTATTTAGATAATATTTTGCTTTAAAATCTAGTGCTTTTTGTATATCAATATTGTCGATTCCACAAATTGATTTTTGCTTGGTTTTTTAAAGCCTTTTTACAAGATTAGTTTATTATTGTTGTCACTTCTGTCTTTATTTCTTGCAGGTGGATGAACGGTGCTGACACGGGCGGTGGAGTAAGTGGCTGATGTGACGTCGGCGGTGGTGCTACCCGGCCCGGCTCGAAGGCCACCCGAAATGTGGGAGGGTTTGGGCAAAAATATAGGCCCGAAAAATGGGCTTGGGCAAAAAAATAAGGCCCGTTTAAAAAATGGGCCGGGCCTCGGGTAAGGTATTTTTAGCCTGAGCCAGCCTTGCCCTTGCCCGAACTCACTAAAGGACAAAAAAACTGCATATTTTTTTTATTTTTGAATATTATTTTCTTTTTGATTTCTCCATATTTTGCTACCATTTTGCTATTATGTTGCTATTATTTTGTTGTTATTGTTTGGATATTGTATAAATTTTATTTTATTGTTAATTTTCTTATTATTTTAAAGGCATTTGTTAATTTTTTTATTATTTTAGAAGCATTTGCTTGTTAAGTTGCATTTATCTTAGTGTTATTTAAGTTTACATATTTTTCAAAATTTATTTTCAATTTGTTGGGAAATATTTATTTTGATATTTTTAGTATTTTTGATGTATTATATATATATATAAAAATAATATAAAAATTAATACGAGCGGGCCGGGCCGGGCCCGGGTTTTAGTATTTTTATCCGGATCGGGCTTGGGTAAAATTTTAGGCCCATTTTTTGGGCCCGGCCCGGCCCGAGCCCAATAAATGGGCATGATTTTTTAGTTGAGCCCGGCCCGAACCCGGCCCGGCCCGGCCCATGAACACCTCTAGATGGAAATATAAATATAAGATAATATGAGAAATAAAAATATAGAAATGACGTAGTATTAAGGTATATGCATAAAATACAATATTAAGAGATATATACACGTAATAAGAAATGTATCCGTATTTAAAAATATATACATAATAAAATGCGATATTTGAAATACTTTCATAGTATATATATGCTAAAAATAATAATAATAATAATGTTTAAAAATAAATATTAATAATATTACATAGGTATATACATATATATTGAAATGAATGCATGATATTATTAGAAGTATGTACACAGTATATATGATATATTAAAGAAATATATATATAGATATATGATATTCATAAAAATATATACATGGTATAATGTTAATATGTATACGTGTATAAAAATATAATAGAATATTAACATACATATGCATAACATGGAACATAACATATATATTTAATAAGAATAATAATATTAAAACTATTAACAATATTTTATAACATATATAAGTATGTAAAAATGATAATAATGAGCTGTTAATAAAAACAAATATAATATTATAAATAATGTTTAAATTAAATTAGCATGATGAGGAGAAATAATAAAAGGGCGAAATTGAATTAAAAATGGAATTTTGAGGCGAATTTAAAATAAACAAAGGAAAAGGGGATTAATTTGAACACGTAAAATAAATGGAGGGGCTGATCAGGAAATTATTCCAAGTCCTCAGAACGCATCGTTTCGATGCGGACCAAAGTGAATCAAAAGCCGAATTAATGGGCTAAAATAAAAAACAAAAGCAAAGGAAAGGGATCCAATTGAAGGAGATGGAAAAGGCAGAGGGATTAGAGGCATAAATACCCCCAAAACAACGAAAACACGCGGATCCCTGGTTAGCTGGTCGGGTCTGATTCGGGTTGCGCCTAAACGACGTCGTTTTGGGGCATTTTAAGCCATCCCAAAACGGCGCCGTTTCAATGCCCTATATAAACCCTTTTTTTTTTTAAATTTCACTTCTGTCCATTTCTTTACAAAAAACTGCAAAAAAGCCTCTAAACTCTCTCAACCTTTCAGCATTCGGCCAAGGTCCGATCACCGGACTGACGTCGTCCACCACGCCAGCGCTGTCACCGGCCACCGTGCACGGTGGCTGGAGTTTCGAGAAAAGGTAAAATTTTTTGTATTTTTTTTTTGCTATATCTATATCTAAATATATATTTACTGTTTTTAAAAAAATAGAAAATATTTTTGTATGTATAGTCGATGAATGAAAATAACAATGAAAAAGAAATAAGACCTTAACGCGTTTGGATCTTTCTTTCTCTTCAATACTCGCTGTTTTTTTATTTATTCCGATATGCTTTAAACACTTCTTTTTTGTATCCAAAACAACCCCTGAGAATACAATCTATTCCCCCATTCGGTTTTGAGATGGCTTTATATAGCCTTGTTACAAGCTTTTCCTCTTTTACTACCATCTGTCTTTCTTCCTCTTTTTTGCAGGTAAGTGGGCGGTGCACAGTGGTGATGGGACAGAGGGCGGTGGAGGATGGGACAAGGACAGAGGCGGCAGCAACTTGAGGGGCTAGGGTTTCTTAGTTTTCCATTTTGTGTTTGGGTTTAGGTTAGTGTTTTAGGTGTTGGGCCCGGGCAAATGGGCTTGTACAGCTGCCCCTCTTTGCTCGTTGTCGTGTAACGAGAATAGAGCAAAGACTTAAGAAAGACCAGTTTTCCCCGGTCTCACTGTGTCTGAACTTGTTTAGCGCTCCTTTTCTCCAAGTAGCTTCATTACAATCTTGTCGCTTCACTCCGCTTTACTGCTCTATTGCAGCTTCAAGAAGGTAAGGTTTATTTTGATCTGTTCTACTGCAACTCTATGTAGATAAGACTTGTGACTTTAGCTAATTCTACTGAAATTTCAAAGAGATCCGCTGTAGCTGCAATCAATTCGACTAAAACTTCAAGGGGATCTGCTGTAGCTTAGATCAAATCCACTGTTGTTTCAGGGAGAAGACATTTGATTTTCAGCCTGTTACCCTACTGCTTAGGGAGTTAAGGCTTGGTGGTTTGAATCTGCTTCACTGCATTCGAGGAGGCAAAATTTGATATATTTGATCTGCTCCACTGTGACTTCAGGGAAATAAGATTTACTATCTTCAATCTGCTCCACTGCAACTTCAGGGAGATAAGTTTTGTAACTTTGACCTGCTCTACTGCAACTTCAGAGAGATAAGATCTGTAATTTGGCTTCAATCTGTTTCACTGCAACTTCAGGGAAATAAGATTTGCTATCTTCAGTCTGCTCCACTGCAACTTCAGGGAGATAAGACTTGTAACTTTGACTCGCTCTCTCACAAACTTCGTGAGAGATAAGATCTGTAATTTGGCTTCAATCTGCTCACACGCAACTTCAACCGGAAATAAGATTTGCTATCTTCAGTCTGCTCCACTACAACTTCAGGGAGATAAGACTTGTAACTTTGACCTGCTCTACTGCAACTTCAGAGAGATAAGATCTGTAACTTAGCTTCAATTTGTTCCACTGTAACTTCAGGGAAATAAGATTTGCTATCTTCAGTCTGCTCCACTGCAACTTTAGGGAGATAAGACTTTGTCAATTCAGCTTGTTACCCTACTGCTTACGGAGTTTAAGCTCCTCATCTTCAATCTGTTTCCCTACTGCTTAGGGGGTTGAGATCTATCAATTCAGCCTGTTGCCCTACTGCTCAGGGGGTTAAGGACTGTGAATTCACTGATTCTAGGGACATGACCTGTACAATCAGTTTCATGTGTCTATGCTTATGTAAAATGATTAGGATGCTATGATCGAAATGAATCAAATGCTCCTAACTAGATGTGATGCTTATGTCAAATAATTAGGATGTTATGATTGAAATGAATCAAATGCTCCTAACTAGATGTGTTATGAATGATATATGAATGCAGAAATGAAATGATCCCTTTTTAAAAGGCTTAAGGTATCATCGTTCGTTGTTTATCAGGACTGACGTATCACACTGCCATCTTGTTCGGCTGGTATTCTTGACAGAAAAGTCAGAAAAACAATCACATTTTGCTCAGCAAGCTTGCCCTGCTGTAATTTCAGAGTCCCTTCCACTGTACCTTCTGGGACGTAAAGTTTGTGCCTCCTACTGCAATTTCAGAGGAACAATATTTGGTTTCTTCCATCCATCCTGCTGCAACTCAAAGGTACAAGTTTTGTATCATCTTCAATCAATTTGATCTGTTACCATTCTCTGGGTGTAATGACCAAATATATATGCCTGATATTTGCATAAATGCAGAGTATCACTTTTCCCGAGAATAATCCCATTGCTTGTTCTTTTTGTTCAACCAATATCTTTGACAGAAAACCCAATGAGATAATTTCAACTTGGGCTTTAAATATTTCCAACCCTTGAGCTTGGTGAGTTCTGAATAATAGTCCTGTTTCGGGCTCCTGTACTATTCAGAAGCTTCCAAAGTAATATGCAGAACTTCTTTTGTGAAAGTATTATTGGTCCATTAATCGTTATTTCAGTGCAAAATGCTAGAAAAAGATCAAAACAATGGACAAGAAGGAAATTGATTGGGAGCGTAGCTCGAAATGAATAAATTAATCAAAGATTGTAAATGCAATAAGGAGGAAATTAACTCAAAATGAATAAGTTAATCAAAGATAGCAATGTAATAAGAAGGAAATTTATCGAGACGTATCTTGAAAAGAATAAGGTAATCAAAGATAACAAATTCAAAATGGGCGAAATGGAAGCCAGGTGCCCCAGATATCGCAGCTTGAGCTTCTCTGTACCAACTTTTTGAGGACCTTTCTGAGCTCAATATGTGTTTAGGGGATCCAGAGTACTTTGTCGATGCCCCAAGATGTAGCATACTTCTTCATTGTTAATTCAGGCATAGCAAGAATGCTGTATGCCCCACTTTGATCCAAATTTGAGCCGCCACTTTCTGGTTTTCAACTCAAATCCCCTTTGGTCTTAAGGTGCCATTTGCTGGTTTTCGGCCCGGCCTCTCCTTTTTCTTTCTTTTTCGCTTCAAGCGCCCTTTGCGGGTTTTCACCTTGGCCTCTTTCCTCTTAGGTAGAATGCTCCTTGATCGGATTGGGCAAATCATTGCCATTAATTTCAACTAGAATCAATGCTCCTCCAGAACAGACCTTCTTTACTATATAAGGTCTTTCCTAGTTTGATATCTACTTTCCTTTGAAGTCCTTTTGTATAGGAGAGATATTTTTCAACACCAAGTTCCCCTCGTGGAATTCTCTGTCGTAAGCTCACATCATTCATTGGACCATGACAGATAGCTTTCAACCTCCTTTCTTCAAATTTAGCTAGTCATATCGGGATTGGATCCATTTTGCCTTTATCTAATTTCAACTCTGTCAAGATTTAGAGACAAGGAATCTCTTCTTCAAAACCGTTTTTATCCCATAGACTAATGAAATATACTACCCCGGCAAAAGTCTTGGCCAACATTCGACGAGCATAGAGGGTAAATGATGGCTTCTTATACCAATCTTTAGAAGTTTTAGTCTTTTTTTTTTATGGATTTGATGATTGGCATATGGAGCGACTTTCACCCTCTTGGCGAAGTAATTAATGCATGCTAGAAGCTTTCGATTAGATCGGCCCCAATAACCTCTATGCCCTACATAGAGAAAATTTATGAAGAAATGAAGGAGGCACATAAGTATTGTCTTCCTCTATCTGATACAATTCCCTTCTACGGTGGGCCAGCAGAACCTAAATCTCATGATTAGCCTAGCCATCATAAAACCATTAGCATATCTTACAGCATTCTTATGTCTTAATGGTTTAGGCATATCTTGATATGATCGTGTAAAAAATCTTTGAATTCTTGGAAGTGACTCAATGACGTCTCGGTTTGTCATTGTGGTGATGCAGACTCCGATGTTTGCCTCTTTCTCTTGTCCTAGGCCTACTGTCCACTGACTTTTTGTAAGAGAGGATCTGTTTTCATCTTACTCTACCATCTTTAACAAATCAGAGAGTAGTCTACATCTCTGTCATCTTAGTGCTGAGATCCCTTTGGGCCCATATTTCGCTCCAAAGGAGACTCGGAGTCAGTGACAGAGTTACTCACATTATTGATATCTGGGGACCTGCTGAAGGCAGGTTCCAAAGAATAAATGATTCTAAGGATGATTAGTTGTATGGTATGATCATGAATGAAGAAATAAATGAATATTTGAAAGAAAGTCCAAAGAATAAAAGAATTTAAGAACAATTATTTGTACCGTATGAAATGAAATCAAAGAATATTTGCTCAAAAAGATGCATTTTATTGAAATAAAGACTTAGGACACAAGTTTATTTCACAAAAGGGGTCTAATTGCTTCTAGGCTTAAAGCAACAAGTACGTTTTGAATATTACTCTAGATTAGCTCTAAAAATAAAGGGATCTCTTCCACAGTCCCATTGTTCAAAACATTTCCAGGTAATGCAAGGGTTTGGAAACTTTTATTCCCTGATTCCTTCTTCGGATAAGTCATTTAGATTCCCCAATATTCTTTCTAAGCTTTGTTCAAGGCATCGCAACTCTTTTGCCCCCACTTTCAAATCATCTTTACTGCATTGTCAGCGTGATTTGATTTTGAGGAATCGTCAAACTTCACAATTCCCATTTCAATCAACATTTCGACTAACTTTTTAAATGTAGTGCAGTTTTCGATTGAGTGTCCCGTTATTCCCGCATGGTACTCGCATTGGGCATTCTCATTATACAATTTTGGGAACGGAGGTTGCACTGGTTCTGAGTAGAACGGAGACACCGCATGCACATCGAAAAGATTCTGATACAACTCCTTATATGACATCGGGATGGGTGTAAATTGGAGCTTTTCTATATTTAGCCTTGAGTTAGATTCCTGCCTCGGCTGGCCTATGTTGACCAATTTGGGGTACCCTTGGCTCATATTATCCACTTCATTTTCATTTTTATTTGGGGTTGACCTCTTGGCGCTTTCTCTTGCATCTATCTTCCCGCTCCTGATTGCATTTTCGATCATCTCGCCGGGTATTACTATGTCTGAGAAGCTCATGGTAGCACTTCCCAACATATGGGTAATAAACGGGGCTTTTAGAGTGTTGACGAAAAGCATCGTAGTTTCTCTCTCCAGAAGAGGTGGCTGGACTTGCGTTGCTACCTCTCTCCATCTTTGGGCATATTGTCTGAAGCTCTCACTTTGCTTCTTTTCCATATTCTGTAATGTAATTCTGTCAGGCGCCATGTCTGTCACGTGGCCATATTGCTTCATGAAAGCCTGTGCCAAGTCCTTCCATGAATGGATTTTCGCACGGCTTAGTTGGTTGTACCATTTGGCCGCTGACCCAATCAGACTATCTTGGAAGTAATGAATTAATAATTGGTCGTTATTAACATATCCCGTCATCCTTCGACAGAACATTGTGATGTGAGCTTCAGGACATCTAGTCCCATTATACTTTTCAAACTCTGGAGTTTTAAATTTTGGCGGCAGTACTAGATCAGGGACCAAACTTAGATCCTTGGCATTGACCCCGTGACAGTAATCGGCATTCTTTATCACTCTAAGTTTTTCTTCCAACTACTTGTATCGATCTTCAAGTTGTCTTGCCAGTTCAACCTTTGCTTTTTCTATTCCTTCCATTTTATCTAGATCAGAAACTTCATGATTGGTTGGACTGTTCATTGGTTTGGAACCTGAACCCATCGGGTAGTTCATGGGTGCCGAGATACCGGCCTGATGTTGTTGTGATCTGATAGCAATAGGTACATCTTGCGGACACATCTGATCGTCTATCGGGGTGAAACCTGGAGGGTATAGAGGCTCCTCATTGTTTTCCCCAGTATTGAGCATGGGGCTTTTTCCTTTTTCTTTTCCTAGCCCCTTAGTCAGTAAATGGGACAACTGATTCATTATATCCCTTTGGGACTCTAACATTTGGTCCCTCATGTCTTGTTGGATCTTCGCCAGTTGCTCTTGCATTTGCCGTTGTAACTGGTCTTGCATCTCTTTTTGAAGTTGTTCCATTCTTTCCAATCTTTGATCCATATCTTTTATTTTTTCCTTGTATTGTAAAGATGCCTAGTCGCTTGAATTTTGTCGGTTCCCAGGTTAACTGAAATAATTTTACCTAATCAGGGTTCTTTTAGGGAAAATCTAATGCCAAATAATGTAATGCAGATGCAGATGCAAATGCAAATGCATGGAATGAATACAAAAGAAAGGAATGGGTTGATTCTGAATTCAATTTCATTAGAACAACTTTTCTAGAAAATAAATTTCTTTACATAAAACGGATTACATATACGGCCTTTCTCTCATATTCCAAGTGAAGACACCTATCTTCCTCTTCACATCCGGATCTTATGGTCGAGTCTGACGACTTTTCCAATAGATGTCCATAATAACTTCTTTTTGCTTGATCCAGACCGCGACTCTTTAATCACTTGTCCTTGCAATACTTACCAGCTTCTTTAGGAAAGTTAAGATATGACGGCTCTCGAATAATCTTTGTCGGTTTTAATATTCAGGCACTAAAGCACAGTCTTGTATTTCTTCACGGACTATCAGCCTTCTTCCATTGTGTTTACTTAGACCATATTTAGACAACCGTGTTACAATCCACTTTATCAAGAAATTCGTTTTCTTATGACAAACTGCTGTATTTAGTAATCGAATATGAATCAACACCTCCTTTCTATTATGATGTGATGCAGTGCAATTATAAACAAAACAAAACACGTTAGTACAGGAGAAATAAACAAAACAGAGTACCTACCTGGGTGACCACTAGGGGTTCGAAGTGGCTCTACCTAGGGTGGGCTCCTAGGTCTCTCTATATGTGGCTTGGTTCTAGAGTAAGGGCACCTGAACCAGCAGATTCCTCGATCTTCACCCATTATAGGCTCATACAGACCGAGTTCGGTTCAGGGGAATACATTTCCCTATGGCTGCACGGAGATGAAAATCTCACGAAGACATAGGTACGGATGTACTCCGAAAGCGATCCACTATCCTGCACGGAGGTGAAAACCTCACGAAGGAGTAGTTTCTCACTCCCACTTAGAGGGGTGCGACCATAACGGTCATGCAATGTAATATGCAAAATTATTTAAAGGCTCAAACCAACACAACAGGTATTATATCGCAAATAACAGATGAAATGTGATGAAAGGATCGTATTTCAAAACCAAATTTTCAATTTTCGATAAAAAGACAAAAGTGAATCAACTTGTGGCTTGACTCTCTTATTTGGTTCCCCAGTGGAGTCGCCAAGCTGTCGTAACCATTTTTTGGTAAAACGGTAGTCGACTTGGATTTTGAAAATGAAAAAAAATAGGGAGTCGCCACCAATATTTTTTATGAGGTGTGATCGGATCACCTTAAATTAATCATTTTAATAAAAATTAAGATTTACTAAAATGATAATTTTTGGTCTACGAAAATCAGAAAATGAGTTCGGGAGTCGGTTACGCACGAGGAAGGATTAGCGCCCTCGATACGCCCAAAAGTTGGTACCTAGTTGATTAACTAATGTCTTAGTGTCGAAAATTTGAAAACTTGAAAGAATTTAAAATACGATCCCTCTTTGTATTAATGCTAATTAAAAAAATGATTGAATAAGTTAAAATGGATGTTAAAGACTTCCTCATCTCGAAGTAATAAAACGTCATGCCCAGTAAGTTAGGACACGACATCTCGAACTTTGAGAATGAGCTTGCCTTTATTTGAAATTAATGTATTTTAACCTCTCTTTTTAAAAGGATATTCGGTTAGTTAGAGTGAATGAGAAAAAATCGAAACCCAGTAAGTTAGGGCACGTTTCCTCGAATTTTTGAAAACCGAACATTGCCTTTATTTGCAAAAGCTCTTATTTCGAGGTGTCAAAATGTTACCCGGTAAGTTAGGCACCACACTTTGTATCTCCGAAAATAAGCATTTTTTAAAGACTCGTATTGTGATTTAAAAGAATATTCCGTTATTTAGGTTAAATGAGAAAAGTCGAAACCCAGTAAGTTAGGGCACGATTATCTCGAATTACCTAATAACGGATATTGCTTTTATGAAAGAATTGTTATAATATATTGAGCAAAAAGTGACGCGATTTATAGTAAAACGTAAAAGCAAAATATAGCATTGACATGTATAAGAGCATAATAATGGTGTGACGGTGTCAAAACAATAACATGAGCAACCGTAAAAGATGAAGTAATACCAAGGTTAATAGTATGCAAATATAAACAAATGATAAACATGGCAAAGAATAAAAATGACAACGATAACGAAAACGAAAACGATAATAATAATAACAATAGTACGAAATGATAATAACGCATGGTATTTAAACATGATAGTAATAACGTGAGTATGAAGTAGTAGGGAATTAATGTATATATTTTTAACGAAAACATATGTGACATACAAATACCTAAAAACAATAATATTAAGCTATTAGTAATGCTATATAACATATATATACATATACATGAAAATATATACTACTATATAATAATAATGAAAATATAGAAATACAAAAAAAAGCAAGTATAATAAAAATATTAAATTAAAGTAATAGTATATATAAAATAAAAAAAACTATTTATATAAATGTGTATATATACACATATAAAAATGTACGCTAATATATAATGATAATAGTGATAATAATATGCTAATAAATAGATATGGTATAATAATGGAAATATAAATATAAGATAATATGAGAAATAAAAATATAGAAATGACGTAGTATTAAGGTATATGCATAAAATACAATATTAAGAGATATATACACGTAATAAGAAATGTATCCGTATTTAAAAATATATACATAATAAAATGCGATATTTGAAATACTTTCATAGTATATATATGCTAATAATAATAATAATAATAATAATAATGTTTAAAAATAAATATTAATAATATTACATAGGTATATACATATATATTGAAATGAATGCATGATAGTATTAGAAGTATGTACACAGTATATATGATATATTAAAGAAATATATATATAGATATATGATATTCATAAAAATATATACATGGTATAATGTTAATATGTACACGTGTATAAAAATATAATAGAATATTAACATACATATGCATAACATGGAACATAACATATATATTTAATAAGAATAATAATATTAAAACTATTAACAATATTTTATAACATATATAAGTATGTAAAAATGATAATAATGAGCTGTTAATAAAAACAAATATAATATTATAAATAATGTTTAAATTAAATTAGCATGATGAGGAGAAATAATAAAAGGACGAAATTGAATTAAAAATGGAATTTTGAGGCAAATTTAAAATAAACAAAGGAAAAAGGGATTAATTTGAACACGTGAAATAAATGGAGGGGCTGATCAGGAAATTATTCCAAGTCCTCAGAACGCATCGTTTAGATGCGGACCAAAGTGAATCAAAAGCCGAATTAATGGGCTAAAATAAAAAACAAAAGTAGAGGAAAGGGATCGAATTGAAGGAGATGGAAAAGGCAGAGGGATTAGAGGCATAAATACCCCAAAAACAACGAAAACACGCGGATCCCTGGTTAGCGGGTCGAGTCCGATTCGGGTTGCGCCCAAACGACGTCGTTTTGGGGCATTTTAAGCCATCCCAAAATGGCGCCGTTTCAATGCCCTATATAAACCCCTTTTTTTTTAAAATTTCACTTCTGTCCATTTCTTTACAAAAAACTGCAAAAAAGCCTCTAAACTCTCTCAACCTTTCAGCATTCGACCAAGGTCCGATCATCGGATGGACGTAAATCCACCACGCCGCTACGTTGCCACTGCTACCGTACCTGCATGGCAGGAGTTTCGAGAAAAGGTAAAATTTTTTGTATTTTTTTTGCTATATCTATATCTAAATATATATTTACTGTTTTTAAAAAAAATAGAAAATATTTTTGTATGTATAGTCGATGAATGAAAATAACAATGAAAAAGAAATAAGACCTTAACGCGTTTGGATCTTTCTTTCTCTTCAATACTCGCTGTTTTTTTTATTTATTCCGATATGCTTTAAACACTTCTTTTTTGTATCTAAAACAACCCCTGAGAATACAATTCGTCCCCCCATTCGGTTTTGAGATGGCTTTATATAGCCTTGTTACAAGCTTTTCCTCTTTTACTACCATCTGTCTTTCTTCCTCTTTTTTGCATGTAAGTGGGCGGTGCACAGTGGTGATGGGACAGAGGGCGGTGGAGGATGGGACAAGGACAGAGGCGGCAGCAACTTGAAGGGCTAGGGTTTCTTAGTTTTCCATTTTGTGTTTGGATTTGGGTTAGTGTTTTAGGTGTTGGGCCCAGGCAAATGGGCTTGTACACTAACTTTATGAATATCTCAATTTATTTTATATAAAAGAATTTTTAAATTTTCATTTCTTTTTTTTCTTCCTAATTAGTACGTTGATACTAAAAATTATAAAGTTTATAATAATCTGCAAATGAAAAAAATTTTACATTTTAATGCAAATTTTAATTAATATACATCGTATTTGTTTATAAGTTTGTATCTAGGACATTAGTAATGTATTATTTTATTTTACAAGTCTCTTAAAAAAATTGTTATATATTTATATATTTATATATTTTTTATTTTTTATTATATTCTTATAGGACACTTATCAACCCTCAATCTACTTGTGGAATTTAAAAACTCCACTAATAGTATATTAAATATTATTCCTTTATTTATTCATTTTCATACATTGATATATCCAAAACTAAATAAAAATGAATAGTCATATATGAATGAATGCCTGTGATATCAAATAAGTAGTTTCCAAAATTGCCAAACCTCGATTGTTCTTATTCAAAACCATGTAAAATTTATAATACAACTCCTTTTTGGGTTTGCATACCTAACAAAAACCATATGTATAAAGAAAATCTATATATATGAAAAACACAAAGAAAACCTATCATACTTGTTAGAGGTTTTAAATAGTAACACAACCCTACCCTGCCTTGGTCTCCTCCGGTCCAAGGCTGTTTCCAGCACCTTTTCCCTCCACATGACTGATGCCATTTTCGGCTGCTTTTACCTCTAGTAATCCATCTGTATTTATGGTGGACGACATTTCCGTCTTGACCATTTTTGCATCTTCGTTAAATTTTTTGTAAATGTCACCCTTATAAAATTTCCTTGTCCTGTAAGCCAAAAGAAATGAAATAAAAGTGCCAAACACTGTGACTGCTGTAATGATAATGAATGACAATCTGAAACACTCAACCCCATGGCAATCAAGATCTTCACCGTCATTCCTTGAAATCCCCAAAGCTTTCATTTGCTTCCTAGCTTCATTATCGTACAAATTCCCAGTCAATTTCACACTAAGCAAATATGACCCAACTGGGCTTGCCACTGACCCAAAATTGTACAAAGTTGAATAGTATTTGAGGCCGAAAATTTCAGAAATGATAGCAAAAAGTAATGGCCATTGAGCCCCAAAGCAAAATCCAATGATGACCGATGCAACATAAAGGCCTCCAGGGACATCGAAAACTATCAAAAGGTGACCAACACAAGAGACCAGCATGATTAAGGTGAGCATTAGGGGCCTAGGAAACTTGTACTTCATCAAGAAAAATTCTGAGACAAAACCTGCTACAACCCTGCCCAAATAATTCCATATGCTCACAAGGGATACAAATGTGCTTATGCTTCTTGTTGGGTACCCTAGGGAGGTCCCAATTTGCCCCAAATTGTCAATTGCTGTTAAGGTACCCCCTACACCACAAGTTGTTGCTAAGAAAAGAATGATCATGTCAAGGCTGAAAAGTGCCTGCAAAATTGTGTAGTCATCCCCTCTATTGGGTGCATTGAATGCGGTTTTCCAGCAGGAGACATCGGCTTGATCATTGCTCGACTCTGATAAAACCGTTGCCACGGTCGATGACGAAGGTTTTACGGCCTCGGAACTTGGCTTCTCAGTGACAATTTTCAATGGCGAAGGGTCATTTAAGGCCTTGTTTTTGGCCTCCCAAAGCTTGTATTCTTCCATGATCACAACACCAAGTGGCAAAAACAGCAAGAAAGTTACCATGGCGGCACTGCCGCCATATTCAGGCCTTGTGAAGTCGTTTGTCTTCTCGAAAATGATGATGATCATCAAGAAAGAAGCAAGGCCAAGAGAAATGTAAAGGAATTTATAGAAAACTTTGACCTCGTTACCCTGGTGAGCCACCTTCATGACCCGAATTGTACCGACGAAACAAATCGAAATGACTGCCGGTAGCCAACCAATAAGCAATATCAAGGCCTTTGAGTCGTCGCCATAAAAGGCATGGTACAACTGAGTGAGGATGGCACCACTGAGTCCAACGTAACCTTTAAGTATCCCCAACACGACGCCTCGGCTTTTCGGGAAATTCTTGACGCAGGTGACAAGAGACCCCGTGTTAGCAAACGCTTGAGAGTTGGCACCGATGCAAATGTACAAACACATTTGCCAAACTTGAGGCCTAGCTATCCGTTTGGTGACGGCCAACCACATCATGAAGTAGCCGAAGAAGTTGAGGACCGCCCCGACCGATAGCACGAACCATGGCGGCGTCACCTCGGCCATCAGGCCGGCGAGGACACCGACGTTGGAGCCTAGGTCCTTGAAGAAACTAAGCAGATTGAGGGTCGTTTGATCATATCCTAATGATTTTTTTATCTCATTGGAGTAGAGGCTGAATATGTAGGTGGCACCAGCAGCGGACATGATCAACACTGACCCGAAAAAGATTAGCCATGGCCCTGTAAGGACCTGAACGGCGAAGCTTTTCATGCTTAACTTGCCACCACCACTGAAACCTGGCCCTGCAACAACCATTTTTGGCAAGCTTTCTTATAATGCTGGCTTGCTTCAAATTACTGTAAATTTAACAAGATTGATGTTTTAAAGAGTATGGGAACTTATGGCTCAATTTATAGAGAAGGAAAAGTGAGAAATTGCATGGGAAGGATCAAAAGAAAGGATCGGGGAATCGTTTATGGAGAGACTCAGTTGTTGACTCTCTCAATTACTCTTGGAAAACTTTGGATAAGTTATTACTTACTAGAATTTTGGAGTTAAAATGAAAAAAAACAAAGATTATTGTCTACCATCTATAGAAAGAAAATAAACTTTAATGTATTATTTGCTAAATTCAATTAAAATATTTTAAAACAGTAATTAATTAATATTTAATAAAAGTAAGGGTGTGAACTAAAATAGAATGAACATCTTTCTTTTATATTCTTTTGAATTTGTTTTTACAAAAAGGGTGGAATTTGAAAATATACGAAAATGTTATGTTGATTTACATTCTAATCCAAAATTTATTTAAAGTATAATTAAAGATTAAATCGTTTCTTTGTTTGAAATCTTATCCAAATTTAACTTCATTTTGCATTCGTGTGGAATATTATCAGCCGCCAATTTGGACAAATATTTTTCTTTGCTTCCTTCTCTTTTTGTTTTTTTCTTTCATTTTTTATGTTTCATTGATTGCTATCACCCTTTGTTCTTGTATAATATAGCAACCTGCAGATCTTTTGTATCGAATTTTTCGTGGTTAATATTGAGAATTTTATTATTATTTAAGGATTCATAATTGTTAAATTGTAAATTTAATTAAAATTTAATATGATTATCAAATAAAATATTTGAGAAAACAAATAATCCAAGGTGGTAATGAAAATAAAAATACAGTGACAGTAAAATTAATTACTATAATAATAAAATTAAAATCAATGGTGGAGTATGTATTTATATTAATCGCAATTAAGTGTGAGGTTAGAAATTATTAAATTAAATTATATGTATAATAAGTAATTGTATTTCATATTAAATAAATTATATATGGAATTTATATTTATGTTAAATAATATTTTTTAAATAAATAGTTGAATTTTGATTAATTTTATTTTTATTATTCACGTGTTTATGATTAATTTATATAAATTTTATACTAATCAAATTTATATATTTACTGAATTATTATAAAACTCAAAGTTATATATTGTAATATTTTATATAAAATTTGGTTATATATTTATTTTAGAATGTGTTTATATTAAATATTAAAGTATATTAATTTTTTTATATCAAATAATAATTAAAAAAAAGTTTACATATATTTATTAGATCATTATATATGAAATAAAATTTATGTCATTTTTATAATAATAAAATTTTCATAATTATTAAATTTATAATAATTATATAATATATATGTGTAAATTGTGTATTGAAAAGTAATACTTTATTAATAATACAAAAACAGTGAAGTTCACACCCTCAACCTCTGCGAATATATATAATTCTAGAAAACCCATAAAAAGGTTGAAAATGGGAACAATGATCTCATGTAGATGTTTTTCTTTATTGGTGCTTAGAATTACTTAGGGTTAGATTTGCTCGTAAACGTTACATTTTATTCTTAATTTGATCTCAGGATAGTATTAGAGTTTTTGTAAGCTCGTATAAGATCCGAAAATAAATATGAATCGTTTCATATACTTGTTTTATTTGTATTAGAATGTTTAATGTTGTAAATCGTATTGTGTTCTGATCGTAATTGCTCCGACAACAAATGTGACGCATTATAACTCGAACCTAACGATTGGGTTGGTTATATGGTGTTACAAGTACAAAGAATCCCCATTTATATCCTCCAGCAACAAATAAGTTTTGTAGTAAAATTAGGTAAATGAAAAGGACCCGATTGCCAAATTTATCTATCATCAATATTGTAACGCCCCAAAATTTATATTTCTGATTCTGTTAGGTGGTGACACAACTGTATATCTGTTTCAGTGGTTAAATATTTTGGGTGTGTGTGAGAGGTCCTAAGTTCAAGCCTTAGCATGGGAAAAAAATTGGTTTTTATTTGAATTAAGCCTTACCTTTGGTGAGTAGACTTATAAGTATTTGTTTATTAAAATAAGCAAGAATGAGTCTGCTAGTCTGGTGGATAAGTGGAGTGTGGGTGTGAGGGAGGTCTTGGGTTTGAGTCTGAGCGGAGGCATTAATTTTGCTGCTAATGCCGTGAAAGTGTTTGAGTGGGTTTGTGACACTGAGTAGTTGCAACAGTTGTGGTTTAGTGGTAGCGAAATAAGGGATTTGAGAGTTACCCAAACATTCTGCTCTCCTTCTCTGCCGAAAAAAACTATAAATTTCCCCTTCTACATATTCTTTTTTCTTTCTTTTCTTCCAGCCGAAATTCCCCTTCTTGCTGCCATTTTCCTTCTTTTTGTTATTGATTTTTGGCCCTTTTCCATCGTCGTTGCTTATCTCTGCATTTGGCGCGAATTCAGTAAATGTAGGGGTGTGTTTTGTCTCGTTTTTATGAATGTTGAATTGTTAAGAGATTATTTTCTGTTTAGGAGACAATCAAGGTGCTGTGGACTGCTAAAACAGCGCTCTAAGTCAGCTAGGAACTGTCGTTGTTCGTTAGAGGTAAGGTCATCGTTAACTCTCGGGATTTGATTGTTCTTAGTAACTCGGTTTAAGTGTCTAACTAAGCTACGTACTGTTCAATAATAGGTTCTGGAGTGCTCGTGGTTGCGTTAGCTTTGAAACGATATCGGGTGTGTACTCCGATTGCACAGAAAATGAGATTCAGCGAAAGTCGAAAAGTAAACTGTCGACGCTACACAGGCGTGTGGGTTGCCCGTGTGGAGGCTGTAGGGTGATACATGGCCGTTTCATAGACGAACCAGGCCGTGCGAGTGCGACACGGGCACGACAGACACGGCAGTGTGAAGTATGGTAAGGCCGAGCGCGAGACACGGGCTCGACCAATTGGGTCATGTGGGCCCACACCAGTGAACCACATGGGCGTGTGAGAATTTGGGCCAGGCCGTGTGATCCATACAGCCAAGGCTAATTTAGGCTGTGTGGCCCACACGGGCAGGCCACATGAGTGTGTGAGCCCATTTTTCTGAAATGTTCCGTAAGGTTGCACGGGTCGCTCAAGTCGACTGTGACCTACAATTTGCTAAGGCTAGCAAGATATTATCGACGTTTCTTAGAAGGGTTCTTTTTGATCGCAGCTCCAATAACTAAGCTGCTGCATAGAGGAGTTCTTTTTGTTTAGACTTATGTGCAGCAAGAGAGTTTTGATAAGCTTAAGACAGTTCTAAGCCAAGCTCCTGTTTTGATACAGCTTGAGTCTGGTAAGGATTTTGTGGTTTACAGTGATGCGTCGCATGTGAGTCTGGGTTGTGTCTTGATGCAAGACGATAAAATTGTTGTTTATGTATCTCATCAGCTCAAGACTCATGAGGATAATTATCTGACGCACGATTTGGAGTTAACAGCAATAATCTTTGCTCTTAAGATTTAGAGGCACTATCTGTATGGTGAGAAGTGTACCATCTATACTGATCACAATAGCCTGAAGTATCTCTTCACTCAGAAGAAGTTGAACTTTAGGCAGTGTCGATGGGTTGAACTGCTTAAGGATTATAATTGCAATATTGAGTATCATTCTGGTAAGGCTAATGTGGTGGCTGATGTGTTAATTTGTAGAGCTATGACCGATTTGAGAGCGATGTTCACTCAACTCAGTTTATTCGACAATGGGAGTTTATTAGTTGAGCTGCAAGTAAGACCGACATAGATTGATCAGATCAGGGATAAACAGATGGGAGATAAGTCTCTTGAGTTGAAGTTCCGTCAGATTAAAAGTGGGGTTACTACGGATTTAAAAATTAATGATGATGGGGTGTGTTTTCGAGGACAGATTTGTGTATTGAATGATGACTTAAGACAGTTGATTCTGAGAGAGGTACATAGTAGCTCTTATGCTATGCATCCAGGTAGGAACAAGATGTACCAAGATCTCCGAGAGTTGTACTGGTGGCCAGGGTTGAAACGTGAGGGTACCAACCTTGTTGCTTGCTGTTTAACTTGTCAGTAGGTTAAGGCTGAGTATTAGTTACCTTTGGGTTTGCTGCAGCCGGTTAAGATACCGATGTGGAAATAAGAGCCAGTAACGATAGATTTCGTTAGTGGGTTGCCCTTAACACCCACTAAGAAGGATTCGGTTTGGGTCATCGTAGATCGATTGACCAAGACTGCACATTTCATTCCTGTTAGGATAAACTTCTCCTTACGATAAACTTCTCCTTACAGAAGTTAGCTAAACTTTATATTTCTGAGATAGTGAGGCTCCTTGGGGTACCTATCTCGATCATTTCTAATATGGATCCCTGTTTTATGTCTCAGTTCTAGTAGAAGCTTCATGAAGCTTTGGGCTCGAGGTTAGACTTCAGTACTGCTTTTCATCCTCAGACAGATGGTCAGTCGGAGAGGGTGATTCAGATACTGGAGGACATGTTGATGGGCTGCATTGTAGATTTTCTAGGCAATTGGGAGGAGTACTTGTCTTTAACAAAGTTCGCTTATAACAACAGCTATCAATCTAGTATACAGATGACACCTTACAAGGCACTGTATGGTCATAAGTGTCGCACTCCCTTATACTGGACTGAGTTGGGTGAGCTACGTGTTTTGGGTCCGGAGTTAGTATCGGAGACTGAGGATAAAGTCTGCTTGATTCAAGATCGACTAAAAGCGGCTTCTAATAGACAAAAGTCCTATGTTGATTTGAAGAGGAAGGATATTAAGTTTTCTGTGGGGGAGATGGTTTTCCTTAATGTCTTACGGTGAAAGAAGGTTCTGAGGTTCGGTCGCAAGGGCAAGCTGAGCCCTTGGTTTATTGGGTCGTACTGAATTTTGAAGTGAGTGGGGCCAGTCGCATATCAGTTGGAGCTACCTTCAGAGTTAGATCGAATACATGATGTATTTCATATCTCGATGTTGAGACAATATCGCTCTGATCCCACGCACATTGTGCCTGTAGAGGAGGTTGAGGTTAGACCAGATCTAACATTCAAGGAGGAGCCGGTTCATATTCTAGAACGCGATGTTAAGGTTCTATGTAGGAAATCTATCCCTTTAGTGAAGGTGCTATGGCAGAATCATAGCACTAAGGAGGCCACTTAGGAGCCGAAGGATTCGATGCGTCAGCAGTATCCTCACCTTTTATGATCAGGTAAATTTCGAGGACGAAATTTTCTTTTAGGGGGTAGAGTTGTAACGCCCTAAAATTTATATTTTTAATTTTGTTAGGTGGTAACACAACTGTGTATCTGCTTCAGTGGTTAAGTGTTCTGAGTGTGTGTGAGAGGTCCTAAGTTCAAGTCTTAGCTTGGGAAAAATTTTGGTTTTTATTTGAATTAAGCCTTACCTTTGGTGAGTAGACTTATAAGTATTTATTTATTAAAATAAGCAAGAATGGGCCTGCTGGTCTAGTGGATAAGTAGAGTGTGGGTGTGAGGGAGGTCTTGGGTTTGAGTTTGAGTGGAGGCATTAATTTTGCTGCTAATACCGTGAAAGTGTTTGAGTGGGTTTGGGATACTGAGTAGTTGCAACAGTTGTGGTTTAGTGGGAGCAAAATAAGGGATTTGAGAGTTACCCAAATATTCTGCTCTCTATCACTGCTGAAAAATCCTACAAATTTCCCCTTCTCCATATTCTTTTTCCTTTCTTTTCTTCCAGCTGGAATTTCCCTTCTTACTGTCGTTTTCCTTCTTTTTGTTATTGATTTTTGGCCCTTTTCCATCGTAGTTGCTTATCTCTGCATTTGGCATGAATTCAGTAAGTGTAGGGGTGCTTTTTATCTCATTTTTATGAATGTTGAATTGTTAAGAGATTGTTTTCTGTTTAGGAGACAATCAAGGTGCTGTGGACTGCTAAAACGACGCTCTAAGTCAGCGAGGAACTACCGTTGTTCGTTAGAGGTAAGATCATCATTAACTTTCAGGATTTGACTGTTCTTAGTAACTCGGTTTAAGTGTCTAACTGAGAGACGTACTGTTCAATAATAGGTTCTGGAGTGCTCGTAGTTGCGTTAGCTTCTAAACGATACCAGGTATGTATTCTGATTACACAAAAAATAAGATTCAACGAAAGATGAAAAGTAAACTGTCGGCGCCACACAAGCGTGTGGGTTGCCCGTGTGGAGGCCGTGGGGCAATACACAGCCGTGTGATAGACGAACCAGGCCGTGCGCGCAGACACTGGCATGACAGACACGGCCGTGTAAAGACTGGTAAGGCCGTATGCGAGATACGGACTTGGCCAATTGGGCCATGTAGGCCACCTGGGCATGTGAGCCTACACGGGTGAATCACACGGGCGTGTGAGAATTTGGTCTAGGTTGTCTGATCCATACGGCCAAGGCCAATTTGGGCCGTGTGGGCCATACGGGCAGGCCACATGGGCGTGTAAGCCCATTTTTCTGAAATGTTCCGTAAGGTTGCATGGGTCGCCCAAGTCAACTGTGACCTTTAATAGGGTCGGTAAGCCTTACTTAGACCCTTGATTCTGTGATTTGATATTGCGATATATGTACTACCATGTTACACTTAGCATGTATATTTGTCTGTTCTGATTATGGAAATATGTTTGTTAATCTGCGTTATAGCATGCCATTCTTATATGATGCATTGTATTGGGGTGGGTTTGATGAAGTGAAGTATCTGAAAGGCCTCATAAGCCTGTTATCTGATAGCTAAGCTGCATATTTTTTACATGTGCTGCATTGCGGTACTCTATGGTGTGTAGAGTTAGATGGGTCGATTTTATCCCCATATTTGGTGTGCAGGGATAGGTGGGTCGATTTTATCCCCACATGGTGTGTTGAGTTGGATGGAGTTGGTGTGCAGGGCTGGTGTGCATGTTCTGTTATTCTGATCTATTATGCATGATATATTTGAGATGGGCTAAGACCCTAAGTTTGTATCTGATTCTGTTTCTGAATGGGCTAAGGGCCCCACCGATTCTGTAAAGGGTTCAGGCCCGAATGATGATTGAATTTTGTTATTTGATTGTATGTATGCTGAACTATAGGGATGTACACACAGAGTTGCGAAACTCACCCTTTATTTGTTTATCTGTTCAGGTAATCCCCAGCAGTAGCCGGATCGGTGCAGCAAAGGAGTCGATGGTGACCACTGTTTCTGCTTCTTGATAAGTTTACGGTTTTATAACTTATCACAGTTTAATTTTTATTTAGAAGGTTTTGATGTATTAATGTCATTATGGATTCTGACTTTGAATTTGGGATTTTGAACTGTTTTAATGGATTCATAAACTGAAATGCAATAAAATACAGTTTTCTAAAATAAACTAAGATTTTCTGTAAATGAAAACGTTTTCAAAAATAATATGGTTTAAAAAGCTTCCGCGAATAAGATATGGGATTAAGTAATTCAGTCAGTGCTTATTTCTCAAAGTGAAGGATAGATAATAACTGGAACGGTTTTTAAAGTATCAATGTGTTATCAAAAGCACTATCATGTGACTTCGCCAGATTTGATCGTAACATTTAAGCCGGGTTTGGGGTGGTACAAATATGGTTCCAATGAGCCTCAGTATGAATGCTCAGGCGGCATGCTGCACGTCTATATCTACCACAACCACTGTTAACACTTTAAGGAACTGGTCCAACCATGTATGTAGGATAAACGACCCTACAATCTTATCATCCGGAGGAACAGCTCCAAGGTAATAGTTACAAACATCAGTCAAAGGCATTTAAGTATCCCCTGCTATGACCAACCCATCAATGGGTGACGAGAGAATGAAAGTGACGTCTTTGAGGGTGATAATACACTTTCTTAACGGTAGATGAAAAGTATGTGTATCCAGTTGCCACCGTTCAATCAATGTAACAGTCAAATCTGAGGAAATTGTGCATGGCCCCATTTCAAGGCATACTCGAATCTGAAAACATTCATATATTCACGGATTTGATAATCTATCGCCCCTAAATCAAGCTAAGCCTGGCCCTGGTTACGAAGAATGCGATCAACATCCTATCAATTTATTTAGTCAATCAATCAAATAAAAAATAACTATATTTTTAGAATATCATAACTATTAAATTAAATTTACAACACGTTGCAGTTCATCAAACACATGATCTAATCCAAGTCATGTCATACCCGAAGTATGTTCCGCAAAAACCAAAAATTTTAGAAATACATTTTTCAAACCTAAGCATATATTTCATAATATCGAATTTCATAATATACTACATACAATAATGACTTAAAAATACACATTTTCTATAAAACAATAAATTATTTAGCATGATAACGTTACATTTGTATAACTGCAAAAATTAAATAACAATAAACATATCATTTAATAAAAATAACTATTTATTTAACATGAAAATGCGTAACCTTAAACCAAATTTTCTATAACTTAAAAAATAAAATATGGAAATTCATATACCAATAGATTGATTTAAATGTGAGTATATAACAATATTGATTTCATTTAAACATATAAAAACATAATTCCAACATTATTTACTATTAACCATCAGATATGATTGGAATTTAAAATTGAAATAGATTGAATGTGGTTTCCTATTCATCTTTGAAGAATCTCTTTAAATTGATGTTGCATATATTCTTTGGGAAAAGGGATGCTAATTAATGGAAGCTTCTTTGGATAGTTACTTGCCCCTCCCCTCCATCTTTGCTCATCTTCAAAACTTACACTTAATTCAGGATTTATTTATAAAACATTTTCAAAGATAAGTGTAGAGGCTGATTTTTTAATTATTTGGATTAAACAAAAATTAATCCCAAACCTATATTGTCAATATAATTTTCTGTTTCCACCCTTCTACTTTTTCTTTGACCAATTATTTATATACTAATCTGCAAGGCTAGACTTAATTGAGTATTGGATAGAGCTCTTGTGAAGTAAACACAATATAATTATAAGTAAATGCCCCAACAACTATAAACAAGTCGAAATGTCAATGGAGCCAAACGGTTTTGGTGCTCCAAAATTTCAAATTATTTTCATTATGTACTTTAAATTTTTGGAAAATTTTAATCAAGCCTTCAAATTTTTTTAAAAATTTTAATTTCAGTCTCCCAATAGTTTTAAAAATTTTGTATAGACTATTTTTTTTTTTGAAAAATTTCATTAATTCTCTCAAAAATTTTAGAATTTTAATTAAACTTCCAAATTTTTTGGATATTCTTATTAATCCCTCAAATTTTTTGAAAATTATAATTAGACCCTTGAAATTTTTAAAAATTATATGTAGCCATGACCAAACTTAATGGCACATTTTGATACTAGCTATAAAGTAAAACCAAATCATTACAAAGCATGAACAATTAAAGAACTGGAATATAATTAGACAAAATTTGCACATGGCAATTGTACATTGTGAGACTTCAATCTAGACGCTCAAAAGCCTAAGACCTTTATCTTTGCCAACAATGTTAATGTCTCATTTTATAAATATATATGTTACTTCAAATAAATGATCTAAATATCAAATTTTGAATTATTGACCTAACAAATAAATTATTTTAGAGATAATATTTCTTTTAAATAAATCGTCTTATTTATTGTTAGTGAAGTTTAATAAAATAAATACCTTTAAGGTATACATACTTTAAATATATATATTAAATGAAACATGGTAAATTTTTAATATCTTTTTCTAGAGATAAGAAAATCTATATTAAAACCAACTAATAAGTTTTAAAATAATCATATAAAAGTTGCTAATTATTATTTAATTGTTAGACCCAAAATTTATTACACACTTAGGTAAAAATAATTAAAACACGACACAAACCCTAACATGACATAAATATGAACATGACATAAATCTACATATATATATATATATATATATATATATATATATAATGCATCAAAATAGATAAATAATATAAAATATTTTAAATAAAATCATGTGAGGATAAAATAAATGAAGACGTCTATGACTCAAATTTTCAATTAATATGAAATATGCGGTTTTCAACTACACCTCAATTTTTAAAGTGTACAAGTTTCAATAGTTTTTCCTATATAATAAAAAAATTTGAAGTTTTTCTTCTAAAAAATCTCAAAATTATATATAAATTTTAATTTAATATGTAAAGTTGTACACAAATTTTAATTTTGTTCAATTTTATAAATGAAATTTTAGTTTGATTTAATTTAATTTTTACAAAATATTAACATAATTATTAATATATGTCATTTTAAATTTACATACATACAATATTTATTCAATATAAAAATAAATCAATGTATTTATTTTTTTTAAAATGCGCATGGTTGAATCAAAATCAAAATCAAGATTTTTTGTATACATTTGAATCAAAATTAAGTTTCATGTGTATAACTACACCAAATCGAAATTTATGTATCAAATTACATATTGAATAAAAAATCATATATAATTTTAAAATTTATCTCATATTTAAACTTCATGACTTATGATATTAATATACTAGTTTTTTTTTTTTTGTTTCGAAATAATTTGTAATATTATGATAAATAATATAAGATTATAAAGAGGAAAATTCGAAAAATTAAGATTGTGATGATATGTGTATATATGATTAGTGATTGTGAATTTTGTAATGTATCATAAATTATATGTTAGTATTCACTGTAGGAAGACGTAGGTTTGAGTGCGTTGAAGCACATTAAGATTGAGAGTTCTGCTTGTGTTAAAAAAAGAACAAATATGATCTGAAACTATAATTAAATTATTAAAAAAAAAAACTTAAATAAGTAGGAACCAGATACCAAATAAACCATGATCTATTGACTTGTATTATAACATCAACATCAATAACAGATTAACTTATTATTTAAGTTCATAATATAATTAGTTTGAGGATGTGCTGTATTGCACCCTTTATTGATTTTTCAATTTTCAAATATAAAACAAGTCAATTATCAGAGTTTGATGAAGCAGTTTAGTCAATGTTTCTTCATTTATTATTTTCTACTTACACTTATTTAATTAAGACAATTATTTTAATATTTGGATTGAATATTCTACGTATGATCCGACTCAATCTGATTCTTAGATACCTTCAAATATTTGTTTAATTATTATTGGTCTTCATTACAACTGTTCATAAATCATATTATAACTACCATCAAAATTTTTAATATATTTAATTAATAGTAAAATTAAATTTTATTAAATTTAGGGATAGTAATGAGGTGGGGTGGGGTGGATATTGCTAAATTTATTATCGCTCCATAATTAGCATACTCTGCTCTACCACCCACCTTGCTCCATTATGATTGTATAATCTTGAAATCTAATACCACCTCCATGAATGTTGGATGCATTCATCTCTACCTCACCCCGTTCCGTTCCACTTCAATTTAATTGTTGTTACTTAACGTTAATTCTTTTCGATCTTTTTAAAGTAAGTAAATATTTAAACATAATTCTTTAAAAAATATTTAAGTATAAATTATATGTATTTTTTTCTATATTACATTATTACATTTTCCCCTTATTGTTTATATATACAAGAATAAAATGATAAGTGTATATAGTTAAACGAGTCGGAGCAGCGTAAGTAATTACCATAATCGTTTTATATCCACTATCCCCCCCCCAAAAAAATCTATCTCACCTCATCCCGTATCTGCTTTTCAAACAAAAAAATTCACTCCGAATCGAAATCCATGAGACAATTCGAGTTTTACAATCCATAATTAAATCAATATTATCTAATTATCTTTTATTAATTATCAAATTAAATTCATCATAATCTATATAACTATGTATAAAAGACATCCCACTTGTTAATTTCTTTTCTACATTGTAAAAAAAATATATTAAATTATAGTTTAGGTTTTTTAGTATGTTTAGATTTCATACTTAATCTTTATATTTTAATTTCAGACATAATTTAATTCCTATATTTTTATAATATTATTAATTAGTCTAAATAGTTAATATAGCTAACTTTTTTTATTAAAATATTATATGATTATGTATAATTTAAACGCCTTAAGAGTTTTAGAGACTACGCGGGGATTCCTTTTTTTTTATTTTATTTTAGGTTTGTGTTACATTTTTTACATTATAATGTAATGGTCAAATTTCAATTTTGGTCCTTAGATTATGCTCGAACTTGAGATTTAATATATATAATTTAGGTTTTAACATAATTTGGTCCCTCAACATTTATAATGTCATTAATTATTTTAAATAGTTTAACTATTTCAATCAAAACATTAATGTTAATTTTTCTTTAAAACACTATGCCAACAAAATATATTTTATAATGGCAAGTTCGAATGGTGTTTTTAAGGAAAAAATATCCTTATACAACGTTATTTATATTGTTACGTGATTACCAAGTAATTTATTTTTTAAAAATTCAAAATGTCACACCATATAATTTAATAGAAGAGTTTTAATCATAGTAACAATTGGACTTAAATTTTTAAATTTGAAAAGTACATGGACTAAATTCTTAAAAATAAAAGTAGGGAGATTAAATTACAAATATACAAAGTGTATAGGAACTTAAGATCATATTTTAACCTTCAAAATTTTTACTCTATAATTTGAGAAAAATAAATAGTCAACCCAATGCGAAACCCTGAGAACTATACTAATTATTTAGAATTAGATGCTAATTTTGAATTACAATTTGTGAGTAACATGTATATTAATTATTTTAAATTTATTTTTTAAAATATTTTATCTCATGGGTTGAGCATATTTCCTCATTGAATTACACGAATATGGACTAACTCTTTTAAATGAATTTAAAGTATATAAAAGTAACCACTTTGGTTTAATTGGTAAAAATGAGGATACCGAGTCTTAAGTATCTAGGTTTGAGACCTATCATGTGTAATTATATGCATAGGTCTTTTCTGAACATTATTTTTTTATACTTAAACTCAAACCAAATTCGTCTCATCAATTCATTTTACTGTTTAAAAAATACATTAATTAATTTTCATTATTATTTAATTTTCTAAACATGTAACTCAATAGGTAAAGTCTTTGGCTTCTTTTGAATGGGCGGTGGTTGTGGAACAATAGAATATTTTACCTCACAGTTACAATAACTAATCTCATCATCATTATTGCTTTTAACCTTACTAAAGATAAACACATCGCCCATCCAAAGACACCTTTAGACTCTTTGAATATCCAACCATAATTGGGCTTTGTTTTTAATTACAAATAACATCAAAATTCACCTTTAGACGCCTGTGTCCCTAGCTCGTGTGACCTTAAACAGTGCCTCACACGGTCTACCACACGGCCTAATACACGGCTGTATGGCACACATGGCCTACCACACGGTCTGGCAGACGACCATGTGGCGTCGAAGGCCATATTTGTCGACATTCGTAAATTGCAGAAATTCAGGTTTTTGTTACCCACATATTACAGATTCGATGCAGAAGCAACAAGGATGAATTATTGTCCCTAAAATGACATTATAGCAATAAATCAGACGACACATTCATAAACAAATCGCTAAGATTAGCGTCCAAAATTGAAGTTACGTCGAAGAACTTTCGACACAAAACCTTAAATCAAAACTTACTGGTAACCGGTTGAACTAGGCAAGAGAAGTCAAATCCCGTACAGAATCAATTTGGCGTAACATAGCAAAAAGAAAGGTAATTGAAGAGAAGAATCAAAGTGAAGAAAAAAAAAAAAGAAACAAAGAAGAAATGGCGGAAAAGAAATGGAAAATGAATGTGGAATAAACACAGGAGGTTTCTGGGAAGCTTAACCATTAAACCACTAAGTTTATTGTTGTCATCAAATTATCGAAATTAACTTATAACTCACATGTCCAAATATAGGGTTTTAATTAAAAATAGCAAAATTGCAAGAGATAGGATTTGAACCCAAAACCCTACATCTATAACAAGAACACTTAACCACTGAACCAAATCAATTTACTTATAGAAAATTTACAAAATCTAGACTCAAAATCGAGAGATAACCACTCTTGATTTCAAAACTCAATTTTTTCTAACCCGATTTTTAGGATGTTACATAAACTCAAATCAAACTCTACTCATCAATTCATTTTACTATTTAAAAAATATATTAATAATTTTAATTAATTTTAATTATTATTTAATTTTCTAAACACGTAACTCAATAGGTAAAGTCTTTAGCTTTTTTTGGATGGGCGGTGTGTTGCAGGCCAATTTTGGCCTACTATTACAAAAGCCCATTTAAATTAAACCAACCAAACCCTTTTACAACCAGACCCAAAAACCCACCAGACCCATATACCACTAAATCTGGTTGACCCACTAATGACTAAACCTAACCCACTAACATTCCATCAGACCCAATACAACAAAACCCAACTAACCTAAACCTTAACCCATTCAGCCCAATACAAAACAACCCAAATACCCACCTAAACTAACCCAACAGAGGCCCAAACCCATACATCAGCAAACCCTAACACTAACTCGAACACCTCAGCAGCCACTTGCCCCCGACTTCCCTTGCTTTTTTGCACCAACACGTCACTGCTACACTCGCCACTACCAAAGACCTAGCCATACCTGCAAGAAAGAAAGAAGACAAGACAGATATAATAGAAAATAGGTGTCAAAGGGTTATAAAAACCCAAATCAAAAACTATAAAAGGGTCTTCTTCGGCAGTTTCAAAGAAAACACAAAATAAGAAAAATTCAATCTCAAAATAGCAGTCTAATCAATATTCAAACAACAAGCATAGTATCCAAGCAACCAAACATCGATCTCAATACCAAAGGTGATTTATTTTATTCCGATTTTTAAAATCTATTTTTTGCTATAAACATAAATATAATTAACAGATATATATATTTTAAAAATATATATATAAAAATAAAACAAAAAATTAGAAAATTTTACCTTTCCGGCCACCGGTACCCCCTGGTCGGAATCCCTCCCTTCTCCCTCTTCTCTCTTTCCCTCTCTTTTTCTCTTTCTTTTTTTTTTCTTCTCCCTTCACAAATGATTTTTTTCTGAAATGGGGCCTATTTATAGCCCTCCGAAACGACGTCGTTTTGGGGGTGGTACTTAAGCCCCAAAACAACGTCGTTTCACCATACCCGACCCGACCCGTCTGACCCGAACCCGCTTCATGATCCGCGTGTTTTTTAACTCAATGGTATATTTAGGCAATTGGTCCTTCCGCAATTTTATCTTTCGCAATCAAGTTATCTTTGGATTACAGATCGGCCCTGAAATTTATTCGGTTTTATAATTTGGTCCCCATGCATACGCAACGTTTTAAATGACAGGGAATATTGTGCTGTTGGCCCTTTTACGTTTCTCACGTGTTCAAATAGGCCCTTTCTCTTTATTTTGTTTTTAAATCTGCCCCACAACTTTGTTTTTAGTTTAATTTTAGTCCTTTTTTCGTTTATGTTCATTTCTTTATTAAATATTCTTGTTATTTTTATATTATTAGTATTATTAGTATTATTAGTATTATTATTACTATTATTATTATTATTATTATTATTATTATATATTAGTATATACTCTTATTATATGCGTATATATATGTATTTGTATTTAGTTTATTTATTTATTTTATTTTAATATTTTAATGCTATACTTGCTTTTATATTTCAATATTATTATTATTATCATTATTATTACCAATATTTATATATGTTTTAGTATATATATATATATATATATATATACATATTTTTACGTATAGGTTTATTTTTATTACTTTAGTTCAATATCTTTATTGTATTTACTGTTGTATTTCAATATTATTCTCCTTATTATTATTATTATATAATAGTACATATTTTTGTTTATGTATATAAATTTATATATATTATTCTTAGTATATTATATTGTTTTTTTTTTTGTATTAATATTATAATTATCATTGTTAATATAGTGAATGTTTTTGTTACATATGTATATATTTTTATATCATCCTTGTTATTATTATTAACCTTAGTATATGTCTTATTATACATGTATATATCTTTAATATATATATGGGTATATATTTATGTAATATTGTAATAGTTTTCTTTAACATCATTATTTCCAATATATATATATATATATTATGTAAATATTTTAATGTCATGTTATATGTATTTTTATGTGTTATGTGCGTGTACTTTCTTGTTGTATTTTTATATATCATGTATATATTTCTAATACTATATTATGTTTTCATACATATTATGTATATATTTAGTATTATTGTTATATATTTTTATATGACCTTATGTACATATATTTCATTATTCTTGTATACACATTTTACATATGGTATTATTTTCGTATATCATTATATTTATTATTATACCCATGGTTTTCACTATTATCACTTATCATTTTATCTTAATATTATTATGTTTATGTTTCTCACATATGTCATGTATATATATTTTTTAATATTCATTTTATACATATATATGTATATATTATGTATATATTTTAATAATACAAGTTGTATATATATTTTCACTATTTTATGTGTAGGTTTCAAATGCTATGTATAGTATATTTCTGATACTATTACTATTTATATATATTTCGGTGTACATGTTCTTAATAGCATTATTGCATATATATATTCATTGTTTTTTATTTCGTGTTTGATATTATTATTAAATTTAATATATCGCGTGCATTGCTATTCCTTTTTAATACTATTGTCATATTTGTTATTTACTTCAATATATTTTTAATTCTTCCATTTATTTATTTTTATTTCATCTCAATTTTGTTTTATATTACTTCAAAAAATCATATTATTGTTTTCTAATTAATTTCAATAATCAAGGCAATGTACCGATTTAACATTAAGTCATCGAATTTCATCGCTATGTTGGATGGAATTTGTCGGCTCGTGTTAAAGACGGAACACCCTTCTAAAAAATAAAAAAAACTAAAATTTCTCGTCTTTTCAATTGAATCACGACTAAATGTTTCATTGAACTCATATTTTTGAAAATCAAGACAACACATGTTTATAAGATACCAATTTTGGGCGTCGCGAGGGTGCTAATACCTTTCTCGCGCGTAATCGACTCCCGAACCCTAATTTTTCTCTGGATTTTGATGTAGACCTAAACTCGGCCTTCTTTTAAATAAATTTATTAGGTGTCCGATCACACCTATAAAAGGATTGGTGGCGACTCCCCTTTTTTATAAAACCGAGATTCCATTTTCAAATTTTCACTAAATCGCCACAATTAGTGACCAAGTTAAAGCTAAATTTTTATGTCGCTACAGCTGGCGACTCCGCTGGGGACCTTTTTGAGAGTCGTGTCTAGAATTAAACTCCCGTTGTCAAAATTTTCAAAGTCCCTTGTTCAAATTAAGGTTTAGTCGTGATCCTCAAATTTTTGTTTTTAAAAGGTCATGCATTCGCATTATGTTGTAAATGTTTTTCTAACTCGATTTGTCCTTTTTGTTTTTTAGTTTTAAGTTTTATAGTTTTGGTTTTGTAGTTCTTTTAAATGAAACGAAAGGTTTGTGTGTTTCTCCCTACACACCGTGCACGTGCATCTTTGCATAACATGAGCTCTATACCCGGGCTCCGTTCGTTTAAGTGAAAGTAAACGCTATGCCTTCGTGAGTTAACTCGTCCCTCCGTACAGGCTAGTGAATACTTTCGTGTTGCATGACTTATGCTTTCGTGAGTAACTTGTCTCTCCGCATAGGCATAAGTAAATGTAACCCCTCGAATTGGTCTCGTGAGCCTGTGATGGGCTACTGACAGGGCTTCGTGCTAGTCTTAGTAGATTTATAGTATGCGAACAATTTGAGTACCCACCTAGAACCAAAACCGCATATAGTGAACCGTACGAGCCCCCTAACTAGAGCCATGCCGAACCTCTGCTCGTTTAGTAGTCACCAAAATAAGTACACGGGAGAAACGCCCCTTACTTTTTTCACTTTCACTTCGTACGCAAGGGGATTGGGTTGGTTTAATAAACTAGATCGGGTAGCGTAATTTGATAAATTTTCCATGATTTTTTTGCCTATATTTGACTGCTAACTAGGGTTGTTTGTCTTTGCTTTATTTCTCATCATGCATTATAGGCATCGTATTAGAAAAGTGTTGACTAGAGATCGGTTGCCAAAAAAAAAAGGGTTTCTGATGGAAGAGTTGATTATACAAACAACCAAGAAAAATGCTATGGTCCGGGATTGGTCTTTGAAAACCCAGAAAGAAAAAGAGGATAGTTTAATGGAAGGATATGTTTCTAATCTACCCGAGCACGTAATTGTGAATGTTCGTCAGAATAATCTAGAAGACTTGGTTCGAATCTGGAATCAGTGGGACTCGGACACTAGGGGAATCTTTACTGAAAAATACGGGGACATAGCCAACCTGATTGCCATCAACGTTGATGAATGACTGATTCAAGTCATGGTCAGATTTTGGGATCCAGCTTACCAGTGTTTCACCTTCAATCAAAAAGACATGACCCCGACTATAGAAGAATACACTGCTTTGCTTCGTATCGACAATGTGCAACTCTACAAAATATATGTGAAAGAGCCCAAGCCGATGACCTTCAAGAAAAAGTTAATGAGATTGACAAACATGACCGACATATGGGCTGAAAAAAGATAAAGAAGAAGAATGAAACCAGCTGTATTCCATGGTTTTTCCTGCGATATTTGGTTCTGAACCACCCCGACATGTTGAAGAGGGTGAATCTGTTCGCTTTGGCCATTTACGGTCTGATCGTTTTCTCAAAAGTTCTTGGACATATAGAAATTGTAGTAGTGGATTTCTTTAAAAGGTTAAAACAAGGAATCAACCCTGTCCTAACTATCCTGGCCGAAACCTTTAGATCACTAAGCATCTGTAGGAGAAAAGGGGAAGGTCGTTTTATCGGATGCGCGCAGTTACTCAATATTTGGATCTTGAGCCACTTCTGAAAAGTAGAGCGCACACCGTTCCATATGTTTTCTAAAACATTCTCCCCGTTAGAAGCTTATCTCGAGAAAGAATGGCCAAAGGAAGTCACCGAACAGCATTGGGTTTCAGTTTTTCAGAATCTTCGTGCTGAAGATGTAACCTAGAGAGCACCGTGGATACGCCCTTCGGTTCTGTTATACAAGGTGGGAAACCAAGATTGGGTGCCACTGCTTGGATTATGGGGAGGAGTTGGTTATGCTCCGTTAATGGTCTAAAGGCAATTTTCTTCACGACAATTCATACCCGTCACCGGAGGATTATCACAGTCTGAGTTTATTTTTGTGGGTGAAAGTTATATGAGAAGGGTCTAAGACACTGTAAAGTCTTGGAAGAAATTCATCTCATGGAATTAGCTCTATACGCCGACACCTTCACCCAAGATTACGACATATGGAGGAAGCAATGGGTGAACAGTCAACAAATCTCGTCGACAAACTACACCATCAGGAATCCTTTCTCGGAGAAAATGCCATCTGAGTTAGAAATGGCAAGACAAGAATTTGAACGAGAAAAGGCTAAACTGTCTCGGGACCTTAGTGCTCTTCAAGAGGAAAACTACCAACTGAAGATTGACGTTCAGATTGAAAGATCCAGAACCGAGAAAGTGCAAAAAGAAGTTGAAGTCATAAGAAATGACTTAAGGGACCTCCATCTGAAGAATAAAAAATTAAGAGGCACAATAAAGAACAGTGGGTTGGGCAAGTCCTCAGTAAAATAGAAGGAAGAAATTAGCAATATCAAAGGAAGGATGGAATTCTGGAAAGGGAAAGCCAAGAAAGAGGAAGAAAAAGCTGCGCGTGCGATGATAGAGCTAAGGAAGAAGAACGTCGAATATGAAGCTGTGTCTGCCGAGGCAATGACTAGTCGATCTAAACGTCAAGAACTAAAAGAGAGGATACGAGATTTAGAAGGTATGCTGCAAGATCGTCAACAACAGCTAGATACTCTCTTGGAAGCTTTGGAAGAAAAGAATAATTAGTATTATAGAGACGTTCGTGCTTACAAAAAGATTCTCCAAGAAAAAGAAATGCAACTTAGCTATCTGATCAATGAAATTCGTGGGGTAACCATGCACGTGGTACAACTGTCGAAAGAAGCTGAAATTCTCATTTGCCAATTCCCTCTAAGTCGAAGATCAAACATATCAGAGTTCTTAGCACGAGTAAAGGAATATGGCGATATAGCTAGGAAGTTTGTGTAATAGCTGAATCGAAAATGACAAAATGTTTTGTATTGGACTATTTTGATAAAGGAAATGCCTAAATAGGGGCCGTCTTGAAATCAATACTAAATTCTTGCATATTCATTCATGACTAACATTCATTTGACATTTATGCATTCATTCATTCATTCATTGCATATCCCATAATCATTCGCTAAGGTCAGAATCATATAATTCACAGTTGTAATTCTTCAAATCTAGAATCACGCCATTCGTATAAAACGCGCTGACAAGCTAGAGTAATGGAGGCTGAACTCAATGAAAGGGTTGAAAGGATGGAAAGAATCCAAAGGGAATTACAAGAGCAGTTGGCCAAGTCGCAGCAAGAGACAAGAGACTTAATGGTGAGATCTTGAGAAGAATCGCTCGAATAGAAGGATCAAATGGCCAAAATGATGGAAATGATGTCAGCTTTAGTTAAGGGAAAGGGACCTATGAACCCTGACATTGAAGAACCTCAGTCAAAAGTTAATCACAATCAAAACCCGCTCTATCCCCCAGGATTCACTCCACCGCACGCCCACGCAACACAAAGAGGGTACACCCAAGGGGATCCCACAGTCCTGGAGCAACGGCCAATGCCACCTGCTCATTTGGGGCAAGGAATGTTTGTACCAAACCCAGGGGCTAGTCTTGCTGATCCACTCGTTCCAGATTTGGACGATCCAGTAGAGATAGCCAGGTTAAAATTAGATGATCACGATGCAAAAAAGAAATATAGGAGCCTAGAGGAAAGGCTCAAGGCGATAGAAGGCACTGAAGTCTTCTCGACACTGCGTGCTAAAGAGCTCAGTTTGGTACCTGATTTAGTTTTGCCTCCTAAGTTTAAAGTACAAGATTTTAAAAAATACGATGGGACAAGATGTCTAAAAGCGCATCTCATCATGTTTTGCCGGAAGATGAACGGTTATGTGAACGAAGATAAGCTACTCATACATTGTTTTCAAGATAGTCTAGCAGGATCAGCTCTTCGGTGGTACAACCAACTTAGTAGGGAAAAGATCTAATCCTGGAAGGACTTGGCGTCAGTATTCTGTGAGCAGTACAAGTATGTGTCAGATATGGTGCCTGACCGAATGACTCTGCAAATGCTGAAGAAGAAACCAACGGAGACCTTCAGACAGTACGCTCAAAGATGGAGAGATATCTCGGCGCAAGTAGAGCCTCCACTGACGAAGACTGAGATAACGGTTCTTTTCATTAATACTCTGAGAGCACCATTCTATGACAAGCTGGTGGGAAGTGCTACGAAGAATTTTTCAGATATCATAATATCCGGAGAACTCATCAAGAATGCCATCAAAAGTAGGAGGATGGAGGGTCAAGAAAGTTCAAGAAGGGTAGCGCCCATGAAGAAGAAAGAACCAGAAGCCCATATGGTGGGAGTGGGAAACCGTTATACCTTTAATCTATATCCAAATCAACCCCGACCTCGAAATTATCCACCTCTAAATTTCTATTATCCTTCTCAAACCCCTTACTACCAAACACCACCTCCATCCAACTCGTATACGCCACGAACAATCAAAGACCCGTTGCCACATTCCTACAAAACACTGTACCCATTCAAAGCCAACCCAAAAACGAACCAAGACCAGCAAGGCCTAATCCTGAGAAATCGTAATTTACTCATATTCCTGTGTCGTATGGGGAACTATACCCAAAACTCTTAGAAAAGCAATTAATATCTCCCTATTACATGGCACCCCTTAAGCCTCCATACCCGAAATGGTATGATCCAAATGTTAGTTGTGCATACCATGCTGGGAACCAGGGGCACTCTACGAAAAATTGCCTTGCCTTCAATAGTAGAGTTCAAGGGCTCATTGATGTGGGCATTTTGTGATTTGACGGTACTGGCGGTACGACCGGGAATCCATTCCCAAACCACACCGAAGGGAATGTGAGCACAATAGAAGAGGAGGACAAACGGCAAAGTAAAAAATGGGTTTCTGAAATAAGAACACCTCTGTGGAAAATCTGGGAGGTACTAGTTGAAAAAGGGTTACTCTATCATCTTAACAGATTATTCGAAGGGAGAAATGCAAAGGTCATAGTTTTTGTGAATTCCATGGTATTGAAGAGCACGACATTCAGTCATACGAGGAGTTTAGGAGATTACTGCAAAACATGATGGATAATAAGGAGATTGTGATTTTTTATAAAGGCGAAGAGGCTGAGAGTGGGGAAATATGCGCCTCTGACAATCAATCATTAGGTTTCTCGTATAGTGCCGACCGACCGTTAATAATTTATTACGACGCGAAGAAGGAGCCAGTGAAACCAAAGGTGATAATCGAAGTACCATCTCCTTTCCCTTATAAGGACAATAAAACAGTACAATGGAAGTACGATGTCAACATCGTCACACCTGAAGGTGAAAATCCTGAAGCCACAACTAGAGATGTTGGGGAAGTAGGCCATTTTACCCGCAGTGGGCGTTGTTATTCTAAAGAAATTGAGCCGGCAAAGAAAAGTAGTGACTTGAAACAAAAAGAAAGGCAGTGATGTACGAGGCCAAAGTTGAACAGGAAACTGCACCCGTGCAAGAAACTAAAAAGCCTGTGGATGAGGAGGAAGCACAGGAATTTTTAAAATTTATCAAGCATAGTGAGTATAATGTGGTGGAACAATTAAGTATGCAGCCAGCACGAATTTCGATTTTATCTCTACTGTTAAATTCAGAGCCACACCAGAACGCTTTACTGAAGGTGTTAAATCAAGCTTACGTAGCAAACAACATATCTGTTAAGAAGCTTGATAGGTGGGTGAATAATTTGAACGCTATCAATTTCATCTCTTTTAGTGATGATGAGATACCGCCAAACGGTAGAGGCTCAGTGAAAGCACTGCATATTACGACTCACTGCAAGGGCTACATAATACCGAACGTGCTCATCGATAATGGGTCAGCACTCAACGTCATGCCTTTGGCCACGCTTTTCAGAATTCTGATGGATCTGTCCTATTTAAGGCCCTGTCATTCCACGGTAAGGGCATTCGACGGGATAAGGCGTGAAGTCATGGGAAAGATTGAGATCCCTCTAGAAGTGGGCCCTTGTATATATGATGTTGAATTTCAAGTCATGGACATTACACCATCATACAATTGCCTTTTGGGAAGACCTTAGATCCATTCTGCTGGAACGTTTCCATCATCCCTCCATCAAAAGGTGAAATTTATCATGGACGGCTGTTTGGTCACTGTCGAGGGAGAATAAGACATTGTAGCATCTATTTCTACCGATGCACCATACATTGAAGTGAGTAAAGATACTATAGAATATTCCTTCCGATCCTTTGAATTCGTCAATGCCACATTCATTGCTGAGGGAAACAGAATTCCCGTGCCAAAACTGTCAAGAAATACTAGGATGGGTATCAAGATGACTGAGGGGAAATGAGCCAGAGCGAGGAAAGGTTTGGGAAAATTTCAGTAAAGAATAGTTAGGGCTCTAAAGCCAGTACACCACAAGGCCCGATACGGTCTAGGTTTCCAGCCAGACACGCTTCAAAGAAGAAAACAGTGGAAGAAAGATCAGAAGAGAAGGATTACAAGAGCCTTAGGCAGAGAATTAGAATGAGAGCCCATAACGTACCCTCCTTTGTCAAAAACATTTACATTTGCAGGAATGATATACCCCGAGCAAGATAATCCACAAAGCACGCTGTAGTTAATTGAAAGGGGTCTTCAGAATGTCAGTATAAATGTCATTGACAAAAGGGCTGATGCGAGAAAAGACGTCTCAGGGATACACCCTTGTCCCCCGGGTTCCATGTTGAACAATTGGACTGCTGAGGACTTTCTTGTAGTTTATAAGTCTTCAGAGTAATGCTCAAACGTTAACCCTCTATTGTGTCCTTAGATATAATAGAATTCTTTTGTAAGAGCCTACATTCGCTCTTTATCATTCAAATGAATATCAATGAAGATGTATTTTGTCACGATCTTTCGCATTATCACTAATTTCATAATCATTTTCTCATTTCATAACCTATCTTTACATTTGCCTCATACTATGCCATAACATTTCGTTTTGCTGGTTCCAATACTTGGATGCCCCTCTATAGTTTCTTTTTCCATTCAACTTTCAGGTGCTCAGATATCAACGACATGAACGAACCCATTACGAGTCCTGAAATTAATTTTGAGAAGGCTATTTGTTTAGGAGAATTTGAAGTCGAAGAAAATGTTGAAGACTATATCTCGTTTCCTAACTTGCTAAGAATGGTGGAACAAGAGGATAAACATATTTTGCCTCATTAAGAATCTGTTGAAACAATAAATTTGTGCACTGAAGAAAGGAACAAGAAATGAAGATCGGGACCTCTATTTCAGAGGGCACCAGGCATAATTTGATTGCTTTACTGCATGAGTACAAGGATGTATTCGCATGGTCATATCAAGACATGCCAGGATTGGATGAAGATGTAGTGGTCCATAAGCTCCCATTAAAGCCAGAATGCAAACCCATTCAGCAAAAGTTAAGACGGATGAGACCCAAAATGCTGTTGAAAATAAAAGAGGAAGTCGAGAAGCAATTTGATGCTGGCTTCCTACAAACCTCCAAGTATCCAGAATGGGTGGCTAACATAGTCCCTGTACCAAAGAAAGATGGTAAAGTACGAATATGTGTGGATTACCGTGACCTGAATCGAGCAAGTCCTAAAGATAATTTTCCCTTACCACACATTGATACGTTGGTGGATAACACAGCGAAACATTCATTTTTTCTTTCATGGATGGATTCTCGGGGTATAATCAGATTAAGATGGCCCCTGAGGATATGGAGAAAACTACTTTCGTAATAATGTGGGGAACATTTTGCTACAAGGTGATGCCATTTGGATTAAAGAATGCTGGGGCAACGTATCAGAGGCCTATAGTGACGTTATTCCATGACATGATGCATAAAAAAATAGAGGTCTACGTCGACGATATGATTGCTAAATCCCGAAGGGAAGAAGAGCATATAGTGAACCTCAAGAAGTTGTTCAAAAGGCTGAGAAAGTTTCAGCTAAAGCTTAATCCAGCCAAATGTACGTTTGGGGCTACCTCGGGAAAGTTGCTAGGGTTCATTGTCAGTGAAAGAGGTATTGAGGTTGATCTAGATAAAATAAAAGCCATTCAAGAGTTACCACCTCCGCGCACGCAAAAGGAAGTTAGAGGATTTTTAGAGAGGTTAAATTACATTGCCCGATTTATCGCTCAACTTACCAACCAATGCGACCCAATCTTTCGGCTACTTCGAAAACATAACCCGAGAGAATGGAATGAGGAATGCCAGGTAGCCTTTGATAAGATAAAACAATATTTGTCTAGTCCTCCAATGCTAGTACCGCTAACTCCAAGAAGACCATTGATATTGTATTTGACTGTGTTCAAAAATTCAATGGGTTGCGTACTGGGGCAACACGACGAGTCAGGAAAGAAAGAAAAAGCGATTTACTACCTCAGCAAAAAGTTCACTGAATATAAGGCAAAGTATTTGTCCATTGAAAAATTTTGTTGCGCTCTAGTTTGGGTAGCTCGGAGACTCAGACAATATATGTTGTACCATACGACATGGTTGATTTCAAAGCTGGACCCAATAAAATATATGATGGAATCACTTGCACTCTCAGGAAGAATGGCACGATGGCAGGTCTTACTATCGGAGTACGGCATTGTCTATGTGAGCCAAAAGTCGATAAAAGGGAGCGCAATAGCTGACTTCGTAGCAATTCGAACAATAGAGAAATATGAGCCATTGAAATTTGATTTCCCAGATGAAGACTTGATGTGTATTACAGAAAAAGAATGTGAGTCATCAAAAGAGAAGTCATGTAAGATGAGCTTTGACGGCGCGTCGAATGCCTTGGGGCATGGGATTGGAGCAATCCTAGTATCACCAGACGGGAATCATTATCCGTTCACTACAAGACTGAACTTCTTCTGTACCAATAACATAGCGGAATATGATGCCTGTATCATGGGACTTCGTGTAGCTATCGAACGAAACATCGAAATCTTAGATGTGTATGGGGACTCAGCCCTAGTGGTCTACCAAATCCGTGGAGATTGGGAAGTGAGGGACCCGAAATTGATTAAGTACAGTGATCTAGTGGCTGAATTGATCAAGGAATTCAAAGAAATAACTTTTCATTACTTCCCACGAGAAGAAAATCAATTGGCTGATGCCCTGGCTACTTTAGCTTCAATGTTCAAAGCAAGTAGAGAAGCAGAAATAATGCCCCTCAAAATGAGCATATACGAGGTCCCTGCACACTATTGTAGCATTGAGAAAGAGGCAGACGGACGGCCATGGTTCCATGATATCCTAGAATATGTCAAGAATCAAAGGTATCCCGAACAAGCAAATAAGAACGACAAAAGAACAATCAGAAGAATGGCAGCGAGATTTGTTCTTGATGGGGATATCCTGTACAAAAGAGGGAAAGATCAGATGTTCTTAATATGCGTGGATGGTGTTGAAGCCAGAAGAATACTTGAAGATGTCCATAAGGGAATTTGTGGGACGCATGCTAATGGTTTTACTATGGCTAGGAAGATTATGAGACTCGGTTATTACTGGATGACGATGGAAAGTGACTGCATTAGTTTTGCGCGAAAATACCACAAATGTCAAATTTACGGTGATAAAATTCATGCAGCCCCTTTGCCCCTTCATGTCATGACTTCTCCATGGCCCTTTTCTATGTGTGGCATGGATGTTATAGGGCCAATTTCCCTAAAAGCTTTATATGGACATCGATTCATTTTGTGGCTATCGATTACTTCACAAAATGGATAGAAGCCGCTTCGTTTGCCAATGTGACAAAGACTGCAGTTTGCAGGTTTTTGAAAAAGGAAATTATTTGCCGATATGGTTTGCCTGAAAGAGTCATTTCAGATAACGCCTTGAATCTGAATAACAAGATGATGAGAGAAGTGTGTGAGCAATTTCAAATAAAGCATCATAACTCCTCGCCCTATCGCCCAAAGATGAACGGAGCTGTTGAAGCAGCCAACAAAAATATTAAGAGGATAATTGGGGAAATGATCGAGACATATAAAGATTGGCACGAGAAGCTACTATTTGCTTTGTATGCATATCGCACATCTGTGTGGACATCTACGGGAGCAACTCCTTTCTCTCTGGTTTATGGAATGGAAGTGTGTTACCTATCGAAGTTGAGATCCCTTCTCTACGAGTCTTAATGGAGTCAAAACTAGAGGAAGCAGAATGAGTTCGAGCTCGATATGACCAGTTAAACCTCATCGAAGAAAAATGCTTAAAGGCAATCTGTCATGGACAGATGTACTAGAAGAGAATGATCGCGGCCCATGACAAGAAGGTACGACCAAGAGAATTCCATGAGGGAGAACTTGTGCTGAGAAAGATTCTCCCAATACAAAAAGATCTGCGAGGAAAATGGGCACCAAATTGGGAAGGACCATACGTCGTAAAGAAAGTATTCTCAGGCGGAGCTTTGATTCTCACTGAGATGGATGGGAAGGAGTTACCGAATCTAGTAAACTCGGATGCTGTAAAGAAATATTATGCCTGAAAAAAGAAAATCAAGATGAAAACCCGAAAAAGGGCATCTAAAAAAAAAAGAGATTAAGGTGAAAACCCGAAAAGGGCATCTTGATTAACACGAAAGATTAGGATAAAAACCCGAAAGGGCGTTCTAATGAAGTAAATACTGGGCTTAAAAAAGCAAGGCGATTTGAACAGTGGGTCAAACAGCGAGACTACAATATTTGAAGCATTTCTGAAAGCTCGAAATCTTCTACGCAAGAAGCCATGCTCGAAAAGATTCTTGATTGAGGAACGTGGAAGAGTTCATCCGTTGAATATCTAGAGCATTTGTATCCATTGAATGCGACCCTTTTTCTCTTGATGACATTTCTTACTATTTTTGGTTAACTTTCTTTGTTTGTTACCTTTGAAATAAATGAATGTGAGATACCTTTTTTGTCCCTACATGATCATTTTCATGCATCTCATTATGTATTTATTTACATGATAAATAGTGAAATGACATACTCTAAACAAAAGAAATGTTAAGCATTACCTGGATGAAAATTTGATAAGCACAAAGCCTCAAAGCAAGAACAAAGTTTAACTAGGGGCAAAAGAGTGATATCTGAGAAACGTCGATTACTCGTGAAGCTTGAAGACGGGTACGAGGCCTGAAGAGAAAGTCGAGAATCAAAGCAATGAACGCAGATCCTCAACAATCATGGCGAAAAGGACATACGACAAGTATGCTTAAGGAGCACTGCATAATCATGTAGGCATAAAGGCATTTAAGACAAACATGTGCATATCATGATAACATCATGCATGCATATACAGGTAATCCAGTAGAGCAAGAGGACGTGATGATAGCTGTATTGAATCAAAGGAAAAGACTCCTGATTTCTACCAAATAACAGGTTTTGGTATTTTGATGTTTAATTTCTGTTCTCAAAAATCAACTCATATTGCGAGAGGGAGTTGAGCCTCAGGACTCGCTGAGGTAATTTCAATTTCTGTTTTCCAATTTTGTTTTTCAAAAATCAACTTATATTGCGAGAGATGAGTTGAGCCTCGGGTCACATGAGGTATTTTCAAATTCTGTTGTTCAAATTCTGTTTTTAATTTTTACTTTTCCAAAATCAACTCATATTGCGAGAGATGAGTTGAGCCTCGGGGCACGCTGAGGTATTTTCAATTTTTGTTTTTCAATTCATGCTTTTCAAGAAAATCAACTCATATTGCGAGAGGTGAGTTGAGCCTCAAGACACGTTGAGGTAATTTCAATTTATGTTTCAAAAATCAACTCATATTGCGAGAGATGAGTTGAGCCTCAGGGCACGTTGAGGTATCTTCAATTTTTGCTTTTCAAATTCTGCTTTTCAAAAAAAATCAACTCATATTGCGAGAGGTGAGTTGATCCTCGGGGTACGCTGAGGTATTTTCAATTTTTGTGTTTTAATTTATGTTTCAAAAATCAACTCATATTGCGAGAGGTGAGTTGAGTCTCAGGTCACACGCTGAGGTGTTTTCAATTTCTATTTTCAATTTTTGTTTTTCAAAAATCAACTCATATCGCGAAAGGTGAGTTGAGCCTTTTAATTTCTATTTTTCAAAAAGACCAACTCATATTGCGAGAGGTCAGTTGAGCCTTGGCTCACGCGCTGAGCTATTTTTCAATTTTTAGTTTATGTTATTTAAAAAGTCAATGCATATTGCGAGAAATGAGTTGAGCTCAGGATCACATGCCGAGTAAAGAATAAAGATTGAAGCTGATTGAAGACACCAGATTTGGCCTCCCTGAAGTTGCAGTGGAGCATGTCAAAGTTGCAAGTCTTGTCTCCCTGAAGTTGCAGTGGAGCTAATCAAGGATATCAGATCTTGCCTTTCTAAAAGTTACAGAAGAAAAGGCCACAAACCCTATCTCACTGAAGCAATAGAAGGGCAGATTGAAGATGTACATCTTATCTTTCTAAAGTTACAAGTGAAGCAGATCGAAGCCACAAATCTCATATCCTTGAAGTTACATTAGAGAAGATTGAAGCTACAAGGCATATGTCAGAAGATACAGTGGATTGAACCAAAGCTACAAGATGCGATGGACTGGAAGGAAACTATCTGAACAAGAAGAACACCAATGAAGTCAAGACTCGGCAAGACGGGGTAAAATTGGCTTTTCATTTTATCTTTGCTCTATTCTCGTTACACGACAATAAGCAAAGATGGGCAACTGTTGCAGGCCAATTTTGGCCTACTATTACAAAAGCCCATTTAAATTAAACCAACCTAACCCTTTTACAACCAGACCCAAAAACCCACTAGACCCATATACCACTAAACCCGGTTGACCCACTAATGACTAAACCTAACCCACTAACATTCCATCAGACCCAATACAACAAAACTCAACTAACCTAAACCTTAACCCATTCAGCCCAATACAAAACATCCCAAATACCCACCTAAACTAACCCAACAAAGGCCCAAACCCATACATCAGCAAACCCTAACCCTAACCCGAACACCTCAGCAGCCACTTGCCCTTGACCCCACTTGCTTCTGCCACCGGTCACGTCTGCTACCAGCTCTGTCACCACCAGCACCGGCCATACCCTGCAAGCAAGAAAGAAGACAAGACAGATATAATAGAAAATAGGTGTCAAAGGGTTATAAAACCCAAATCAAAAACTTTAAAAGGGTCTTCTTCGGCAATTTCAAAGAAAACACAAAATAAGAAAAATTCAATCTCAGAATAGCAGTCTAATCAATATTCACACAACAAGCATAGTATCCAAGTAACCAAACATCGATCTCAATACCAAAGGTGATTTATTTTATTCCGATTTTTAAAATCTATTTTTTGCTATAAACATAAATATTTAACAGATATATATATTTTAAAAATATATATATAAAAATAAAACAAAAAAAATTAGAAAATTTTACCTTTCCGGCCACCATGTGTATGGTGGTGTGCGCCATGAGACTCGGTGACCAGGACCATGTACCCACAGCGGAACCCTCCCTTCTCCCTCTTCTCTCTTTTCCTCTCTTCTTATCTTTCTTTTTTTTTTCCTTCTCCCTTCACAAATGATTTTTTTTCTGAAATGGGGCCTATTTATAGCCCTCCGAAACGACGTCGTTTTGGGGGTGGTACTTAAGCCCCAAAACGACTCGTTTCACCATCCCCGACCCGTCCGACCCGAACCCGCTTCAGGATCCGCGTGTTTTTTAACTCAATGGTATATTTATGCAATTGGTCCTTCCGCAATTTTATCTTTCGCAATCAAGTTATCTTTAGATTACAGATCGGCCTTGAAATTTATTCGGTTTTATAATTTGGTCCCCGTGCATACGCAGCATTTTAAATGACTGGGAATATTGTGCTTTTGGCCTTTTTACATTTCTCGCGTGTTCAAATAGGCCCTTTCTCTTTATTTTCTTTTTAAATCTACCCCACAACTTTGTTTTTAGTTTAATTTTAATCCTTTTTTCGTTTATGTTCATTTCTTTATTAAATATTCTTGTTATTTTTATATTATTGGTATTATTACTATTATTATTATTATTATTATTATATATTAGTATATACTCTTATTATATGCGTATATATATGTATTTGTATTTAGTTTATTTATTTATTTTATTTTAGTATTTTAATGCTATACTTGCTTTTATATTTCAGTATTATTATTATTATCATTATTATTACCAATATTTATATATGTTTTAGTATATATATATATATATATACATATTTTTACGTATAGGTTTATTTTTATTACTTTTCAATATCTTTATTGTATTTACTGTTGTATTTCAATATTATTCTCCTTATTATTATTATTATATAATAGTACATATTTTTGTTTATGTATATAAATTTATATATATTATTCTTAGTATATTATATTGTTTTTTTTTTGTATTACTATTATAATTATCATTGTTAATATTGTGAATGTTTTTGTTATATATGTATATATTTTTATATCATCCTTGTTATTATTATTAACCTTAGTATATGTCTTATTATACATGTATATATCTTTAATATATATATGGGTATATCTTTATGTAATATTGTAATAGTTTTCTTTAACATCATTATTTCCAATATACATATATTATGTAAATATTTTAATGTCATGTTATATGTATTTTTATGTGTTACGTGCGTGTACTTTCTTGTTGTATTTTTATATATCATGTATATATTTCTAATAATATATTATGTTTTCATACATATTATGTATATACTTTAGTATTATTGTTATATATTTTTATACGACCTTATGTACATATATTTCATTATTCTTGTATACACATTTTACATATGGTATTATTTTCGTATATCATTATATTTCTTATTATACCCATGGTTTTCACTATTATCACTTATCATTTTATCTTAATATTATTATGTTTATGTTTCTCACATATGTCATGTATATACATTTTTTAATATTCATTTTATACATATATATGTATATATTATGTATATATTTTAATAATACAAGTTGTATATATATTTTCACTATTTTATGTATAGGTTTCAAATGCTATGTATAGTATATTTCTGACACTATTACTATTTATATATATTTCGGTGTACATGTTCTTAATAGCATTATTGCATATATATATTCATTGTTTTTTATTTCGTGTTTGATATTATTATTACATTTAATATATCGCGTGCATTGCTATTGCTTTTTAATACTATTGTCATATTTGTTATTTACTTCAATATATTTTTAATTCTTCCATTTATTTATTTTTATTTCATCTCAATTTTGTTTTATATTACTTCAAAAAATCATATTCTTGTTTTCTAATTAATTTCAATAATCAAGGCAATGTACCGATTTAACATTAAGTCATCGAATTTCATCGCTATGTTGGATGGAATTTGTCGGCTCGTGTTAAAGACGGAACACCCTTCTAAAAAACAAAAAAAAAAAACTAAAATTTCTCTTCTTTTCAATTGAATCACGACTAAATGTTTCATTGAACTCGTGTTTTTGAAAATCAAGACAACAAATGTTTATAAGATACCAATTTTGGGCGTCGCGAGGGTGCTAATACCTTCCTCGCGCGTAACCGACTCCCGAACCCTAATTTTTCTCTGGATTTTGACGTAGACCTAAACTCGGCCTTCTTTTAAATAAATTTATTAGGTGTCCGATCACACCTATAAAAGGATCGGTGCCGACTCCCCTTTTTTATAAAACCGAGATTTTATTTTCAAATTTTCACTAAATCGCCACAATTAGCGACCAAGTTAAAGCTAAATTTTTATGTCGCTACACGGTGGTTGTGGTGCGGTGAAATATTTTACCTCATAGTTACAATAACTAATTTCATCATTACCGTTATTTTTAACCTTACCGAAAGTAAAAGTACCGCCCATCAAAAGATATCTTTAAACTCTTTGAATATCCAACCATAATCGGTTTTTTTTTTTAATTACAAATAACATCAATAATTGAAAGCAATTAAAGAATAAAAAAGAAATTGAAAGCAATTGATTTATTACCAGACTTTTATTTGGAACATCACATCAGTTAGTAGAACATTTTTTGTTTATTGAAGTTAAAAATATTAGGTGGTTTAAATTTGCACTTCTCAAATTTGACTTTCTTATTCACCAAAATTCAAATTTATATATTATATTTAGATTCAGATTCACATTGAGGATGTCAAGAGACGGAGACACGCAGGCAGCAACAAGGGCTGACATCGGCGCCATACCAAAGCACCAACTACACAACACCTATGAATGCAGAATGATACGTTGAAAAAAAATGCAAAATGACGTATTAGAAAAAGAATGCAATGCATACGAATATTCAAATGTTTCAAAATTTATATATTATAAATTATTAATCTACAAATTTTTTTCTTCAAAATTTACAAGTAAAATCAAAGTATATATATAAATAAAATTATAGAGTATGGAATCAAACAATTATAGGACTAAGATTTGAAACAATACAAAATATAATTGAATAATTGAATAAAAATTTATATGGTAACAACATATAATAAAATTTAAGGATCCACACATATAATTACACATGATAAATCTTAATTTTAAAGATTCAGAACTTAAATTTTTCACTTTTGCTAAGGTTTAGACTAATTAGAGTGACCCATTCTACTATTCTTAAAATAATAAAATAATAAAATATTTTATAGTGATGTTAATCTATTTTTATAATTAAATTTAAATAAAAAATATTAATTTTTTTCATCTATTCAAATTTAAATTTACCATATTAATAATCAGATTTAGAACACATTGGAAAAATTTGGAGTTTGGGAATTTTTTAATAAATCAAGATATTTTCAATATCGATTTTATTTTATAGAGATTAATCTTTTTAGAGTTTATAGTTGTGTTTCTCGACAATATTATTTTCAAAGTTTAAACTCATACTGAAAATATTTTTAAAGCAAAACAAAATTGATTGATTCAAAAATCGGTGCCATGTTTTGTATGATTGATGATATGATTGAAATTGAGAATGAAGACTTATCAACTCCTCCAGAAGCATATGATGTTGTTTACATCTTCGTTGCCGAAACACAAATCATTTCTTGTTGTTGAATTTGTAAACATCAACTTTGAAATTACGAATGATGATTACAAACATTCTAACTTAAAGAGTAGTTTTTAATGAATAATTTATTTAAGACTTGTGTTAGGTAATAGTCGATTTATTTTCATTTTTATTATAATTTAAATTCGACTTAAGGTGAATCCTGAGTTAATTATTTAATGTTTAAAATAATATAAATTTATTTTATGTTAATATATTCTTATAATTTATACATGGAAAGAACCAAACTTACCCAATTTTTGTGGGTAATCCGAGCTTTATACATATTTAAGTCTCCCACACAAAGGAAGCTTTAGCTTTTACAAATAAAGATGCTGAAATTGACTTCACAAAATATTCTTATAGAGATTAAAAAGAAGAATATATATGAAAGTAAAAAGCATTCAAAGAGTATTTTTCGTAAAAAAAACATTGCAAATACTACAATTAAAATATCCCTGTTCTGAAAAGAGTTGAAAAAAAATTATAAGTAATTTTAAAATTTTATATCAAAAGAAATATACGGATCGGATATTACTTTTATATATGACTAATGAACCAATTATATTAAATTTGGGATTTAAAGTTTTCAAAGATATGAAATGATGCCTTTCGTCTTATACACGTGCTTTTGAATCTAAACTTGATTTTTAACTTAAAAAGGAGCATCTCAAATAGCAATTAAACTTTTTCTAGAATTAAACCATTTTTCCTCCTCCTACTTCACGTGCACCGAAGCTTTATATAGAATTGTTATTCTAGGTATCCACACAACATAATTTTTATTCCAATTTGATGAATTCTTTTTCATGGTTGATAGGCTCCGTATTTAGATTCAATCGAATCAAATCAAATTTATAATCATTTTATTTAAAATTAAATACTTAAAAGTTAAAGCTAAAGTTGAGTATTTCCACTTTATATTATGATGACATTTTGAAATTGGATAACAAATGGAAGACAACTTACTGGTTATTTTACTAAACTAATAAAAAAAATAATTATAAAATTGACTTATGTTAAAAAACAATCACCTAAATGACCTGAAATAAATAGTAAAATAAGGTTGGGAGACTTAATGGCTAGCACCATCTTGATATTGGACCCAATCATTGCCTGATGATTGTGTTAGGCTTAAAAAAAAATTAATTTTTGGGGTTGGGCGGACTTAATGACTGGCACCTAAGTATTTTTTTTCATACGGTACCACACTAGTATACATTTATACTAGTATTTAAAAAAAATTGGTTGGAGGAATAAGTAGCCCATACCACTTTATAATATTAGAAAAATAAATTTTTTGGGTGTTGGCACATTGATGGCTGACACCCACTTTGTAAGATAAAAAATTTTTTAGGTTGGGGGTACAAGATGGTCGGCATCAACTATTTCGGGGACCGAATTTTTTTTGAGTGCTGGGACACCGATGTCTGACACTCTTGTACCCGATTTGAAAAAAAGAATTTCGGGTGCTGAGGCACTGATGGCCGGCACCCTAGTACTAGATTTGAAAAAGTTTTTTAGGGGTGTTAGGACATTGATGGCCAGCACCCTCTTAGGTCTATATATATGAAAGCTATTTGGTTGTGGTATTATAACTGGATGAGAAAAAAAATTGTTAAGATTATCTTCAAATGGGAGTGTTTGGGTACATACCATCAAATGGGGATGCCGTATTTGGGAGTGTATAACCAAATAGGTGTGATGTAATAGATTGCAGATGGTAGTGTGTGGGAGTGTACAACTGAATTTTATGGTTGAATTATATACTGCCATGTTGTAACGGAGTTGAATTATATACTGTCATGTGAATCGTAAAGGCTATGCCATCAAAGGTTAGATGACTTCCTCCGTCATAGATGGCGAACTATGTAGACCGGTTACGATTAAAGAATACGGCGGGCGAACATGGTCGAATTTACTAAATGCAACATAGACCTGATTCAAGCAAAAGATGACTAACTATGGAGAAACTACTATTCAAAATGTTTGTATTATTTTTGTATCCGTAAATCAAATTTAGTTCGTATTATTTGCCAGTCGAATTTTATATTTTTTTATATCAAGTTTCTAAAATGTTCGTATTAATTTTGTATATGTAAATAAAAATTAGTCGGTGTTATTTGTTGGTCAAATTATATATTTTCGTATATCAGTTTTCTAGGATGTTCGTATTTTCTTGTATATGTAATTTTTGTTGGGTCTTATTATTTTTCAAATTATTATTTTGTACTCATCTATGCCTAGAAATAATTAAGTTAAAAATTAAAAAAATTTTGTATTGGAAGAATAATTACAAACGTATTATTTACAAAAAAAAATCAAAATTGTCTAGATCCTGGCAACGTCCCCAAAGCCAACGTATAACAATCGGGCTGCCTTTGTTGGCGAGGGCATGCACCTTGAAGAGGCGTTTGATAGTTGCTTGGGCTGGCCTTCGATGTCCCTATCGGTGTACTTAAGAAAGTTGTATAATCGTATACCCCATCATCGGGGGTGAAGTGGTATTGTTAGTCCAGAGGTGCTGAGCCAAAAATATCCTCAATATTAGGTGTAGGTGCTTGCCGATGGAGCTTTGGGTGGTATGAGAATGATCCAGAGTATGCTGAGTGTTGAGGCTCAAGGTCGTTGCCAAATATGTCCTCGAACGAAGGAGGATTCGAACTGGGGGTTTGTGAGGTTTCCTCGGATGATTCATATTCATGCTCGGGATCGGGGGTATTGTTAGTCCAGAGGTGCTGAGCTAAAAATATACTCAATATTAGGTGTAGGTGCTTGCCGATGGAGCTCTGGGTGGTATAAGAATGATCCAGAGTATGCTGAGTGTTGAGGCTCAAGGTCGTTGCCAAATATGTCCTCGAACGAAGGAGGATTCGGATGGGGGTTTGTGAGGTTTCCTCAAATGATTCATACTCATGCTCAGTATCGGGGTTTGAGAGTGGTGTTTCTATCCTACACAGAATGATGTATAAAGCATGAATGAATGAACCTTGTCTTCGAGACAAACAATGGGGGCTGCCTCTCATGTCGGGCATTCCACAGAATGATGTACAAAGCATGTTGGTTCGCCCAATTTATGTGGTTCCTCCCCTTTTTGTCTATCCCATGTATTTCTTTGAAGTCATATGGAGGGTCCGAGATAGGTTGAATGCAACCGAACTGTCTTAAGACCCGATCCGCGGTATGCCACTCGACCGTATAAATATTAATCAATGGAACGTTTGTCACGAACAGAGCTTGATGATCGTGAACCGATGATGGTATGAGTGGTGTAAATTTTTTGCCCAAATACAACATCCATAGGAACTGCACAGTATAGAGCAAATGTTATTAGCTAAGTTTAAATTTTTTTTTGAAAATATTGTATTAGGAGAAAAAACTCGGAACCATATTTTACTTTATCCCCAGAGTGAGTCTCTATCATCTGGCGGTACACAGGCACGGTCTATGATCATCCAATTCCCGGTACCATTGCCTATTTGAAATACACATGAATATTTTTTATTTTTATTTTATTTCATGCAAAAAGTACTATAAAATTAATAAACAAATTGTATAGCCGAATGATAAATCACCTATTTACGAGTGGGTAGGACAGTGGTTGGTGGCTCACATCTCCTAGAAATGGCATCCGGTATAAGGCCCACAACTGCAGTAGAAGACAACAACCGCCCATGGTCTTTGTGGATGGCTTTGTTGCTCGACAAAGCTCGCGGTATAAACACGCCAGTACTACAGAGCCCCAACTATAGTTACCAGATTGGGCCAAGTCTTCTAATAAGGGGATGTCCATGATGTAGACTTTATTTTGATTTACGTCCGGCATCAATATCTCTCTATGTGGACTTTAATTATTAAGTTAAACTCTATGTATTTAATTTTTAACTTTTAATTGAAATTATCTATACTTTAATTAGTTATAATCTATTCAATTGAAATGTATTAAATTATTTTTATTTAATCTTTAAATTAATTTTTTAAATTAAAATTAAGAAATTCAATTAATTTTTAATTTAAACTTTAAGTTAAACTTTAAGTATTTGATTTTTATTTTTTAATTGAAATTATCTATAATCTATTCAATTGAAATGTATTAAATTATTTTTTATTTAATCTTTAAATTGGTTTTTTAAATTAAAATTAAGAAATTCAATTAATTTTTAATTTAAACTTTAATTATTAAGTTAAACTTTATGTATTTAATTTTTATTTTTTAATTGAAATTATCTATACTTTAATTGGTTATAATATATTCAATTGAAATGTATTAAAATATTTTTATTTAATCTTTAAATTGATTTTTAATTAAAATTAAGAAATCCAATTAATTTTTAATTTAAACTTTAATTATCAAGTTAAACTTAATGTATTTAATTTTTTATTTTTTAATTGAAATTATCTATACTTTAATTGGTTATAATATATTCAATTGAAATGTATTAAAATATTTTTATTTAATCTTTAAATTGATTTTTAATTAAAATTAAGAAATCCAATTAATTTTTAATTTAAACTTTAATTATCAAGTTAAACTTAATGTATTTAATTTTTTATTTTTTAATTGAAATTATCTATACTTTAATTGGTTTATTAGTTGGTTTTAATCTTTCAATTGAAATGTTTTAAATTATTATTTATTTAATCTTTAAATTGATTTTGTAATTAAAATTAAAAAATCATGGGAAATTATCTATATTTTAATTTAATACATTAATTAAATAATGAGAAATTAAGAAATCACTCGTCATCTTCCAATTTGGCATTACGAGAAGATTGATCGAGAACATAAGCACGATGTGGGCAAGTGCATTGGTTGTGGCCGGATGTTTGGCATACCGTGCACTGTTTAGGTTCGCCTGTCTCCCTGACATCCATGCCATTCGAATCCTCGTCGTCTATGGTTGGCCTTTAGGATGTCTATGGAGACTGCGGTTCGGCAGCATCTCGAAAGCAAACGACGGAACTTCCCAATTGGAGACATCTGGTATTACTGGAATTTCATTGCCCCATATACGCAATGTGTGTTGTAGTGTGTAGACCTCGTCTATGAATTGTTCGATGTCTAGATTTGCACACGCACACGCTGCATGAACATGAGCACACGAACATCGAAGAGTCTGGAACAACCCACACTCGTAACACCTATTTTGCATATCAACTGAGTACGACCTGGGTAGAAGACTCGAGCAATGGCTGACGTGCTTTTGAAGCCAAAAAGTCTCCAAGTCACGCAAACACAACTTTACGTTCATCCTCCGAGCCTTATTCGCGTTGACTTTCGTTGCCTTCTATCTGCTTTACTTGTCTCAGCCCCATCCTTGGCATTAACGTGGCCAGTCTATAGAATGTTGCCAAGAAATCAGCAAAAATTGACAAACGACGTGTACACTTCAAGACCAAGTTAACAACCTTTACAAGGTTGGTCATCATCTGACCATACCGAAACCCATTATCGTAACTTTGAATCCATTGCTAGTTCTCTATACTACCCAACCATTGAAGAAGACTATAATTTTCAGGTAATAATGACATCTGGGCTTCAAGCCTCGTGATCCTTTACTTGAATCTTCACGGTTCTAACTCATACCATGTGTATGCAATTTTGGACAACTATTTTAAAATAATTACACTGCTATAAATTTAGAAAAAATAAATTTAAAAATACAATTTGATAAATCTTGAAAAAAATACAAATAGATTCAAAAATAAAATATAATCATATCAATTTTGGAACAATGTTTTTTTACCAATTTTCACGATTTCTCTGCGCCATTCTTTATTCTTATACTCTCTATGGAAGTTTGAAATGATATGTCGAATGCAATAAGCGAACCTCCAAGGAACCTCCGAACGCTTTACCGCAGCAACTAGTCCCTTCGATCTGTCTAAGATTAGGCAAATATTGTCTTACTGGACAACGTCCCTTCGCAGATTTGACAAGAAAAATTTCCAAGACTCGAAGTTCTTACTCTCCACATTGACAAAAGCGATAGGAAGTACATTTCGGTTGCCGTCTTGTGCAACTGTAATCATGAGATTTGCGTGTATCTGCCGTAGAGCCAGGTTCCGTCCACCTGCACTATCAGTTTGCAGTGAGGGAATGCCCTAACACACGACTTGATCGTCCAAAATAATCAACGGAAAACTTGTTTCCCCAGTTCTATCTCGCTGTCCGGGCCTCTAGGGGGTAGTGTTTGCAAATCAGTCACCGTCCCCGGCACATGCTCCCTCATCGCGGCTACCAACCCTTAAAGTTCGTTGTATGATGCATCAAAGTCACCATACAATTGCTATATAGCCATTTGCTTCACCCACCATGCCTTCATGTAGGAAACATTGTCCTTGAATCGAGTTTACATGTCTATAATAAATGTAGATATAGGGATGGTGGGTGAGTCTTTCACCAACGGGATGGTGCAGTTGCATATGATTTTTGCATCCAACTTTCAATAATCTTGCAACATAAGCGACTGTGCATGCTTGAAGACCTTCTATTTTCCTGATTTTCCACATTTGTATCCGTTGTATTAATGTAGCTCGAACATGCTACTTATAGCCACTTGAGAATTTCCAACATTCTCTGACATATAAAGATTGTGTTGACTTTGTGACTTTGTAGTCGACAGATAGCTTCAAGTTGTACTGCTTTATTACATATAAATAGTGTTTCTTGTTATCGAATTGTTGTCTTACAAACAAATCTTTAGTTTCTGGTTCTTCTTCCAATAGGTGAGTCGTTACTATATTTAGATATTCGGAGAACTCGCGCGCAAGCACCGCATTAGGATCTACATCAGTCTATGTCTTCACCCTCCACGGGGCTTTCATCGTCTATGTCCTCAGAGATGTCATCCAAATTGGGGTCACTCAAATCTTCACTATCGAACCCTTTATTATCGGAACCTTCATCATCATCTTCTATGGTGGCCAACACCTCTGGATGAATCTTTAGACGGTGACACGGGATTGGGACGTTATACGAACATCCACCGTAGTTTGTATTTTTGGGAGTTTGCAATGACCCTCCACAACCCGGTCGATCTTCTCAGTAGACATTAAGATCAAAATCAATTCCAAAATGTTGACTGACTAGAATTACAACTTGAACAGGTTCTAGTTCAACTATCTCTGCAAACAACTTAATTGGGCTAGGATTATCCATCTTAAGGGAGCAGTAAATTGCTATCATTGTCCCTAGATCATCATAATCTTCAAGCTCCACTTCTAATTACTTAAGCGGATCTGTTGAAACAAAAAATTTGTAAAACGGTCTTAACATTTGGTTCCTGCAACAGGTAGTTATTTTTATACTGATATTCTGTTTCAAATTCATCAACAAAACACGCTTGTTGAATCTCATTCCGATTTTCTGCTGACTTTGAAAGACACAACCTTCTTCAATTGTATTTATCATTTCACCATCAAAATGAACATAAACAAATAAAGTTTGGGAACTCATCTTCAACAATTTCTGCTTCCTTCTTAACAAAAAAAAACTGATATTTTTAGTATCGGTTTTCAACTGATAAAAAAAAAAGCTCAAATAGAAGACAAAACAACTCTTTATATTGAAGGGGTGTCGTCCATCACTGTCCCAGCAACCCAAATTTTTTTCTTTCGGTTCCTGAAATAGTTGATGTCGGTCATCTAGTTCCCCAAATCTAAATTTTTTTTATCTGATAAAGTGAGTGCCGACCATTACTGTGCCAGCACAAAAAAAATTATTTTTTAATTCGAAAAGCTGATGTTGGCCATCTAGTATTCCCAACCTAAATTTTATTTATCTGATAAAGTGGGTGCCGGCTATCAATGTGCCAGCACTCAAAAAATATTATTTTTTAAAAATTATAAAGTGGTGTCGGCCACTTATCCCCTCCAACCAATTTTTTTTTCAAATACTTGTATAATTGTATACCAATGTGGTACCGTATGAAAAAAAACCCAAGTGCCGGCCATTAAGTCCCCCAACCCTCAAAATTAATTTTTTTAAGCGTAACACAATCATCAGGTAATGATTGAGTCCAAAATTAAAGTGGTGTTGCCCATTATGTCCCCAACCTCATTTTACTATTCATTTTAGTTTATTTAGATGATTGTTTTTAAACTTGGGTTATTTTTATAATTATTTATTTAAACGATTGTTTTTAAACCTGGGTCATTTTAGTAAAACAACCCAACTTACTAGATTCCAAGTAAGCCATATTATTTTACCAAAATGTGTAGATAAGAATAGTGGAGTAGATATCACTTTTTCAGTCAAAAGCAAACACTAAGTATTGCATGCGTGTTGTGTTCATATCCTATTTTTAGAATCCCTAAAGGTCAATGCCATTGTTTCAATGGCATCTAAAAAACAAAAAGTTTTTTTTCCACAAATTAATTATAAAAAGCGGCATCGTTGAATATTGTATTGAAATTTATTAGTATTTTTGGCCAAATGCATTTTCAAAAGCTTAGAACTTTGTACATGTGAAAAAAAAAAAGGGAAAGAAAGCATTTATGGATGGAAAAATTGTAATATAGACCCTTTCGTTTTTTTATATATTTTTTAATGATATTTTACTAGTTATATTTTCATAATAATCTTTTTTTCTTTTTCGATCCCCTCCGAGCAAATTTCTTTTGTTTAAAACAATTTTGTCTCATCTCCTTCTAAACTTTAAGTAAGGCTCAGTTTGTTTTTTTAGAAATAGTTTTCGGAAAATGATTTTTAGAAAATGAATTATTTTTCTGAAAAAATTAATATTTTCTAGTGTTTGAATGAATTTGTGTAAAATATTTTCTGTTGTTTGGCAGGTTTCTTGAAAATATTTCTTAAAAGTTGTTTTCAATGAAACAAAAATATATTTCAGATTTATGATAAAGAGTTTAAATGAAGTAGTGAATTGATTACAAATTGATGTTGAGGTGAAATTATAATAAATAACGAATCTTGATGATGTTAAGGACTAAATTGTAAACTTTGTGAAATTTATAATTGAAATAAGAGAAGTGATATGCATGAAAATTTGTCATGTATATGAATTATTTGATTACAGTACTTATATGGTGAAAAATAAATTACATGGCAATAGGGGCTAAATTAAAAAATGTACAAAAGTTTATATGTGAAACAATTTAATATGTGAATAAGGAAATTCTGATAAAAGTTTAATGAATGTGTTATGAGATGATGGAATATGCATAAAGTATTGTAAAAGTAAAATATGTGGATGAAATAATAGAAGTGAAATACATAGAAATTTGATATGTGAAACAAGATATTGAGATAAATTATGTGATCAAAGTGTAACAAGAAATAAAATTAATTTAATATGATTAATTAGTGAATATTGAACTTTTATTACAAAAAGTTATGAAAGTTTATAAAAAAATTTTGATAAGTGAATAATGTAATAGAGAATGTAATATTCCGATGCTTTGACCCAATGTTCAGATCAAGTATGGGGTGTTATAGTGAATAAAACCTTATCAGTTTAAAAAATATCTTACAGAAAAAAATTGATAAGATAATTAACGAAAATAAAAGAACAATTTTACATTACTGACAAATATTTTATGTTGACCTCTTCCTTTTATCTGATTTACCCATCCCAAGATTTTCATAGGCAGTTGCAAGTAAATTTTCTTCAATATCATCAACCAACCATCCATTTATGAGTTTAGATGGCATAGCCTTTACTCATGCATTGATTGAACTTAGGCCCACTTGAGACTTTGTCACTAATCCCTTTAACCTTTTTTTCACCATCGGCCAACTTTTCCATTTGATTCAATGTCCAAAACTATTAAGCCCAATTGATTTTACTTGTGGCCAATCATAACCACCATATTCCACTTCACCCACATCACTCCACTGGTCTCTCAACCTTTGGTGTTGCCACTGGTTACCCCGTTGGGTTCTCTGTTCATCTCTCCAATCCCACCTCTTCATTTTTGACAATTGATTATAATTTTACATAATAAATCACAGTAGATTCTAAAATAATTTAATTTTTTTAAGTTTATAATTATTTTATAAAATAAATAACTATTAAAATTGAAATAGATATTTAAAATGTAAATAATGTTACAACAAACTATTTAGTTGTAACAATATTAAAGTTTATTTATTAATCTATATTCATTAATCAACAATTAAAATTAAGTTAGAAATTATACATAAAAATAAAATTTCACATAATTTACTATTATCATGTTTATGTTATTAATTATCATGTTTTTAAAATTAAATTTATATATTATTACATTTTAATTTTACAACCATATTATTAATGAAACATTACAAATTTTAAGATATAATTAAATGTAATTTAACTAAAACATGCAATTAATCTTATATTGCACGGATAAAAAAATCTAATATATTAACTAAATGTAATTTAATTATAATGTTACAATAAATTATTTAGTGATCACAATATTATATTATATTTTTAGTGGTAGTAGTAGTCCCTTAAAAAAGGGTAATAATATTAATATTTATTAAATATAAATTATTTGTATAACAATTGGTTTTTATGAATTATGCTATATAAATACTTTTTATTAGAAAAACACTATAATTTCTTTTCTTGAGTAAATAGGTATGAATTCAAAATAAATCAAAACTTAAATTAATTCTTTCAAATATATTATCTAAAAATAATATATATATATTTCTATTTTTTGAATAAATCCCGTACAAATCCCATTTCAAGAAGTGAGAGAGCAAGCGTAGGAACACTTCTAAATACATTATTTAAAAATTTAAATATTTTTTTTTGAACTTTTTTATTGAATCAGTCCTACATAAATCATAATTTGACCTATCAATTAACATATCAACATACTAATTTAAATATGTAAATTATAAACTTAATAAAATATAAGGATAAATCTCAAAAGTATATATAAACTTTGATTTAATGTGGAATTTGATATATGAATTTTGATTCAATTATACATATTTAAAGAAATAAATATACCAATTTATTTTTATGTTGAATAAATATAATTATTCGTGCATGTAATATATAAACATAAAATGATGGTATATTGATAATTGTGTTAATAGTTTATGAGAACTGGATTAAATCAAAATTTCATATATAAAATTACATAAAATCAAAATAAATGGATATAATTACACATTAGATCAAAGTTCATGTATAATTTTAAAATTTATCCCTCAAATATATTTTTAACCAAATTAATAGTCAAGCTATATTCCTGACTGGTATTATATAATTAACTGTCAAGCTATATAATTAACTGAATTAACCGAACTACATAATTATTGACAACACCAACTCTGACTATCTTAAGCTTTCCTATAAAAATAGTACCAGTTTTAGGCTCTAGCATTATTGTGGGGTTTTTTTAAAGATAAATAACCCCAAAAAATTTAAAAATTATGAAAATAACCCTATGTTGGAACATTTTCAAATATTTATAGTGTTCCAATAACTATAAATGAATGAGTGTAATTAGTCAAAAGATAAATCCTTTGGTCATTGGTCAAAAGTTATATCATTTGATTTTTGAAAAAGAATTATAACTATTCAAACAATATTACTTGAATAGTTATACAATTAGATGAATAATTATTGTTATTTTATTTATTCAGGAAGACACCTATTGAAAGATGTCTTTCTGAAAAGACATGAAAATTTCTATAAATAGGAATGAGATTTCATTTGAAAGCCACACCAACAAATTCTAAAATTCTTTCCTTCCTTTCTCCATTTTCTAATATTATTAGATTATTCTATAAAGTATTACTTCAAAAATCATTTGTAGAAATTTGAGTTTCTTGTTATACATTACTCAGTGCTTAGTGGACTATTCTCATCAGTGCAAAACACAAATAGTCATTGGCTTTAATGTATCATCGATGTTAATTTGCTTAAAACTCTTTTGCACACCGAAGATAGGTGGGGGTGAATATAACCTTAAACATAGTGGCTTGATACATGCCTTGGAGCCTTGTCCTATTTCTTCTTTTTCTGTTTGAGTTCCGTTTGTGTATTCGAGATTTTCCTCACCAGAGATTTGTACTAACAATTTTAAGATTATATTTCATGATAACTACCACAACACATGAAAGTGGAACACTAAGGGAGTTGGCTTCCAACTTTGTCAAACTTGATCGTTGTGATGGTGGCAATTTCCAATGATGGCAGAAAAAGATGTACTTCTTATTAATGACTTTGAAGATTGCCTATGTTTTGGATACACTAAGACCGAAAGAGAAGGAAAACGAATCTGTTGCTGCAACCCGAGAAAGGCAAAAATGGGACAATGTTGATTACATGTGCATATGCCACATAATGAATGGTTTATCCAATAGTTTATTCGACACATACCAGAACGAGGCCACCGCTAAGGAATTATGGGACAAATTGGAGACAAGATACATGACTGAAGATACTACAAGTAAGAAATTTCTTGTCAGTCGTTTCAATAGTTATCAAATGGTTGATGGTCATTCTGTTATGGAATAATTTCGTGATATTGAAAAAAATGCTGAATCAATTGAAGCAATATGATATTAAAATGGATAAAATGGTTGTTGTATCCTCCATAACAGACGAACTTCCTCCATCTTGGAAAGACTTTAAAAGAAGTCTAAAACATAAGAAAAATGAAATATATCTTGAGGCTTTAGCAAATCATCTTCCTATTGAAGAATAATATCGAAAGCAAGATCAAAACCTAAATTTTGAAAATGCTAAAGTGCATGTTATGAAGAAACAAAAAGGCTCATGCTATCATTGTGGTAACCTTGGACATTTCAAGAATGAATGTCGATTTTTAAATAAGAAATCATCTTCTAAGATTGATAATAACGAAAAGTTCATCGCAATGATATCTGAAAATAATATGGCACAATATGATAATACATGGTGGATTGATACTGGAGCAACCAAAAATGTGTACAAAGACAAAATCATGTTCACAAAGTTCACACAATGTGAAAATGACAATATCTTGTGTTGGGAAATGTGCCCATATTATAGTAAACATGTAACTGTTTTCTATTTATTTGAACAATGAATAAAAAAATAAAGTTAATTTCACATTTTACTATTATATCTTTTGTATTTTCTGTCTTTTATGTTTTGCATTCATAGCGAAATTGTGACAAACAAATATTAGCTCATTGATTGCCTAAAGTTCAAACTGAAGATAAGTGGCGTTGTAAAGAACGTTTACATTGTGAGAAAGACAACTTACTTCAGTAGATAATCTAAATCAGTCCGTAATCCTGTAAAAGAATCAAAGTGAGCATTTGATTCAAATAATGAGAAGGATTATTATGTCATCTACAATTCCAATTGGAGAGATGGCTAGTCTTGGCTACTGGAGTAGTTGACTCCATGAGTAGAGACATTGATGTATTTATTAGTAAAATCATACATTGGACTAGACCCAAGATGAATTAATTCTAAATCCATTTATGAATTAATTCACTTGTGACATTCATGGTGTGATTTACCTAAATCCTGAGTTAGTCACTAACCATGCATATGCAACTCATGTGCTTTGATATAAGTGGAGCCTTATGCTCCAAAGATGATTGAGCCCATAGTTGGTATGTTGGGTACATGACTTGTGTATGGCATGATTTTACTAGCAACAGTGGAGTTCATAGCTTAATTAAAGAGTTAATGATATCCTCTTATTGGCATTGTGTGGATTGATAAATATGGAATACGGCCACAGGTTGTTTGTTCTCGAACGAGCAATTTATCACAGCCATTTATTGACAGTGATCATATTAATCATTAAGAAGACACAATGGTGAGAATGAGATAAAATAGAATTGTATTGAGTGAACGGATTTAACTCAAAGGAATCAAGGATATCATATGAGGGTAACACACACATGACGAGGTCATTGGACAAAGCAGTTGGATGAATTGTTTTTGTAAAGAATATACAATAAAGAGTTTTCAATCATGGTACTTCTTGTGGACTGACTTCATGATTAAGTAATTGCGAATTATCGCAACGGTACTTCTGGATATAATTGCAATCACTAGAGCCTAATTGTATATGTCCGGTTAGTCCCTCCGCTAGCTCAATAAAAGCTCGATGAAACTGCATTTGAATCAAAAGAAAATTCTACGACTTTGGGAATAATTTAATTGGGTCGATTTATTTGATGTGAAATTAAATTAGGTGGTCGTGAGAATTGTTTAATTAGAGAATTTGATTAAAAAATTTTCTTGAAAAATTAATTTGGAAAATCTAAGGAATTTTTGGAAAAATTAATTTTGATCAAGTAAAATGAAATTAATCAAATCAATTAAAATTAATATGATATTTTCGGAAGTTAATTTTCAAGTCAGACAATTGGCCCCATGCTCACCAAGACCCAAAAACTAGTCAAATCGGGCCCGGTATATAAAACCTGGCTGACGGTCCAATAGGTGGCTAAACCGGACTGGTCGAGTCATCCCTGACCCAGACTGAACCGGTAGTAGTCAAACTGACTCAGGGTGTCGTAAGGGTGTTGCACCTACATCACCGGACACAGCGGTGCTGATGGCTACAACAACGATGTCCCAGTGGCCGGCGGCAGTTGGTCATTGGTGGTTGAGAAGTGGAAAAGTTACACTCCTACTGGGACTCTACTAGAGAATTTGATTTCAGATTAATTATTGCAAAAATAATGTTATTTTAATAGTTTAATATTAAATTTAATTTAATACTTACCTTAATATTAAATTAAATTTAATGTTTAACTTGTAGATAAACATTTTATTATTTTAATAAGATTTAATATTAAATTGATTAAGTTTAATTATAGTTGAACTCTCTAAACTCTCCCTATATAAAAAGAGCCTTGGGTCATTATTTACACACACTTGAATTTAAAAGAAAGTTGTAAAGAGAAAATTCTGTAACACCCTAAACCCGGCCTAGACGTTACGGTCGAATTCGGAGATGTCACAAAAAATGGGATTTGTTATCAGACTGTATACGTTAAAACCATTTCAGTTTTAAAAACTCCTATTTGCCTTCATTATTGCCAAAACATTCATTCAATTAATTAACTAGTCTTAAATCATGTTTAATAGCGGAAGCTTACGAAAATGTTGCATTTCGAAAACGTTGCATTTCAAGAAATTACTTCATATTTTAAGAAAAACCTTGCTTTAGTAGAAACCACAGTTTAGATATCAAACGCCAAAATAAATACTAAAACATAAAACCAAACCCAAAGGAAAACCAACCAAAAAGTCCAGAGAGTCCACTTGTTACAAAAATCCAGAGATAATCTTTAAATTAAAACAATAAATGAAACCAATTAATAAACGCGTGGTCACCGAGAGGCTCCGTCGCTCCGATCTGCCTAAGTCTGTGGATTACCTGACAAAACAGACAACAAATGTGAGTTTGCGCAAACTGAATATGTAACCCAACAGAATTAAGCCTGCAAACATACAGAATTATATGCACAGTCAGATACAGATACAAATTATAGATTCAGATATGCAAAATCCTACCTCCATCCTCTACACACCATCTCCGACCATCCCATCACACCATGTGAGGTTTAAAACACCCACCCAGCCCTACACACCATGTTGTGCCTTTAGGGCACATATTAGAATATATACAACCAAGCTAGTAAAAAATAGGCATTTAATGCCGAACAAAATACTTCCTTCATACATAAAAATCCCACCCAATAACAGATACATAAATCAAATACAGAATAACAGATTAACATGCTCAACATGCTTGTAAACGAATGTCGAAATAATTAGACAATAATAGTATTATCACACTCAAAATAGAATATCAGACTATCAGATTCACAGTTTTAAGGTTTGGTTAGCCCTTACTGACCCTACGGTAGGCCCATAGTTGATCGGAGTAACTCGTGCGGCCCTAGGGAGAATTTCAGAATTATGGGCCCACATGCTTGTGTGACATGCCCGTGTGGCCCACACACCCAGACCGGCCTTTGCCCATGTAGCCTACACGGCCTGGCTCAAAACCCACATGTCCGTGTGGGCCCACATGCCCATGTGGCTCACATGCCCAACTTGGCTATGCCCGTGTGGCCCACAATACCACACTAGAGCCACCAACCTGCCATGTGCAATGCACGACCATGCCTTCATTGACCACATGATCGTGTCTTGCACACGACCATATACATAGGCGACCACACGCCCGTGTGGCATCGACATATTCATTTTTTTGCTTTTACCGAAGCCTCATTTTCTGCGTTTTGGGTACACACTTGGTAATGTTTTGATACGAAAGGATCCCCGCACCGTTTAACACCTAAGATTGAGCACAAAACACCGACTCTTTGAACGCCTCCAATTACAATTCCTCGAAAGATACTTCCTGTTCTTCATGATTCACTACCAACGTACCACCGCCTTGAATCGAACACCAATACAGAAGGTAATTTTTTTGCCCAAGATGAGAAAGAAACAAAAAGAAAAGGAAAAAAAAAGGAAGAAAAACGCAAAAAGAGGAAGAGTAATGTCAGATTTTCTGAAAGAGAAAATTTGGGAAACAAATTTTACCCAAACCCCATTACATCCACAATCCTAACCACCCACTACTCAGAATTCTATTAAAATTGAAACTCTATCACAAAGCTAAGCAAAAATAATACCCATGCCTACACAGGGATTCGAACACAGGACCTCCAACACACCAATTCTCTTACCACTCGAACCAGCAGGATTATTCTGATATGGATTTATAGGAAATTAAATAAAAATCAACTGCACAGGGATAAGGCTTGGATTTAAAAATAACCAAAATTTGTCAAAGTTAGGGCTTGAACTTAGGACCTTTCATACACACTCAGAACACTTAACCATTGAAGCAGATACATATTTTTGTCAAAATTCTATAGAATCAGATATAAGAAAATTAGGGCATTATAAATTCTCTAAAGAGATTATTCCAAAAAAATTCTAGAGATATTTTTTTGATTTACAACTTAACCCAAAAGTTTAGAAAAATTATGAAATTACCCCACTGGTAATTTTTGTGAAAAATTTTCTGATTTGAAGCAAGCCCACACTCGACAGACGTGAGCTTGAGGATAATAGAGAAGACTACTTGGTTGAAGTGCTCATCCTAGACGAATCGAAAATGTACAATTTTGATTAAGTGTTTATTAATTTAGATATCACAACCAAGATCTTATTTTGAAAAAAAATTAAAACTTTGGTTTTCCCCTAAATTTATTTTTTACTGCATTTTTCAAACTCGTTTTTTCAACAATTGGTATCAGAGCCAAGTTGTCTTTTATTTACAAGTAGAAATAGATCATCAAAATAAATTTCTCTTCTTCTTTAATGATTTGAATACATAGAAAGTGATATTCTTTAGATCTTATGCATGTTTTAAGTTATATATGGGAATGGATGATATATTATATATTTGTTATATAATTGTTTTTTTGCCGAGGTTATGGTTCTTAGGAAATGAACCGTAGAATATCATCTCTACGTAGGGCTATTTTTTTATAAATTCATATAATTCTTGTGAGCCGAAAACAGGAATAGGACTTAAATGTAATTTTTCCAAAAGGAGTCCATGATGATGAAAAGATGTGATGGCGGTTGAAAACCCAAAGAATGCCTTGTGGTGAAAAAATATGTACTTTTATTTTTCTATTTATTTTCTAGAAATAGAACCATGGAAACCTTGGCTGGAATTTTTTTTAATTACCAATCTCATTATATATTTGTGTTATAATTGTTTATAATATTATGTAATGTTATAATTGTGATATATATATGAGATGATCCACAATTGATTAATTAAAAAATAATAAGTGTGGTAATGAGAAAATACATGTGCTGTATTGTTCTATTCATTTCTTTAGGTTATTCGATAGTTGTGGGAAGTGTGGTAATGAGAAGCTGCATATTTAGGATTGGATCTGGTTAGGAAAGGATTGGTTTTTAAGCGATCAAATTTGACTCACCTCCCTTTCCTAGGACCCTACCTGGTGCATGATTCTTATTTACTTCTTCAGTTTTTCCCTTAAAAGAAAACAGTGGAGAATCAAAATTATTTATTTTAAGATTTATTGATTCTTATGAATGGATATTATGAAATTTCCATATTATGCCATGTATATATTGGAAGCATGTCATTTAAATTAGGTAAGAATGCCACTAGGACTATTGTATGATTATTCTTGAAATTTGAGGTAAAAAACATTGCATATTTTTATAATATTGAGTGGGAGAAGGTCTTTGAACAAGAACTACGACCTCTATTGATGGTCCCTAAGTGATAGCATGATAAAGTTTTGAGCCAGTTTCTACCTTGACCATACCCCAAGGTAAACTTTGTCCCATGGGTTCAGTAGATGAGATTTCCTTTGAAGGACAACTAGATATGCATGACTTTCAAAGAGATTGTCCTAAGATGACTCACAAATGAAAGCATGTTCATGATGGGTGTTGAGTTAATGGTTACACACTCAATATCATCTCTTATTAAATAGTTTCCCAATAAATGATATTTAAGCTAGAGATGATGGCTAAGCGTTAAACAGTCATTAGTTCATGTGGAGTTTTGAGAATTAATATTCACGAACTGATTGAATGTAATCCATGTTTTTTACTATTTAATCATGGGACCCCAAGGTGACATGGTTGATGGGTGTGAGAATGATCATAGCAACGAAATATTTTTTCAAGGTTTTAATATAAGATGCGTGCATCGTACTGGATTCTTGATATGTTGCTGAAATGAAAAATGTTTGCTTAATATAAAGATAGTAATTAGTGAATCTTTATTTTTTTCAGTTGAAATATGTCACATACTTCTCTTATTAGCATTCCTACTGAGAATAAATTAAATGGGGATAACTTTTGAGAATGGAAATAGAACTTGCTGATAGTTCTCAGCTGTGAGAAACAATAATTCGTTCTTAACAAAACGTGCCCTCCTAAAGCTCACCCTAAAGCGAGAAATCATTGGAGAGATTCTAACTCTATCGCTCGATGTTATATGTTAGCAATTACGAATAGTGTGTTGTAAAAGCAACACGAGAATTTTCGTATTGCCAAAGAGATCATGACAAATTTGGAAGATTTGCTTGGAGGTCAAGTCACATTGGCTTGACAATCTGCTATTACAAATTTGATGAATTCTCAATAAAAAACTGACACTCCGATCAAATTACGGAAGTGGAGGACAATGGGATTCTTTACGGAAGTGGAGGACAATAGGTTTGAACTAGACGTGAACATGCAAATTGAAATAGTGTTCAAATCTTTAACCAAGGAGTTTGCTGGTTTTAGGGCCGCTTACAACTTGGGGAATAAATTACTTACCTTGACTCAGCTCATGAAGGATTACAATCCTATGAGCTGATGCTGAATAGTGGTAAGTCGATTCAAGAGAAACCTGAGGCAAACTTAGCTATGGGCCTCTTGTCCTCTACGGGGAAAGAAGAAACTGGCTAAGTCTTCGGTCCACCTCGTGTGGATAGGAAGAAGTATAAGAAGTCAAAAGATTCTAAAGTGATCAAATGTTTTTTTCTACAATAGGAAAAAACATTTTAAATCAAACTGCAATGAGTATTTGGATTACCTAGCTGAAAAGGGAAAAGGTATGAAACTCTTTGTGGTTGAAGCTTGCTTAGTAAAAGAATCAATTAACAATTGAGTTATTAATTCTGGAGCTGCTAACCATGTCTGTGTTTCTTTACAGGGGTTTAGTGAAATGAGAAGTCTGCGTGATAGGAGCTTTTCATTGCGGATTGGAGACGGGAGCTATGTTTGAGGCGAAGTGGTGGGAGAAGTTATTTTACACTTTGATAAATTTAAAAAGATTATTTTATAGATTGTGTTTTATGTACCTCATTTTAAGAGGAATTTAATTTCTGTAGCATGTTTATTTTATGATGGTTATACCGTGACATTTAATAAATGATTGCTATTCACAGAAATCATTTTTTAATCTGTAATGGATGGATGGAAAATAATTTTTACTTTATCAAACCAAATAACTACTCGACGATTCAAATTGAAATAGTGAATAAAAAGCTTAAAACTTCTCATTATAATGAGGGGTACCTATGACACTTAAAACTTGGTCATGTTAACCAAGAAAGAATCACTAAACTCGTGAAAGATAGTCCCTTAAGTATGCTTAAGGAAGTTAGTCTTCCACAATGTGAATTTTGCTTAGAAGGTAAAATGACTAAGAGGTCTTTTAATGTGAAAGGTACAAGAACCGACCAACTTTTAGAACTTGTACACATGATGTATGTGGTCCCATGAGCATTAGTGCCCGAGGACGTTATGATTATTACGTGACTTTTATCAATGACTATTCTCGATATGGATATGTGTATCTAATACTGTAATGCCCTGAATAAATTATTTCTGATTCTGTAAATATCTTACACAACTATGTATCTGCTTTAGTGGTTAAGTGTTCTGGGTGTGTGTGTGAGGTCTTCGGTTCAAGTCTCACCTTTGCTAATTTTGTCATTTTTGGTCCAAGCCTTACCCTTGTGAAGTGGGCTTACATATTATTGTCTGTTAATTCATATCAAAAAGAGCCTGTTGGTTCGAGTGGTAAGGGAGTTGGAGTGTTAGAAGTCCTGTATTCGAATCCCTGCGTGAGCATAGATGTTATTTTTACTCTGGTTGTTTGAGAGTGTTTGGGTGGAATTACAATTCTGAAGTGGTTAAGATGTTGTAGGATAATGTGGGTTGTGATTTAGTAGGATATTGTCAAAGTATTATTTTATTTTTTCTATTTTGTTTGTTCCTCTCTCCTGCCAAAAATTTCCTGTTCAGTTTTGACGTTCTTCCCAAACTCTTAAGTTATTTTTTCGCCATTCTTTTTCTTTTGGTTGAGGTTTCTTTTGTTCTTGCGTTGTCTAATCTGCTTCTGGGTTTTCTGTAAGTAATGTTATTTTTTTAATCTCATTGTGGTCTCATAAATTTCTATTGTGAAAAGTACGTTGTAATTTTCTAAATGAGGGATTAATTGTTAGTGTTGTTGATCGATTTAGGGGGTTCACAAGGGGCTTTTAATCTGTCAACGAGTTAAGTGTTGAGGAGCATCATTTTGCCTAAGGTAAGCATTTCGGTTTTAGAGGTTCCTAGGTTTTTTGCTTGTTTCAATTTTAACTTGGTATTCTGTATCAATTATAGGTTCTGGTGGTATTGGGATTGCTTTTGCTACGAAAATGTACCAGGTGTGTACTCGAAAAGTAGAAAAATGAGTTTTGACAAAAGCCAAAAAACTGTTCTATCTACGCTATACGGGCTTGTGGTCACCCGTGTGGTTGGCCGTATACGAGACACGACCGTGTGCGAGATGTTGTGTGGTGGACGAAGGCATGGCCATGCACAAGACACGACCGTGTGGTGGTGTGAGTGTGGCCGTGTGGGCTACACGGGCTAGGCCAAGTTGGGCATGTGGGTTTTGGGCCAGGCCGTGTGGGCCACACGGGTGAGACCAATTTGGGTGTGTGGGCCCACACGGGCATATGGGCCTTATTTCTGAAATTTTCCCTAAGGATGCACAGGTCACTTCGATCGACTGTGGGCCAACTGTAAGGTCGATAAGGGCTAATTAAACCCTATTTTATATGCTATGTTATTTTGATAGACTGATCTGAGTAGGATACTAAGTGTATGCCTGACTGAACTGATACATGTATATCTGTTATTTGTATATAAACATGTTGAGCATGTTTAATCTGTTATATCTGAATCTGATTCCTGTATCTGTTATTAGGGATGTGATTTGTATATAAAAAGGAAGTGTTCTGTATGGCCCCAATAACATTATCTGACTTGTGTCATATTGGCATGATATGGTATATAGGGATGGGTGGGTGTTTTTAACCCCACATGGTGTGTTGGGATGGATGAAGTTGGTATGTAGAGGGTGGGGGTTGGATTCTGTCTATTCTGATCTATATATCTAATTTTGATGACTATATTTGAAATAGCCACGAGCCCGAATCTGTATCTGATTGTTTCTGAGATTTTTGTATGTTTGCATGCTTAATTCTGCTGGGTTACACACTGATTTTACAAAAACTCACATATGTTTGCCTTTTCTGTCTAGGTAATCCACAGATTTAGGCGGATCAGTGCGGCAACGAGTCAACGGTGACCACTCAACTGTAAACTATTAAAACTTGCTCAATTATGGTTCTATTTAAGATTTGGTTTTCAACTGAAAGTTTGTAATTCACGGGACTTTCTAGACTGCATGGACTTTTAACTGTTGGTTTTGGTTTCGTTACTCGATAATTTGCATGTTTCAACAAAAATTTTATCAGTAAAAACGACAGATTTACACAAACAAAGGTTTTTCTAAAAACACGATTGCATTTTCAAACTATAACGATTTTAAAGCTTCTGTTGTAATAAGTTTGTGGCAAATGAACTAACTAATTGGCGTTTTCAAGAAATTATAAATGTATGTAAATTATGAAATTTTAATGATTCGACGAGTCAACTCCGTTTTCAAAAAACTCATTCTTTGTGACATCTTTAGATTCGGCCATAACGCCTAGGCCGAGTTTAGGGTGTTAATTTAGTGGTATCAGAGCTAGGTTGTAAAACTCAGGTAATGAATTTTGGGTTCCAAAATTGTGATTTAAAAAGAGTTGATTTTTAAATGTTTTGGATAATTTGAGAAAATATATAGTACACCGAGTTTTCGACGCCGATCCTGTAAGTATCTTTGTACTTAGATAAAACTGTTCTGAAAACATTGTAGTTAGTACTTTCTGAAACTGTACTGAAATAGTTAGAGACTGAAACTTCTGAAAAATCTCTAAACCTTTGATAATTTATGCATAAAATATCTGTTAATAAATGCTAGAACTAATACATAAAACTTTATAATATAGATAAATTTGAATTATACAATGAGCACTCATGGAACACGTAGACTTGGTACTCGTGGTCGTGGTAGAAGCCGTAAGGGGCTCGAGCTGAGTCTTCTTCTCTGGGTAGTATGCCAAACTTAGATACGAGTGAGACGCCAGTTTCGTTTGCTACTGAGATTAGGTCTCAAAGCCGTTCAACTGGGGACAACACATTGTCCTAGTCCATGTTGAGGATATTGAAGAGGGTCGCTAGGCCCCATTCTGGATCTGGTAGCCATGGATCAGTAATTGAACGACTACGATCCAGTGGTACTGAGTTTTTTAGAGGTGTCACTGGAGTCGCCCCTACTATAGCCGAGTATTGGTTAGAGGAAACTGAGAGGATGATAAATGATTTACACTGTAATCTTGAGCAGAAATTTAAGGGCGCTCTATTTATTTCGCGACGAGGCATATCAGTGGTGGTTAATGGTTGAGGAGGGTACTCAGCCTGATCATTTGAACTGGGATTTCTTTAAGACCACCTTCCAGAGTAAGTACGTAGGGGCGAGCTATGTGGGTACTCCTAGGTGTGAGTTTATGAATCTCATGTAAGGTGATAGATCTGTGGTCGAGTATGAGGCTAAGTTTTTGAGGTGAGCCATTACGCTCGAGGCATGGTGGCGTCTGAGTATGAGAGGTGTGTTCGGTTTAAGGATGGCTTGAGAGATAACTTGAGGGTACTGATTGCTCTACAGAAGGAGTAGGAGTTCGCAGTTCTGGTTGAGAAGGCGAAGATCATCGAGGATGTTAAGCGCGTAGAGCTCCAGAATAGGGACCGAGAGAGGGGTAAGAGTAAAAGGGATTCGAAGCCCTATAGTTCTGTTTAGAGGCTTAAAAAAAAGGCCAGACTGGGATTCCCTCCTACTAGGATTCAACTTTGTAGAGACCGTGGTAGGCGCCATCCGGGCGAGTGTTGGAGGAGGATTGGGGCTTGTTTGAGGTGTGGGTCTCTAAAGCACCGTATTAGAGAGTGTCCACATCGGCCAAATCAGATGCAAGCTTTGGGACCGGGTTTTATATAGCCTCAGAGGGTAGTTCAGTAGCCACTTTAGGACCATGGACCGACTAGGGGTGGTAATGGTATAGGTCGTGGGCAGAAAGCACCGGATAGAGGTGCTAGTCAGACTAAAGCAAGGTAACCTGCACTGGTTTATGTTACTCGACACCGAGAAGATAGAGATGCTCCAGATGTTATCACCGGTACATTCTTAACTGCTCTGATAGACATAGGTTCTACACATTTCTATGTAGCTAGTGTTGTTTCTGAAAACTTGAAGATTTCTGTTTAGAGCATTTCTAGTGAGGTTACTGTATTAAGCCCATTCAGGTAGTTTGTTAGGGTTAATAATCTTTATAGAGATGTTCTGTTAGTGGTGCACGGGGATATTTTTCTGGCAAATCTGATAGAGCTTCCGTTTGGGGAGTTCGATTTGATTCTGGGTATGGATTGGTTAGTTGAGCACCAAGTCAGTTTGGATTGCACATCTAAGAGGGTTGTTTTGAGGACTGAGGATGATAAAGAAGTGGTTGTGATAGATGAGCGCTGAGATTATCTGTCCAATGTGATCTCCGTGCTTGTGGCTGAGAAATTGGTTCGAAAAGGGTGTGAGGCTTACTTAGCTTACGTTAGTGTTTCTTTTCTGAGGACTCTTCTGTTGGGGAAATCAGAACAATGAGGGATTTTTCAGATGTTTTTCTTGAGGAGTTACCGGGTTTACCTCATAATCGAGAAGTTGAGTTCGGTATTAAGCTTCTACCGGGTATAACTCCAATGTCTATCGCTCCCTACCGAATGGCACCGAAGAAGCTTACAGAGCTTAAGGCTCAACTTCAAGAGCTTTTGGATTGTGGTTTCATCTACCCTAGCGTGTCTCTATAGGGGGCACCGGTTCTATTTGCGAAGAAAAAGGATGGCACCACGAGGATGTGCATCGATTATCGGCAGTTGAACAAGCTAACTGTGAAGAACAAGTATCCACTTTCGCGGATCGACGATTTGTTTGATTAGCTCCAAGGGGCCTTTATGTTTTTGAAGATCGATCTTCGTTCTGGGTACCATCAGCTTAGAGTTAAGGAAGTTAATGTTTACAAGACTGCATTTAGGACTCGTTATGGACATTACGAGTTCCTAGTCATGCCTTTTAGTTTAATGAATGCTCCGGCTGCATTCATGAATCTGATGAATCGAGTCTTTCAGCCATATTTGGATCAGTTCATCGTGGTCTTCATCGACAATATACTGGTGTACTCTAAGACCGAGGATGAGCATGATGAGCATCTTAGAGTAGTGCTTCAGGTACTCCTAGAGAAACAACTTTACGCTAAGTTGAGCAAGTGTGAATTTTAGTTGCGTGAAGTGACTTTTCTGGGCCAAGACACGACCATGTCGTGGTGTGAATGTAGCCGTGTGAGCCACACGAGCTAGGCCAAGTTGGGCGTGTGGGCCACACGGGCGTGTTGGTTTTGGGCCAGGCTATGTGAGCCATATGGGTAAGGCCAATTTAGGCGTGTGGGCCGACACGGGTATGTGTGCCTTTTTTCTGAAATTTTCCCTAAGGATGCATGGGTCACTACAATTGGTTGTAGGCCTACTGTAGGGTTGGTAAGGGCTAATTAAACCCTATTTTGTATGCTATGATATTTTGATAGATTGATCTTAGTAGGATACTAAATGTATGCCTGACTGAACTGCTACATGTGTATCTGTTATCTGTATATAAGCATGTTGAGCATGTTTAATATGTTATAGTTGAATCTGATTTCTGCATCTGTTATTGGGGATGAGATTTGAGTCTGAAAAGGAAGTGTTCTATATGGCGATCATCACCTATACTCTGGCAGCTTGGCTGCATATTATCTGACTTGTGTCATATTGGCACAATATGGTGTATAGGGATGGGTGGGTATTTTTAACCCCACATAGTGTGTTGGGATAGACGGAGTTAGTGTGTAGAGGATAGGGGTAGGATTCTGTATATTCTGATCTGTATATCTGATTTTGATAATTGTATCTGAAATGGGCAGGAGCCCGAATCTGTATTTGATTGTTTATGAGATTTCTGTATGTTTGCATGCTTAATTCTGCTGGGTTACACACCAAGTTTGCGAAAACTCACATCTGTTTGTCTGTTCTGTCCAGGTAATCCATAGATTTAGGTGGATCGATACGACGATGACTCAGTGGTGACCACTCGACTGTAAACTGTTAAAACTTGCTCATTTATGGTTTTATTTAAGATTTGGTTTTCAACTGAGAGTTTGTAATTCACGGGACTTTTTGGACTGAAAGGACTTTTTACTATTGGTTTTGGTTTCGTTACTCAATAATTTGTATGCTTCAACAAAAATTTTATCTGTAAAAATGACGGATTTATGCAAACAAATGTTTTTCTAAAAACACGACTGATCGTGACTTTCCGTGATAAGTTTTATAAATTTATAATTAATCATTCTTGAAACTAACTATTACCACGATGTAGGCAAGTGTACCTATTGAACAGTAGTATAGCTTTAGCAAGACCGGATTGTTGAACCTAAAAGACTAAAAGTACTAGTAATGACAGTCTTTTTATTATCTAGGCTAAAAATAAAGGGGTTTGTTTTAACTAACTAATTATCTAAACTAAGAAATTGCAGAAAATAGAATTGGGGAAATTACTTTTGGGAAAAACGATTGATTTAGGACAATACCTAAGGAAAAAGGCACCTAGACTTTACTTGTTATTCTAGCTCCAAAACGGATGGTTTATTCATTTAACTTGTTCTGTAGAGATCCCTAAGTTATGTTATTATCCCTATTCAAGACTAATAATGTCTAATCCCTAGGTTGAATAATTGAGACTTTTCTCTAATTAACACCCTAAGGTTGCATTAACTTGATCTATGGATCCCCTTATCAGGTTTCACCCTAATCTGGCAAAATCTTGTCACCCTATCTCTAGGCACGCAATCAACTCCGTTTAATTACGACAAAGTCACTCTTAGCCAGAAACTATTCATCCTCTAAGGTGTCTTTATAGGATTTAGAAGGCCTCCAAACCCTAAAAATCACCTTTTTCTGAATAGAACTTAACTAGGTCTCGGCAAGGACACGCCCGTGTGCGATTACTTCAGGTCGTGGTCGAGCCTGTTAGATCAACATGCCCGTGCTGAGATTGATTTGGGCCATGGTCGAGCCTGTTAGATTGGCACGGCCATATGTTCTTCCCATGTGAGGAAGTCCAGGCCGTGTTGTTTTCCCCTGTCAGTCTGTTTTCTCTGTTTTTGGCCCGTTTCTCATTCTTTTCATTCTCCTATGCTCACCTAAGTATAAAATATGAAATTAAAGGATTAGGAGCATCAAATTCACCAAATCTAAGGACAAATCATTCATAAACGTATTAAGCGAGGGATAAAAATATGTATAAATTATGGTTTATCAAATACCCCCACACTTAAGTGTTTGCTTGTCCTTAAGCATAATCCTCAATTTACAATTACGAATTCCTTTTTCTCAACTTATAATTCCTATCAATAATATCTCAAACTAAATCGATAAGTAATCGTACATTGAGAATTCAACTAAAAGAACATTAAAGCTTCAAACATTCCAAGTTGAGTATTTAATCATGAAAAACTTAGGCATCTCCCCTCATCTAAGTAGTTACCATCGATTCGAAATCTCACAGGGTTTAACATCCTCACTAAAGATTCACTCAAATCACTCGAAGTGTTTAAGGACAATGAAATCAGCACTCATCAGTCTATATGAAAAGTTATTACCATAGGCTTGCATGAAAATCAAATCTCCACCACTATAAATTGAGATGCTACAACAATTAAAAGGTCTTTAGAGGGTTGTAATGAGGCTTGGTTAGGGGGTGTGGTCACAAGTTAAAAGAAAAAGATAGAATCGAGATTGAATTAAAAAATTACTTAACTAGAAAAACATTTAATCATCACTTGTGTACAATAAAGCTTTTTATCTGACTATGGAATTTGAATATTGAAGCTTACAAACAAAAGATCACTACTAATATGTATACATTTTTTTTAAGAACAAGTCAAATAACATAGATTACTATTAAGAACAAGACATAGCTAAGTAATTTATTCAAATCAACTCTCGACAAAAATAGTGATCAAATTAATTGAGGGGATTTGAACAATAATAGGTTAAGGGTTAATATTAAGGGTGATACAAGGAATGGCTTGTTAGGCCCAATAGGGTTTACTAAGGCTTAATCGTAGAGGTAGGCTTTTCATGGCATGAGTGGGTTAATCCTAAGTGCCTCTATCATCTTGACATCAAATCAAAAGGTGTGGTCTTGACATCCATAATCAAGCAAGTTCCAGAATAAAAATTCGATATTGACACACTCAAAGCAATAATAAAAGTGAGCATGAAAGAATTAATAGATGCTTTTATAGGCTCAATAATCTCACAAAAATTATGGCTTTTTGATGTTTAAACTTGTGGATTTCAATTCAAAATAATACCTAAACTTGGAGAAACAACCTAAAATTTTAAATTATTAAAAATCAACTTATCATGCTTAATTTTCTAATGTCTTAAAGTTTAAATAATCAAAGAATGGATACCTATGTTTTAATTCAAGATATATCAATAAAAATCATAAATTAATCAAAATTCATCCTAAACATGATATGAGAGATTTACAAGAGAACAAGGCACTATTCAGGGATTTTTCGGATAATGAAATGATTACCCCCCACACTTAAAGTGTACATTGCCCTCAATGTACAAAGATAGATATATAGAAAAATATAAAATCATAAGATAGGGAGAGAATTGAAACTTCTTGAGTCTTGAATGAATGAACTCCCTAGTTTGGCAAAAGCGAGGATTGACAATAGGGCTGGAGGTAAGGCATGATTCTGAGGAAGAAATAATCTGCTAATAATCATAAAGATAAGCCGCGTTTAAAGAAGACGTGAATCATTTAAAAATAAATAAAAATAAAAGTAAAATAAGAGAAATAATCTAATTTTGTAATTAGCACGACCATCTCACACGCCCGTGTGGTTCGTGCTTAGCCCGTGTTTGTCGCGAATTGGGAGTTTGTCACATGGCCTTAAGACACGCCCGTGTGTCTTGGGCTTGTGGCTACATGATCGTAACGCACGACCATGTGCAATGTGGTTTGCTTCTTCCATGCTCATGTACCTATGCGCATGCCCGTGTTATTTTGGCAGTGTCGACCACGGGCACTAGGCACGGGCGTGTCACTCACCAGTGTCAAATTGGTAGGTTTGCCCATGGCCTGCTCACACGGTCGTGGGATTTTATCGCATCCAATGTTTTGAGAAAAAATTTTACTCTGTTTTCACATGGTCGTATCGCACAGCCATGTCTATTCTCGTGTCACGAGCACGGCCTAAAGCACGCCCGTGTGGATGGCCGTGTGGGTTTTGTTGGACCTGTGTTCAAAGATTCAGTTAATGGTCTAAATATTAAAAAATTTGAAATTTAAATAAAATTTAAATAAATAAAAACTGTTAGTGCTCGTGTTGCCTCCTGAGAAGCACTTGTTTATAGTCTCAGCTCGACTTTCCTTTGGTTGGTGGAGTCGTAACTCCTCTCCATCGTCCTTAAAATTCTTGCTGTTATAAAGTTTGAGGCGATGACCGTTTACCTTGAAAGTTCCTTGTGATGGGTGACTTACCTCTATCGTGCCATATGGAAAAATAGATTTAACTACGAAAGGTCTTAACCATCGTGATTTAAGTTTACCAAGAAACAATTTGAGTCTCGAATTATAGAGCAAGGCAAAATCTTTGACTTTAAATTGTTTTTGTTGCTTCAAACGAGCGTAATGGCATCGCTTTGTTGCTTCCCTGTATAGGCGTGAATTTTCATATGCATTGGCTCGCCATTCATCTAACTCGTTCAACTACATCAACCTATTTTCACCTGAAAGTTTGAGATCAAGGTTTAGAAATTTAATAGCCCAAGAAGCTTTATGCTCTAGTTGGAATGGTAGATGACAACTTTTTCTATAAACAAGTCTGTAAGGTGATGTTCCTATGGGAGTCTTAAAAGCAGTTCTATAAGCCCATAAAGCATCATCTACTTTCATCGCCCAATCTTTCCTGTTTGATTCTAATGTCTTTTCAAGAATCCGTTTGATATCTCAGTTTGCCACTTCGACTTGTCCACTAGTTTGAGGATGGTATGGGGTTGCTGTTCTGTGATGAACTTCACATTTCTTAAGGGTTTTTTCAAATTAGGTGTTACAAAAATGAGTGCCCCTGTCACTGATAATTGCTCTAGGTGTTCCAAATCTCGAAAAGAGTTTCTTAAGGAAACGTACTACCACTTTAGCATCATTAGTAGGTAAGGCTTGTGCTTCTACCCATTTGGACATATAATCAACTGCTACTAAGATGTAGTTATTCCCAAACAAACTAGGAAGCAGACCCATGAAGTCGATACCCCAAATGTCAAGTATTTCACATGAAAGCATATAGTTTTGAGGCATTTCATCACGTTTGGAGAGATTACCTGTCCGTTGGCTTTTGTCGCAAGAAGTCACATACTGTTAGCGTCTTTGAATAAAGAGGGCCAATAAAAACCTGATTCAAGTATTTTATGCGCGGTCTTAGTTCCACTATAGTGTCCTCCAGTCGGTCCTGAGTGGCAATGTTCCAGTATCTTTGATGTTTCTGAGCTTGTAACGCATCTTCTAATGACTTGATCTGTACATATGCGAAAAGAAAAGGGTCGTCCCAAAAGTAGTTTTTCATATCACTAAAGAATCGCTTCTTTTGCTGGTGTGTCAACCTTTTTGGGATAATGTTAGCGGCTAAAAAATTTGCGATGTCTGCAAACCAAGGTACTTCAGAATCAGATATAGCGAAAAATTGTTCTTCAGGAAACGAATCATTTATTTCAACTTCATCTAGTTATTTGGTATTTAAGTTTTCAAGCCTGCACAGATGATCCGCCGCGAGATTTTCAGCTCCGTTCTTATCTTAAATTTCTAAGTCAAATTCTTGCAACAACGAAATCCATCGAATGAGTCGAGGTTTTGCATCAGTTTTAGTTAAAAGGTATCGAAGAGCAGAATGGTCAGTGTAAACAACAACTTTAGACAATATGAGATATGATCGAAATTTATCAAATACAAAAACCATATCTACTAATTCTTTTTCCGTGGTAGTGTAGTTTTCTTGTGCGGCTGTCAACGTCTTGCTAGCATAATAGATAGGTTGAAAGTGCTTGTCTCTTCACTGTCCGAAAACTGCATCTACTGCAAAGTCACTCCCATCACACATTAATTCAAAAGGTAAATTCCAGTCAGGTGCAATTATAATTGGAGCATTAATTAATTTATCTTTTAAGGTGTTAAATGCTTCTAAGCATTCCTGATCGAAATCAAAAGGCATATTTTTTTCTAGCAGTTTAGTCAAAGGCTTAGCTATTTTAGAAAAATCCTTAATAAATCTTCTATAAAAACCAGCATGTCCTAAAAAACTTCTAATAGCCTTGACCGAACTAGGAGGGGGTAATTTTTAGATTGTTTCAATTTTAGATTTGTCCACTTTAATCCCTTTACTAGAAATTTTATGCCTTAATACGATACCTTCTTGAACCATGAAGTGACATTTCTCTCAGTTAAGCACAAGGTTTGTTTCCTCACATCTTATTAAAACTCGTTTTAAAATTTTAAGGCAAAGATGAAAAGAGTTACCGAATACCGAGAAATCATCCATGAATACCTCGATGATGTCTTCCACGAGTTCATCAAAGATGGCCATCATACAGCACTGAAAAGTGGCAGGAGCATTACATAATCCAAAAGACATTCTATGATAAGCGAACGTATCGTATAGGCATGTGAATATCGTCTTTTCTTGATTTTCAGGAGCTATTGGGATTTGGATGTAGCCAGAGAGTCCATCTAAAAAATAGTAATACATGTGCCCGGATAATCTTTCCAACATTTGGTCAATGAATGGCAAAGGAAAGTTATCTTTTCTTGTGGCATCATTCAGCTTACTATATTCAGTGCAAACTCTCCAACCTGTGACTGTTCTTGTCGGGATTAATTCATTCTTCTCGTTGGTTACAGCCGTCATGCCTCCTTTCTTAGGAACAACCTGTATAGGGCTTACCCAAGAACTGTCAGAAATAGGATAAATAATTTCTGCATTTAGAAGTTTAATTACCTCAGCTTTAACAACTTTGTTCATATTGGGGTTCAGCCGTCTTTGAGCCTGCACGTATGGCTTATACTCATCTTCCATTAAAATTTTATGAGTGCAAAAAGAGGGGCTGATTCCTTTTATGTCAGAAATTTTCCAAGCTATGGCGTTTTTATGTTCTTTTAATACTTGGATTAATTCCTCTTTTTCCTTGGGTTGCAGGTTAGAAGCAATAATCACTGGTAATGTAGAATTATTTCCAAGATATGCATATTCCAAGTGATTTGGCAATTGTTTAAGTTCCAGTTTGGGAGGTTCTTCAATAGAGGGTTTTTGCTTAAGTTCATCGTTTATCTTGATACCCTCATATTCTACTTATCTTGAGGAATATTCGTTGGATTCATCATCTGCCTCCTTTCCTTGAGCTAGATATAGTTCCGTTGTGTCATTTAGTATAATTTCCTAAAAAGAGTCTTGAGTAGCATGATCAATAGAATCAATAAAATAATATGAATCATCATGTTCCCTAGAGAATCTCATAGCGTCATAAATTTTAAAGATAATTTCTTCATCACCTACTCGAAGTACCAATTTACCGTTACCCACATCAATTACAGCCCTAACAGTAGCTAAAAATGGACGTCCTAAGATTAAAGGCACTTTCACATCTTCGTCCATGTCAAGCACAATGAAGTCAACAGGTAATATGAATTTATCTACTTTCACAAGTATGTCTTCTATAATACCCTTAGGATATTTAACAGATCTATCGGCTAGTTGAATGCTTATCCTAGTGGGTTTGGGTTCCCCAAGACCTAGTTGTCTGAACATTTTATAAGGCATTAAATTAATGGTAGCACCTAAATCAGCTAGTGCTTTCTCAACATTCAAACTACCAACAAGGAATATTAAAACTTCCTGGATCTTTTAGTTTGGTTGGTAGTTTATTTTGGATTATGGCTGAGCACTCCTCATTGAGTTCCACCGTAGATAAGTCCTCAAACTTCTTTTTGTTTGTTAGAAGCTCCTTAAAAAAATTTGCGTATGTAGGCATCTGCGAGATAGCTTCAACAAAAGGTAAGTTGATATGTAATTGCTTAAAAAGTTCAAGAAACTTATCGAATTGTGCATCCATGGAGTCCTTTTTCAACTTTTTTGGGTATGGAACTGGTGGTGTATATTCTTTTGGCACTGGGTTGTCAATATTTTCGGGTCTTTCCTCCTCCTTTTCGCTTAGCACGGCTTCTTGTGTTAGCTTCTTTTCGGATTCAACTAACAGTTTCCCACTCCTTAGTGTAACTGCTTTCACATGCTCTTTTGGATTTGGTTTGGTGTTACTAGGTAAACTTTCTAATGGTCTTTTAGAAATTAGTTTGGATAGCTGGCCTATCTGAGTTTCGAGCCCTTGGATCGACGCTTGTTGGTTTTTAAGTGCCGTCTCGATATTCTGGAAATGAGTTTCTAACACCACAATGAATTTGGATAGCATCTCCTCAAGGTTCGATTTCTTTTCCTGTTGATAAGGTGGCTGGTGAAAAATCGAAGGATTTTGTGGCCTTTGATTCCCTTGACAACCCCAGGAGAAATTTGGGTGGTTCCTCCAACCTGAATTATAAGTGTTACTGTACGGGTTATTTTGAGATCTAAAGTTATTGTTACCCATATAGTTTACTTGTTCCTCTTCAGTTGTAGGATTGAATGGTTGATATTCTGTATGCACACCTCCTCCACTTGAATCACACATCATCATTAGATGTACTTGCGTAGAACCAAGTAAACCATCAATCTTTTTATTCAGAAGTTCTACCTGATTTGACAACACAGTAACCGAATCGACGTTATAAACGCCTGTTGTTTTAGCCGGCTTAGTCCTTATGACTTGCCACTAATAGTTATTCAGTGACATTTCCTCAATAAATTCGTAAGCCTCTTTAGGTGTTTTGTTGTTGATGGTTCCACCAGCGGTTGCGTCAATCATCTGTCGTGTCGAGGGATTCACACCATTGTAGAACATTTGAACTTGCAGCCACAAAGGTAACCCATGGTGAGCGCACCTTCACAGTAGGTCCTTGTATCTCTTCCATGCATCGTAAAGGGTCTCTAAATCCATCTGCACAAAAGAAGACGAATGGCTTCATCAGAAACGCCATTAATTTTAAAAGTGTCGCAGATTTCTAGGAAATTTGCCAAGTGAGTGTTGGGGTTCTCATCTTGCAAACCATCAAACTGAATAAATTACTGTATCATTTGAATCGTGTTAGGTTTCAGTTCAAAATTATTTACTGTAATAGCAGGCCTAAATATACTTGACTCAGTTCCTGTTAAATTAGGTTTAGCATAATCATACATAGTACGAGGAACAGGATTCTGATTTGTTAATTCAGCGGGTATTGCAGGAGGTATCTGATTGTCTTGATTTTTAGCCATCTCCTCGGTTGTAGTTGAGATATCGTCTTCTTGTTCTTCCTCTGTTTATCTTAGGCTTCGCCTTATTTCTCGTCGGTTTCTACGAGTTGTGCGATCGATTTTTTCGTCAAAAAGTAGTGGTCCCGACGGGTTTCTTCTAGTCATAAACTATAAGAACCTGCCAGAAGAAAGGAAAAGAAAATTTAGTAAAAAAATTAAAATAAAATTAATTTGCAAGAAAAATAAATGTCTAAAGTAATAAAAATTGAGTGTTCCTAATATTTTAGTCCCCAGGAACGACGCCAAAAACTTGATCGTGATTTTCCGTGATAAGTTTTATAAATTTATAATTAATCGTTCTTGAAACTAACTATTATCATGATGTAGGCAAGTGTACCTATCGAACAGTAGTATAGCTTTAGCAAAACCGGATTGTCGAACCCAAAGGACTAAAAATACTAGTAATGACCGTCTTTTTTATTATCTAGCCTAAAAATAAAGGGGTTTGTTTTAACTAACTAATTATCTGAACTAAGAAATTGCAGAAAATAGAATTGGGAAAATTACTTTTGGGAAAAACGATTGATTTAGGACAATACCTAAGGAAAAATCCACCTAGACTTTACTTGTTATTCTAGCTCTGAAACGGACGATTTATTCATTTAACTTGTTCCGTAGAGATCCCTAAGTTATGTTATTATCCCTATTCAAAACTAATAACATCTAATCCCTAGGTTGAATAATTGAGACTTTTCTCTAATTAATACCCTAAGGTTGCATTAACTCGATCTATGGATCCCCTTATTAGGTTTCACCCTAATTCGGCAAAATCTTGTCACCCTATCTCTAGGCGCGCAATCAACTTCGCTTAATTACGACAGAGTCACTCTTAGCCAGGGACTATTCATCCTCCAACTAAGAGCATTAACTTGAATCGACATCCTGAAATACCAAAACAAGAATTAAGAACACATAATTAAGAAAAAGTCAAATATTTATCATACGATTCAGAAAATAATAATAAGATTCGTCTTAGGTTTCATCCCCCTTAGGTATTTAGGGGTTTTAGTTCATAACTAAATAAGAAAACATCTCAAAATAATAAAGATTACAAAACATAAAGAAAACCCAAAACTCTTGAATGGAAATTGAGGAGAGATCTTCAGTCTTGATGATGAATCCGTCTTCTGAGATGGATCAATCGGCTTCATTGGAGTAATTCCTTACCCCGTATTCTCTGTCTCCCCATTAGTCTTCCTCTAGGGTGTTTTTATAGGCTTTAGAAGGCCTCCAAACCCTAAAAATCACCTTTTTCCAAATAAAACTTAACTAGGGCTCGGCAGGGACACGCCCGTGTGTGATTACTTCAGGCCGTGGTCGAGCCTGTTAGATCAACACGCCCATGCTGAGATTGGTTTAGGCTGTGGTCGAGCCTATTAGATTGGCACGAGCGTGTGTTTTGCCCGTGTTAAGAAGTCCAGGCCGTGTTGTTTTCCCCTGTCGGCCCGATTTCTCCATTTTTGGCCTGTTTCTCGTTCTTTTCATTCTCCTATGCTCACCTAAGTATAAAACATGAAATTAAAAGATTAGTAGCATCAAATTCACCAAATATAAGGAGAAATCATTCATAAACGTGTTAAGCGAGGGATAGAAATATGTATAAATTACGGTTTATCAACAACTGTATTTTCAAACTATAACAGTTTTAAGGCTTTCGCTGTAACAATTTTTTTGCAAATGAACTAACTAATTGGTGTTTTCATCAAATTATAAATGTATGTAAATTATGAAATGTTAATGATTTGACGAGTCAACTTCGTTTTCAGAAAACCCATTCTTTGTGACAACTCCGGATTCGGCCATAACGTCTAGGCTGGGTTTAGGGTGTTACAAATGCACCAAAAACAAAACTTTTGATAAATTTCAAGAGTTTCTTGCGGAAGTGGAAAAGCAATTAGGTTTATCCATAAAGATTCTTTAGTCTGACCAAGGTGGGGAATATTTGTCTGATGAGTTCTTAGGATACGTTATAAAGAACGATTTTATCCCAATTGATTATGCTGGGCAATCCACAGTAGAATGGCATAACTGAGAGAAGGAATAAAATCTTGCTTGACATGGTTTGTTTAATGTTAATCTATTCACAACTTCCTACTTCCTTCTGGGGATATACGATACAAATGGCTTGCTATATTCTAAATGATGTGCTAACGAAGTCTTCTTGTAAGACACCTTATGAACTGTGGCCTAGAAAGAAACCCGCTCTAAATCACTTTGGAATATAGGGTTGTCTAGTACACATTCTGGATAAGGATGTAAAGAAGTTGGATGCACGGACATAATTGTGCATGTTTGTAGTATATCCAAAAGGAACAAAGGAATGATTATTCTATAATCTGAAATATGATACAGTTAAAGTTTCTACCCATGCTACTTTCCTCGAAGAAAACTACATGGATAACTTTAAGCATCGAAGTAAAGTGGTACTCAAGGAACTTTCAGGAGTGGCAGAACAATCACCGAGTTCAATTCTCGTGAAAGTTGTAGAAAGACCTAAAAACAATCAACAGCATAAGGGAATCTGTCGTAGTGGGAGAGTTTCTAAGAAATCAGACTTCTTCGTCTATGAGGCTGTGCAGGACGCTGATTCCAAGCTCTGGAAACAGGCCCTGGATGCCAGGATGGATTCTATGAAATCTAATATGGTGTGGGAACTTATAGACTTACCGATTCGGATTAATCCCATAGGGTGTAAATGGATCTATAAGAAAAAGAGAAATGCGGAAGGAAAAGTGGAAACACACAAAGCTAGACTTGTAGGGAAAGGCTAAATACAAAAAGAAGGCATTGATTAGGATGTGACCTTTTCTTCGGTAGCCATGCTCAAGTCTATCCACATACTCTTATCCATTGTCGCTGCTAGAGGTGTGCATGGGCCGGGCCGGGCCCATAAAAAAATTTAGGCCCTTTTTTAAGGCTCGGGCCCGACCCGGCCCAAAATATGGGCTTAAAAATTTGTCCAAGCCTAGCCCGAGAAAAAAATGGTAGGCCCGAGCCCAGCCCGACCCGGCCCGGCCATATTAATTTTTTTACTTTTTTATGAAATAAAAAATTTTAAAATATAATAAATCAAATACATTTAAAAACATAAAAACAAATATTAAAATAGAAAACAAATAAAAATGAGACGAAAATAATTCTTAAAATAATACATAAACTAAAAATATAATAAAAAGTAATTATACTAAAATTGAAAAATTGAAACAAATTAGAACTAAATTAAGAACCAAATTATATTAATAAAAAAAGTTTTACAATATCAAAATAACATTAAAAACAACAAAAAGAGTAAAGAAAAAGTACTAAAGTTACTTAAAATTAAAAATAAAAAAATTTTAAAAATAATTTAATGTTAAAATTAGGCCGATCCGGGCCGGGCCCGGGCCAAAAAAATCTTACCCGGGGCCTGACCCATTTTCTAAACGGGCCTCTTTTTTGTCCAAGCCCATTTTTCGGGCCTATATTTTTACCTAAACCCTCCCATTTTTCGGGCGGGCCTTCGGGCCGAGCCGCTTGGCCCATGCACACCTCTAGTCGCTGCTCTCATTTACGAGATCTGGAGAATGGATGTCAAGACAAGATTCTTGAATGACTATCTTGATGAGTCCATTTACATGGCTTAACCTACTACTTATATTGTTAAAGGAAATGAGTAAAAAGTTTGCAAACTGCTAAGATCCATTTATAGACTTAAGCAGGCGTCCCGCTCATGGAATAAAAGAATTGATCAAACGATCAAAGACTTTTGAATTTTGAGCAAAACGCTGATGAACCTTGTGTTTATAAGCGTATAAAGGACAAAAAAAGTGGTCTTCCTAGTTTTGTTTGTCGATGATATTCTACTTATCGAAAATGATGTAAGAGGATTGTCATCAGTTAAACTATGGTTAGCTCAACAGGTTAGCATGAAGGACTTGGGTGAAGTTAGTTATTTTCTTGGAATTCGAATCCTTAGGGATCAAAAGAGTAAAACGATAGCACTATCTCTAACTTCATACATTGATAAGGTGTAAAGGGTGTTTGTGAGTCTGTTAGCGAACTGTGTGCATTCCTGCATTTGCATAAAAATTTGGGATTTTGGTTGTGAAGCGAAGGAAGACAAAATTGTTAGTTTAACTGTAATATTTCTGTATTGTGGATTACCGCATGAGTTTATACATATGTCCCTCAACTGCATATTATAATTTGAGTGGCTTAGTTCCACATTTGTGGTGTGTAGGGTGGATGGGCTTACTATAGCCCAATTGTGGTGTGAAGGGTGGTCAGAGTGGTGTAAAGGGTGGTCAGGTAGGATTTTAATTTTTTGCATTCAGTTTGCATTTGTGTTTATGTGTCTGATTAAGTAATTTTCAAATTATTTGCGAATTGAATAATAATTTGATGGGTTTATTACTTCTGTGTGTATAGAGTAATGTATGTGTTTGTTTGAATGGCTTATGGTTATGTGTTCATACTTTTGACTACCGGTTCAGGATTTTCATACACTAACTGTATACTCTTATCTGAAATATTTGTTTTGGAACCTCGTCAATTGTTATCATTTTTGGTTTTGGACTCACAATGAGTGCGCGTAGCTCATCCCTTTAGTTTTCCCTCTTTTCAGGTTAACCTTGAGCTTGGAGGTTAGACTCAGCATATCAGTGGTCTCAGATTCTTAGAGAGTTAGGTTTGTTTTAACGATGTTCCTTAAAATTCAGTTATCTACTTTCAGTTTATTTGTAAGAGAGTTTATAATATTGTGGTATGAGTTTTTTTTTTTGTTTTCGGACAATCAAGACGTTTTGACTGTATGGTTTCCAAAACTTAAAATTTGTAAGTCGCGCATGAGTTTAAAACTAATTATGATTTTCTGTCAAGATGACAGTATAGTTCTTTTGAAGAAATTTTTTTGACTTAAAGCTTATTAGTTTGGACTTTCGAATCTATCTTGGGTTGCAAAATCTATAACTCTTTAATTGTAAATTAGTTCTAAGTAAACTTTAAATGGAAATAATTGCAACGGTTGTAAAGCATTTTATAAAATTTATTTTCAGTTTTGGTAAACGGCAAGAGAAAATGATTTTTGAAAGGAATTTATGTGTTTAAACATGTGATTCGTATTGAGCCATATTTGTGGCCAATGTGACTCACCAGGATCCAGTCGAAACTTCTGAGTTGAGTTTTGAGGTGTTATATTCAGTGGTATCAGAGCCAGGTTTACAAAAAACTTGGTTTGTGTTTTTACGTGTTCGTATACGTGTGGGTTAAAAATATATTGGACAAACATACTACAGTGTTTTGAAAATGATTTGTGTTTTGAAAATGTTTTACGAAAATGAAATGTTTGAGACTCCGATGCTAGTCCATATGAAACTTTAAGATTGTAAGTTTAGATTTGTAAAATCAAAACTGTAGTGTTTAGATATTTATTTTTGTGTTTGGTTTCGATATTGTAGATTTATTAAGAATTTAGTTTAGAGATCGATATGGATTCTAGTGGTAAACGAGATTGTGAGGATCAACTTGTTGAGACTCTAGAGGAGTCGTCAGCTTCTTCGGGATGTGTGTCTGTTCAGGAGTCAGAGGTTTCCGGGGTGACACTAGCTACGGGTAACGATAACTCAGATGTTGGAGCCTAATTCCTTTGATTATGGGAAGAAAAAAGATCTAATTCCTTTAAGTTTGGAGCCTCGATCTGCTAAGCGTGTAAGATCTTAGTAGGATGTTAGTAAAGGTAATGTGGAAGGTTCTAGTAGCGGCGCGAACATGTCTGTTTGTAGGCATTGGAAAAAGTAGGGAGCACATTTTAGATGCGAGTCCATGAAGCATCAAATTAGGGAGTATCTTCAGCGACATTGAGACAGGTGTAGTTGTAGGACACTTTGATTTTTGGGTTGTTTTGCCTTGGTTGTGATTGGATTTTGGTTAATAGTGTGGTGAATGTGTGGCAATAAAAATACACTGTAAGTGTAAGGTTCAGAATTTGTTGGATAATGTTATGTGTGAGTGATAGAAAAGTGATCTAATTTAGTTTAGTGGTTAAGGGTTTTGGTAGTGTGTGTGAGATTTTCAGGTTAGTATGGTATGATAGTGCGATAGGATTAGAGTGCGCAATAGGAGCGTGGTGCTAAGAATTATGTGTAGGCAATTTTTCGGTTAGCAAGAAATTTTGGGGACGAAATTTCTTTCAGGAGAGGTGAATTGAAACATTCTGAAATTTGGGGTTAGAAGTTTAAATTATTTTGGTTAGGGTTAGTGTTTGGGTTTACTTTTAAGTCTATTTTCGCATTCTATAAGTAGTATGAGCCTGTTGGCTCAGTGGCTAGCTCTGTAGATAGCTTGCCTTTGGTCTCAGGTTCGAGTCCATGTGTGCAAGGTGGGAGATGGTTTATTTTTTGTTTCAATTTTGAAAATTCTGATGGGATAAATATTTGTTAAAACTCTTTTTAATGAAATTTATTTATTTTATTTTATTTTGAAATGTTAAAAAATGAGAATGAAAAAAATTAAATTAGAATTCTTACGTTCCTTTTTTCTCTCCCTCTTTTCCATGTCAATTTTTTTCTTTCTCCTTTTCCCAATATCAAGCTTTTGTTCTAGTCACTTCGTTAGGGGATTAACATTCGTATCCGTCGAAATTATTGCATGTAAGTGTTTTCTTTTTGAATTGATGATTTGTTTTTCTTTGATTATTCAATTTTGTTTGATCGAGGTTTTCTTTTTAAAAATACTTTGTGGGTAATCGTAATTGAGTTCTCAGATTGGTAGAATAGAGGCGAATCGATCAATTTTAGTGCTTGGAAAGCGTTTGTCAGGTGTGTTTATGAAACTATTTAATTTCGGTATTGAATTACTATTGGATTTCATGAGATTCTGCAATTTCTGGTATGTTTCTGAATTATTAGTGATTAGGGATCATTTTGCTATTGCAAAACCACAATTTTTAACCTGTTTTGGTGTGGTTTTGTGATCACACAGGTAGCCACACGGGAGTGTGTCACACACAGGCAGTCCACACAACCGTGTGGTGTTGTGAAATTAGGGTTTTTGTCATTTTCCACACAGGCGTGTGCTTTGGACACACGACTGTGCTTCTCAGTCACATTGGCGTGTGAGTTATCCACACAGCCGTGTCTACATTGCATCTTAATTTTGCTAATTTTTGAACATTTATACATTGAGTTACTCGGGCTACTGACATGGTCGTGTAACTCTATCACATGGGTGTGTGCGTCTTTCACATGGCCTAGACTTTCCCACACAACTGGGCATATGACTGTGTGGCTCAATTTCGCAAATTTTTGTTTTGTGTTGTAAACTAACTCGTTTTATGTTTTTGTGTAATCCAACCCTCGATTAAGCCTTGGTAAATATGTTTGGGACTTTTTTTTAGCTTAGACCCATATGTGTATTTGCAATTATAGGATTAAAACTAAGTGCTTATTTACTCGCTAATTTGATGTGATAAATGGATTTGATATATGACCTAGTAAATGAATAAAAGTAAAATTGATTCTAAAATTGTTCGACTGAGTATGAATCATTGTGTCTGTTAGTCTGTTAGCGAACTGTGCGCATTCTTGCATTTGCATAAAAATCTAAGATTTTGGTTGTAAAGAGAAGGAAGGCTGAATTGTTAGTTTAACTACAATATTTCTGTACTGCGAATTACCAAAATGAGTTTATACATATGTTAGCTCAGTTGCATATTATTATTTGAGTGGTTTAGTTCCACATTTGTGGTGTGTAGGGTGGATAGGCTTACTATAGCCCAATTGTGGCGTGAAGGGTGGTCGGAGTGGTGTTTGGTTGGTTGGGTGGGATTTTAATTTTTTTCAGTTGGTTTGCATTTAAGTTTATGTGTCTGATGAAGTAATTTTCAAATTGTTTGCAAATTTAATAATAATTTTATGGGTTTAGTACTTCTGTGTGTATAGAGTAATGTATATGTTTGTTTGAATGGCTTATGGAAATGCGTTCGTACTTCTGACTACCGATTCGGGATTTTCATACACTGACTATGTACTCTTATATGGGATATTTGTTTTGAAACCTCGTCAATTGTTATCATTTTTGGTTTTGGACTCACACTAAGCATGTGTAGCTTATCCCTTTAGGTTTCCTTCTTTTCAGGTTAACCTTGAACTTAGAGGTTGGACTCGACATATCTGTGGTCTCGGATTCTTAGAGAGTTTGGTTTGTTTTAACGATGTTCCTTAAAATCAAGTTATCTACTTTCAGTTTATTTGTAAGGGAGTTTATAATGTTTTGGTATGAGTTTTTTTTCCGGACAATCAGTACCATTTGACTGTATGGTTTTCAAAACTTAAAATTTGTAAGTCGCGCATGAGTTTAAAACTAATTATGATTTTCTGTCAAGATGATAGTATAGTTCTTTCCTTGAAATTTTTTGACTTAAAGCTCATTAGTTTGGACTTTCACATCTATCTTGGGTTGCAAAATCAATAACTCTTCAATTGTAAATTAGTTCAAAGTAGAGTTTAAACAAAAATAATTGCAACGGTTGCAAAGCATTTTGTAAAAGTTGTTTTCAGTTTTGGTAAGCGTCAAGAGAAAATTATTTTCAAAACGAATTTATGTGTTTAAACATGTGATTCGTATTGAGCCATCTTTGTGGCCAATGTGACTCACCAAGATCTAGCCGAAACTTCTGAGTTGCGTTTTGAGGTGTTATATTTAGTGGTATTAGAGCCAGGTTTGCAAAAAATTTGGCTTATGTTTTTACGTGTTCATATGCATGTGGGTTAAAAAATATTTTGGACAAACATACCATAGTTGTAACACCCCTCACCCGTATTCAACATCGAAATAGGGTTACGGAGCATTACTAGTCTTACAACACATTTATACATACTTTTCACATACATTTAAATCAATTTATACAATCATCATTCAATCTCATTCAATATGTCCCTAATACAAGCCTAGGAGGCCCTAAACATGCATTAGAATTGGTTCGGGACTAAACTAATAACTTTTAAAACATTTGGAACACATTGAAAGTTTTTCTCAAAATAGGGGACACACGCCCGTGTTGCCAGGCCGTGTGTCTCACACGGCCACCAGGCATGCCCGTGTCACAGGCCGTGTGGATATTCAAAATAGGAGCACATGGCCGTGTTCCAGACCGTGTTCTACCCTGTGTAACTCTCTGAGTTGGGTCACACGGCCAACACACACGTAGGGTATACTGACTTATAGCACACGGCCAAGTCACATACCCATGTGTGAGGCTGTGTGGAGTATACTGACTTGATTTAAATTTCAACATTAGGACACACGACTGTGTAATAGGATCGTGTGTCACACACGGCTAAGACACACGCCTGTGTGGTAAAAAATAAGCTATTTACCAAGCCAATTTGCACCCAATGTTTGTGCATACCTGTACAAATCAAATGGTACTCACTTATAGCATAATTAGTCATCCAATTCAACCAAAAATCATACCAACTTTACATATTCAAATCATCTAATTAAACAATTTTCCAAACATGCATCACCACATATCATCCACAAGCACACAACTTCTCAGTTGCTAACCATTTGACATCTATAATACCAACTATCCATAACATTGCAAACCAACCTCAAACACTCAATATAAACATATGCACACTTATATATATACATAACCAAACTAGCCAAAATTAACCAAAGTCTCATGGATATATATATACAAACCAAAACATAACCACTCATAAGCCATCTCAAATGGCAAAAATCACTACCAAGATACATATCAAAATGACCATAATCCTATACATGCCATATGACTAGACCAAAAGCTCAAAAGTACCAAAGTGATGGTTGGATAGTGTGACGTAGTCTCTAACGATCCCCGAATCCGAGCTAACTTTGATATCACTATAAAACATGAGAAGACAAAGTAAGCTTTATAGCTTAGTAAGCTCGTATAAAATAAACTCAATAAATCATAAATACACAATTCATCAATTTAAACTTGTTAATTTTTAATTCATAAATACTAACAAACCTTTCACATGATTAATCATGTGTTTATATACAAACTTCATATCTTCTTCAATTTAAAGCTCGTATGATTCATATACATACTGTTGAAACCATTTTTTTGTTTTGAAAAACGGTCGACATTTTATTTTGAAAATGAAAACGGGAGTTGCCACCAATATTTTTTTATGAGGTGCACCTTGTGATTAATCGTTTTAATAAAGCATTTTGATTTACTAAAACAACAATTTTGGTCTACAAAAATCGAAAAAATGGGTTCAGAAGTAGGTTACGTACGAGGAAGGATTAGCACCCTCGTAACGCCCAAAATTGGTACCTAATTGATAAATTAATGACTTAACGTCGAAAGTTGAAAGCTCAAAAAGAATTTAAAATACGATCCATTTTTTAATAATGTTGACAAAAAATGCTTGAATAAATTGAAATGAGAGTTAAAGGCCTTCTTGTCTCGAGATATCAAAATGTCACATCCCATAAGTTAGGACACGACATTTGAACCTTCGAAAATAAGCTTGCCTTTTAAATGTTTTATTTAAAAATCTTACTTTGATTTTTAAAAGGATATTCAATTGTTTAAATCCAACGAGAAAAATCAAAACCCCATAAGTTAAGGCAGACCCTCCCGAGTTTCTAAACACGGAATATTGCCTTTATTTAAAATTCACATATTTTAAAAATTTAAAGGGATATTTGGCTATATTTAGGTTTAATGAGAAAGTCGAAACCCCGTAAGTTAGGGTACGCTTTCTCGAATTCCTAAAATGCGAAACATTGCCTATTTTAAAAAAAATTCCCTTTTTACGAATTTGGGTGAAAATTAATGTAACTTTTAAAACGATATGTTTAGTTAATTCGATCGTGGCATAAAAACAGTTTAAAACGTAAAAAGGGAGTCATACTTAGCGAATAGCGATAGTGCGACATAAATTTGGAGTAATAATGACATGACAAACATAATAAGATATAAAATATATAGCATTGACATAAATAAATCATAATGTAAATATGCATGAACAATAATAATAATGATGAAAATGATAATATAAATAGCAATAATAATAATAACAATAATAATGAATAATACAAAAATTGAAAGTAAAGTAATAAATAAGAAAAATAATAATAAGGGCAAGAATAAAAATAAACAAGCCAATAAATAAAAATAATAAGCAAAAACTAAAAATTTGAAACTAAAAAAAACTACTACTAAACAAATGAATAAATAAATATTGTGCAAAACAATTTAAAAAAATAATATTAATAATAATGATGATGATATTAATAATAATATAATAAAAAATCTAAAGTTTAAAATTTAGATAAAAGATATAACTAAATAAATAATAAAAGATAATAACAAAAGTGAGGATAAAATAAGATACGTGTATTAAAAAAAGAGATAATAAGATTAACATAAATAATGAATAATTTATAGTTAAAAGGATATAGATAAAAAAATGAGAAGATATAATAAAATAAATGTATTTTTAAGAAAAGTTAGATAAATAAATATAAATAGAAATATAATAGTAGTAATAATATATTAAATTAGTTAATTTAATAACAAAATAGTAAAAAATAACAAAAAAGGCACTAAATCGAACCTTAAAACAAAATTTTGGGGCAAATCTGAAATAAAATAAAAGAAAAGGACCAGACTGAATGCGCAAATAACAAGGAGGGACCAAAATGGGAAATAATCCCCTATCCAAAACGCGTAGCTTCAAGGTGGACTTAATTGAAAACTGAAATAAATTATAGGGCGAAAATTAAAGATTAAAAAAGACTTGATTGCAAAAGGATAAAAAAGCGGAAGGACTAAACTGGTAAATAGCCCAATAATCAAAAACAAGTGAATCCTCTGGACGGGTCGAGTCAATGCGCGGGTAAAGCTTAAAACGACGTCGTTTTGGAACGTTTTAAGCTATCCCAAAACGGCGCCGTTTTGGTGTTCTATTTAAGCCTAAAATTTCTCAAAAAAATTCATTCCAACCCTGTTTAACAAAAAACAATCTGAAATGCTTTCAACTCTCCCTTCCCCTTCGATTTTCGATGGAAGCTCCGGCCATCGGCCACTGTGGCGACTGCCGGTCGCCGGCGATGGCACCGCCGTCCGCGGTGGTCGGAAGACAAAAAGTCCCTTTTTTAGGTTTTTTGACTTCCCGGACCCAAAAATGTCGTCTTTCATCAAAGGCGACAACCTCGGCCTCCTCCCCATGACGGCAAAACACGAAGAGGAAGGTTCGACTTTTCTTTTTGTATTCTTTTGTTTTTCTTTGGAAATGAAAGCAAGTAAAAAAAATAGAATGAAATAAAAGACTACCTTATAAAATTTTTCTTTCTATTTTGTTTTGATTGCTATATGTGCGTGTCAAAAATATGCATTCATCATTCGTGGCTTTTATAGCCGAAAAAAATAAAAACAAAAAAACAATACATTTCGTTCCTCTTTTTTGCTACGAATTTTATTGTTTTTCTTGTTCTTTTTGTAGGTACGGTGATGGCTACGTGGAGGTACAGTTGTGGTGGCGTACAGCGCTAGAGGTGCTAGAGTCTGGTTACGGCGCAAGAGGTCCTTAGGGTTTCTGATAATGTTTTAGTTTTTGGGCCATTTGGGCCTTGTATTTTTTGGGCTGGGTTTTGGGTTATAAATTGGGCTTGTAATTTTGGGTTTAGTTGGTTTGTAAATGGACATTTGGACTTATTATTATTTGGTTTTATTTATCTGATTCTGTTTGTTGGGTCCAGGCAGATTGGGCCCGTTACAGCTGCCCCTCTTTGCTCATTGTCGTGTAACGAGAATGGAGCAAAGACTTTAAAATGGGTCAAATTTGCTTGGTCTTGCAGGATCTCGACTTCTTTGGTGATTCCAATCCACTGCAACTTCAGGGGTATAGGAATTGGCACTTTAATCTACTCTATTGTGACTTCAGAGAGGTGAGATTTGTGGTTTCAATCTACTATGCTACAACTTTAGGGAGATAAGGTTTATGACTTTGACCTGCTCTACTGCTACTTCAGAGAGATAAGATCCGTAACTTGTAACTTTAATTTGCTCCACTGTAACTTTAGGGAAATGAGATTCGCTATCTTCAATCTGCTCTGCTGTAACTCTAGGGAGATAAGGCTGGTGGCTTCAATCTGCTCCACTACAACTTCAGGAAGATAAGATTCGCTATAATTTATAGCTTTAATCTATTCTACTACAACGTCAGGGAAATAAGATTCGCTGTCTTCAGTCTACTCCGCTGCAACTTCAAGGAGATAAGGCTGGTGGCTTCAATCTGCTCCACTGCAATTTCAGGAAGATAAGACCCGCCATAATTTGTAGCTTTAATCTGTTCCACTGCAACGTCAAGGAAATAAGATTCGCTATATTTAGTCTGCTCTGCTGCAACTTCAAGGAGATGAGGCTGCTGGCTTCAATCTACTCCACTGCAACTTCAAGAAGATAAGATCCTCCATAATTTGTGGCTTTAATCTGTTCCATTGCAACTTCAAGGAAATAAGATTCGCTGTCTTCAGTCTGCTCCGTTATAACTTCAGGGAGATAAGGTTGGTAGCTTTAATCTGCTCCACTGCAACTTCAGAAAGATAAGATCCACCATATTTGATCTACTCTATTCCAACTTCAAGGAGATATCTACAACTTCAATTTGCTCTACTGCTACTTCAGGGAGATGAGATTTATGGATTTACCAATCTTACTACACCGTCCTCTGGGGGACATGACCTGTAGGACCGATTTCATGGGTCTATGCTTATACCAAACGATTAGGATGTCATGATCAAAATGAATCAAATGCTCCTAACTAGATATGTATGAATGATATTTGCATGAATGCAGAATGTCATGAGAATGATCCCTTCTTAATATTTGGGTTATCATTACTCATTGTTCATCAAGATTCTATCATTGATACAATATCATGTCTTCTTGTTCAGGTGATATCTTTGACAGAAAATCCGAAGAAATAGTCACACTTTGGACTCTTCTTTCTCAAATATTTCCAAACCTTAAGCTTGGTGAGTTCTAAACAATAGTCCTATTTCAGGTTCTTGTACTATTTAGAAGCTTCCAAAGTAATATGCAGAACTCCTTTTTGAGAAAGTATTATTAGTCCATTAATTGTTATTTCAATGCAAAATGCTTGAAAAAGATTATAATGATGGACAAGAAAGAAATTGATTGAAAGCATAGCTCGAGACGAATAAGTTAATCAAATATGACAAATACAATAAGAAATAAATTGATTGAGAGTATAGCTCGAAATGAATAAATTAATCAAAGATAACAAACTTTGCTAAAATTCAAAATGAGTAAGATGAAAATAGATGCCCTAAATATCGCATCAGGAGCTTCTCTGCACAAATTTCTTGAGGACCATTTTGAGTTTGAGATGTGTCTAGGAGACCTATAGTACTTTGTTGATGCCCCAAGATGTAAAGTTCCTCCTCCTTGTTAATTCTGAAAGGACAAGACTACCACATGCCCCATCTTCAATCAAAATTTGAGTTGCCCTTTTTTGGGTTTTCAACTCAAAACCCCTTTGGTCTCAAGGCGCCCTTTGTGGGTTTTTGCCTTGGCCTCTCCAATTTTTCCTCTTTTTTTTTTTTTGGTGAAATACCTATTTAACTGAATGCCCATTCTTTGGTCAAAATTTGAGCCGCCCTTTTCAGGTTTTCAATTTAAAACTCCTTTGGTCTCAAGACGCCCGTTGCTGGTTTTTGCCTTGGTCTCTCCGTTTTCTTTTTCTTTTTTGCTTTTGCTTTTGCTTTTTTTTTCTTTTATTTTGCTTTTGCTTTTTTTTTTCTTTTATTTTTGTTTTTGTTTTTGTTTTTTTTTTTTTTTTGTTAAGGTGAAATATTTCTTGATTGAATTGGAATTCACAGGATTAGATAGGTTCTTGCCATCCATCTTGGTCAGCATCGACGCCCTTCCAGAGAAGGCACTATTTATCACATAAGGTCTTTCTCAGTTTGACATCCATTTCCTCTGAAATCCCTTTTATAGGGGAAAGATATTTTTCAATACTAAGTCTCCCTCGTGGAGTTCTCTGGGGGCAAACTTTTTTGTTGTAAGCTTACATCTTTCGTTTTTGGTACATCTGACCATGACGGATGGCCTTCAACCTTTTTTTCTTCAATTAAGTTTAGCTGATCATATCGGGATTGGATCCATTCTGCTTTATCCAACTTTAGCTCAACCAAAACTTGGAGAAAAAGAATCTCGATTTTAATGGGCAAAACCGATTCCATTCCATAAACTAATGAGAAAGGTGTTGCCTCGGTGAAGGTCTTGACAGTCGTTTGATAAGCATAGATAGTAAATGGTAACTTCTCATGCTAATCTTTATAAGTCTTAGTCATTTTCTCCACGATCTTCTTAATGTTCTTATTGGCTGCCATAACTGCACCATTCATTTTTGGACGATATTGCGGTGAGTTGTGGTGTCTGATCTTGAGTGACTGCAGACCTCCTCTATCATGCTGTTGTTCAAATTCAGTGTGTTGTCAGATATGACTATTTCTGGCATTCCATATCGACATATGATTTCTTTCTTTAAGAACTTTGTAACTGCCAATTTTGTAACATTGGCATATGAAGCTGCTCCCACCCATTCAGTGAAGTAATCGACAACCATGAAGATGAATCGATGCCTATTGAAAGCTTTTGGTAAGATCGGCCCAATGACGTCCATGCCCCACGTAGAGAAAGGCCATGGAGAAGTCATAACATAAAGAGGTAAAGGAGGCACATGAATTTTTTTTCCATAAATTTGGCGTTTATGACATCTTTGATGCAATCGCCTTCCATGGTGGACCAGTAGTACCTGAACCTCATGATTTGCCTGGCCATTGTAAAACCATTAGGATGTATGCTTCAGACACCCTTATGGACCTCTTCTAAGATTTTCTTAGCCTTAATAGCATCCACACGTCCTATTAGCCCAGACATATCTTGATACGATCATGCAAAAACATCTTTGAATTCTTGGAATAATTCAAAGACGTCTCGCTTTGTCTCTGTGGTGATACAGGCTCCAATCTCGACCTCTTTCTCTTCTCCTAGGCTCACAATGTCCACTGACTCTTTGAAAGGTAGGATCTGTTTTTCATCTTATTCTACCATCCTTAACAAATTAGAAGATAGGTTACAATCTTTGTCATCTTCAAAGTTCTGAGATCCTCTAGACACATATCTTGCTCAAAAGGAAATTCTGGGTCAGTAGCAGCGTCGCTCATGTCGTTGATATCTGGAGACCTGTTGTAGGTACGAAGGAATATTCCAAAGAATAAATGAATCTAAGGACAACTATTTTTGTGGTATGAATATGAATGAAATGAATGAATAAAAGAATATTTTCTCATAGTGAGGCATAAAAATGAATTTTTCATTGAAAATAAAGATGTTGGACACGAGCCTATTTCACAAAAGGATTCTTATTGCTTCTAAGCTTAAAGCAACAAGTGTGTTTTGAACATTACTCTGAATTAGCTCCAAAAACTATAGGAATCTCTTCCGTAGTCCTATTGTTCAGAACAGTTCCAGGCTCATAAGGGCAAATATCTGATAAATTTTCTCTTTCAATTCCATCTTTAGATATAGCATTGATGCTCCAATTTTCAAACATTTTTTCCAGGCCTTCAGTATATTCAAAGAATTCTAGTTCCTTATTATCCATCAGGCCTTACACCAAGGCTTTGAATTCATTGCACTTTTGAATCTCGTGACCCTCTTTATCATAAAACTCACAGTAGTTCGTTGCTTCTCTGGGTTTCTCCCCTAAATCCTGTGTGATTAATCCTCCTTCTACCATTTTCTTCCAAAACTCCCTCAGCTGGGTTTTTCTTCTGCTACATCTATCTTGATTCTCTTCCCTACACTCTTGATTATTATGTTTACCCCTTTGTCAGAATAGTTGGGTAATGGATTTTCTGCACTAGATGGATCATCAAATTTCACAATACCCATTTTGATGAGTCTTTCGATTATCTTTTTGAAAGTAGTACAGTTCTCGATCGAGTGTCCTGTGATCCCTGCGTGGTACTTGCATTGGGCATTCGTGTTGTACCATTTAAGGTATAGAGGCCGCATAGGTTTTAGGTAGAAAGGGGATACTATAGGCTGCATAGGTTTTAGGTAGAAAGGGGATACTATATGTACATCAAACAAACTTTGGTACAACTCTCTATACGTGATTGGGATGGGCGTGAACTGGAGTTTTTCTGAGTTCGGTATCGGATTGCCTTGGGGGGATCTGATGTCTAATAGTTGCCGTCCTTGGTTGGCTTATGGTAATCGGCTTTGAATAGCTTTTGTTATACATACTCGTATTATTCACCTCATTTTCTCTCTTCCTCGGGGCCTTTAAAGTATTGATTTGAGATCTCCATTCTTGTCTTTTCCTTTTGTAACGATTTTCAAATTGTTTTGGGAGCTCCACTCTCGCCTTTTTTGTTTTCGCTAGATCATTTAGATCAAGGACAACAGGATTAATTGGATTATCCCCTAGGTTAGAACCTGAACCTATTGGGAAGTTCACCAGTGCCGAGATACTGGCTCGATATTGGGGTCTGATGTTAACGGACACCCTTTGTGGATACGCGTTTGGTTGTGCTTGGGTGTTTGTTGGGGTAAAGCCTGGAAGATAAGCAGGGTCCTCGTTATCGTCTCCGGCATTGACCATAGGGCTCTTTCCTTTTTCTAACCCTCCAGCCAGCAACTGTGTTAATGGGCTCATCATATTTCTTTGGAATTCTAGCGTCTGATCCCTCATATCTTGTTGAATTTTAGCCAATTGCTCTTACATCTTTATTTGCATTTGCTCTAATCTCTGTAACTTTTGGTCTATTTCTTCAGTTTTTCCTCGTGTACTGTAACGATGTTCCAGGATAACTGCCATGATTTTAGGGTGTTTTGTGAGTTTTATTGCATATGATGCAATGCAATGCTAATGCATGAAATGAATGCAAAAAAGAAAAGAGGCGTTGATTCTGATTCAATTCTATAGAACAACTTTTCTAGAAAACAAATTTCTTTACATAAAACGGATACATATACGACCTTGCCCTCATACTCCAGGCGAAGACATCAATCCTTTTCTTCATATCCGGATGTTAAGATCAAATCTCGCGAATTTTCCAATAGATGCCTTTACTAGCTCCTTTTTGCTTAATCCGGGTTGCGACCCATTGTTCACTCATCCCCATGATGCTTGTTAGTTTTTTTAAGGAAATCGAGACATTAACGGCTCTTGAATAATCTTTGTCAGCTTGAATCCTCAAGTAACGAAGCAAAGTCGTGTACTCCTCTGTCAGACTATCACCCTTCTCTCGTTGTGTTTACTCAGACCATATTCAGACAGCCGCATTATCTTTCATTTTATCAAGAAATTCATTTTCCATGATAAGCTCTCTATTTAGCAACTGAACGTGAATCAACACCTCTTTTCTATGATGAAAATGCAATGCAATCATAACCAAAACAAAAGAAAATACGTCAGTAGAAAACATAAATAACAAATAGAGCACCTATTTGGATGACCTCTAGGGGTTTGGTGTGGTTCTACCTAGGGTAGGCTCTTAGGGCTCATTATCTGCGGTTTAGTTCTAAAGTAAGGGTACTTGAACCATCAAATTCCTTGATCCTCACCCATTATAGGCTCATGCGGATTGAGTTCAATTCAAGGGAACACATTTCCCAATGGCTATACAGAGATGAAAATCTCACGAAAACATAGGTACGAATGTATCCCGAAAGCGATCCACTATCCTATACGGAGGTGAAGACCTCACGAAGGAATAGTTTCTCACTCCCACTTAATAGGGTAAAATTGACCGAGCATGCAATGCCATATGTAGAGATATATTAAAAGGGCTCAAATCAATAAAGTAAACATATTATGACCAAAACCACAAAAAAATGACAGATGAAATGTAACAAAAGATCATAATTTTAAACCAGATTTCCAATTTTCAACAAAAAGACAGAAAATAATCAATTTGCGGCTTGACTCTCTTATTTTGTCCCCAGTCTCGCCTAGCTATCGAAACCATTTTTTTGTTTTGAAAACGGTCGACATTTTATTTTGAAAATGAAAACGGGAGTCGCCACCAATCTTTTTTTATGAGGTGCACCTTGTGATTAATCGTTTTAATAAAGCGTTTTGATTTACTAAAACAACAATTTTGGTCTACAAAAATCGAGAATACGGGTTAGGGAGTCAGTTACGTACGAGGAAGGATTAGTACCCTCGTAACGCCCAAAATTGGTACCTAATTGATAAATTAATATCTTAATGTCGAAAGTTGAAAACTTGAAAAGAATTTAAAATACGATCCCTTTTTTATTACTGTTGACAAAAAATGCTTGAATAAATTGAAATGAGCGTTAAAGGCCTTCTTGTCTCGAGATATCAAAATGTCACATCCCGTAAGTTAGGACACGACATTTGAACTTTCGAAAATAAGCTTGCCTTTTAAATGTTTTATTTAAAATTCGTACTTTGATTTTTAAAAGGATAATCAATTGTTTAAATCCAATGAGGAAAATCAAAACCCCATAAGTTAGGGCACAACCCTCTCGAGTTTCTAAACACGGAATATTGCCTTTATTTAAAATTCACATATTTTAAAAATTTAAAGGGATATTTGGCTATTTAGGTTTAATGAGAAAGTCAAAACCCTGTAAGTTAGGTTACGTTTTCTCGAATTCCTAAAATGCGAAACATTGCCTATTTTAAAAATTTTCTTTTTTTACGAATTTGGGTAAAAATTAATGTAACTTTTAATACGATATGTTTAGTTTATTCGATCGTGGCATAAAAACGGTTTAAAACGTAAAAAGTGAGTCATACTTAGCGAATAACGATAGTGCGACATAAATTTGGAGTAATAATGGCATGACATACATAATAAGATATAAAATATATAGCATTGACATCAATAAATCATAATGTTAATATGCATGAACAATAATAATAATGATGAAAAATATAATAAAAATAGCAATAATAATAATAACAAGAATAATGAATAATACAAAAATTGAAAGTAAAGTAATAAACAAGAAAAATAATAATAAGGGCAAGAATAAAAATAAACAAGCCAATAAATAAAAATAATAAGCAAAAACTAAAAATTTGAAAATAAAAAAAACTAATACTAAACAAATGAATCAATAAATATTGTGTAAAACAATTTAAAAAAAATATTAATAATAATGACGATGATATTAATAATAATATAATAAAAAATCTAAAGTTTAAAATTTATATAAAAGATATAACTAAATAAATAATAAAAAAGATAATAACAAAAGTGAGGATAAAATAAGATACTTGTATTAAAAAAAAGAGATAATAAGATTAATATAAATAATGAATAATTTATAGTTAAAAGGATATAGATAAAAAAATGAGAAGATATAATAAAATAAATGTATTTTTAAGAAAAGTTAGATAAATAAATAGAAATAGAAATATAATAGTAGTAATAATATATTAAATTAGTTAATTTAATAACAAAATAGTAAAAAATAACAAAAAAAGGACTAAATCGAACCTTAAAACAAAATTTTTGGGCAAATCTGAAATAAAATAAAAGAAAAGGACCAGACTGAATGTGCAAATAATAAGGAGGGACCAAAATGGGAAATAATCCCCTCTCCAAAATGCGCAGCTTCAAGTTGGACTTAATTGAAAACTGAAATAAATTACAGGGCCAAAATTAAAGATAAAAAAAGACTTGATTGCAAAAGGATAAAAAAGCGGGAGGGCTAAACTGGTAAATAGCCCAATAATAAAAAACATATGGATCCTCTGGACTGGTCGGTTAGTGCGCGGGTAAGGCTCAAAACGATGTTGTTTTGGAGCATTTTAAGCTATCCCAAAATGGCGTCGTTTTGGTGTTCTATTTAAGCCTAAAATTTCTCAAAAAAAATTCATTCCAACCCTGTTTCAAAAAAATAATCTAAAATGCTCTCAACTCTCCCTTCACCTCCGATTTCCTGCGGGAGCTCCGGCCATCGGCCATTGTGGCAGCCGCCGGTCGCCGGCGATGGAGCCGCCGTCCACGTTGGTCGGAAGACAAAAAGTCCCATTTTTTTGGGTTTTTTGACTTCCCGGACCCAAAAATATTGTCTTTCATCGAAGACGATGATCTCGGCCTCCTCCCCACAACGGCGAAACATGAAGAGGAAGGTTCGACTTTTCTTTTTGTATTCTTTTTGTTTTTCTTTAGAAATGAAAGCAAGTAAAAAATAGAATGAAATAAAAGACTACCTTTTAAAATTTTCTTTCTATTTTGTTTTGATTGCTATATGTGCGTGTCAAAAATATACATTCATCATTCGTGGCTTTTATAGAAAAAAAAAAAAACAATACATTTTGTTCTTCTTTTTTGCTATGATTTCTGTTGTTTTTCTTGTACTTTTTGTAGGTACGGTGATGGCTACGTAGAGGTAAAGCTGTGGTGGCGTACAGCGCTGGAGGTTGGTTGCGGCGCAAGAGGTCCCTAGGGTTTCTGATAATGTTTTAATTTTTGGGCCATTTGGGCCTTGTATTTTTTGGTTAGGTTTTGGGTTATAAATTGGGGTTGTAATTTTCGGTTTAGGTGGTTTGTAAATGGACATTTGGAATTATTATTATTTGGTTTTATTTATCTGATTCTATTTGTTGGGTCCGGACAGATTTGGCCCGTTGCACATACCTGAACTAATCCGTAATAAACTCATACCCAAATAGATCAATGTCGAATACTCGAATTTTCGCACACTAAGTGCCAATACATAGCAGAAGCTATTTTAATCTCGCACACTAAGTGCCATATATAGCCGAATTATCGTCAAATACGACTGTAGTCTCGTATACACAATTTATGCAATATCAAAGCATTTAAAGTATAATTATAACAATACTTATTCCATACGAACTTACCTCAGATATTAAAACGGCGAATCGAGTCGATTAGTCGATAACTTTTTTTCCCCAATCCTAATCCGAATTCCGTTTTTCATGATCTAAATATATTCAAAATTAACTTATTTAATCAAATATTTATTCAATTCAATCCAAACTATACATTAGGGCTATTTTACACATTTACCCCTAAACTTTCACATTTTTTACAATTTAGTCCTTATTACATAAATTCACATATGAATGAAATTCTAATTATACCCATGCTAGCCAAATTACCATAATGCCCCTACCAGCCCATAATTTTCATTTATTTCACATTTTATTCACTGACTTTGCACATTTCTCAATTAAATCCCTATTTTACATTTTCACTAAAAATCATTTTATAAAACTTGTTTATCTAACATCAAATATTCATAATCTATCATCAAACATCAAAATACTCATGTATTCATCAATGGAAACATATAAATTCTTTAACAATTTTGCAAATTAGTCCCTGGGCTGGCTAAAATAAGCTGCATTGATCTCAAAAACGTAAAAATCATTAAAAACGGGACAAAACACATATCTATTTAAAAGAAAAGAAAATGGCCAAACCCTAGCTTTATTTCACCATGAAAAATTGGTTTAGCATGTGTTTTCGAAGAAGATGAACATAATTAAAAAGGTTTTGTTTTATTTAATTATCATTTATTTACTAAAAGACTTAATTAACCTTATTACTAATTTAATATCTCAATTTTGCCAAGCCATTATCATCCACTATCTAATTAATGGTCTAGTTACCACTTAAGGACCTTAACTTTAAGGTTCTATAGCTATTTGACACCTTTAACTAATAGAAAAACACTTTTGTATTTTACGTTATTTAGTCCTTTTTATCAAATAAATTATTCAAACAATAAAATTTCTTCACGAAACTTTCACACATATATACTATCATGCTGTAAACACTTAAAATAATATTAAAATAATTTTAAAACCTCATATTTGTGGTCCCAAAACTATTATTCCGATTTGACTAAAAACAGGCTGTTACAACATTGTTTTGAAAATGATTTGTGTTTTGAAAATGTTTTGCGAAAATGAAATGTCTAAGAATCTGATGCTTGTCCGTATGAAACTCTGAGATTGTAAGTTTAGAGTTGTAAAATTAGAACTGTAGTGTTTAGATATTTATTTTTGAGTTTGGTTTCGATATTGTAGATTTCTTAAGAATTTAGTTTCGAGATCGATATGGATTCTGGTGGTAAGCGAGATCGTAAGGATCAACCTGGTGAGACTTTTAAGGAGTCGTCAGCTTCTCTGGGACATGTATGTCTTCCATGGTATTTCGATTAACTTTAGTATGTTTTCATTAAGTGAAGGTTCAATCGTAAGACAAATTCATTTATGCAAATTGATTTCCAAGAATATCAAAATCCAAAATAATTTGAAAATGGGTGAAGATTGTTGGAACATTTTCAAATATTTGAAAATGGGGGGAGATTGTTGGAACATTTTCAAAAATTTATAGTGTTTCCAATATCTATAAATAAATGGGTGTAGTTAATCAAAAGATAAATCTTTTGGTCATTTGTCAAAAGTTATATCATTTGATTTTTGAAAAAGAATTATAACTATTCAAACAATATTACTTGAATAGTTATACAATTAGATGAATAATTATTATTATTTTATTTATTCAGAAAGAAACCTATTGAAAGATGTCTCTATGAAGAGACATGAAAATTTCTATAAATAGGAATGAGATTTCTTTTAGAAATCACACCAATAAATTTTAAAATTTTAAAATTCTTTTTTTTCTTCCTCCATTTTCTAATATTATTAGATTATTCTATAAAATATTACTGTAGAAATCCTTTGTAGAAATTAAGTTTCTTGTTATACATTGCTCAGTGCTTAGTGGACTATTCTCGTTAGTGCAAAACACAACTAGTCATTGGCTTCAATGTATCATCGAGGTTAATTTGCTTGAAACTCTTTTGCACACCGAAAATAGGTGAAGGCGAATATAACCTTAAAGATAGTAGCTTGTTACACGCCCTGGAGCCTTGTCCTATTTCTTCCTTTTCTATTTGAGTTACGTTTGTGTGTTCGAGATTTTTCTCACCAGATATTTGTACTAACACGCTAGTACTAGATTATTTAGAAAAAATTACCTAGTTTCTATGGTAATAATGGGTGCCTCCAATTTCCAAGGCGGCACCACCTCAAAAACTAGCCAAATCATTGCTTCATGATTACAAAAATCATAGGATATAAAAAAATAATTTTTTGGTAGTACCACTTCCTAAGGCGGCACCCGTATAATTTTTTATATTTTCACGCGTATTTCCATAGTTAAATGTATTTATTCTTTTTGGTGCCGCCTCCTTTAATGGAAACACCAATATTTGTATAAAAAAAATTCTCCCTGGTAACTACATGAGATGTGGTGGCACCAATATTTTGGAAATTTTTTGGTGCCGCCACTTCACATGGTGTGTCCAAAATAGTTTAATTTTTTTCCCCTGGTTTCTACTATAAATGTGGAAGCACCACCAACTATATATCCCCCTAACCTTAACTTAGCACAAGTACAGGTCTTAATATATTTTTTTATGTTGAAAGAAAAAAAATGTATTATATTGAAAGAATGTGAGATATTTATTATTATGGTGTTCTTTAACGAAAAAATGGTTTCGTCATGACCGATATATATAAACAACACATAAAATATGTTGTTTTTAGGGTAGTGGTTACGCGGTTAACAGTCCATCCTGTATCGGAATACCCCATTTAATACTAAGGGAGATGGGCTTTTAGTTGGTAATGGTTATGTGGTCAAGACTTCCTGTTGGCAGTGGTTACACGATCACAACCGCAAATTGGTGACACCACATGAAGTGGCGGGACCAAAAAAATTAAAATTTGGACACACCATGTGAAGTGACGGCACCAAAAAATTCCAAAAATAGTATTGGTGCCGTCATATCTCATGTAGTCATCAGGGAGAAATTTTTTTTCTTTTTTACAAAATAGGTGCCTCCATTAAAGGAGGCGGCACCAAAAATAGTAAAAAATATATTTTTTATTTTTTCGTTTAACTGTGAAAATACGCGTGAAAATATAAAAAATTATATGGATGCTGCCTCTTCCCAAGGCTTGAGAAGTGGAGGCACCCATTATTACTATACAAATACAGATATGTTTCAAAGTTGATATATATATATATATATATATATATATATATATTATTAAAGAAAAAAATTACAAACACGATATGAATATATGATTTTTCTTTAAATTCAATCACCATTAAAAATTATACAAATATGAAATAAATTTAGACACAATATAAATTATCACAAATTATTTTGTGAATAGAGTATCAATAATAACGTATGCAAAATATAATTTAAAACAAAAATAACATAAACATGACATGCATATATAATAATAATAATAATAATAATAATAATAATAATAACAAACATTTTTGTCAGTGCAAGAGGACGTGAATTTGAGTGCGCTGAAGCATATTATCCTCCTATTTAAGGGTTGAAGAGCGGTTATGAATAATTCTAGATATTGTATAAAAATATCAAATATTATAAAAACTTATAATAAAAATAATGTTAAAAAATTGAAGCCTTTAAACGTCAATAAAGTACTGAATTTGTAGCATTCATAGTCAAATTAATTAGAATAAATTACTAAAAACATATTCATTGAATTTATTTATAAAATCTTTTTTTCCTTTTCTTTCCATGCCATTGCCAATCATTATATTTAATGGATTTGTAATGCCTTAAATTTTTGGATTTCTGAATGTGTTTGTTTGCCAAGGAAATTAGTTTGGTATGGTGGTTAAGTGTCTTAGATGGTTGTATTTGGTCTTGTGTTCAAATCCTATGTTACTCAAATGTGGTTCATTATTTCTTTTGCGTAGGCTTTAGGGTTTTAGTTATAACAACATGTTTTCGGTAAAATCAGAACAGTGGTTTCGGGACCACAAATCCTATTTTGGAAGAAAAATTATTTTTATATTATTTTATGTTCTATAGTATGATAATAATTTCGTATAAAAATTTTGCTGATTACGTGTTTAATTTGATAAATGACCAAATTGCACAAAGTGCAAAAGTTGAGTTCTAATAGCTAAAAGGATTAAATAGCTATAGAACTTTAAAGTGGAAGCCCTTATATGGCAAATAGACCATTTAAAAATGCTTAGTGGTTAAGGATGATGATTCATCCATGGAAAATAAAATAAAGAAAATGATGAAATTGGAAAGTGAAAAAAAATAAAATATGATAATTAATTAAATAATAAAAATATCATTTTTTTCATCATCTTTCCCAAATTATTTCCGTGGAAACCCTAGCTAAGAGAAAGTAGCTCAAGCAAGCTTATTTTGATCAATTAGGTATGTTTTCTTGTCCCGTTTTTAATTATTTTTATGTTTCCAAGAACGTAATAGCTTAATCTAGCTATCTCGAGGACTATTTTGTAAAGTTATCAAAGAACTAGGGTTTTACCATGGATGAGCATAGATGAATTATGAAGTTTTATGGTAGAAAATGAAAGGCTGTTGATAGATAAACAACTTTTGTAAAGGGAATTTTGATGAAATTATGATTTAGGGACTAATTGAAAAGATGTAACATTCATGAAAAAAATTCTAAATTTTATGAAATACATGGGCTGTAGATTTTACATGTAAAAATTGGCTAGGCTTGGAATAAGGATTAAATTGCATGAATTTCATTTTTCGAGCCTAAGAAGGAAATAACCATTAATTAAAAGTTTAGGGGCAAAATGGTAATTTTACCTAAGATATGAATTGAATTGAAATGAACATGAATTAATGTTAAATTCATTCATATAGATTCGGATAGACTAAATTTGGAGTTAGAATGAGGAAAAGATAAAATGTCGGATTAGTAGATTTTACGTACACGAACATTTATCGAGGTAAGTTCATGTAACTAAATTGTGTATATTTATATGACTGAATTAAATATTGTGTATGTGAATTGTATAAATTCTAAATATATGAAATTGGTTACATATCTGACAAAGCCCGATACATATTAAATCTCGTTTGAATAATAAAATTCGATAGATATAGGATTTCCCAATTGGTTGTGGTCCTGCATGTGTTGCGGACACACCACAGCTCCTACGAGCATCTCGTTATAATCCCTCTCAAGTTTCCTGTTATATGGTTCCTGCGAGCATCCTGATTGGTAGTGATCCTGCATGTGTTGCGGACTACTGCAACTCTTTGTGAGTGTCCTGTTATATGATCAGTTGTGATCTTGCATATATTGCATGTCGAAACGATTTTTTAAAGGGATGTTTGAAAAACGGGGATCGACTTTTGAAAAACTAAAACGAGAGTCGCCACCAACCTTTTTAGGTGTGATTGGATCACCTTATAAAATGTTTTGGTCTACGAAAATTAAGAAAACAGGTTCGGGGGTCGGTTACGTACGAGGAAGGATTAGCACCCTCGTAACGCCCAAAATTGGTACTAAATTGAATAGATTTCTGTCTTAATGTCAAAAATTTGAAAGGATTTAAAAATAAGATCCCTTTTTTAAAACCAAAATTATTTAAGTTGAAAAATTGAGATTCCTTAGCTCTGAAAGAATACAAACATCACATCCAACATGATAGGACGCGATATTTTTAAACTCTCGTAACTGAAATCATCTCGTGATTTACAAAATCTATTTAGAAGGATACTTTAGGCATTTAGACAAACGGGAAATTGCAACCCAGCATGTTAGGGCACTATTTTCTGAATTCCTAAATACGAAAAGACATTGCCTCATTTTAGAAAAACTTTGGATAAAATATGATAATTAAATGAAATATATTTTTTAAAATAATGATTTGAGTAAAATTTAAAAAATAATTTACTAAGAGTAATACTAAAAAAAATTATTAAAAATGAAATAGTTTGATATGATACTAAAATTATTAAAAAATTTAAAATATATAAAAAAAAATTTAGGGAAACATGGATTAAATCAAAATAAAAAAGGTTGAAAAATGATAATATAATATAATATATATACATGCATAGAAAATATATATTTAAAAATAAACTATATAAAAAGGTTAAATATTATAATATATAAAATACATAATAAAATGTATAAAAGATAGGAATAAATATACATATTTGAAAAATGAAGAAATCAAAATAAAAAAAAAAGGTTGAAAAACTAAGATAGACGAAGAATAAAATAAGAACAAACCACAGAGAGTAAGAACGCAAGAGGGAGAGAAATTTGAGTGAATACTCTTAAGAATTCTTATTGCTTCCCAAAACTCAAGTGTGTTTTACAATGAAGGGAGAGGCCTCTATTTATAGTTGAGCTCCCCAAATCCAACGGTACAGATCAATTACATCAACGGTTAAGATTAAAGGATATCTACAAATTAAATCTCCAAGATTACAAAATCATATCTTCTAAGATTGTATATCATATCTAAGATTATAATCATATCTAAGATTGCAATCATATCTAAGATTGCAATCATATCTAAGATTGTATCATATCTAAGATTGCATATCATATCTAAGATTGCATATCATTGAAGATTATATTTCCATATGAGTCAAGCTTGTAGATGGACCTTAAATCTTTTCAAGTAATGGGCCATTCCAATCGCGCCAAATTATGTTTGTAATTCTGGACTGAACTTTGGACTTCGTTTTTTTTAGGGTTTATTATTTTTGTTTTTATTTCTGGGCCCGGGCAAAATTGAGTGTCTACATTGCAGACACAAATGCAGCTCTTTGTGAGCGTCCTATTATATGATTGGTTGTGATCCTGCATATGTTGCAGACACAAAAGAAGCTCTTTGTGAGCGTCCTGATATGGTTCGCTTAAACTTCCCGATATATGGCTATCCGGAGCTCCTGATTAATGGCCCTTCATGAGCTTCTTGATTAAAAGTTATTTGTGAACTTCCTGATTATGACTCTGTGTGAGCTTCCCGTTATATAACCAGGATAAGTTTCCTAAAAGGCTCTTTGTGAGCTTTCCGATTAATGGCTCTTTGTAAGCGTCTTGTTATATGGCTCGAGAGAGGATTTCCTAATTATGTGCTTTAATAAGCACTCCCGAATATGAATTGACGGATTACTAATTTGTACATTTTGAGTGTACTACCTAGGTATCCATCGATATTGCAAATAAAATTCAACAGGAAAAATTCTGACATGAGGAGATATGAAAACGAAATGAATTATTACATGTATCTGCCTAAAATACATGAAAATAATGATACATGATATATGGAAATATGAGATAATGCTATATGAACATGGAATTTGTTTGATGAGTATGTTTTTCCCTGATTATAGATTTGTACACCTTGAGTGTATTACCTGTGTGACACTAACATTTCAAATGATTTAATGGGCAAAATTCTGACATGAAATAATCTAAACTCGAGACTAATTATTATGAAAATGTACTTGAAATGCAAGGATATGTTTTTTATATGTTATATGAATACATGATGTGGAAAGTATATGTACATGGAAATCTATTTATTGTTGAGCCTATACATGTTTCTTGATATTTATATGCAATATATGACTAACAAGGGTGATGAGGATATCTATTAGGGTTTGTGATCAAGTTGATTGAATGTGCCTTGTATGTTTATATTGAATTTAAATGAGTGGTAAGTTAATTACCATGTTATACAAACGTACTAAGTATTTATGCTTACTCTGTTTTATTTTCCCCTGTTCTATAGTAATTTGGAGGCTCGTCGGATTGGAAGCTTGGCGGAGATCACTCACACTATCCATCAGCCCATTTCGATATATATATGGTAAATCAATTATGGTTATAATGACATGTATAGGTTAATTGGGCAATATTGGCATATAAATGCTTTAATTGTAGCTAGCCATTGAATGGCTTGTGATGGATATATTTGGTATATGTTTGAAATGGTTGATTGATAGAAATTATATTGGCATATTGATGATTGAATTAAGTTAGCATATTTGATAAGATATGCATATATGTGAACTTGGTAACTTAAGTAAGTGTGTATACTTAATTATATGTGATATTATGTCATGTTTAAGACATGATTTGAACTTGTTTTGAATGATTTGATATGGTTTGTGAATGTGTTTAAGTGTTGGTGTAGGTGAAAAATAAGATGGGAAATGTGGCTTAGAAAATAGCCTATTTTCGTCCACACGAGCATGTGTCTCAGCCGTGTGTGACACACGACCTAGCACATGGGCGTGTGGCATGGCCGTGTGTCCCCTGCATCTTTAAAATGTCAAAACAGAATGCCCAGAATTAAGCACATGGCCTGGCACATGGGCGTGTGACTTGATCATGTGACCCCTACACCTATACACGGCCTAACACACGGGCGTGTGACTTGGCTATGTGACCCAAGTCAGAGAGTTACATGGCCTGAGACACGGGCGTGTCCCTTGGTCGTGTAAACCACACGGTCTGACCACATGGGTGTGTGACCCCTACACCTAGAAAAAATTTTGAGATTTTGTGAAAATTTCTCTGAGTAACCGGTTTAGTCTTGACTAGTTTCTAATGCATGCTTTGGACCTTGAGGGTTCATATAAGAGACTTTATGATTGATTTCTTATATGAATACTGTATGAAGTGGAATATCTATTATTAAAGCTATAAATTCTATTAATGCTCCGTAACATTGTTCCTGCGACGGATTCAGGTTAGAGGTGTTATATTAGTTGGGCATTATAGTTTTAGTTGGACTCTATAAAATGCGGTAGGTGGGATTTGGATTTAATTTGAACTTTCATTTTGATTTATTTTATTTTATTTTATTTTTATCAATTCCTAAATTTCCTCCTACCTAAAATCGTTTTACTCCCTTTCCTATTGTACGTTGTTCCATCTTTTTTTTTATTCCTTTTGTTCTGTCGAATTGCATTATTCATCTTTTAGCTTCTTTCTTTTTGTTTTTATTCTATTTTATTTCTTTCTCTTTCTATTGGTTTGGGTTTTTTTTTTGTTATCTGCTATTCTTTAGATATTGCAATTTTTTCATACATTTTTGTGCGTTGATTTTGCTTCAGCCATAGGGTAAGTTTGTTGGGTATTTTTCCTATTTTTCTTATGATTTTATTTTAGTTTGATTCTTAAGCAAGGTGGGTTGTGTTTGTATGTATTTATTCGATATTTTGATTAGTGTTTTTGTGGTGTGTAATTAGGCAAAAAACGTGAGAACTCTAACCCTCTAGCAGAGTACATTCAGTTGTTTGGTGTGGTTCGAGGAAGTAAGTATTTGAACTTCATTTTTAGGGGCTGGAGTTTTGGTTTAAGGAGGTTATTTTGCGTGAGATTTGTGTATTAATTCATGTAGTTGTTGAACGAATGTAGGTTACTAGAGTTCTAAGAGCGTGGTTAATTCTATCAACAATCAGGCGTGTGAAAACAACCTAAAAATCTCTTAGAAATTCGATTGAAATCACGAAACAGAGACTGTTGTGAAATTGCCCAATTTTCACACAACCTTGTGGTAGGTCGTGTAAGATACACAACCGTGTAAGGTTTTGCAGACCATGTGAGAATAAGTATCCCGTGTGGCTGGACCATGTGAGGCACACGACTGTGTGAAAATGTTCAGACCGTGTGAGAATAAACAACCCGTGTAGCTGGACTGTGTGAGGCACACAGCCGTGTAGAAATGTTCAAACCGTGTGAGTGGCCCATGTGGACCATACGAGCTAGATTTTTGGGTTGTGTAGGCCTTTTTGGCCAATTATAGGGCCCAATTAAGGACCGTTTAGGGGACTTGATATTTGGGTCCAAGGATGCCGTAAGGGCTAAAAACAAACTATAGGTTTAGTACTTAAGTTCATACGGGTGGCATTTAAAGCGTGATATATATATCGTAACCTAAACCAAATTATAAGTTGTGTTACGCAAAAAATAAATTATGTAAATAAGCATGTCGTGTAACGTTTGCTATATGTGTGTATGTCGTATGTTTATGATATGTATATGTTTGGGGTGGGATATGGTATGATGGAGGAAGTGTATACGACAGTATTTACTACAAATATGGTAGCTGTAACAGCCCGTTTTCAGTGAAGTCAGAACAGTGGCTTCCCGTTGCATGGTTCCTACGAGCATACTGATCTATAGTAATTCTGCATGCGTTGAGGACTACTGCAGCTCTTTGTGAGCGTCCTGTTATATGATCAGTTGTGATCTTGCAAATATTGCGGACACAAACGCAGCTCTTTATGAGCATTCTGGTATAGGCTTTTTGGAGCTTCCTAATATGGCTCGCTTGAACTTCTTTTTATATGGCTATCCGGAGCTCCCTGATAATAACTATTTGGAGTTACCTGTTAAGCTCAATGAGCTTCCTATTTTAAACTCTTATGAGTTTCCTGATTTAGCCCGGATAAGCTTCATGTTACATGGCTCACATGAGAATCCTGTTATATGGCTCGAGAGAGTGCTTCCTGATTATGTGCCCTAATGGGTACCCATGGATATGAATTGACGGATTTCTGATTTGTACACTTCGAGTGTACTATCTGTATATCCATCGATATTTCAAATAAATTCAACGGGCAAAATCCTGACATGAGAAAATATGAACATGAAATGAATTAATACACGTATCTGCCTGAAATACATGAAAATGATGATACTTGATATATGGAAGTATGAGATGATGATATATGAACATGGAAATTGTTTGATGAATGTGTTTATCTATGATTATAGATTTGTACTTCTCGAGTACAAGTATACTTTCCATTTTTTTATCGATATTTTAAATAGATCAACGGGTAAAATTTTAATATGAAACAATCTGAATTGTGACAAAATATTATGGGTACATACTTGAATTACATGGACATGAATTATACCTGATATTTGAATACTTGATGTGGAAAGCATGAGCATATGGAAAAAGGATTATTATTATTAAGCTCATATACAAGTTTATTGATATTCATATGAAATATATATGACTAACATGCTTTGTACATGCTACATGAACACATGATGAGAGAATTATTTGAACGTATAAATGATATCACTTGATATATTGAAGCAAAGTATGCTTGATACACAAATGTGGAACATGCTTAATGACTTTTGTTTATCTATAATCCGGTATATGCTTGAAATAGATGAAACTGATATTACAAAACATGTTGAAATGTTAAATGGATGGTACATGTGTATAAAATTTGCTTGATGATTATGTAAATTTGTGATTATGAAATATTATATGGATTACAGTGATTAACATGTTGATGAGGCTATGTGTTTAGGCACTTGGCCAACACGACTTGGTAATGAATTGTATGCTTACCTTATATATAATAGTGGTAAGTTAAATTCAATGTTATATGAACTTGGTAAGCTTTAAAAGCTTACTCTGTTTTATTTTTCCCTATGTTATGGTAATTCGAAAGCTCGTTGGGTTGGAAGCTTAGCAGAGATATTTCAGACTTAGCTTGGCAGAGATAAGGTTTTGCAGAGCAGGTCGTGTAAGATTAAGCAACCCGTGTGGCTAGAACGTGTGAGACACACGACTATGTAAAAATGTTTAAATCGTGTGAGTGGACCGTGTGGACCACACTAGATAGGTTTTTGGGTCATGTGGGCCTTTTTGGCTAATTGTAGGACCCAATTAAGGGTCATTTAGGGGACTTGATATCGTAAACTAAAACTAAATTATAAGTTGTGGTATGCGAAAAATGAATTATGTAAATAAGCATGTCATGTAACGTTTGCTATATGTGTATATGTCATTTGTTTATGATATGTATAATATATGAATCTGATTTGTATATGTTTGGGGTGAGATATGTTATGATGGAGGAAGTGTATATGGCAAGATTTATCAGAAATATGACAAATACTGATCACAAAGCTATATGTATGGCAAACTTTCTCATTGTAATTTTATGAGTGGCATATCGTCACATATTGGTGTGATTGGATGGCTAGACTTGTGTTGTCCAATATGGTGTGATTGGCTGGACGGAGCTGGTGTGTAGCAGATGGGGGTAGGATATATTATGCATGTTATGATTTGATATGATATGTTTGATATGACCTAGCATGATGTAATATGGTATAATAAGCTATAAATCATATCAGATCTAATATGATATGAGATATGTGAAAAATAAGTTCCGTGATATACTGTTAAAAGTATTCTTTTATATACTGTGGGTGTGGGTCGGATTGCACATTGGGCTTTAAGCTCACAATATTGTTTGTTTGTCTTGTCTTAGGTAGCCCTTCAAACTAGGATTAGACAACGACATAGAGCTCGGAGTTTCACGTTTTTTTTTTAAAAAAAAACTAAGAATTTTGGGTTGTTTTGCTTTATTCAATTTGGACATTACTGAGATTTTGATTGGGTTTGTTAATTTTGGATATTTTACGTTTGTTAGGTTATTAGGGTCGTCGGTATAAATTATTATCAAGCTAAGACTTAAACCGGGTTACGACACCTAATTTAAGATAACTAAAATGAATACCAATTTTTCAAACAATGGGAACTTAAGTTTTTTTTTTTTTTGTTGCAAAACAAATTAGATGATTTCGTGAAATAGGGTTTTTGATATAAAATTGTGACGTGGGAATTTACCTATAAATTTTGAAACACTATTAAGCTCCAAAGTTTCTAAGTAGTTAAAATGATATATTTGATTTCAAAAGTTTTACTTATTTTTCCAAGTCTGCTGTATTTATTTGTAACTTCTACTTAAGCATTGTATCGTTCCCAAGCTGACTATAATATTTAGGCTAGGTTGGGGATGTTACAGTTGTAACCTTCATAATCCGACCATTACTTCTAGGACGGGTTTGGAGTGTTACAGACTTGTTGCATTTTCAAACAAATCTGTATTTAATGTATTATTGATGTATAATTTATATATGCAGAATAAATTAAGTAATGTAATGTGTTAAAAAATTTAATTAACTACTAAAAAAGTTTAATATATTACCAAAAAAAAGTTTGATTATGTTTATTTGATTTTGAGGGATTTTCTTAAGTGTGATACATTATCAATATAAATATTTATATTGTGACAAAATATTAAATACATAACATAAAAATTATATTCCTACATGCGATAAATAGGCTTCACACGAAGATTAGTCTTCCTTGGCAACGAGACACCAAAGTTCTCAGTCATGTCCAATTCATTTGGCGACATTCCATCAGGCAGCTCCCAATCAAAACAATGGACCAATTGAGCTAGAATAAGTTTAACTGTGATTAACCCTAATTTCTTACCTGGGCATAATCTACGTCCTGCACCAAATGGAATAAGTTCAAAATTATGTCCATGAAGGTCTATATTGCTATCAATGAACCTTTCTGGAGAGAACTCTTCAACATTATTAGGCCAAACATTAGGATCTCTCCCAATTGCCCAAATGTTTACTAAGACCCTAGACTTTTTCGGTATATAATAACCATCAATAACTATGTCCTCCATTGACTCACGAGGAACTAGCAAAGGTGCAATAGGATGCAGCCTTAAAGTTTCTCTCACAACCATGTCTAAGTACTCCAATTTTGGTAAATCATTTTCCTCCACAATTCTCTTATTCCCGAAAATGCTTTCTAACTCTTGTTGGAGTTTCAGCATTACCCTCGGATGCCTTATGAGCTCTGATAATGCCCACTCTAATGTGGCAGCTGAAGTGTCGGAGCCACCCACAATCATATCTAATGTTATGGCTTTGATGCTATTTCGATCCATTATATCACCATTGGGATTCATTGTTTGATCTAACTCTGTAAGCAACACACCAACAAAATCATCTTGCTTTTTCTGTAGATGATCGTCAATGACCGCCTCAAGGGCTTTGTCAAGTTTTTCACGAAGTGTCCTTGTGGAGGCTTTAATTCCCTACATAGTTGAAAATAATCAACACCATTCACTCAGTGGTTGTTGGTAATGTATATTGCTAATTTGTTTTGATATGGTATATGAAAATACACAGCAACACCATACCTGTAGGTCGAAAGCACCAAGAAAAGGCACAAAATCTGCAAGATTGAAAACTCCTGCAATTTTGGTAAGCTCTTCAACAAGGTCGATGAGGTTAAATTCCTTATACTTCTTCACAGGCCCCAAAACCATCATCAAAGTCATCTCTCCATTAATTTCTGCTAGCTTCTTACTGATGTTAACCACTTCTTTTGCTGTTGCAGCTTTCTTCAAAGATTCAGTGAAATGCATTAGCACCTCCTTCCTTCTAGGTGCAAACGATTCAATTTTCGATGGAGTAAAAAGTTGCATATTACAAATCTTCCTCACACTGCGCCAATATGGTCCATGTTCTGTGAATGCTATGCCCCTTTGGCTATTAGAAATTGATTGTAGGACTTGAACTTTTGGCCTACTTGCGAAAATAGCGTCATGTGTCTTAAGAAACATCTCGGCGACTGGAGGGGATGAAACAATAACAGTTGGCACAGAACCTAGCCTTATGGACATCATAGGACCATATTTCTTGGCCAAGTGATAAAGGGATTGGTGTGGAAGCATGCCTAACATGTGGAGATTTCCAATGATTGGCAAGGGTCGAGGAGCAGGGAGGGCTTTCCCTTTTCCTTTGCCATGTTTCCTTGATGAAATGTAAAATAGAACGTAGAAGAAAGAGCAGAGAACTGCAAGGACCGTGAGAAAAGTGATTGCTGAGCGAGCCATTCTTGGTAATTAATTCATGTAAACGATATGCTTCTATTGTCTATTGCTTCCCCCTTTTACTTATACATTTATATATCAACTATCAATTCTTTTATAGATGTTTAAATATAAATGGACAAAAAAGGTGGGACAACTATTCAGCCATCATATTTGACATGACATCAATCTCTATTACTAGCCATCACAAATTATTTTATAGATTATTTTATACATATTGTATATTGCTATCACCCTTTCTTCTTGTACACTATAGCAACGTGCAGATCTTTTGTATCGAATTTTTCATGGTTAATATTGAGAATTTTATTATTATTTAGGGATTTATAAATGTTCAATTTTAAATTTAATTAAAATTTAATATGATTATTAAATATAATGTTTGAGAAAAAAATAATCCGATCCTTTCCTTATCGTAGACTTCTTTTGGGTGGTAATGAAATTAAAAAAGCGGTGAAACTAAAATTAATTATTATAATAATAAAATTAAAAATCAATGGTGGATATGTATTTATATCATGAGATTAGAAATTATTAAATTAAATTATATATATAATAAGTAATTGTATTTCATATTAAATTAATTATATATGGAATTTATATTTATGTTAAATAATATTTTTAAAATAAATAGTTGAATTTTTATTTTTTTATTTTTATTATTCACGTATTTATGATTAATTCATATAAATTTTATACTAATCAAATTTTTAGATTTACTGAATTATTATAAAATTTTGTTATATATTGATTTTATATTAAAGTATATTAATTTTTTTATATCAAATAATAATTAAAATACGTTTAAGATAAAAAAAAGTTTACATATATTTATTAGATCATTATATAAGAAATAAAATTTATGTCATTTTTATAATAATAAAATTTTCATAATTACTAAATTTATAATTATTATATAATATATATGTGTAAATTGTGTATTGAAAAGTAATACTTTATTAATAATACAAAAACAATGAAGTTCACACCCTCAACCACTGCGAATATATATAATTCTAGAAAACCCATAAAAAGGTTAAAAATGGGAACAAAGATCTCATTGTAGATACGGTTTTCTTAACCGGTGCTTAGAAGTACTAAGGGTTAGTGTTGCTTGTAAACATTATAGTTTAGTCTTAATTTGGTCTTAGGTTAATATTAGAGTTTCTGTAAGTTTGTATAAGATTCGAAAATGAATATGAATCATTTTATATACTTATTTTATTTGTATTACAATGTTTAATGTTGTAAATCGTATTGTATTCTGATCATAGTTGCTCCGACAACGAATGTGACATTTTGTAACTCGAACCTAACAATTGAGTTGGGTATAGAGTGTTACAAGAACAGAAAATCCCCATTTTTATCCTCCAGCAACAAATATGCTTTGTAGTAAAAATAGGTAATGGAAAAGGACCCTATTGCCAAATTTATCTATCATCAATATGGTTCCAACGAGCCTTAGTATTAATGCTCGGGCAACATACTCCACGCTTATATCTACCACAACCACCGTTAACACTTTAAGGAATTGGTCCAACCATGTATGTAGGATAAACGACCCCACAATCAGGGGCAAAGCTAGGGGGCTGGCATGGGCCCCGGCCCCCCTAAAATGTAAAATTACTATTTAGGCCCTTAAAATTTAAAAATTTTAAATTAGTAAAGGTAAAATTACACTTTGGCCCCCCTAAAATTATAAAAATTCAATTTAATCCTTTACAAATTATAAAGATATAGACTATAAAAAATTAAAATTTCATCCTGCCCCCTTAAAAAATTGTTCTGGCTTCGCTCCTGTCCACAATCTTATCATCCGGAGGAGCTACTCCAAGGTAATCATTACAAACATTAGTCAAAGGCATTCTATCATCCCCTGCTACGACCAACCCATCAATGGGTGACTAGAGAATGAAAACTACGTCTTTGAGGGTGATAGTACACTTTCGTAACGGTAGATGAAAAGTATAAGTCTCCAGTCGCCACTGTTCAATCAATGTAGCAGTCAAATATGGGAAAATTGTGCATGACCTCATTTCAAAACATACTTGAATTGAAAACGTTCATATATTCACGAATTTGATCATCTATCGGCCTAAATCAAGCTTAGCCTGGCCCTAGTTATGAAGAACGCGATCAACATCTTGTCAATTTATTTAGTCAATCAATCAAATAAAAGAATTAAATATATGATAAACGCCAAATTATACATATTGTTACCCCAAATACTTAGCATATTTATGGATATTTACTATTAGATTTGTGGATTTTGGTGCTCTTAATCTGGTTATTTCATGTTTTGTACTCAGGAGAGCACCAAGAGTCAAAAGGAGCCAAAAATAAGCTTAAAAGAGACAAAAATAGACCAAATCAAGAAGATCACACGACCTAAGCCTTGCCACACGGGCTGTTCACACGCCCGTGTCTGTTGAGGGTGCCGTCCAAGAATTTCACGATTCACATGGCCTAGCCATTGACCCACACGGCCGTGTGAAATTTAGCGGAACGAACACGGCCTGCCAAACACGTCACACGACCGTGGCACACTGGCGTGTCCCTTTTTTAAAGAGTTGTATTTTACACGGAAAAAAGATACTTAGGGAAGAAGAAAGCCAATCCAAAGCCTATATAAACACCCTAAGTATGACCTACTGAGGGGGCTTTTCCGGGGGCTCGTCCAGAACTTTTCTGGAACACAGAACCACACGCCAGGAATTACTTGAAGGAAGCCAGGCGATCCATCCCAAAAGCCGGAGCTACTCCAAGATTGAAGATCTCTCTCAGAATCCCTTCAGGAGTTTTAGAGTTTTCTTCATGTTTTGTTATTTTTATACTTTTGAGATGTACTTTTATTTCATTATGAACTAAACCCCTTAGATACCTAAGGGCGATAAAACCTATGATGGATCTTGTTATTATTATCTGAACTGTATGATAAATACTTGATTTGTTCTTAATTATGTGTTTCTAATGCTTGAGTCAATATTCCGAGTATTGACTCATGATTTAATGTGCTTATGCAGAGGAGGAATAGACCCTGCCTAAGAGTGGATTTGGCATAATTAAGCGGAGTTGATCGAACGCCTAGAGATAGGGTTACGAGATTTTGCCGGATTAGGTTGAAACCTAATATGGGAGTCCATAGATCGATTTACTGCTTCTCTAGGGGTTTTAATTAGAAAGAAATTTCAATTAATTCAACTGAGGGTTAGGCGTTATTAGTTTCGAAAGAGATAATAATGTAGGTTAGGGAGTCTCACGGATCAAGTCAAGTAAATAAATTGTCCGGTTCAGAGTCAGATAACAAGTGAAATCTAGGTGGATTCCTCCTTGGGTGTCGTCTTTATCAATTGCTTCTCTTCAAGTCTTTTTCCAAATTTTCTCTTCACTTTAATTAAATTAGTTAATTAGTTCAGATAATTAGTTTAATAAACAAACCCTTTAATTCCTAGGCTAGATAATAAAAAGATAGTTATTACTAGTACTTTTGGTTCCCTTGGATACGATATCCCAGTCTTGCCATTACTATACTATTGTTCGATAGGTGCGCTTGCCTTTTCGTCGTGATAATAGTTAGTCTAGGTTTGATCTTTATTATAAATATTTATTACTTGTTACGAATCACGCAATCAATATATTTTTAGAATATCATAACTGTTAAATTAAATTTACCGCATGTTGTAGTTCATCAAACACGTAATCTAATCTAAGCCATGCCATACCTGGAATTTGTTTCGCACAAAGCTAAAATTTTAGAAATACAATTTTCAAACCCTAAACATATATTTCGTAGTATCGAATTTCACAACATTCTGCATACAATAATTACTTAATAATTTCCAAATCAATAATTACTTAAAAATACACATTTTCTATAAAAACAATAATTAAATAAAAATAAACATATCATTTAATAAAAATAAATACTAATTTAATAAAAATAATTATTTATTTAACATAAAAATGTATAACCTTAAACCAAATTTTCTATAACTTTAAAAATTAAATATGAAAATTCATATACCAATAGATTCATTTATGCAACAATCCATACCCGGCCTAGACGACAAGGCCAAGCCTAGAGAGTTACAACAAATGATAATCAAAACACATCCAACAATTTATGATAACACACTTTTAAAGTCTAATAAAGTTTAATAAAAACAAACCAGTATCTCAACATTATTTTTTAACCACTGAAACTACATATATAACTAGCATGATTCATAATAATAAACGATATAAACACATAACCGAGCTCTCCATCCACCGACTCGATCAAGTCTGTGATTTACCTGAAATTCATTCAACGATAACTAAGTTAATATACCAGAAATGACCCAACTATTTACATATTCAAAAGATTATCAGTAAACCAAGATATCCAAGATGTTGATGTAGAATCGAGAAACAGTTCATTCAGTTACAGCTCAGAGTCATACAGGCAGATAACAGATCAGGCTATAATTAGATGCAGAACAGATTAGATGCGATTACTTAATACCAACTGCTACACACCATTTCTGACTAACCCAACACATAAAATAGGGTATTTATAACCCATCTAGCCCTACACACCACTCAGTGTCTGTCTGACATGTTTTAAAGATTGCAGACTAGCTGCCAAATTAGTATACGGAGACCAGAGATTTAACCACTGGTTAGAACATAATACTTCCTCCTGATTCAATTCCCATGTAATGCATACACATACTTCACATAACAGTTAACACAGAGTTATATGCAAATATTCAAATATACTCATGTTCATATACAGTAGATCAATTCTAATAATTTTAGTCAAACACAATACGCACATTGATAGTCAGTATTCAAATTCCATATCACAGAATATCAATTTATACAGTCAAATTCAGTTCAAATGGCCTCACCGAAGGCTCATATTTAACTCGAGCGATCCTCGGTATATGGTGAAATTTTATAATTGGCCTACACACTTGTGTGACCTCACACGACCTAGATAACTAGCCCGGTCGGCTCCACACAGCCTGGCACAAACCCATGTGCTTGCCTGTGTGTCTTACATAGTTGTGTCCTCCACCCGTGTGATCCTTATTTTGTAATCAGTGAGTTACATGACTAGGACACACGTCCGTGTCCCTAGCCCGTGTGCTCCCTACACTAACAGGACCACACATGGTCTAGAAAACACTCGTGTCCCTTACCCATGTGGCTCTTATTTAGTAGACAGTGAGTTACACAGCCTACCACATGGCCTACTATACAGCCATGTGAGCTACATGGCCATGTGGTGTAGACAACCATGTTTTTCAGCATCTAAAATTTACAAAAACTCAAGTTTTTGGTACACACCTGAAGTAGCTTCAAAACAGAAACAACGTAGAAGACTCTCGAAGCCTAAAATGACCATTCAATAACTCAATTAAACAACTTAATTGACAACAATACACAATCAAGTGCAGGAAAACTATGTTAAAAGTTTTGACGCAAAACCTTCTACGAATACAGACTTACCGACAAAATCAACACCAATTACTCGAGTTAGTGTGCTGAAGATCATTGCTTTTGATATCCTCACCTGAAAAGAAACCAAACGGTCACTTAAAAGAAGGTTTAAACAAATTGAGTTGGAAACAGCTCCGATAGAAACGAACAAACCACTGTAAAATAGAAGTTCTACGATCAACAAAATTCACACAATTAATGCTTCAATTGATAGTAATGACATGTGTACTTACCCGACAATGGTAGTAGACAAAACGTGTGAATCCAAGCAGCAATTGAATGAAGAAAAAGAAAAAAAAACTAAAGGGAAAATACGAAAAAGGAAGAAGAAAGGAAAAATGGAAAGTAAAAGGGAGAGGGAACGTTTAATTTAATTTAACCGTTGATCAAAATTCTAAATTAAGCAAAAATATTACCTAATGCATACGTCGAGATTCGAACACATGACTAAACAACATACAAAAGCTTAACCAATGAACCAGCGACCTCATTCTTGACACAAATTTATGCATAACTAAATTTAAGTCAACAGCCCAAGAGCAAAGATTAATTAATATTGAATTAGCAAAACTTCTAAAGACGCGAGTCGAACTCTCGACCTCAAACACATAAGCAGAGCACATAGCCACAGATACAGAGACTTAATTACTACAAAATCCCACAAATAAACATTCAAATTTTTGGGGTGTTACAACTCTCTCCCCTTAAAAGAAATTTCGGCATCGAAATTTACCTAACTCAAATAGATACGGGTACTGCCATCGAATCGAATCTTCAGGTTCCCAAGTGGCTTTCTCAATGCCTTGATTTCGCCACAAAACTTTAACTAAAGGAATAGCCTCCTTCCTCAGTATCTTAACATCACGATCAATAGGTTTTTCCTTAAAATTTAGACCCAGTCGTACCTCAATTTCCTCAATTGAGACACTGTACGACAGATCAGATCGATACTATCTCAGTATCAAGACATGAAACACATCATGAATCCCCTCCAACTCCTGTGGTAATTTTAGTTGATAAGTAATAAGTTCAACATGTTTCAGAATAAGGTAAAGTCCAATAAACCTCGGGCTCAACCTGCCCTTACGACCAAACCAAATGACCTTTTTCCATGGAGACACTTTCAAAAATACATGATCACTTAAAACAAACTCGATATCTTTCCTCTTTAAATTAGCAAAAGATTTCTATCGATCAGAAGTAGCATTCAAACAATATCGGATAAATTGAATAGTGTTTTTGGTCTAAAAAAATAGCTCGAGACCTAAAACACAACGCTTACCTAACTCAGTCTAACACAGAGGAGTATGAAACTTACGACCATATAGAGCCTCGTACAGAGCCATCTAAAAACTAGATTGAAAACTGTTATTGTATGCAAATTTCGCCAAAGGTAAGTAATCCTCCCAACAACCCCAGAAGTCAATTACACAACCTCGAAGCATATCCTCTAGAATCTGAATAATTTGTTCAGACTGTCCATCAGTCTGAGGGTGATACGCAGTACTGAAATTGAATAAAGTGCCTAATGCCTCATGAAGCCTCTTCCAAAATCGAGAAGTAAAACACGGATCCCTATATAAGATAATTGACACTAGAACTCCATGCAGTCTTACATTTTCAAAAACATACAGCTTGGCAAGCTTCTGTAGTAAGTAATCTGTCCTGACAGCAAAGAACTGAACGGACTTGGTCAATCGATCAACGATGACCCACACTAAATCTTTCTTGGTGGATGTTAAGGGCAACCCACTAACAAAATCCATCATCATTCACTCCCACTTCTATAGAGGAATCTTAACCGGCTGAAGCAACCCTGAAGGTAACTAATGTTCAGCCTTAACCTTTTGACACATCAAACAGTGTGACACAAAGATACTTACCTCTCATTTTAAACCGGGCCACCAGTACAATGCTCAGAGATCCTGATACATTTTATTCCCATTAGGATACATAACATAAGGGTTGCTATGTGCCTCATATAGAATCAATCATCTGAATTCCTTATCGTTAGGCACACAAATTTAACCCCTGAAACACAAAACCTTATCTCCATTCAAACTGAAATTCGATGATTCACCCAAATCAAACTGAAGCAGACGCTGTACCAGAGACTCTTCACTTAACTATTTAGTTCAATCTGATCGACGCAAGATGGCTTAACTTGTAGTTCAACCAATAAACTCCCATCCTCGAATAAACTCAGACAAGCGAACATCGCTTTCAGTTCAGTCATCACTCTATAGCTAAGAGCATCAGCTATCACATTAGCCTTACCAGGATAATACTCTATAGTATAGTCATAGTCTTTAAGCAAATCAACCCACCTACACTGCCTAAAATTTAACTCCTTTTGAGTTAACAAGTACTAGAGACTCTTGTGATCAGTGTAAATAATACACCTCTCACCATACAGGTAATGCCTCTAAATTTTCAGAGCAAACATGATTGCAGCCAGCTCGAGATCCTGCGTAGGGTAGTTACCCTCGTATGTCTTAAGCTTTCATGATGCGTAAGCTACCACTTTACCGTCTTACAATAAAACACATCCTAGTTTGACGTGCGATGCATCACTAAAAACCACAAACTCTCAGCCCGGTTCAGGTTGAGCTAGAACAAGAGCTTGCGTTAAAACAGACTTGAGCTTTTTGAAGCTAGACTGTTATTCCTCAAACCATACAAATGGATTATTCATACGTAGTAGCTTTATTAGAGGTGACGTAATCAGGGAAAATCCCTCGACAAACCTTTGGTATTAACCTGCTAACCCTAGAAAACTCTGAAGCTAGGTACATTTCTCGGTTATTTCCATTCGACTACAAAACTCACAATTGTTAAACTTAACATACAATTTGTGTTCTTAGACTATCTGGAGAACAATACGAAGGTGTTCATTATGCAGTCAAATTCAATTCAAACGGGATCATCAAAATCTCGTATTTAACTCGAGTGATGCTCGGTATATGGTGAAAATTCATAACTGGCCTACATGCCCGTGTGGCCTCACACGGCCTGGGTAGCTAGCCCGGGTGGCTTCACACGGCTTGACACATGCCCATGTGCTTGCCCGTGTGTCTTATATGGCTTAACACACAGTCGTGTCCTCCACCCTTGTGATCTTTATGTTGTAATCATTGAGTTACACGGCTGGGACACATGCCTATGTCCTTGGCCTGTGTGCTCATTATCTTGTAATTAGTGAGTTACACGACCAAGACACACACCCGCGTCCTTAGCTCGTGTGCTCCTTGCACTAACATAACCACACACGGTCTGGACACATACCCATGTCCCTTACCCGTGTGGCTCTTATTTGGTAGACAATGAGTTACACGGCTATGTGGCATCAACAACCATGTTTTTCGGCATTCAAAATTCGTAAAAACTCAAGTTTTCGGTACGCACCTGAAGTAGTTTCGAAGTAGGAGCAACGTATAAGACTCCTGAAGCCTAAAATGACCATTCAATAACTCAACTAAACAACTTAATTGACAATAATACACAATCACGCATAGAAAAACATTGTCAAAAGTTTTGACGCAAGACCTTCAACAAATCCAGACTTATCGACAAAATTAACACCAATTACTTGAGTTAGTGCGTTGAGGATCATTGCTTTCGATATCCTTGCCTAAAAAGAAACCAAATGGTCACTTAAAAGAAGGTTTAAACAAATCGGGTTGGAAACAACTCTGACAGAAACGAACAAACCACCGTATAACAGAAGTTCTATGATCAACGAAATTCACGCAATTAATGTTTGAATTGGTAGTAATGATATGCGTACTTACCAGACAATGGTAACAGACAAAACGTGTGAATCCAAGCAGCAATTGAACAAAGAAAAAGAAAACTAAAGGGAAATAGACGAAAAAAGAAGAAGAAAGGAAAAATGGAAAGTAGAAGGGAGAGGGAACGTTTAATTTAATTTAACCACCGATCAAAATTCTGACATTAAGCAAAAATATTACCTAACGCATATGCCGAGACTCGAACACAGGACTAAACAAAATACAAAAGTTTAACCAGTAAACCAGCAAGCTCATTCTTAACATAAATTTATAGAAAATTAAATTGAAGTCAACGGCTCAAGAGCAGAGATTAATTAAAATTGAATTAGCAAAACTCCTAAAGATGTGACTCGACTTCTGACCTCAAACATATAAGTAGAGCACATAGCCACTGATATAGAGATTTAATTACTACAATATCCTACAAATAAACATTCAAATTTTTGGGGCGTTACAATTTAAATGTGAGTATATAACAATATTTATTTCATTTAAACATATAATAACATAATTCCAACCTTATTCACTATTAACTATCACATTATAAAAAGAGATACTTAAAGCAATTGATTGGAATTTAAAATTGAAATAGATTGAATGTGGTTTCCAAAAGAGAGAGTTAAACCCATTCATCTTTGAAGAATCTCTTTAAATTGATAACTCAGTTATGATGTTGCATATATTCTTTGGATATATATTGTAAATTAAACATAGTATAATAATAAGTATATGTTGAAACAACTATAGATAGAGCGGAATGTCAATGAAGCCAAAGGGTTTTGGCGTGCTCCAAAATTTTAAATTATTTTCATTACGTACTTCAAATTTTTTGAAAATTTTAATTAGACTTTCAAGTTTTTTAAAAATTTTAATTTGAGTCTTTCAGTAGTTTTAAAATTTTTGTATACCTCTATTGTTTTTTTTTTCCGAAAAATTTCATTGATTCTCTCAAAAAGTTTAAATTTTTAATTAAAACTCCAATAATTTTGGATATTCTTATTAACCCCTCAAATTTTTTAAAAATTTTAATTAAACCCTTGAAAACTTTGAAAATTATATGCAGCTATAACTAAACTTAATGACACATTTTTGTTCTAACGATAAAGTAAAATCAAATCATTACAAAGCATAAAGTATAAACAATTAAAGAACTGAAATATAACTAGGGAAAATTCACACATAGCAATTGCACATAGTGGGGCTTCAATCTAGATGCTAAAAAACCTAGGACCTTATCTTTGCCAACAATGTCAATACCTCATTTTATAAATATATATATATATATATATATATATATATATATATATATATATATATATATACTTCAAATAAATGATTAGAGGATCAAATTTTGAATTATTGACCTAGCAAAGAAATTATTTTAGAGATAATATTTCTTTAAATAAATTGTCTTATTTATTGTTAGTGAAATTTTTACAAATAGATTAATAAAATAAATAATTTTAAGGTATACATACTTTAAAAACATATATTAAATGAAACATGACAAATTTTTAATATATTTTTCTAGAGATAAAAAAATTTACTATAAATACATTAAAACCAACTAATATTTTTTAAAATAATCATATAAAAAAGTTACTATTATTTAATTGTAAGACCCAAAATTTATTAGACAGTTAGGTAAAAACAATTGAAACACGATACAAATCCTAACATGACATAAATCTACAAATATATATTATATGAATTATTAATGTATCGAAGTATATATAACTAATATAAAATTATGTGAGGATAAAATAAACAAACTACTAACATAATTATCAATATAACATCATTTTAAATATATATATATACACAAATAATTATATTTATTCAATATAGAAATAAATAAAATATACAAATAAATCAATGTATTTTTTTTTAAATGTGCATGATTGAATCAAAATCAAAATCAAGATTTTCTATATACATTTGAATCAAAATTAAGTTTAATGTGTATAATTGTACTAAATCAAAATTTATGTATCAAATATTGAATAAAAATTCATGTATAAATTTGAAATTGATCTCATTTTTAAACTTTGTGACTTATGATATTAATATACTAGTTTTTTTTTCAAAATAATTTGTAATATTATGATAAAAAATCAGATTATAAAGAGGAAAATTCAAAAATTAAGATTGTGATGATATGTGTGTATATGATTATTGATTGAGAATTTTGTAATTTTTCATAAATTATATGTTAATATTTAATGTAGGAGGACGTGAGTTTGAGTATGCTGAAATACATTATCTTCCTATTTATATATTAAAAATTCTAAATATTGTGTTAAAAAACTATGATCAGAATCTATAATTAAATTATTAAAAAAACTTATATTATAACATCAACATCAATAACAGATTAATTTATTATTTAAGTTTATAATATAATTGATTTTTGGATGTGCTGTACTTCACCCTTTATTGATTTTTCAATTTTCAAATATAAAACAAGTCAATTATCAGAGTTTGATGAAACAGTTTAGTCAATGTTTATTTTCTACTTACACTTATTTAATTAAATAAAAATAATTGAATTCAATGGATTGAATATTCTACGTATGATCTGATTCAATGGATTGAATATTCTACGTATGATCTGACTCAATCTGATTCTTAGATACCTTCAAATATTTTTCAACTATGATTTATTTAATTACTTTTGTTCTTCATTACAAGTGTTCATAAATCATATTATAACTACCATCAAAATTTTTAATATATTAATAGTAAAATTAAATATTAAATTAAATTTTATTAAATTTAGGGATGGTAATGAGGTGAGGTGGGATGATATTGTTAAATTTATTATCGTTCCACAATTGGCACTAGAGGTGATCATGGGCCGAGCCGGGCCGGGTTCGGGCCGGGCTCAAACAAAATTTTAGGCCCGTCTACTAGGCCCGGGCCCGGCCCGGCCCGAAATATGGGCCTAAAATTTTGCCCAAACCCGGCCCGAAATAAAATTACTAAGCCCGAGCCCGCTTTACCCGCCCATATTAAATTTTTTCTTATTTCATTAAATCAAAAATTTAAAAATATAATAAATCAAATATATTTAAAAACATAAAAATAAATATTAAAACAAATAAAAATAATACTAAAACAATTCTTAAAACAATACACAAATTAACAATATAATAAAAAATAATTACATTAAAAATTTAAAATAATTAAAAATAAAATAAAAATATATATTAATATATAATTGGTAGGGCAGAAGCTTGGGCCAGCCAAAAACTTACCCGAGCCCGGCCCATTTTCTAAACGGGCCTCGTTTTTTTGCCAAGCCTATTTTTCGGGCCTATATTTTTACCCAAACCTCCCATTTTTCTAAGGCCTTCTGGTGGGCCAGCCGCCTGACCATGATCACTTTCTAATTGGCACGCTTTGCTCTACCACCAATCTAGCTCTACTATGATTGTATAATTTTGAAATTTACTACCACCTTCATAGATGTTGAATGCATTCAACACTGCCTCACCCTGTTCTACTTCAATTTAATTGTTGTTATTTATCTTTAATTATTTTCAATCTTTTTAAAGTCAAGTAAATATTTAAACATAATTCTTTAAACAATATTTAAACATAAAATATATAAATTTTTTTATATTACATTATTACATTTTTCCTTTTCAATAGTTTATATATACAAGGATAAAATGGTAAGTGTATTGATAAACCGTAATTTATATATATTATTATCTCATGCTTAACACATTTATGAATGATTAGTCCTTAGATTTGGTGAATTTGATGCTCCTAATCCTTTAATTTCATGTTTTATACTTAGGTGAGCACAGGAGAGCAAAAAGAACAAGAAACGAGGTGAAAACGGAGAAAATGGGCCGACGTGGGAAATCAACATGGCCTGGACTTCCCCACACGGGTAGAACACACGCCCGTGCCATTCTAACAGGATTGAACACGGCCTAAAACAACCTCAACACGGGCGTGTCTATTTCTCAACCTTGACCACGGCCTGAAGTAATCGCACACAAGCGTGCCCCTGTCGAGCCCAAGTTGAGTTCTATTCGGAAAAAGGTAATTTGAAGGGCTTTTAGGCACCCTAAAGCCTATTTAAACACCCTAGAGGAGGATTAGAGAGGACACACAGAGTAGGAGGCAAGGAATTACTCGAAAGAAGCCGATTGATCCATTTCGGAAGCCGGATTCACCTCCAAGACTGAAGATCTCCCTTCAATTTCCTTCAGGGTTTTTGGGTTTTCTTTATGTTTTGTTATCATTCTTCTGAGATGTTTTCTTTTCTAGTTATGAACTAAATCCCCTAAATACCTAAGGGGGAAGATGGATCTTATTAATATTTTCTGAACTGTATGATAAATACTTGATTTGTTCTTAATTATGACTTTAACTCTTGTTTGAATATTCCAGGATATTGATTCAAGTATTTATGTGCTTATTCGGAGGATGAATAGTCCCTGTCTAAGAGTAGATCGCTCATAATTAAGCAGAGTTGCATGCAATCCTAGAGATAGGACGACATAACTTTGTCGGATTAGAGTCAAATCTAATAAGGGAATCCAAAGATCGAGTTAATGCAAAACTAGGGGTTTTAATTAGAAAGAGATTTCAATTACTCAACCTAGGGTTAGACGTTATTAGTCTTGAATAGGGATAATAACATAACTTAGGGATTTCTATAGATCAAATCAAGTGAATAAATCATCTGGTTCAGAGTCAGTTAACAAGAGAAGTCTAGGTGGATTCTTTCTTGGGTGTTGTCTTAAATCAATCGTTTTTCCAAAAGTATTTTCCCCAAATCTATTTTCTGTGCATTCTTAGATTAGTTAATTAGTTAGTTAAAACAACCTTAATTATTCTTAGGCTAGATAATAAAAAGAAAGTTAATACTAGTACTTTTAGTTCCTTTAGGTTCGACATTCGGTCTTGCTAAAACTATACTACTGTTCGATAGGTGCGCTTACCTTCGTCGTGATAATAGTTAGCTTGAGTACGATCAATTATAAATTTTAAAACTTATCGCGAGTGACAATCAAGTTTTTGGCCCCATTACCGGGGAACTAAGATATTAAGAACACTCGATTTTTATTACTTTAGCCATTTACTTTTATTGCAATTTTAATTTTGTTTTGATTTTCGTTACTAAATTTTCTTTTGCTTTCTTCTGGCAGGTTCTTATAGTTTATGACTAGAAGAAACCCGTCAGGACTATTACTTTTTGACGAAGAAATCGATCATACAGCTCGCAGAAACTGAAGAGAAATAAGGCGAAGCCTAAGATACACAGAGGAAGAGCAAGAGGATGATACCTCAAATACAACTGAAGAGATGGCCGAAAATTAGGAAAATTTTGTACCTCCTGCGATTGCTGCTGACCCAGTAAATCAGAATCCTGCTCATCTTACTATGTATGATTATGCTAAACCTACTTTAACAGGAACTGAATAGAGTATAGTTAGGCCCGCTATTGCTGCAAATAATTTTGAAATGAAACCTAACACCATTCAAATGATACAATAGTTTGTTCAGTTTGATGGTTTACAGGACGAAAACCCAAATACTCATTTGGCCAATTTTCTGAAACTTTGCGACACATTCAAGATCAATGACATTTCTGATGATGCCATTCGCCTTCGGTTATTTCCCTTTTCACTAAGGAACAAGGCTAAACAGTGGTTGAACTCATTACCACGAGGATCAATCACTACTTGGGAACAAATGACTGAAAAGTTTTTATTAAAATATTTTTCACCTGCTAAAACAGCTAAACTAAGGAATGATATCTCTTCTTTTGTGCAGATGGATTTAGAAACACTTTACGATGCATGGGAGAGATACAAGGACATACTGCAAAGATGCCCTCACCATGGTTTACCCCTATGACTGCAAGTTCAAACGTTTTACAACGGTGTGAACCCCTCAACAAGACAGGTGATTGATGCAGCAGCTGGTGGAACCATCTACAACGAAACACCTGAAGCAGCTTACGAATTTATTGAGGAGATGTCACTGAATAACTATCAGTGGCAAGTCATGAGGACTAAGCCAACCAAAACAGCAGACGTTAATAACCTCGATGTGGTTAATATGTTATCAAATCAGGTGGAACTTCTAAATAAAAAGATTGATGGTTTACTTAGTTCTACACAGGTACATCCAGTGATGAGGTGTGATTCAAGTGGAGGAGGCGTACATACGGAATATCAACCCTTCAATCTTACAACCGAAGAGGAACAAGTCTATTATATGGGTAACAATAATTCTAGATCTCAAAATAACGTATACAGTAATACTTATAATGCAGGTTGGAGGAACCATCCAAATTTTTCATGGAGCGGTCAAGGAAATCAAAGACCACAAAATCCTCCGGGTTTTCAATAATCACCTCATCAACAGGAAAAGAAACCGAACCTTGAGGAGATGCTAACAAAATTTATCTCGGTGTTAGAAACTCGTTTCCAGAATACCGAGACAGCACTTAAAAACCAACAAGCGTCGATCCAATGGCTCGAAACTCAGATAGGCCAGCTGTCCAAATTAATTTTTGAACAACCACAAGGTAGCTTGCCAAGTAATACTAGACCCAACCCAAGGGAACAGCTCAATACAATTAACATTAATGAATAAGGATTAGTACACCTGAACCCGAACCAAAGCAAGAAACTATGGAAAGCAAAGGTAAAGGTGAGGTAGGCTACAATGAGTAGAAACTGGAAAGTGTAGAATATAAACCCCGTATGCCATACCCCAATGCGACAAGGAAAGACCGCTCAGATGAACAATTTGGCATATTCCTTAAACTTTTAAAGAAATTACATATCAACTTACCGCTTATTGAAGCTCTTTCGCAGATGCCGAACGTAATGAAGTTTTTAAATGAGCTATTAGCAAATAAGCGAAAGTTGGATGAGGCGTCGCATGTGGATTTAAACGCAGTTTGCTCAGCTATTTTACAAAATAAGCTGCCTAATAAATTAAAAGATCCAAGGAGTTTTACAATTCCTTATTTAATTGGTAGTTTAGATGTAAACAATGCGTTGGCTGATTTAGGAACTAGTATCAATGTCATGCCTCACAAAATGTTTAAGCAACTAGGACTTGGGAAACCCAAACAAACTAGGATGAGCATTCAATTAGCAGATAAAACTATCAGATTTCCTAGGGGTATTGTTGAAGATGTACTTGTTAAAATTGACAAATTTATATTCCCAGTGGATTTCGTTGTTCTAGACATAGAGGAGGATAGTAACGTTCTTTTAATTTTAGAAAGGCCCTTTTTAACGACTGCTAGAACAATTATTGATGTTGGCACAGGCGAACTCACACTTCGTGTGGGAGACGAAACAATCACCCTTCAAGCTCGTAATTCAAGCAACACATCAAACATTCTACTAAGACTGACCATATGTTGTAACCTACTTTGCAGGAAATAAGTTCGAAGGACATACATGAGCCATGTTCAAGCAACAGCAAATGACCTATCCATAAGGAACCAAGGCTACAAATCGAGAAGTTAGACGAATGGCGGATACATAAATCGAAAACACGCCATAGTGAGCTAAATTTTTTCCCAAATCAAATTAAGGTTGGAGACAAAGTACTATTAGATGCAGTAGATCTTCGTATTACCACTTCTGAACCGAATAGAGCAAGCCCTCTTACGGTACTTAACATCTTACTATACGGCACAGTCGAGGTAACTCATTCCAAATTCGGCACGTTTAAGGTAAATATTACTCGCTTAAAACCTTATTTTGATAAAACTGATAGCAGAAATGAGGAGTGTAAACTCCTCGAACCACCATGACCGCGTGAAACCTAGGCAAGTCGAGCTTAGGCTATAAATAAGCGCTTCTTGGGAGGCAACCCGAGTACTAATGGTTTTAATTTTTTTAAATTTTAAGTTTTAACATCTAGATCACTAACTGAGTCTTTGAACACAGTTTCCCAAATCCACACGGTCAGGCACACGGGCGTGCCTTAGGCTGTGTCCATAACATAAGAAGCGACATGGCCGTGCGATACAGCCGTGTAAAAATAGAACAAAAATTGTGCGACATGGCCATGGACGATCCTGCCAAAGCAACATGGGCGTGCAACACACTCGTGCCCCTCACCCATGGTCGACACTGTCAAACTAACACGAGCGTGGGCCTACACACACGGGTGTGGGAAAAACGAACAAAATGTGACACGGCCGTATGCACCAACACGCCCAAAAATTTGAAATCCACGAAAAACATAGGCTAAAATGGCCGTGTGCCCCAATTCCTATTTTTCTAACTTTATTTTTTCTTTAAAATTATTTCATTTTATTTTTTTTAGGATTTTCATAATTATTAAGTACTTTATATTTTTTATTATTCCTTCATGAGTAATCCTATTCCTCTATATCCCTAAAGAGTTCCTGATTCTGTCACAGTTATAAAAGAGCTCCGAAGCTTACTATTACTTAGGAACTTGAAACTCCACTGGAAAAGGTTCTCCACGACTGCCATGCCCTACTCGACCACAACCATAGCTATACGAGATATAATATTCTTTTGGCGTAGCACTTGTGGAATCCAACCTCTACCACCACCGGAGTATTCTCCTCCACTTTCCATAACTCCAAACCAAAGATTTCATCCATTTCATTCAGGAAGTTTCACTCCTTCTATCTTTTAATATTATCTTTATATCACTATTATATATCTTTGTACATTGAGGACAATGTACATCTTAAGTGTGAGGGGGTATTCATTCATTATCAGAAAAATCCCTAAATGTTGTCTTGTTCTCTTGTAAATCCCTCATATCATTTTTTTAGAATGAATTTTGATCAATTTATGATTTTTATTGATATGTCTTGAATTAAAACATAAGCATTCATGCATTGATTATTTAAACTTTAAGACATTGGAGAATTAAGCATGATAAGTTGATTTTGTTTTTTTGAGAATTTAAAACTTTAGGTTGTTTTCCTCAAGTTTAGGTATTATCTTGAATTGAAACCCATAGTTTAAACATAAAAAAAATCATAATTTTTGTGAGATTTTGAGCCTTTAGAGCATCTATTATTTCTTTCATGCTCACTTTTATTATTGCTTTGAGTGCATCAATTCGAATTGTTATTCTAGAACTTGCTTGATTATGCATGTCAAGACCACACCATTTGATTTGATATGTCAAGATGATAGAGACACTTAGGTTTAACCCACTCATGCCATGAAAAGCCTACCTTCACAATTAACCTTTAGTAAACCCATTTGAGCCTAACATCCCATTCATTGATTTACCCTCAATATTAACCCATAACTCATTATTGTTGAAATCCCCTCAATTAATTTTATCCCTATTTTTGTCGAGATCTGATTTGAATAAATTGCTTAGCTATGTGTTTTTCCGAATAGTTAGTTTGTGTGATTTGTTCTTATATATATTTATATACATACATATCTATTTATTAGCAGTAAGTTGTATTTTTTAAGCTTGAATGTTTAATTCCATATTCTGAGAAGAAGCTCTTTTGTATGCAATTGATGATTAAATATTTTTCTAGTTAAGTAATTTTTCAATGCAATCTCGATTCTAACCTTCTCTTTCAGCTTGTGACCACACCCCTAACTAAGCCTCATTAGAACCCTCTAAAGACCTTTTGATTGATGTATCATCTCAATTCATAGTGTTGGAGATTTGATTTTCATGCAAGCCTATGGTAAAAACTTTTCATATTTACTGTTGAGTGCTATATTCATTTTCCTTAAACACCTCGAGTGATTTGAGTGAATCTTTCGTGAGGATTTTAAACTCTGTGAGATTTTGAATCAAAGGTGATTACTTGGATAAGGGTAGATGCCTATGTTTTTCATGATAAAATGCTCAACTTGGAATGTTTGAAACTTTAATGTTCTTCTAGTTGAATTCTCAATGTATGATCACTTATGGATTAGTTTGAGATATTATTGATAGGAATTATAAGTTGAGAAAAAGGAATTCTTAATTGTGAATTGAGGATTTTGCTTGAGGACAAGTAAACGCTTAAGTGTAGGGGTATTTGATAAACCGTAATTTATACATATTATTATCTCATGCTTAACACATTTATGAATAATTTCTCCTTAGATTTGGTGAATTTGATGCTCCTAATCCTTTAATTTCATGTTTTATACTTAGGTGAGCACAGAAGAGCAAAAAGAACAAGAAACAGGCCGAAAACGGAGAAAATGGGCCGACGTGGGAAATCAACACGGCCTAGACTTCCCTACACGGGTAGATCACACGCCCGTACGATTCTAACAGGATTGAACACGGCCTAAAACAACCTCAACATGGGCATGTCTATTTCTCAGCCTTGACCACAGCCTGAAGTAATCGCACACAGGCGTGTCACACGGGCGTGTCTCAATTGAGCCCAAGTTGAGTTCTATTTGGAAAAGGGTAATTTGAAGGGCTTTTAGGCACCCTAAAGCCTATTTAAATAACCTAGAGGAGGATTAGAGAGGACACATAGAGTAGGAGGCAAGGAATTACTCGAAGGAAGCCAATTGATCCATTTTGGAAGCCGGATTCACCTTCAAGACTGAAGATCTCCCTTCAATTTCCTTCAAGGGTTTTTAGGTTTCCTTTATGTTTTGTTATCATTCTTTTGAGATGTTTTCTTTTCTAGTTATAAACTAAATCCCCTAAATACCTAAGGGGGATGAAACTTAAGACGGACCTTGTTAATATTTTCTGAACTGTATGATAAATACTTGATTTGTTCTTAATTATGACTTTAACTCTTGTTTGAATATTCCAGGATATTGATTCAAGTATTGATGTGCTTATTCGGAGGATGAATAGTCCCTGTCTAAGAGTAGATCGCTCATAATTAAGCGAAGTTGCATGCAATCCTAGAGATAGGACGACATAAATCTGCCGAATTAGAGTCAAATCTAATAAGGGAATCCAAAGATTGAGTTAATGCAAAACTAGGGGTTTTAATTAGAAAGAGATTTTAATTAATCAACCTAGGGTTAGACGTTATTAGTCTTGAATAGGGATAATAACATAACTTAGGGATTTCTACGGATCAAACCAAGTGAATAAATCGTCTAGTTCAGAGTCAGTTAACAAGAGAAGTTTAGGTGGATTCTTTCTTGGGTGTTGTCTTAAATCAATCATTTTTCCAAAGTATTTTCCCCAAATCTATTTTCTGTGCATTCTTAGATTAGTTAATTAGTTAGTTAAAACAACATTCATTATTCTTAGGCTAAATAATAAAAAGAAAGTTAATACTATTACTTTTAGTTCCTTTGGGTTCGACATCCGGTCTTGCTAAAACTATACTACTGTTCGATAGGTGCGCTTGCCTTCGTCGTGATAATAGTTAGTTTGAGTACGATCAATTATAAATTTTAAAACTTATCGCGAGTGACAATCATGTATATAATGGAACGAGTCAAAATGACGCAAACAATTACTATAATAGTTCCATGCCCACTATCCAAAAAAAAAATTTTTACCTCACCTTATCTCGCATCCACTTTTCAAACAAAAAAAAAATTCGCTCCAAATTAGAGTCCATGAAACAGTTCAAATTTTACCATCCATAATTAAATCAGTATTAACTAATTATTTTTTTATTAATTATCAAATTTAAATTCATTATAATCTATATAACTATATATAAAAGACTTTCCTCTATTGAGACATGTTAATTATTTTTTCTACATTATAAAAAATTATTAAAGTATGCTTTAGATCTCTTTATTATGCTTAAATTTGATATTTAATTTTTTTATTTTAAATTTTAGTATAATTTAGTCCCTATATTTTTATAATATTATTAAATAGTTCAAATAGTTAACACGATTAAGTTTTTAATTAAAATATTATGTGACTATATATAATTTAAACGCCTTAAGGGTCTTAAAGGCTACACATGGCTTCCTTTTCTTTTTCTTTTTATCAGGTTTGCGTTACATTTTTAACATTATAATGTAATGGTCAAATTTTAATTTTAGCTCTTAGACTATTCTCAAACTTGAGATTTAATTTATATAATTTAGGTTTTGATATAATTTGGTCCCTCTATATTTATAATGTCATTAGTTATTTTAAATAGTTTAACTATTTCAATCAAAACATTAATGTTAATTTTTCTTAAATACACTATTTCAACAAAAAATATTTTATAATGGCAAGTTCGAATTGTGTTTTTAAGGAAGAATTTTAATCATAGTAACAATTGGATTTTTAAATTCAAAAAGCAGATGGACTAAATTCCTAAAATTAAAAGTAGGGAGATTAAATTACAAACATACAAAGGGTAGAGGGACTTAAAATCATATTTTAACCTTAAAATTTTTACTCTATAATTTGAGAAAAATAAATAATCAACCCAACACGAAACATAGGCTGCTAATTATTTAAAATTAGATGCTAATTTTGAATTAAAATTTATGAGTTAAAATGTAGATTAATTATTTTAAATTTATTTTTTTAAATATTTTATTTCATGAGTCCAACACATATCCTCATTAAATCAAAGGAAATGATATGGACTAACTATTTAAAAATATATAAAAGTTGCCAATAAGGCTTTGACTCAGTTGGTAAAGACGAGAGTCTTGGATCTTAAGTATTTAAGTTCGAGACTTATCATGTGCAATTATATGCATAATTCTTCAAGTTTCTAAAGACCCGCACATATAATTACGCATGATAAGTCTCAATCTTGAAGACTCAGTACTTAAAACTTTCACTTTTGCTAAGGTTTGGACAGACTAGAATGACTACTATTCTTAAAATAATAAAAGATTAAAATATTTTATAGTGATATCAATCTTTTTATAATTAAATTTAAATAAGAAATATTAATTTTTCAATCAATTCAAATTTAAATTTGCCACATTAAACAGATTTAGAACACACTAGATTTAGAATTTGGGAGTTTTTTTTATAATGAATCAAGGTATTTTCTATGTCAGTTTTATTTTATAGAGACTAATCTTTTCAGGGATTATAGTTGTCTTTCTTAACAATGTTATTTTCAAAGTTTAAACTTGAATACTCTCTTTAAAAGTGTAATACGATTTACCATTATATCTAATACTTCTTATTAAGTATGTTTATTTTAATAAAAAAATGAATAAATTGAAGAAGATTTAGCTATATATAAACTTAAATCAAACTTGTACGATGGTGGGAATACTTTTAAAGCTGAAAAAAATTGATTACAGCAAAAAGATTAAGAAATTGGTGCCATGTTTTGTATGATTGAAATGGAGAATGAAGACTTATCAACTCCTCCAAAAGTGTCTAATGTTGTTTATTTCTTCGTTGCCGAAACCCAAATCATTTTTTGTTGTTGAATTTGTAAACATCAACTTTGAAATTACGAGAGAATGCCAAATGATCAATACAAACCTTCTAACTTAAAGAGTAGTTTTTTAATGAATAATTTATTTAAGACTCGTGTTAGGTAATAGTTGATTTATTTTCATTTTTATTATAATTTAAATTCGATTTAAGGTGAATCCTGAGTTAATTATTTAATGTTTAAAATAATATAAATTTATTTTATTTTAATATATTCTTATAATTTATACATGGAAAGAACCAAACTTATCCAATTTTTGTGGGTAATCCGAGCTTCATACATATTTAAGTCTCCCATACAAGGAAGCTTTAGCTTTTGTAAATAAAGATGCTGAAATTGACTTCACAAAATATTCTTTTAGAGATTAAAAAGAAGAATATATATGAAAGCAGAAAAGCATTCAAACAGTATTTTTCGTGAAAAAAAAAAGGAACTTGTATAGTGGTCCGGTTAATTAAAAACATTGCACACACAATAATTTAAATATTGGTTCGGATATGAGTTTAAACACGCTGAAGTATATTATTTTTTATTAAAGTGTTGAAAAGAAATTATAGGTAATTTTAAAATTTTGTATAAAAAAAAATGTTGATGAGATATCACTTTTATATATGACAAATGAACCAATTATATTAAATTTGAGATTTAAAGTTTTCAAAGATATGAAATGATGCCTTACGTCTTATACACGTGCTTTTGAAACTAAACTTGATTTTTAACTGAAGGGAGCATCTCAAATAGCCATTTTAGATTATAATGACATTTTGAAATTACATAACAAATGGAATACAACTTACTGGTTATTTTCAAAATGACATTTTGAAATTGGATAACAAATTCCAAGTAAGCCATATTATTTTACCAAAATGTTGGATAATAATAGTGAAGTAGATATCACTTTAAGTTTCAGTCAAAAGCAAACACTAAGTATTGCGTGCATTTTGTGCTCATATACTATTCTTAGAATGCCTAAAGGTCAATGCCATTGTTTCAATGGTATCTAAAAAACCAAAAAAAAAAAAAAGAAAAAAAAACTTTTTTCTTTCCACAAATTATTTATAAAAAGCGACATCGTTGAATATTGTACAGGAATTTATTAGTATTTTTTGGCCAAATGCATTTTCAAAAGCTTAGAACTATGTACATGTGACCAAAAAGGAAGAAGAAAGAAAGCATTTATGGAAGGAAAAATTGTAACATAGACCCTTTCATTTTTTTATATAATTTTTAGTGATATTTTACGAGTTATATTTTCATAATATATTTTTTTTCCTTTTCAATTCCTTACGAGCAAATTTCTTTTGTTCAAAACAATTTTGTCTCATCTTCTTTCAAACTCTAACTGAGTCTCCATTTGTTTCACTAAAAATTAATTTTCAGAAAATGATTTCTGAAAAATGTAACACTTCAAACCCGGCCTATACGCTATGGTCGAATCTGGTGACGTCACAAGGAAAGAGTTTTGAAAACGAAGTTGTCACATCAAAAACGTTCACATTACATAATTCACAAGTTTAATCGAAACACCGTTTAGTTAATTAATTTGCAAGAAAACATGTTACAGCGGAAGCCTTAGGACGGTTATATTTGAAAATGTCGTCGTATCCGTCGTGTTTTAGAAAAACCTTTGATAGCATATAGGTTGTCATGTTTAAGAAAATCATAAAGTCCAGAGAGATCCTAGATAATACAAACTCTCAATAAAACCTGCTTTAAAAAAAAAACCATCAAGTGAAAACTCTAAATAGTATACGGTCAAGTGGTCACTGTTGAGCCCCTGCTACATCGATCCGCCTAAGACTGTGGGTTACCTGACAAAATAGACAAGCAGATGTGAGTTTACGAAAACTCAGTGTGTAACCCAGCAGAATTAAGCATGCAATCAAACAGAATCATATTCACAGTCAGAAACAGATATAGATACATAGTCGGGCTCAGGCCCATTTCAGATGCAAAAGCAATGATCAGAATCAGATTCCTACCCCCATCCTCTACACACCATCTCCGACCATCCCTAGACACTATGTGGGGTTAAAAACACCCACCCATCCCTACACACTGTGTTGTGCCATTACGACACATATCAGATAAAGTACAGCCATACTTCCAGATATTAGGCGTTTAACGCCGATCAGAATACTTGCTTCTCATATACAAATCCCACCCCGAAATGATTACAAGGCATGCATATAGAATTAACAGATAGATCATGCTTAACATGCTATTATAAACAAATAATAGATATACATTACATAGTCATACTCAGAACTGTATTACAGTCTAACAGATCACACAGCTTTAGGGTTTAGTTAGCCTTTACCGACCCTATGGTAGGCCCACAGTCGATTACGACGACCCGTGCGACCCTACAAAAAATTTTAGTATAATGGGCCCACATGTCCGTGTAGGCCCACACGCTCGTGTGGCTTGCCCATGTGGGCACCCACACACCTAGATTGACCTTGCTTGTGTGGCCCACATGACCTGGCCCAAAATCTACACGCCCGTGTGTCATACCCTATGGGCCCATACGCCCAGATTAGCCTTACCAGTGTGGCCCACACAGCCACACTCGAGTCACTACACGGTCATGTCCTATGCACGACCATGCCTTTGTCGACCATACGGTGGTGTTTTCGCATACGGCCTACCACACAGGCGACCACACGCCCGTGTGGTGTTGACAGATTTATTTTTCAGCTTTTGCTGAAGCTTCGTTTCCTATGTTTCAGGTACACACTTGGTATCAGTTTAATGCGAGAACACTCTCGAGATCAGCAGAACCTAAAATTGACCAATTTAAACTAGAGTCAATTGCTTATAATGATATTAAACTGACAATACCGTAATGGAAAACCCTTAAATCAACCAAAACCTTTACATTAGAGCGAGCAACGAAGATTCCGTATGATTAGAGCGCCAATTGGAAACCCCCAGCACCTCGATCCTCTCCTAAACACAAAACGGACTCCATTAACCAAAGTTCATTAGCCAACGCAAGGAAATCACCCACCAAACTTACCAATATCGCATAAAAACAGCTAAAGAAATGAGACGTGAAGATCCGATAGAAGATAAAAAGACAAAAATTAAATCAGCGACAAGGAAAAACAGGAGAAACGGAAATGGACAAAAGGAAGAAAATTTCACGTCAGAACTTTGGGGAAATTTTGAAAAAAAAGAAGGAAAACAAAAATAAAATCTGATAATATTTGAAACCCCTAAAATTTCTCCCCACTAATCCCACTAACAGCCACTTCTTAGAAACCGAACTCCACCGAAACACTTGCCTATAATCAAGTCAAAATAATATTCACGCTTGCGTGGAGATTCGAACTCAGGACCTCCAATGTACTAACACCCTTACCACTCGAACCAATAGGCTCATTCTGATATAGGTCTATAACAATTTAACATAAGCCCTCTGGACCAAGTTAAGGCTTAGATTCAAAAATAACAAAATTTTGTAAAGGTAAGGCTTGAACTCTAGACCTCTCAGACACACCCAGAACATTTAACCACTAAAGCAGATACATATTTATGTCAAAATTACATAGAAACAGAATAAAGTTATTTAGGGCGTTACAACTCTACCCCCTAAAAAAAATTTTGACCTCGAAATTTACCTGATCAGAACAGATGAGGATACTGTTGACGCATCGACTCCTCAGGTTCCCACGTGGCCTCCTCAGAGCCATGATTCTGCCATAACACCTTCACTAAAGGAATGGACTTCCTCCTAAGAACTTTGATGTCACAATCCAAAATCTGAACTGGCTCATCCTCAAAGGTCAAGTCTGGCCTAACCTCGATCTCCCTAACAAAAACAACGTAAGACGGGTCAGACCTGTATCGCCACAACATCAAAACATGGAAGACATCGTGGATAAGGTCAACTCTGGTGGTAGCTCCAACTGATAAGCAACCGGTCCACCTGCTTCAGAATCCGATACGACCCTATGAACCTAGGGTTCAGCTTGCCCTTACGGCCAAATCTCAGAACCTTCTTCCATGGCGAAACCTTTAGAAACATAAAGTCCCCCACAGAGTACTCAATATCATGTCTATTTAGATTTGCATAAGACTTCTGTCTATCAGAAACTACTTTCAGACATCCCAAATCCGTCTAATCTTATCCTCAGTCTCAGAAACCAACTCAGGACCCAAAACTTAACGTTCTCCAACTCAGTCCAACACAACAAAGTACGACACTTATGACCATACAGAGCTTCGTAAGGTGTCATCTGAATGCTAGCCTAGAAACTATTATTGTAGATGAACTCAGCTAATGGCAAATAATCCTCCCAACTACCTCAGAAATCAATCACGCAACTCCGAAGCATGTGCTTCAGTCTCTGAATTTTCCACTTCGATTGACCATCTGTCTGAGGATGAAACATAATACTGAAATCCAACCTCGAACCCAAAGCCTTATGCAACTTTTTCCAGAACCAAGATGTGAAGCGAGGATCCCTATCAGAAATGATCAAAACAGGTACTTCATGCAGTCTCACAATCTCTAAAATGTAGAGCTTCGCTAGCTTCTGTAGAGAATAGTCTATCCGAACTGGAATGAAGTGAGCAGACTTGGTCAATCAATCCACGATGACCCAAACAGAGTCCTTCTTAGTGGGTGTCAAGGGCAACCCACTAACGAAGTCCACCGTCACATGTTCCCATTTTCATAAGGGAATCTTAACTAACTATAACAAACCCAAAGGCAATTGATGCTTAGCCTTAACTTGCTGACACATCAAACATCGAGCAACAAAATCAGTAATCTTATGCTTTAAACCTGACCACCATATAGTTTACAAGGATCCCGATACATCTTATTACCACTGGGATGCATAGCATAAGGGCTACTGTGCGCCTCCCTCAAAATCAATTGTCTCAAACCAGAATTATTTGGCACACAGATGCGACCTCAGAAACACAAAGCCCCATCATTATTTAACCCAAAATTAGTAGTACCACTCTCAACTTGACGGAACCGCACACCTAGAGTCTCATATACTAACTGTCTATCTCGAATTTTATCAATCCAAGTTGGCTTAACTTGCAACTCGACCAACAGACTCCCATCATTAAACAGACTAAGGCAAGCAAACGTCGCCCTCAAATCAGACATTGCTATACGACTTAGAGCATCGGCCACCACATTAGCCTTACCAGGATTATACTTTATCGTGTTGCCATAATCCTTGAGTAGCTCAATCCATCGACATTGTCTAAGATTCAACTCTTTCTGAGTAAGGAGGTACTTAAGGCTCTTGTGATCGGTGTAGATAATATACCTCTCATTATACAAATAGTGCTTTCAAATTTTCAACGTAAAAACTGCCGCTGCCAACTCTAAATCATGCGTCAGATAATTCCCTTCGTGTGTTTTAAGCTGATAGGATGCATAAGCCACAACCTTACCATCCTGTATTAGAACGCAACCCAAACCAACGTGTGAAGCATCATTATAGACCACAAACTCCTTACCGATTCAAGCTGTATCAGAATAGGAGCCTAAGCCAGAACAGACTTGGGTTTCTCAAAGCTCGATTGTTATTCATCAGTCCAGACAAAAAGGACACCCTTATGCAGAAGCTTAGTCAAGGGAGATGCAATCAGAGAGAATCCCTCAACAAACCTACGATAATAACCTGTCAAACCCAGAAAGCTGCGGATCTCATACACATTCTTAGACTATTTCCAATTTAGTACAGCCTCAACCTTCCTTGGATCTATACGAATCCCCTCAGTAGAAACCACATGCCCCAAGAAGGTTACCTCTCGTAACCAGAACACGCACTTGCTCAACTTAGCGTAGAGCTGCTTCTCTCGTAGAATCTGAAGCACCACCCTAAGGTACTCATCATGCTCATCCTCTATCTTAGAATAAACAAGGATATCATTAATGAAGACTACAACAAACTGATCCATTATAGGGCTGAAACACTGGTTCATCAGATCCATAAATGCAGCCGGAGCATTTGTCAGACCAAAAGGCATGACTAGGAACTCGTAATATCCATATCGAGTCCTAAATGCAGTCTTATGAACATCAGCTTCCTTAACTCTCAACTGGTGATAACCCGATTGAAGATCAATCTTAGAGAATGCTGAAGCTCCTCAGAATTGATCAAACAAGTCGTCGATCCTCACAAGTGGATACTTATTCTTCACAGTCAACTTATTTAACTGCCGATAGTCAATACACATCCTTATGGTCCCATCCATTTTCTTAACGAACAGAACTGATGCCTCCCATGGAGACACACTCAAGCGGATGAAACCATGGTCTAGAAGCTCTTATAGTTGTGCCTTAAGCTCAATAAGCTCTTTTAGTGCCATACGGTACAGAGCAATGGATACTAGAGCTATACCCAGAAGAAGCTTAATTCCAAACTTAACCTTTCGATTCAGAGGTAAACCCGGTAACTCCTTAGGAAAAACATCTGGAAAATCCCTTACAGTTCTGATATTCCCAACAGAAGAGTCCCTAGAATCAGAAACACTGACGTAAGCCAAGTACGCCTTAAACCCTTTCCGAACCAGATTCTCAACCACAAGAGCGGAGATCACATTGGATAGATAGTCTCGACCCTCGCCGATTATAACCATTTCCCTATCATCTTCAGTCCTCAAAACGACCTTTTTAGTCTTGTAGTCCAAACTAACTCGATGCTTAACCAACTAATCCATGCCCAAAATTAAGTCAAACTCTCCAAATGGAAGCTCCATCAGATTTGCCAAAAAAATAGTTCCTTGCACCTCTAACGAAAAATCCCTATAAAGTTTACTAACCCAGACAGACTGCTCCAATGACTCAGTACGGTGATATCACTAGAAGTACTCTCAATGGTTATCCCCAAGTTTTTAGATGCAGTGCTAGCTACACAGGAGTGTGTAGAACCTATGTCTATAAGAGTAGTATAAGGCACATCAGAAATTAAAAATGTACCCATGATAACATCTGAAGCATCTTTGTCCTCTCGGCGTCGAGCAGTATAGACAAGTGCAAGCTGCCACACCTCTGCCTAGTGCTCTCTGTCCACTACCCAATCCATTACCACCCCTAGCCGCTCTACGGCCTCTAGGTGGCTGCTGAATTGCCCTTTGAGGCTACAGAGAACTCGGAGCTTGTGTTTGATCTGCTTGCTATGGACAATCCCTAATACAGTGCTCTAAACATCCACACCTTAAACAAGCCCTAATCCTCCTCCAACACTCGCACGGATGGTGCCTACCACAGTCACCGCATAGTTGCAACCCAGTTGAAGCAATAAGAGCCCCCACTCTAACTAGCCTATCAGATCTGGCCTTTTTCTTATGCCTCAGAACAAAACTAGAGAGCTCAAAATCCCTCTTATTCTGGCCTCTCTCACGGTCTCTGTTCTGGCATTCCATGCGCTTAACATCCTTGGCGATCTTCGCCTTCCCAACTAGGACTGCAAACTCACACTCTCTTTGTGGAGCAATTAGTACCCTCAGATTATCCCTCAGTCCATCTTCAAACGGAATGCACCTCTCGTACTCAGACGCCACTATGCCTCGAGCGTATCAGCTCAACTTCAGAAACTCGGCCTCATACTCGGCCACAGATCTATCTTCTTGTGTGATATTCATCAACTCACGCCTACGAGCATCCACATAGCTCGCTCCCACACACTTACTCTGAAATGTGGTCTTGAAGAAATCCCAAGTCAAACGATTAGGCTGAGTACCCTCCTCAACCGTTAACCACCACTGATACACCTCATCGTGAAGCAGGGAGACTGTATCTTTAAATTTCTACTCGGAAGTACAGTCTAAATCATTCATAGTCCTCTCTGTGGCCTCCATCCAGTACTCAGCCACACTAGGGGCAACTCCAGTGACACCCCTAAACAACTCAGCACCATTAAGCCGAGTCATTCAGTTACCGACCCTCGGCCCTCAGCTCTAGAGTGGGGTCCAGCGACCCTCTCCAATATCCTCAACATGACTTGGGACAGTGTGCCGTCCCCAGCCGAACGACTCTGAGACCCAGTCTCAGTAGCAAAAAAAATTGGTGTCTCACTCGTATCCAAATTTAGCATATTGCCTAAAGAGGAAAACTCATCTCGAGCCCTCTTACGACCCCTTCCACGACCACGAGTACTACGTCCGTGAGTTCCACGAGCGCTTATTGTCTAATTCGAGGTTTATCTACATTAAAAGTTTTATGCATCAGTTTCAATTATTTATTAGCATATATTTAATACATAAATTATCAGAAGTTTAGAGATGTTTTCAAAAGTTTCAGTCTCTAACTATTTCAGTACAGTCTCAGAAGATACTATCTACAATATTTTCAGAATAAACTATCCCAGTTTCAAAAGTACTTACAGGATCAACACCGAACTCAGTGTACCACATACTCTTTCAAATTATTCAAGAAATTTAAAAATTAATTCTTTTAAAACACAATCTTGAAACCTAAAATCTACAGTCGAGTTTTACAACCTGGCTCTGATACCACTAAATATAACACCCCAAACCCAGCCTAGATGTTATGGCCAAATCTGGTGACGTCACAAGGAAAAAGTTTTGAAAACGAAATTGTCACGTCAAAAAATTCACATTGCATAATTCACAAGTTTAATCGAAACACCGTTTAGTTAATTAATTTGCAAGAAAACATGTTACAGCGAAAGCCTTAGGATGGTTATATTTTGAAAATGTCGTCGTATCCGTCGTGTTTTAGAAAAACGTTTGATAGCATATAGGTTTTCATCTTTAAAGGAAAATGTTTTGCTGAGACAGGCAGTTTAACAAACGTATAAAATCAAAACTAACAGTTTAAGAAAACCATAAAGTTCAAAGAGAGCCCAAGATAATACAAACTCTCAATAAAACCAGCTTTTAAAAAAAAAACCATCAAGTGAAAACTCTAAATAGTATACGGTCAAGTGGTCACCGCTGAACCCCTGCTGTATCGATCTACTTAAGACTGTGGGTTACCTAACAAAACAGACAAGCAGATGTGAGTTTACGAAAACTCAGTGTGCAACCCAGCAGAATTAAGCATGCAATCAAACAGAATCATATACACAGCCAGAAACAGATACAGATACAGAGTCAAGCTCAATCCCATTTTAGATGCAAAAGCAGTGATCAAAATCATATTCCTACCCCTATCCTCTACAGACTATCTCCAACCATCCCTACACACCATGTGGGGTTAAAAACACCCACCCATCCTTACACACCATGTTGTGCCATTACAACACATATCAGATAAAGTTAGCCATGCTTCCAGATATTAGGCGTTTAACGCTAATCAGAATACTTCCTCCTCATATACAAATCCCACCCCGAAATGATTACAAGGCATGCATATAGAATTAACAGATAGATCATGTATAACATGCTATTATAATAGAAAATAGATATACATTACATAGTCATGCTCAGAACTGTATTACAGTCTAACAGGTCACATAGCTTTAGGGTTTGGTTAGCCTTTACCGACCGTATGGGAGGCCCACAATCGATTAGGACGACCCCTGCGACCCTTCAAAAAATTTTAGTATAATGGGCCCACATGTCCGTGAGCGTGTGGGTCCCCACACACCTAAATTGACTTTGCCCATGTAGCCCACACGACCTAGCCCAAAATCCACACGCCTGTGTGTCATACCCATATGGGTGCACATGCCCGTGTGGCCTACACACCCAGATTGGCCTTGCCTGTGTGCCCCACATGGTCACACTCGAGCCACTATATAGTTGTGTCCTAGACACGACCATGCCTTCATCGACCACACGGCCTTGTTCTCGCATACAGCCTACCACACGGGGGACCACACGCCCATGTGGCGTCGACAGTTTCATTTTTTGGTTTTTTTTGAAGCTTCGTTTCCTACATTTCGGGTACACACCTGGAATCGATTTAATGCGAGAACACTCTCGAGATCAGTAGAACCAAAAATTGAGTAATTTAAACCCAAGTCAATCGCTTATAACGATATTAAACCGACAATACCGTAATGGACAACCCTTAAATCAACCAAAACCTTTACCTTAGAGCGAGCAGCGAAGATTCCATACGATTAAAGTACCGATTGGAAACCCCCAGTACCACGATCCTCTTCTAAACACAAAACGGACATCAAAACGAACCAGTAAGCTCATTCTGATATGGGTCTACAACAATTTAATATAAGCCCTCTGGACCAAGTTAAGTCTTAGATCCAAAAATAACAAAATTTGCTAAAGGTAAGGCTTGAACTCAAGACCTCTCAGACACACCCAGAACACTTAGGCACTAAAGTAGATACATATTTATGTCAAAATTACACAGAAATGGAATAAAATTATTTGGGGCGTTATAAAAAATGACTTACTTTTTTAGAAAAGCTAATATTTTCTTATAACACCCCAAACCTAATCTAGAAGTTTAGACCGAATCTCGGATGTTAGATTGATCACCGGAGTGATCGTAGGTAAATTTATACAGAACAAGTTATCACGTCAAACCAAACATTTAATCGTTTAAATTCAGTCAGTAAAAATTACAATTAAGCTTATTATAAAATCAAAATTAAATGAGAATAAAGATTAAAATGGAACTTGTACCACAATTTTATAAAACCTTACAGTTCAAAAACTGAATAACAAAAAGAAACTAAAAATACAAACTTATGCTATATTTTTCTCCAAGACTTTTCGAGACCTCTACATACAGTATCCAGCGACAAACTTCTGAAATGTACCTGAAAGGAAAACACTAAGAGGGGGTGAGCTACTCGAGCTCAGTGTGAGTCTGAATCAAGAATAAAAACAAATCATGAAATTCAGTTCAATAGCACATCAGATTTACAGAGATTCACTACTTGGAACTAACGTCCCAACAGAATACAACACTTGAGCACACAAAATCAGAACAGGCAAATAGAGTACAGTCAGATAGTTAAGCACCCAGAACATATATATAGATACGTATGAAACGCAGTCAAGTAATAAAAACCCACCCATCCAGCCGACACACCTCTCCGTCCCCCGACCACACCCTATAAGAGTTGTTAAAGCTCAACCAACCAAAACATACCATATAGGACCTTGTACGTCCAACCCTACACTCCATATATGTGGACTAAGTCACTCAGATGTTAATATGTAGCAGAGCTGGTGTATGTGTTGTATAGTGCAACGCGGTAACCCGCTATACAGTCCTGTTGCAGTTATACTACCAGATCATATAATAGTACACAGCAAAGCTGATGCACATGCGGTACAGTGCGATAATCACTGTACGTATATGTTGCAGTAAATATACTAGATCATATTAGAATCAGACTCCTTTCACTTTGCAATCCCACCCAAAATACTTTATGCAAGTGAATGCATGCACACAAACTCATAAAACAGTGACAATTTGCAAGATAGTCAGACAGATAGTTATACAAACACACTCCACAGACTAGATTTAGAATCAGACATCTCATACAATTGTCATAGATATTGAAACTTAAACACGCTTACTAAAGCTTAGCTAAGGGTCAGAGTGCACAGACATATTTTCAGAACAAAAACACACAAGCTAAAATTTGGTGTCTTAGGACCACATGCCCATGTGCTCTGGCCATGTGGAAATACCTAGGCCGTGTGGAAGGTCAAATGCCCGTATGAAGAGGGGCACATGGCCGTGTGGCTGAGGCACACGGCCGTGTAGACCAGAACATGACCGTGGGAACAGGCTGTGTAACTCACTGTCCAATTGAGCTAAAATAGAGTTCAGGGTAGACACGACTGTGTGCCCACCAGACATAGCCGTGTGTTCAAAACACACGCTCGTGTGGGATCCCTAAATCCCCAAATTAGCCACACGACTGTGTGGTACCAAATCACTCAAACCCTAATTCCCAAAAACACATGCCCGTGTGCCCAGGGGACACGGCCGTGTGAAAGTCGACTAATTTCCCCAAATCAGCCACACAGTCGTGTGATGATCAAATTAGCTCGAAAACCCTAATTCCCAAAAGCAAATGGCCATGTGTATCGACACACGCCCATGTGGCCACCCGTATGGTCACGAAACCACCCTAAAATAGCCCCAAAAAAAGTGCTCTCAGCCACGAAGCATTCCCCTAACCCTTCATAGTTTGAAAATATACCAAACCTTACACATTCTAAGCATAAGACAGTGATACAACATCAGAAATAGTAGGTTTGCGAACACTTAAACACACGTTGTCGACTTTTCGTAAAGTCGGAATAAAATTCACAAATAAAGCAAAAGAAGATACATAACCTACACCTGGTTTAACGACAAAGAAGCGAAATTCTTCGATACACGCACAACAAAAATCATTTTCCCAGGGGAAAGAAAGGAAAATCAAAGAAAAAGCCTAGGCCAAATAGAAAAAAAAATAAAATAAAACAATAGGAAAAAGAAAAGAACGTCCCAGCTAAAGAAAAATAAAAATCATAGACTAAATAAATAAATAAATAAATAACTATATATTAGATTAAAAGAAAGCAAACAAAACAAAACAAAAATATTCCGCCAAGAAGTACACACAAGGACTCAAACCAGGGACCCAAAGATAAACTATCACATACTCAACCACCAGACTAGCAGGCTCATTCTAACACTTAAATGCGTAACTAAACACAATAGCACACCCCTATCTCTAACCCTAACCATAAAACCCATAATTCCTAGCCCCAAAATTCGGGGTGTTACATTTCTAGTGTTTGAATGAATTTGTGTAAAATATTTTCTGTTGTTTAACAGATTTCCTAAAAATATTTCTTAAAATTTGTTTTCAATTAAAATTTCTTAAGGTGCAATTGTCGTAAATAATGAATCTTCATTATGTTAAGGATTAAATTGTAATCTTTATGAAATTTACAATTGAAACAAGAAAAGTGATATGCATAAAAATTTATTATGTGTATGAAGTTTATAATGAATACTTTTTTGAACTTTTTTTATTGAATTAGTCCTACATAAATCCTAATTCGACCTATTAAGTAACATATCAGCATACTGCTTTAAATATGTAAATTATAAACTTAATAAAATATAGGGGCAAATCTCAAAAGTATATATAAACTTTGATTTAATGTGTAATTTGATATATGAATTTTGATTCAATTATACACATTTAAAGAAATAAATGCACCAATTTATTTTTATGTTGAATAAATAAATTATTTGTGCACGTAATATATAAACATAAAATAATGTTATATTGATAATTGTGTTAATAATTTGTGAGAATTGGGTTAAATCAAAATTTCATGTATAAAATTACATAAAATCAAAATCCATGTATACAATTATACATTAGACCAAAGTTCATGTATAATTTTAAAATTTATCGCTAAAATATATTTTTAACCAAATTAACCGTCTATTCGTGACTGGTACTATATAATTAACCGAATTAACCGAACTATATAATTCTTGACAACACCAACTTTGACTATATTAACCTTTGCTACAAAAATAGTACCAATTTTTTGCTCTAGTATTATTTAGTAACAACCCAATTTTCAGTGGTGTCGGAAACAGTGGTTCAAGACCACTAAATCCGACGAATGAGTTTTAAAATTTTATTATTTAGTATTTATGAGTCAAATGTGATTTTAGGAAGACTTTTGAAATAGTGATTTGTAACACCCTTCACCCATATCCAACACTGGAATAGGGTTACGGAGCATTACCAGACTTATAAAACAATTACACATCCATTTAACATACATTTTCTCAATTCAAGTATTTATCATTCAATCTCAATCAATTTGTCCCTAATATGAGCCTACGAGGCCCGAAACATACATTGGGAGTGATTCGGGACTAAACCGATAACTTAAGAAGCTTTCACGAACTTTAAAAATTTTTCTCAAAACAGGGGACACACGCCCATGTCACAGGCCGTGTGGACATTCGAAATGGAAGCACATGGTCGTGTCCCAGCCCGTGTCCTACCCTGTGTCTAAACAAGTAAGCTTAGTAACTTGGGTCACACGGCCAACACACACACCCGTGTGGCTAGTCCGTGTGCCCTAAAAATGGCCATACACGTCTGTGTGTCAGGCCGTGTGCTAGGCCGTGCCAAACCTGTAGGGTATACTGACTTATGTCACATGGACAAGTCACACGCCTGTGTGTGAGGCCATATGGAGCATACTGACTTGATTTCAAATTCAACACCAGGGGATACACACCGTGTACTTAACCGTGTATCATACACGGCTGAGACACACGCTCATGTCGACAAAAATATGTTATTTACCAAGCCATTTTGCCACCCAAATTGTCACACACCTACACCACAATTCAAAGTACCAACACAAGGCATAATAGGCATTAAATCCACCTCAACCAAGTATCAATTACTTCAAACATCAAAATGACCAAACTCAAATATGCATTATTTGGCTTAATTTCCACAAGCATACCAATATCCACAATTCATCAATTTAACATTCATAATACCTATTATCATCAATCATCTCACAACTCAATTCACAAGACATGATCATACTTATATGTACATGATTCAAACATTCCAAATAAACCAAAATAAGCCATCTTACATAGCTATATATATACATACCAAAACATAAACATTTACATTGCCAATTCATATGGCCAAAATCATTATCAAGTCATAACTAAAATTATCAAAGTCCCTATACATGCCATATGACCTAAAACTTAATTTCAAAGGTACCAAGTGATAGTTGGATAGTGTGAAGCGCTCTTCGACAATCCCTGAATCTAAGCTAGCTTTGAAATCACTATAAAACATAGAGAAATACACAGTAAGCTTTATAGCTTAGTAAGTTTGTATAGCATTTAAAATCAACTTATTAAATGTGCACAATTTAAACAAATAAAACATAATATACAAACCACATAAGGAATCATCATCCTATCATAATTTCATTCACAAGATTTGTTATCACTTTCATTATCTCCTTATTTCAATGCTTATACGGTTCACGTACATACCTGTACCATTCTGTATCAAACTCATACACATTCACAATTATGTCATAACCGTTGAACCATTCAGAATATTATTGTATGTTCGGGAAACTCGCACACTTAGTGCCAAATAAATAGCCGAAACTATATCAATCTCGCACACTAAGTGCATATATAAATACATATATAGCAGAGGTTATCTCATTCTCGCACACTAAGTGCAAATATATATTTCTGAAGCTATCTCGATTTCGCACACTAAGTGCCTATAATTAACCGAGTCGTCTCCAAACATGACTGTAATGTCAAATACACAATTAATGCAATACCAAAGCATTTAAAGCATAATTATAACAATACTTATTACATACGAACTTACCTCGGATGTAAAAACGACGAATTAGGTCGATTAGTCGATAACTTTGTTTTCCCCCCGATCTAACTCCAAGCTTCGCTTTTCTTGATCTATTGATATCAAATTTAACTTATTTAATAATCCCTCTATTCAATTTAGTCCAAAATACACTCTAAAGTACTTTTACACATTTACCCCTATTGTTTCACCACTTTTATAATTTAGTCTTTATTACACAAAATCACAAATTCATGCAAATTCCAAACATCCATGCTTAGCCAAATTACTATTATGCCCCTAGAAGCCCATATTCATTTATTTCACATTTTAACCACTAAATTTACACATTTCACAATTTAGCCCCTATTTTGCAATTTCACTAAAAATCACTTAACAAAACTTGTATAATGCACAACCAACATTCATAATCTATCATCAAACATCAAAACACACATATATTCATCAATGGAATCATTCAAAATCTTTAACAGTTTTACAAAATAGTCCCTGGGCTAGCTAGACCTAGTTGCAACGATATCAAAAACGTAGAAATCATTAAAAACGGGACGAAAATCGTATACCTATTAACAATTTAGGTTTGGTCAAAACAAGCTTCTTCCATGGCCATATTAACCTTCCATTTTTTTGATTGAAGAAGAATTAATGAAGAAAGCTTTTAATTTGGTTTTATTTAATATATGTGTAATTACCAATTTCCAAAATTAACCTTTAAAAACATTTGTAATTACACCAAATATCACTCCACTATCATCCATTATCTCTTAAATGGGTTAATTACCACATAATTACTTTAAATTTAAAGTTCTATAGCTATTAGACACCTTTAGCTTATAGAACACAAGTTTTACACTTTACACGATTTAGCCCTTTTTATCAAATTAACCATTCAAACGATAAAATTCTTTAACTAAAATTTCACGCAATAATGTAATCATGCCACTGAAATTAAAATAATAATAAAATAATAATTTTAACTTTAGATTTATGGTCCTGAAACCACTGTTCCGATTTGACTCAAAATGAGCTGTTACATGATTTGTGTTTTAAAAGAATTTATTAGGTTAAGTGGTTTCAAAAACGAGGTATTGAGACCTCAATTTCATAAAACGAGCCATAAATATTTTTATAAATATTTACGGAGTGTCATTAAGTTAGTATTAAAGTTTCGTTAGAAAATTTTAACGTTTTGATAGTTAATTAAATAAAAAGGACTAAATTGAAAAAGGTGCAAAACTTGATAAAGTGATAAAATTGCCTAAATTTTAAATGAGGAAGGACTTGAAGGGTAAATAAGCCTAAAATAAGAGGTTGGACGGCATAAGTGTAGAAAAATCATGAAATTAGTGTGAACAAGGGGTAAAATAAGAAATGAAATAAAACTTAATAGTTAAAAATAGGATTTAATTGAATGTCTAGACATTTCTTCATAATTCTCAGCCAAAAACACCTTTGATATATTACATTACTTGAATGTTAAATGTATGGTAAGATTTGTTTATTTTTTTCATACGAGCTTACTAAGCTATATAGCTTACTCCGTTTTATTTTCCATGTTTTTTAGTGTCACCAAGCTAACTCGGATTGGAGATCGTCGAAGATCGCATCACACTATCAAACTGTTATTTTGGGTACCGATGATTTTAAACATTTTGAGAATATGGCATGTATAGGGACTTGATCATTTTGTTATATGTGTCGTTATGAATTTGACCAAATGTATTGGCTTGTAATTGTCAAAGGCTTGATATGGTATTTGACCATGTAAATTGGCTCATTTTGGTTAAATTGGTTGTAAGCTTATATATATTTTTATATGCATGCATATGCAATTATCTCTTGTGTGATGTGGTTTATAAATGCTTGTAAATGATTGAATGTGGCTTAATGGTTTTGTTGTTGAATGGTTAGGATTGGCTCATTGGTATGCTAGGAAAACTAAGTAAAATTATGCATGTTATGGGTAGCCATATTGAAACTTTTAGAATGTGAGTTTGGTATGATTTGGTTTGGCAAAATATGATGTTGTAAATATGTTGAGTGTGGATAATGAAATGACATGATTTGGCCTAGTTTTGTGGATGCTATTGGTTGTCTAAGTGTGCTATGAATTAAGCCTTTGAACTTGTGTATGCATAGGTGTAAATGAGGGTGGCAAATGGCTTGGTAAATAGCCTTTATTTTGTCCACAGGGGCAGACACACGGACATGTGTCTAGACCATGTGTGACACACGGCCTGCCCTATGGGCATGTGTTCCGGCCGTGTATCCCCTGCACCTAAATTTTGAGAAACAGAATGCTTAGAATTGAGCACACGGGCAGAGACACGGGTGTGTGTCTCAGTCGTGTGAGGGACACGGCCTCAGGCACGGGCGTGTGTCCCGGGCATGTGAAGTCTGCACCTATTTTATGAAAATTAAATTAACCACACGGTCTAGCACACGGGCGTGCGACTTGGCCGTGTGACTTCAATTTGGTCATGTATTGCAAGTCAGAGAGTTACACGGGTTAGGGACATGGGTGTGTGTGACCATACAGCCTGCCCACACGAGCATGTTCCAAACCAAACGGGTGTGTGACCCCTGTAATAGCAAAAAAAAAAAAATTAAGTTTTGTAAAAAATTCTTGAGTTATCAGTTTAGTCCCGAACCGCTTTCGAAGCATGTTTTGGACCTCATAGGCTCGTATTAGGGACATTATGATTGAATACAAATAGTTTTAATTTAGATGCAAATTTATGACTCGATTTGTATGTTTGCTTGCGATGTAAGTTCGGTAATCACTCGTACCCTTTTCTGGCGTTGAATACGGGTAAGGGGTGTTACATAAGTGTGTGGTTTGACCGTGTGTCCCCTGCACCTTAAAATTTCAAAATAGAATGCCCAAGTTTTTACACACGGCCTAGCACATGGGCGTGTGGTTGGCCGTGTGACTCAAGTTAGAGAGTTACACGTGTAACAACCCATTTTCAGTGAAATCGGAACATTGGTTTCGAGACCACAAATTCGAGTCATAAAGAAAATTTATTTTAATATTATTTCATGGTCTGTATTATGATAGGAAATATGTATGAAAATTTCAATAAGAAAATTTTACCAATTTCATGATTAATTATATAAAGGACCAAATTGCATAAAATGCAAAAGTTGAATTCTAGTAGCTAGAAGGATTAAATAGCTATGGAATTCAAAAATTGAGGTCCTTATATGGTAATTAGACCATTAAGAAAAAGTTAGTAGATATTTATGATGAATCATCCGTGGAAAATTAGAAAAAGAAAAGGATTAAATTGGAAAGTGGAAAAATTAAAAGATGATAACTAAATTAAATAGAAACTATCATCTTATTTTCATTATCTTCCCCAAAAAACATGGAAACCCTAGGAAAGAGAAAGCAAGCTTTCTTGGCTTAATTGGGTAAGTAATCTTGTCCCGTTTTTAGTAATTTTTTTCATATTTTTGAGATTAGAATAACTTAATCTATCTATTTTGGGGATTAATTTGTAAAGATATCAAAGTATAGAAATTTTTCCATTGATGAATATGTTGAAAATTTGAAATTTGTGGTAGAAAATGAAAGGTTGTTGATAGATAAATAACTTTTACAAAGAGAATTTTGATGAAATTATGATTTAGGGACTAAATTGAAAAATGGTAAAACCCATGGGAAAATTTTGATTTTTGTGAAATCCATGGGTATTATTAAAACATTTATAAATCGGTTAGGCTTGGAATAAGGATTAAATTGCATGAATTTCATTTTCCGAGGTTAGGGATGAAATCGTCATTTATGAAAAGTATAAGGGCAAAATGGTAATTTTGCCTAGGATGTGAATTGAATTAAATTGAGTATGAAATGGATTAAATTAACGTTAAAATTTATTTATATAAATCCGGAAAGACCTAATACTGAGTTGGATCGAGGAAAACAAAAAGTTTCGGATTAGTAGATTCTCATATACGAACAAAAAGTTTCGAGGTAAGTTCGTGTAACTAAATTGTGTACATTTTCATGTTTGAAATGAATGTTGTATACGTGAATTATAAACTTGTTATATAAATGAAATTAATTATATATCTGACATACTCGAGAATTGTAAAATTCCGTTTGAACAAATGAAAATTGATGGATACAAGTTTCCCGTATTGATTGCGGTCTTGCATATATTGCAGATACACCATAGCTCAAAAGAGCATCCTGATATTATCCCTCTCAAGCTTCCCGTTATAGCTCTTCCAACCATCCTGATAGGTTGTGATCTTACATTTGTTGTGGACACATCTTAGCTCTTATGAGCATCCCGATTATAGGCTCTTCGTGAGCTTATTGTTAAATTGGCTCTTTGCGAGCTTCCCGATAATGCTCGCTTGAACTTCCCAATGTATAGCTATCTGGAGCTTCTATTATATGGCTCTTTATGAGCTTCCCGATATGGTTCTTTGTGAACTTCTCGATTATGGCTCTTATGAGCTTTCTGTTATATAGCCTGGATAAGCTTCACGATAGGCTCTTTGTGGGCTTCCCGTTACAAGGCTTGAGAGTGTGCTTCCCGATTATGTACTCCAAGGAGTACCCCTATATATTAATTGATGTATCAATGATTAGTACATCTTGTGTGTACTACCCGAGTATCCATCGATATTTTAATGATTCAAATGACAAAACTCCTTATATGAGAAAATATGAGAATTAAATGAATTATATCTTAAATATCCCTAAATACCTGGAAATGGTTTTATGATGAGCTCATCTCTGTTTTCTAGATAATTATATAAAATTTCATGGCTAACTTGTTTGATGTGAGCATGTGTCTAGGCAATTGGCCACATAGTTTTGGATGCATGTTTGTATGTTTACTTTAAATGAATATGATTGGTAAGTTAATTTCCTGTTATACGAACTTACTAAGCATTTGAAATGCTTACTCGGTTTTCTTTTCTCTGTTTTATAGTGCTCGAAAGCTCGTAAAGGTTGGAATTTGTCAGATCATCATCACACTATCCTCCATCTCGTTTTGGTATAAATAAGAAGCTTAGTTTGGTATAAGGGCATGTATAGGCTAATGGTAACAAGTAAGAGTATATAAATGTTTTGGTTGTAATTAGCCATTGGAATGACTAGTGTTAACATATTTAATATACTTATGTACGAAGTTATATCATGATGGGTATGTGAGTATGTTTGGATGAGTAACTTAGATAAAATCACACTTGGGTAAGTATATGATTAGAAAAGGATAAAATGAATACTTGATCATTAGATCGATTTATATGCCTTGAATTGGTTGGTGAATATATTGAATTGTTGATGTAGGTACAAGATAAAAAGGATGAGAAATAAGGTTTGGAAAATGGCCTTATTTTGTCCACACGGGTAGACACACGGGCGTGTGTCTCGACCGTGACACAAGGTCATGTGCACGAGCGTGTAGTTTGGTCGTGTGTCCCCTGCATCTTAAAAATTTAAAAACAAAATGCTCAGAATTTGTCACACGAGCAGAGGCATAGGTGTGTGTCTCAGTCGTGTGTGACACACGGCTTAGAACACGGGCGTGTGTCTTGACCATGTGAAACCTGCACTTAATTTTCAAAAATTAAATTGACTACACGGCCCATCACATGGGCGTGTGGCTGGCAGTGTGACCTAAGTCAGAGAGTTACACTAGTAAGGACATGGGCTGGGACACAGCCATGTGTCTCACATCAAATGCCCACACGGCCTAAGACACAGGAGTGTCATTGGCCGTGTGAGCCACATGGCCTGGCCATACAGGCGTGTGTCCCTTGCACTTAAGAAAAATTTTAAGATTTTGTAAAAAAAATTTTGTGATCCCGGTTTAGTCCTGACTTGATTCTAATATGTATTTTGGGTCTCAAAGACCCATATGAAGGACATTATGACTAATTTTGATTAATTTTTGGAAATGAATAGTAAATTATATAAATTAACTGAAATTGAACTGTAAACTCCAGTAATGCTCCAAAACCTTGTTTCAACGACGGATACAGGTTAGGGTGCTACAACACAAGTATGGGTACGGGCTGGGACACGGCTATGTGTCTCACATCTAATGCCCACACGATCTAAGACACGTCATGCCTTTTGGCCTGTGAGCCACACGGCCGGTCACACGGGCGTGTGTCCTCTACTCCTAAGAAAATTTTTAAAATTTTGAGAAAAATTCCCTGAGTATCTGGTTTAGGCCCGATTTATTCCTAAAGTGTATATTGGGCCTCGAGGGCCTATATAAGGGACAATATGAGTGTTTTATGAATGGTTCTTAATATGTATATTGAGTGTTGTGAAATGTTTGTGTTAAATCTGTAAAGTCCGGTAATGCTTCATAACAATGTTCTAGCGATGGATAAAGATTAGAGGAATTACATTTAGTGGTATCAGAGCTCAATTTAGTCAATTCTCGGAACCAATGTAGTGTAAAGTGTCTAGAAATACATGCCATATAAATTCGTTATAGTATGGTGTGTATGATCTGATCTAACCCTTGTTTTTCTTATAGATTGTAAAGATGTCAGATAGATCTGAACATGCTGAACATAACGAGGCTAATAGTAGAGTACATACATCTAAACATGGGGCAAGTAGTAACGTCCCAATTCCTCCGAATCAAGAACAAGAGCTTAAAAATATGTTCTTTGGGTTTATGAACCAATGGTTTAGTGAGTTTATGCAAGAAAGAAACTTGGCTCAGCAACCTCCTCCCCCTCCTATACTGTCTGAAGTGCCTTCGGTTGCACATCTACCTCCTCCGGTGACTAAATCTATTAAATGTACTCCAATAAAAAAACTTAGAAAATGTGGGGCCAAAGAATTCCAAGGTAGGTCAGATGATGATCTTGTCAAAACTGAGTATTGGTTTCAGAACACAATAAGAGTTTTTGAGGAATTAGCTTGTTCTTCTGAAGATTATCTGAGATGTGCTATGTCACTACTGAAAGAAGAAGCTTATAACTGGTGGATGACTATAGTGGCTGTAGTGCCGAAAGAGAAAATCACTTGGGAATTTTTCAGAGTGAATTTAAAAAGAAATACGCCGGGAAGAGATATTTAGATAAAAAGAAAAGGGAATTTCTTGACTTGTGACAAGGTAACCGATCGGTAGCTGAGTACGAAAGGGAATTTGTATATCTTAGTAAGCATGCTAAGGAAATTGTACAACTGAGGAAGATATGTGCATTCGGTTTGAAGAAGGGCTAAATGATGAAATCAGAATGATGATTGGGGGCACGAAAATACAAAAATTTGTTGTTTTATCATATCGTGCTCAGAAAATGGAAGACATTTATAATAGAAAAATGCAACGAGATAGAATAAGTAAAGAATCTTACAGAAGAAGTTCCTCTAAGTCATTTTCAGCTATTCCTACGAAAAAGTCTCGAGATGATTTTAGTTGAGCTACCCCAATACCGGAACGATCATATAAGAATAAGGCAACTCAACAAGATTACGGGTAACTATTAGACATGCGGCTAGTATGGGCAGTGTACAGAATGTTCTTAGGCCCAAATGCAAATATTGTGGAAAATACCATCCCGGTGAATGTAGAGGTAAAGCGGGGGCTTGTTACAAATGTAGAGCCACCGATTATTTTATCCAAAACTGTCTTCAATTGCAAAGAGAGGAAGAAGAGCAAAAAGAGAAATAGTTGGCTACGTCTCAACAAAGTAAATGTTCGGGCCAAAACAGTACTACTGGAACTGCTAGTTTGGGTATGAAAGATTCTACTGCTCAGTCAAAGGCTAGGGCACCTACACGTACTTATGCTATTTGACTGAGAGAAGAAGCTTCGGCACCAGACCTAATAGCTAGTTCATTCTATCTTTTTGATATTACTGTATATGCTTGATCGACCTGGGTCTACGCATTCTTACATTTGCATTGTATTAGCATCAGAAAAAAAAATTTCTATTGAACTATCGACTATAATGTTCAAGTCACTAATCCATTAGGCCAAAGCGTAATAATTAATTTAGTGTGTCATGACTGTCCACTGAAAATAAAAGGCTGTGAATTTTCTACTGATTTAATGTAAAACCCCAAACCCAGCCTAGACGTTATGGCTGAATCTGGTGTTGTCACAAGGAATAGGTTTTGAAAACGGTGTTGACTTGATAAACCATTCAATTTCTATACCATAAGTTCATTAATAATTATACTGAAAATGTTATTTAATTAATTTGTTTGCCAAAACAATTATTACAGCGGGAGTTTAATAAATTCGTTATATTTTAGAAACCTGATTTGTTATTTTTAGAAAAACCCCTTTTTGCATAAAATCGTTGATTTCATAACACATCTTATCAAATCATGCAGATTATCAACAAACCAAAAATCAACAGTTAAAAACCATAAAGTCCAAAGAGTACTAGAAGTTACAAACTCTCAAAAGAAAACCAAACTCATAAATAAAACCATAAATTAATAACTTTAAGTAGTTTACGGTCTAGTGGTCACCGTTGAGTCTTCGCCATACCGATCCACCTAAGTCTATGGATTACCTGGATAGAACAGACAATCAGATGTGAGTTTTCGTAAACTCACTGTGTAACCCAACAAAATTAAGCATGCAAACATACAGAGTCATATACACAGTTAGATACAGATTCAGATTCAGATAACAGATTCAGATAACAGATATGAAAAATCCTACCCCGTTCTTCTACACACCAACTCTGACCATCCCATCACACCATGTGGGGTTAAAAACACCCACCCATCCCTACACACCACACTGTGCCATTAAGACACATATCAGATTATATATAGCCAAGCTGCCAAAATATAGACGATTAACGCCGTATAGAATACTTCCTCCTCATATACAGATCTCACCCCAAAATACATATAGAAAACAAATGCAGAAATACAGATTAAACATGCTCAACATGCTTATATACAGATAACAGAATAGTCAGACATGCATAGCATTATCATACTCGGAACAGAATATCAAACTATTAGATCCACAATTTTAAGGTTTGGTTAGCCCTTACCGGCCCTACGGTAGGCCCATAGTCGATCAGAATGACTCATACAACCCTAGGAAAAATTTTAGAATTATGGGCCATGTGGCCCACACGCCCAGATTGCCCTTGCCTGTGTGGCCCACACAGCTTGGCCCAGAATCCACACACCCGTGCGACACGCCCATGTGGCTCACACGGTCTTGCTCATGCCACCACACGGTCGTGTCCAGCACATGACCATGCCCTCGAACCATACGGCCATGTCTCGCACACGACCACCCATACGGCCGGCCACACGCCCATGTGGTGTCGATAGTAGCCATTTTCGGCTTTTGCCAAAACTTAATTTCTTGCATTTCAGGTACATACCTACTATCGATTTGATGCGAAAATAATCTCGAGCCTTTAAAAACCTAAAAATCGACATTCCAAAGCTCGAATTTAGTAACACTTACGAAAAATCAACCGAAATTAATTCACAATCGAATCCTTACACCATTAACAAGCGCACGTGAAAACTTACCGTTATCGAATAGAAACCCCAAACATTTAAATCGATGCAGAAGCCTCAAGCAATTATTGTCCTTCACCTAAACCGAAAGTAACAAGAACAACCCCCTCATTAACCATTTAGCCAAAAAAATTAAGAATAAATAAAAAAATACTTACAAAACAAAGCAGCCGAAAATTGCACAAAAGGAATTGCTTTGAAAATTCAGAAAGGGAAAGAAAAAGAAGAAACAATTGATAGGGAAGACGAACAGAAACGTCAAAATAGAAGGAAATTTCAAAAAAAAATAAAAAAACAAAATAAAAACCAATTTGATATCCCCCAACTTCCCACTAACTACACAATCTCAACCACTTCAGAATTTAAATTCAACTGAAACTCTATCAGGCAATTGAGAAAAAAATACCCACGCTCGCATAGGGATTCGAACATAAGACCTCCAACACTCTAACTCCCTCAGCACTCAAACCAGCAAGCTCATTTTGACATGAATTTACTGGCAATTTAATATAAGCTCACTGAATAAAGACAAGGCTTAGATCTAAAAATAACCAAAATTTGTTAAAGGTAGGGCTTGAATCCAATACCTCATACACACACCCAGAACACTTAACCACTGAAGCAGATAGAAATTTGTGTCAGATCTCTATAAAAACCACTATAGATTATTCAGGGCGTTACACTTAATGTTGCTACCCTTTTAGGAATTTAATTTTATTCTAAGAATGGATTAGTTAACAAAGCATGATGCTGTAGTAAATTGTAGAGAAAAATAGATTGATCTAAAATGTGAGATAGAAGAAGTAATTTTGGTTGAGTTTGGGAATACAAAAGACATTGTTCGAATTATTTCAGCCTTTTCAGCTCAGAGATTATTGCGTAAAGGTAATGAAATATTTTTAATCTACATTCTTGATACTCGAAATTCTAAATCAAAGTTAAAACTGTTACCGGTTGTTAATGAATTTGCTGATGTATTTCCTGAGGAATTGTCAGGTTTACCACCTGATCGTAAAATTGAATTTGTAATTGATGTAATTCCGGGAACAGCTCTGATATCAGTAACACCATACCGTATGGCACCAGCTGAGTTAAAGGAGTTAAAGACACAGTTGCAAGAGTTATTAGATAAAGGGTTCATCAGGCCGAGTACGTCTCCCTGGGGTGCACCTGTTTTATTTGTGAAAAAGAAAGACGGATCTTTGAGATTGTGCATAGATTATAGACAATTGAATAAGGTCACAATTAAAAAAAAATATCATCTGCCTAGTATTGATGACTTATTTGACCAACTGAAAGGTGATGCGGTATTTTCAAAGATAAACCTTAGATCTGGATATTATCAGTTGAAGGTTAAAGAGTGTCATGTGTCGAAGACTGCTTTCTTAGCTCGGTATGGTTATTATGAGTTTTTAGTAATGTTATTATGAGTTTTTAGTAATGTCTTTTGCTTGACTAATGCTCCTGATGTTTTCATGGATTTAATGAATCGAATTTTTTAGCCTTATTTGGATAGATTTATGGTTGTATTTATTAATGATATATTAATATATTCCAAAGAATCTGAACATGCACAACATTTGAGAATAGTGTTACAGATTTTGAGAGAGAAATAATTGTATGCAAAGTTTAACAAATATGAAGTTTGGTTACATGAAGTTGGATTTCTAGGTCACATTGTATCAAACAATGGGATTCGAGCTGATCCAAGTAAAGTTTCTACTATGGTGAATTGGAAAACTCTAAAGAATATTACAGAAGTGCGAAGCTTTCTAGGTTTAGCAGGTTATTACTAACGTTTTGTTAAGAACTTTTCGATGATTGCCTCGCCAATGACCCGATTATTACAAAAGAATGTTGAATTTATGTGATCTGATAAGTGTCAAAAGAGCTTTGATCTGTTGAAGAAGATGTTGACAGAGGCTCCAGTTTTGACTAAGCCAGAATCGGGTGTACCATATGTTATTTATAGTGACATGTCTCTGAATAGTTTGGGTTGTGTACTAATGTAGTCGGGCAAAGTAGTGGCCTATGCTTCTCGACAGTTAAAAACACATGAAAAGAACTATCCTACAGATGATCTTGAATTCACTGCAATTGTATTTGCTTTAAAAATTTAGAGACACTATTTATACTGCGAGAAATGTTACGTGTACACAGATCACAAAAGTTTGAAATACTTGATGACTCAAAAAGAGTTTAATTTGAGACAGAGGTAGTGGTTAGACTACTTAAAGATTATGATTTAGTTATTGACTATCACCCGGGGAAAACTAATGTAGTTATGGACGCACGTAGTCGAAAGTCTTTTTTGTTTACACTTCGAGCGATGAACGCTCATTTGTTTCTTAATGAAGATGATTTTGTATTAACTGAATTGAAAGCAAAACATGTGTTTCTTCAATGAATTCGAGTGTTGCAAGATGAGGACTCGAAATTGGTGATGAAACGACAGATGGTTTAGGAGAAGCTAAGTTCAGAATGTAGCATTGATGATAATTGTATGTTGCGTTATCGCAATAGAATTTGTGTTCTAAATGATTCGGATTTGAAAAATGATATTCTTTTTGAAGCTCACAGTAGCATGTATTCTCTTCCTATGGGTAGCACGAAGATGTATTGTGATTTGAAATGGATGTATTGGTGGCCGGGTATGAAATGAAAAATTTGTGAATTTGTAGCAAGGTGTTTGATTTGTCAACAAGTGAAAGCAAAACATCAGGTACTGATCGTGATTTTCCCGTCATAAGTTTTATAAATTTATAGTGAATTGTTCTTGAAACTAACTATTATCACGACGTAGGCAAGTGTACCTATCGAACAGTACTATAGCTTTAGCAAGACTGGATTGTCAAACCCAAAGGACTAGGAGTACTAGTAATGACTGTCTTCTGATTATCTAGCTAAAGAGAAGAGATTTGTTTTAACTAACTAATTAATTAAACTAAGAACTTGCAGAAAATAGAAGTTAGGGAATTACTTTTGGAGAAGCGATTGATTGAGACAATACCTAAGGAAAAACCTACCTAGACTTTTACTTGTTATTCTGGCTCCGAACCGGACGATTTATTCATTTAACTTATTCCGTGGAAATCCCTACTGTATATTATTATCCCTCTCAAGACTAACAACGTCTAATCCCTAGGTTGAATAACCGAGAGTTATCTCTAATTAACACCCTAAGGTTGCATTAACTCGATCTATGGATTCCCTTATTAGGTTTCACCCTAATCCAGCAAAATCTTATCACTCTATCTCTAGGCGCACAATCAACTCCGCTTAATTATGACAAAGTTACTCCTAGTTAAGGTCTATTCCTCCTCCAACTAAGAGTAGTAACTTGAAGTGATATCATGAAATACGAAAACAAGAATTAAGAACACATAATTAAGAACAAGCCAAATATTTATCATACGATTCAGAAATAATAACAATGTTTCGTCATAGGTTTCATCCACCTTAGGTATTTAGGTGTTTATTTCATAGCTAAACAAGAAAACATCTCAGAATAATAATAAATACAAAACAATAAGAAAATGTAACGCCCCTAACCCGAATCCGTCACCGGAATAGAGTTACGGAGCATTATTGGAGTTACCGATTTATTTATTAGATATTTCATTTTATCTAACATTCATATTTGGAACCAATTAAAATCAAACATATTGTCCCTTAACGTACTTATTTTTCTCGATATGTTTTACTTGAATTTATTACTCCTCTCAATTTAATTAATTTCCTTGTATCAACGTATCAAAAATAATCACCTATTTACATGTCATGATAAATATCATTCTCTTGCTATTTCTTCATAAACATAAATCAGGTAATTCATTATATCAATATTTCATGCATTTAAAAATACAATTCAAGTTACACTAACTTACCTCGTTGCTTGTACATGTTTATAATTTCATTAATACGATATTTTTCTTTTCCACGTCCAAGTCTCGTATTCGAGTTATCCGGATCTTTATAAAGAAATTTGATCGTCGTTTTCATTTATTTCATGTTGTAATACATTCAACTAATGCTCTAAACAAAATTACCATTTTACCCCTAAACTTTTAATTAATGATGATTTTATCCTTAGGTTAAAATAAAATAAAATTATTGCAATTTAATCCTTATTTCTAGCCGTTATTCTCAAACAAATTGATAACAACCCATGAATTCTATAAAATATTAGAATTTTCCATAATTTCAACACTTTTCAATTTAATCCTTAAAACATGTTTTTCCCTGATCTTGAGCTAAATTAATAATTTCATTAAATTTTGTAATTTTAAATAATAAAATAATTCATTTCATGCAATTTGGTCATTTCTAACATTTTTAGAAAATTGCCCATAAAAGTTTACTTTTATTCAATTTAGTCCATGAGCCTAAAACATGCAAATTAGCCATGCTAGCTGAATATTCATACATATTTTCCTCTTCCTCCTCTCCATTCCACATCCTTAATTTATATAACATGCAACAAGTAACATTATCAATAATTTCACTATTTACTTATATGTATATTCAAAACTGTCCATTTGCGTCATAGTCACTAAATTATTTATATATTAAGCTACAGAACTCGAAATTAAGATCCACTAATTTTTCCTGAAACTAGACTTACATATCTTATTACCATAAAGTTTTCAGAATTTTTGGTTTAGCCAATAAGTACAGTTTATTCTTTAAAGTTACCCTGTTCTCTTCATTCGACAGCTTCCAACCCTTCTTCACTAAGAATTAATTATCTCATCGTACGGGATTTGGATGATGTTCCTGCTTATTTCTATTGAAAATAGACTCACTAAGGATTTTAAACATATAAATTTAATCTCTTAATTATTTTTGTCCAATTTTTATGATTTTCCAAAGTCAGAACAGGGGAACCCGAAATCATCTTGACATTGTCTCACAAAACTTATTATATCTCATGATTTACAATTCCATTGCTCACACCGTTTCTTCTATAAGAAATTAGCCTCAATAAGATTTAATTTCATATTTTATTCATCCTCTAATTCGATTTCTACAATTTTTGGTGATTTTTCAAAGTTAGACTATTGCTGCTGTCCAAAACTATTTTAGTGCAAAATGTTTATTTTCATTTTGCCCCAAATTTCACAGTTCATACAATTCAGTCCTTCCTCAATTAACCCCTCAATCAAGCTAATTTTCTCAATTAATACTTTTCCTAGACATTATAAATTATTTCATAACTATTGAAATTCAGAATTTCCACATAAAACTCTAACTTCAAACTCTTTTACAATTTAGGTCCCAAACATTCACTTTCTATTCAATTCTTTCAATAAAATCAGCATATAAACAATTTAAAGCTCTAATTCCATGCCAAATCATCATATACTTCCAGCACATATTCATAGCAACTTTCAATTTCTTTCATAGAATCAAAAACTAATGAATTCAACAAGTGGACCTAGTTGTAAAAGTCACAAAAACACAAAAATTTCAAGAAATAATCAAGAATTCAACTTACTTGCAGTAAAAATATGAAAAACCAGCTTAAGGGAACCCTTCCATGGTGTTTTTTCTGATGAGAATGCAGAAAAATAAAGAGAAATCTAGATAATTCCACTTTAGTCCTAGCTTTGTTAAGTAAATTTTGCGATTTTCCAATTTTGCCCTTAATTCTCCTTATTTTCTTGCTGATTTCATGCCTTTGCCGTCCAGCCCAAATAGACCTTTGGTCTATTTGCCTTTTAAACCCTCTTTCTTTTATCATTTAAGCTATTTAATCATTTCCCACAATTTTGCATTTGATACAATTTAGTCCTTTTTGTTCAATTAGCTATCAATACTTTAAAATTTCTTGACGAAACTATAATACTAAATTATTAACACTCCATAAATATTTATAAAAATATTTATGGCTCAATTTAAAATGCTCGAGGTCTTGGTACCTCGTTTTCGATTCTAATTATTTTAATATATATATGTATATTTTGTACATTATTCACTATTTCAAAATTTTTCCTAACTTCACATTTAACTTATACTCACTAAATTAATAATATTTTCCTACTCATTTGTCGGATTTAGTGATCTCGAATCATTGTTTCGACACCACTTAAATTAGGTTGTTACAGAAAACCCAAAACTCCTGAAAGGGAAGTTGAGGAAAGATCTTCAGTCTTGATAACGGCTCCGGCTTCTGAGATGGATCAATCGGCTTCCTTGGAGTAATCCCTTACTCCCTATTCTCCGTCTCCCTTTTCTTCCTCTTCTGGGGTGTATTTATAGGCTTTGGAGTGCCTAAGAACCCTCAAAAGTGGCCTTTTCCGAATTGGACTAAACTTGGGCTCGGTAGGAACACGCTCGTGTGACACACCCGTGTGCGATAACTTTAGGCCATGTTCGAGGTACACAGGCGTGTGTTATACCCGTGTGAATCGTGCTTCAATTCTGCCAAATTGACACGACCGTGTGATCTACCCGTGTGAGGAGCTCTAGGCCGTGTTGATTTCGTGTTTTGGCCTATTTTCTCTATTTTTGGCCCGTTTCTCGTTCCTTTCGTTCTTCTATGCCTACCTGAGAATAAAACATGAAATTAAGACATTAGGAGTATCGAATTCACCAAATCTAAGGAGAAATAATTCATAAAAGGCATTAAGCATGGGTTATAAATATGTATAAATTACGGTTTATCAAATACCCCAACACTTAAGTGTTTGCTTGTCCTCAAGCAAAATCCTCGAATCACAATTAAACTTTCCTTTTTCTCAACTTATAATTCCTATCAATGTTATCTCAAACCATCTCATAAGTAACCATACATTGTGAATTCAACTAAAAGAACATTAGAGCTTCAAACATTCTAAATTGAGTATTTTAATCATGAAAAACTTAGGTATCTCCCCTCCTCTAAGTAGTTATCATTGATTCGGAACCTTACAGAGTTTAATATCCTCACTAAAGATTCACTCAAATCACTCGAAGTGTTTAGGGATAATGAAATTAGCACTCATCAGTCAATATGAAAAGTTATTACCATAGGCTTGCATAAAAATCAAATCTCCACCACTATAAATAGAGATGATACATCAATCCAAAGGTCTTTAAAGGGTTGTAATGAGGTTTGGTTAGGGGGTGTGGTCACAGGCTGAAAGAAAGGGTCAGAATTGAGATTGACTTGAAAATTTTCTTAACTAGAAAAATATTTAATCATCACTTGTGTACAACAAAGCTTTCTTCTTTGACTATGGAATTAGCCTTACAAGCAAAAGATAACTACTGACATGAATACAGGTTTTTTTTTTTTAAGAACGAGTCAAATATCATGGATTACTATTAAGAACAAGACATAGTTAAGCAATTTATTCAAATCAATTCTCAAAAAAAAAATGAGGATCAAATTAATTTAAAGGGGTATCAACAATAATAGGTTAATGGTTAATATCGAGGGTGGTACAAGGAATGGCTTGTTAGGCTCAAAGGGGTTTACTAAGGGTTAATCGTGGAGGTAGGCTTTTCATGGCATGAGTGGGTTAATCCTAAGTGCCTCTATCATCTTGATATATCAAATCAAATAGTGTGGTCTTGACATGCATAATCAGGCAAGTTCTAGAATAACAATTCAATATTGGCACACTCAAAGCAATAATAAAAGTGAGCATGAAAGAATTAATAGATGCTCAAACAGCTCAAAAATCTCACAAAAAATTATGGCTTTTTAATGTTTCAATTAGTGGGATTTAATTCAAGATAATACCTAAATTTGGCGAAACAACCTAAACTTTTAAATTCTTAAAAATCAACTTATCATGCTTGATTTTCTAGTGTCTTAGAGTTTAACAATCAATGCATGAATGCCTATGTTTTAATTCAAGATATATCAATCAAAATTATCAGTCAATCAAAATTCAATTTAAACATGATATGAGAGATTCACAAGAGAACAAAGCACTATTCAGGGATTTTCAGATAATAAAATGACTACCCCCCACGCTTAAGATGTACATTGCCCTCAATGTACAAGGTTAAATATATAAGAAAATACAAGATCATGAGAGAGGGCGAGAATTGAAACTTCCTGAGTGGTGAATGAGTGTCCTAGTTCGGAGTTATGGAGGTGGAGGAGGATACTCCGATGGTGGTAGAGGTTGGGTACCAGAAGTACTGTGCCAAAAGAATATTATATCTCCTTATTGAGCAGGGCATGGTAACCATGGTGAACCTTTTCCATTGGAGTTTGAAGTTCCTAGTTGATTGCGAGCTTTTGGAGCTCTTTGATAACTGTGATAAAAGCAAGAACTGTTTAGGGGATATTAGGAAAAATGATTTACTTGTAAAAGATTAGCCGAGATTAAAAATTGTTAGATAAATATTATTAATCCTAATAAAAATAAAATTAAAGAAATATAAAAAATTTTCTTAAATGAAAATAAAAGTAAAAACATAAAATAAAAAATAAATAGCAAAACTTTCTAAACATCTTCATCGTTAGATGGTTCGCGAGGTGGGACTGGCGATGAGATGTGGAGGTGCTGACAAATCTGCTGTAGAGTGACACCAATGTTGTCAAATCTTTGGAAACACTGTTGCTCGAATCTGTTAAGGCGCTCAGAGATGTCAGCGTATGAAGCCGCAGCATGAACTGACCGAGAAGGTGGTGGTGGGTGGAAAGGTGGGTCCTCGTGTTGGGTAGGGACATCATCAGGAATGTCCTCGGGAACCTCCTCCTCGGTAGATTGAGCGAGACGATATTAGAGAGGGTAGGTTCCTCAGCGTCTCTTGATCATCCTTATGCTCAGCATACTCGAGATGCCTTGTGGAGACATCTGGCCAATAAGGGCCAATGATGATTCTTGGGCCGCGGTGTTGAGAAGTCCGAAATTACACGTCAGTCGAGTCATGTAGGGGCCAATGGAGATGACACCCCTCCGATGTTGCTCCGTCTGGTGGCGTATGGTAAGGGCGATGAAGTAGGCGAGGTCGATGACGTACCCGTTAGACATACACAATAAATAATAGACACCGTGGGTAGTGACGACGCCGGTGCTTTCTCTTCGTCCTGTCATAGTGTGAGATAAGATAGAGTGAAGGTACCTTAGGGATGGAGCGAGAGATGATGCCTTAGTGCGACGAGGGTCGTAGGTGGCCGAACGTGGGACTAGGGCATTCCAACAACGTGAGGGAGAACAATGGATCTGGCGATCAAGAGCGTGTAAGTAATTCTCCTCTCTGAACTCCTTGGTATAAAGACCCAATGCGGTACCAAACTCGAGAACGCTTAATTGGCGGACTAATCCGCCTAAGCGAAAATGTATTGTGCCGGGATCATTATAGTTTGTCATCACAATTTGAAGATGAAACGTGGAACATAGCTCCATCGTCAGCTCTAAATATGTTGGCTCGATGATCCCAAAAAATAACTCTCATGGATCGGTAGTAAGGAGGGCCCGGATCGTGTCAACCAACTGGACTTGTTAGACAGCAGCCCAGTTGATGCAGCAGCCTACTGTTAAAGGTCAGGCTCGTAGTATCTAAAAGAGTTCCTCTTGAGGTCCGTTGAGAAACTGGAGGAGGGGGTGATGGATTTCTGCGGTAGGGCCCGCGGAAGATGATGCTCCCTTCCTTTTCTTCGAAGCGGGGATGGTGGCTTTCTTGCCTCGTGAGGACGACATTGTATACCTATAATTAATGAAGAAAATAGTAAGTACATGAATTTAAAAAGCCATACTTTTGAACTAACAAATTTAGCCAAAATATGAACCAAAACACAACCAACACAATCTCTTTTGTTAGCATAATTTCGTGACATTATCTTTGTAAGGGCATGAGGATGGTTATAGTAATGGCATGTGAATGAAAAAATAATGAAGCTTTCCTAACAACTTACATGAACATAAAATGCATGATAAAAAAAACTAATAATCTATTAATCTAATAATGTAGAAAAGAATGAACAAAATGGACATATTATGATAAAAATAACAATTATTTCAAGAATAAGCATTAAAAATGAGTAGAATAGAAGTGAAAAGAGTAAACAAACACTAGGGGGATAGGATTGAGCGTCAAAAACGAAGTTGGAGGTAGCACACGGGCGTGGCATAGAGGCCATGTGGACTTGCAGCGGCTAGGGTTAGAGTTTTTGAGTGGGGAAGACAATGAATAGTGCAGGGTATTTATAGATTTTGGGGCACACGACCAGGGGTCACGCCCGTATGTCCTAATTTCAGGTCGCGTGTTTCGCATTTTTCCCATTTTGGCACATCTGAATTTTGACACACGCCCGTGTTTCTTGGGCTTGTTGTTTAACACGGCCGTGTCGCATGATCGTGTTTTGCCTTGTTTGCTTCTCTCACGCCCGTGTATGCGATCCCCACACCCATGTTAATTTAACAGGTTCGCCCACGGGTGATAGGCACGATCGCATGCCTGTGCTAGCTTCTCGTTTCGAACACGGTCCTAAGGCACGGGTGTGTCGCACGCCCGTGTTGTTTTGGCATATTCGTCCACGGCCATGTCCCGCAGCCGTTATGGTTTATCGTCGCCCGTGTTTTGGGATAATCTTGCCCTGTTTCCACACGGTCTTACACAAGCCCGTGTGCTTGGCCGTGTCCCTGTGGTAAACCTGTTTTCAAGAGCTATGTTAGTCGTGAAAAGTGTTAAATCCTAAAATTTAAAGAAGTTAGTGCAATTAGTGCTCGGGTTACCTCTCGAGAAGCGCATATTTATAGTCTAAGCTCGACTTACCTCTCTGTTGAATGGTCAAGGTGGTTTAAGGAGTTCGTACTCCTCATTCTTTCTATCATTCTTATTAAAATAAAGCTTTAGCCGGGAATTATTTACCTTAAAAGTGCCGAACTTGGGATGAATTACCTCCACTGTACTGAATGGGAAAATACTAAGTACCGTAAGAAGGGTTTCTTCATCGGGGTTGGGAGTGACAATGTGAGGGCCTGCAGCATCTAATAAGACTTGATCTCCAACCTTAAGTTGATTTAGAGAGGTATCGAGCTTGTTTTGGCATAGTTTTGGTTTATCGGGTGTTCTCGGTTTATGTGCTCGCCCTTTATCTAACTCCTCTATCTGTAGCCTTCATTCTTCATGAATGGGTCTTCTATTGTTGCTGGAACATAGCTCGTGTACTTCTTTTAAACTTAATTTCTGTATAGTGGATTGTGTCATATTATTAGTTTTAGTAGGATGGTGTGGATCATTACCTTCTATGTTCGATGTGATGCTAGAATTACGAGCTTGAAGGGTGATCGTTTCGTCTCCCACGCAAAGTGTAAGTTCACCTGTGCCAACATTAATAATTGCTTTAGCAGTTGCTAAAAAAGGCCTCCCTAAAATCAAAGGGGTGTTGGTCTCCTCCTTTATATCTAAAACAACGAATTCAATGGAAAATATGAATTTATCCACTTTCACTAGTACATCTTCAATGATACCCCTAGGAAATCTTATAGTTTTATCCGCCAATTGAATGCTCATCCTAGTTTGTTTAGGTTTCCCAAGACCTAGTTACTTAAACATTTTGTAAGGCATGACATTGATACTTGCCCCTAAGTCAGCTAATGCATTATTCACATCTAAACTACCAATTAAGCAAGGAATTGTAAAACTCCCTGGATCTTTCAATTTGTTGGGTAGCTTATTCTGTAGAATAGCTGAGCAAACTACGTTTAGCTCCACATGCGATGCTTCATCCAACTTCCGCTTGTTTGCTAAAAGCTCTCTTAAAAATTTCATTGCATTTGGCATCTATGACAGAGCTTCAATAAACGGTAAGTTGATATGTAATTTTTTCAAAAGTTTGAGGAATTTACCGAATTATTCATCTGAACGGTCTTTTCTTGTTTCGTTAGGGTATGGCACACGAGGTTTGTATTCTACATTCACCGTTTTATTATGACTTACCTCACCATCACCTTTGCTTTCCACATTTTCTTGCCTTGGTTCTGGCTCAGTCTCAACGCATCCTTCTTAAGCATCAATTGCATTGAGCTGTTCCCTTGGGTTCGGTTCAGTATTACTTGGCAAACTACCTTGTGGTCATTCAGAAATTAATTTGGATAGCTGACCTATCTGAGTTTTGAGTCCTTGAATTGATGCTTGTTGATTTTTGAGTGCTGTCTCAGTATTCTGGAAATGAGTTTCTAACACCGAGATGAATTTGGATAGCATCTCCTCAAGGTTCGGCTTCTTTTCCTGTTGATAAGGTGGCTGTTGAAAACCCTGAGGATTCTGTGGCCTTTGATTTCCTTGACCGCCCTAAGAGAAATTTGGGTGGTTCTTCCAACCTGCATTATAAGTATTACTATATGGGTTATTTTGAGATCTAAAATTATTGTTACCCATATAGTTGACTTGTTCCTCTTCGGTTGAAGGATTGAATGGTGGGTATTCTGTAAGCACACCTCCTCCACTTGAATCACACCTCATCACTGGATGTACCTGCGTAGAACCAAGTAAACCATCAATTTTCTTATTCAAAAGTTCTACTTGAGTTGACAACATAGTGACCGAATCGACGTTATAAACGCCTGCTGTTTTCGTTGGTTTAGTCCTCATGACTTGCCACTAATAGTTATTCAGTGACATCTCCTCAATAAATTCAGAAGCCTCTTCAGGTGTTTTGTTATTGATGGTCCCACCAGCAGCTGCACCAATCATTTGTCTTGTCGAAGGGTTCACACCGTTGTAGAATGTTTGAACTTGCAGCCATAGAGGTAATCCATGGTGTAGACACCTTCGCAAAAGGTCCTTGTATCTCTCACATGCATCGTAAAGTGTTTCTAAGTCCATCTGCACAAAAGAAGATATATCATTACGCAACTTAGCTGTTTTTGCCGGTGGAAAATATTTTAATAAAAATTTTTCTGTCATTTGTTCCCAAGTGGTAATGGACTCTCGTGATAGTGAGTTCAACCATTGTTTAGCTTTATTCCTCAGTGAAAAAGGGAATAACCGAAGGCGAATGGCATCATTAGAAACACCATTAATTTTGAAAGTGTCGCACAGTTCTAGGAAATTTGCAAAGTGAGTGTTGGGGTTCTCATCCTGCAAACCATCAAACTGAACAAATTGTTGTATCATCTGATTCGTGTTAGGTTTTAGTTCAAAATTATTTGCAGCAATAGTAGGCCTAACTATACTTGACTTAGTTCCTGTAAAATTAGGTTTAGCATAATCATACATAGTACGAGGAGCAGGATTCTGATTTGCTAATTCAGCGGCTATGGTTGGAGGTAGTGGATTGTCCTGATTTTTAGCCATCTCCCTGGTTGTAGTTGAGGTATCGTCCTCTTGCTCTTCTTCTGTGTATCTTAAGCTGTACCTGATTTCTCATCGGTTTCTACGAGCTGTACGATCAATTTCTTCGTCAAAAAGCAATGGTCCTGACGGGTTTCTTCTAGTCATAAACTACAAGAACCTGCCAGGAGAAAAAGAAAGAAAATTAGTAAAATAAAAATTAAAGTTAAATTGCAAGAAAATAAATGGCTAAATTAATAAAAATTGAGCGTTCCTAATATCTTAGTCCCCGGCAACGGCACCTAAAACTTTATCGTGATTTTCCCGTGATAAGTTTTATAAATTTATAGTGAATCGTTCTTGAAACTAACTATTATCATGATGTAGGCAAGTGTACCTATCGAACAGTAGTATAGGTTTAGCAAGACCAAATTGTCGAACCCAAAGGACTAGGAGTACTAGTAATGATTGTCTTCTTATTATCTAGCCGAAGAGAAGAGATTTGTTTTAACTGACTAATTAATTAAACTAAGAACTTGCAGAAAATAGAAGTTGGGGAATTAGTTTTGGAGAAGTGATTGATTGAGACAATACCTAAGGAAAAATCCACCTAGACTTTTACTTGTTATTCTGGCTCCGAACAGGACTATTTATTCATTTAAGTTGTTCCGTAGAAATCCCTACTATATATTATTATCCCCCTCGAGACTAACAACGTCAAATCCCTAGGTTGAATAATCGAGAGTTATCTCTAATTAACACCCTGAGGTTGCATTAACTCGATCTATAGATTCCCTTATTAGGTTTTACCCTAATTCGGTAAAATCTTGTCACTCTATCTCTAGGCGCGCAATCAACTCTGCTTAATTATGACAAAGTAACTCCTAGTCAAGGTCTATTCCTCCTCCAACTAAAAGTAATAACTTGAAGTGATATCCTGAAATACCAAAACAAGAATTAAGAACACATAATTAAGAACAAGTCAAATATTTATCATACGATTCAGAAATAATAACAAGGTTTCTTCATAGGTTTCATCCCCCTTAGTTATTTAGGGGTTTAGTTCATAGCTAAACAAGAAAACATCTCAGAATAATAATAAATACAAAACAATAAGAAAACCCAAAACTCCTAAAAAGGAAGTTGAGGAGAGATCTTCAGTCTTGATAATGGCTCCAGCTTCTGAGATGGATCAATCGGCTTCCTTGGAGTAATCCCTTACTCCTTATTCTCTGTCTCCCTTTTCTTCCTCTTCTGGGGTGTATTTATAGGCTTTGGAGTGCCTAAGAACCCTCAAAAGTTGCCTTTTCCGAATTGGACTAAACTTGGGCTCGGCAGGGACACGCCAGTGTGACATGCCCGTGTGCGATAACTTTAGGCCGTGTTCGGGGTACACGGGCATGTGTTATACCAGTGTGAATCATGCTTCAATTCTTCCAAATTGACATGACTGTGTGATCTGCCCGTATGAGGAGCTCCAGGCCGTGTTGATTTCGTGCTTTGGCCTATTTTCTCCGTTTTCGGCCCGTTTCTCGTTCCTTCATTCTCCTATGCCCACCTGAGAATAAAACGTGAAATTAAGACATTAGGAGTATCGAATTCACCAAATCTAAGGAGAAATCATTCATAAAAGGCGTTAAGCATAGGTTATAAATATGTATAAATTACGGTTTATCAGGTACCAACAGGTTTATTGCAACTGTCATGATTCCTGAGTGGAAATGGGAGCATGTCACGATGGATTTTGTATCTGGATTAACTGTAACTCCAAAAAAGAAAGATTCGATCTGGGTGATTGTTGATAGGTTGACTAAGTCGACACATTTTATTCTAGTCAGGACAAATTTTTCACTTGAGAAATTAGCAAAATTGTACATATTAGCGATTGTAAGATTACATGGAGCCCCCATATGCATTATTTCAGATTGGGATCCGAGGTTTACATCGAGATTTTGGAATAAATTTTAAGAAGCTATGGGTAAAAATTAAATTTTAGTACAACGTTTCATCCTCAGGCTGACGGACAATCAGAATGAGCAATTCAGATTCTGGAAAACATGTTGAGGTGTTGCATACTCGAGTTTAGAGGTAGCTAGGAAAGGTATTTGCCATTAGCTGAATTTACATATAACAACAGTTATCAATCCAATATAAAAATGACACCGTTTGAAGCTCTTTATGGAAGGAAAAGTAAGACTCTATTATATTGGTCTGAATTGAGTGAATCCAAGCTAGTGGGAGTCGATTTGATCTGAGAAACTGAAGATAAAGTTCGATTTATCCAGGACAGTTTGAAGGCTACTTTTGTCCGTCAAGAATCATATGCGGATTTGAAAAGAAAAAATATAGAATTTGCAGTTCGTGATCGGGTGTTTTTAAAAGTCTCATCGTGGAAGAAAGTATTGCGGTTTGGTAGTAAATGGAAACTAAGTCTAAGATTTATTGAACCGTATAAAATTATTGAAAGAATCGGCCCAGTAGCTTATAGATTAGCTCTGCCTCCAGAACTTGAGAAAATTCATAATGTGTTTCATGTAACGATGCTGAGACGGTACAGATCAGATCCTTCACATATGATTCCTCACAGTGAAATTGAGCTTCAACCGGATATGACGTACTCTGAAGAACCGATAAAGATTTTGGCTCGAGAGATTAAGGAATTACGGAATAAACGAGTTTCGCTAGTAAAACTATTATGGCACCTTCATGGTTCAGAGGAGGCTACGTGGGAAACAGAAGAATCGATGAGATCACAGTATCTGAACTTATTTTTAGGTAACAAATTTTGAGGACGAAATTTCTTAAAGAGGGAGAGTTGTAACAGCCCAATTTTTAGTTGTGCCGAAAAGAATGGTTCGAGACCACTGAATCTGACGAGTTAGTTCGAAAATTTTATTATTTAGTATTTATGAGTCAAATGTGATTTTAGGAAAACTTTTGAAATAGTTATTTGTACTTTAGAAGAATTTATTAGGTTAAGTGGTTTTGAAAATGAGGTATCGAGACCTTGATTTCATAAATCGAGCCATAAATATTTTTATAAATATTTACAGACTGTCATTAACTTAGTATTAAAGTTTTGTTAGAAAATTTTAACGTTTTGATAGTTAATTAAATAAAAAGGACTAAATTGAAAAAGGTGCAAAACTTGCTAAAATGATAAAATAGCCTAAATGTTAAATGAGGAAGGAATTTAAGGGTAAATAAGCCTAAAATAAGAGGTTGGACGGCATGAGTGTAGAAAAATCATGAAATTAGTGCGAACAAAGGGTAAAATTGGAAATGAAATAAAACTTAATGATTAAAAATTGGATTTAATTGAATATCTAGACATTTCTTCATAATTCTCAACCAAAAACACCATTGAAGAACCCTTAAGAAGCTGGTTTTCATATTTTGTTACATGTGAGTTCAATTCTTACTCTATTCTTGAAATTTTTGTATTTTTAAGACTTTTACAATTAGGTCCAACTATATATTTCATTAGTTTTTTATTTCATGTATAATTTTGAAAATTACCATTGATGAATGTTGAATTTTTATGATGAACTATCATGGATTTGAAGCTTTAATTTTGTTATATGATGATTTTATCAAGTAATTTCAATAGAATTTGATTTTAGGATCAAATTGTGAAAAAGATTAGATATTCGGGTTTTTTAATAAATTATGTTTATCAAAGGCTGTATGATAGCCCATAGTAGTTAGATAAATTTTCAATTGAGAAAAAATTACTCAATTGATAGGATAATTGGTGAGGGACTAAATTGCAAAAACTGTAAAAGTTGGGGTAATTGTGCAATCTTGAAAATTGAGGGGTATAAATTGTGAAGTGAATTAGAATTGAAATATGTGCTAATGAATGAGTAATTTTATATATATTTTGGATTAAGAGCCCGTAGATCAACGAGAAAAAGGAAAATTAGCAGAATAGTCCCTAACTACTACAAACTTACAATTTAGCCCAGGTAAGTTCGTATGGTTAATCTTTAATGTTAAATGTTAAAATGATGAATGATATTATGTAATTATTCATGTTATTTTTTGAAAATGAAATTATTGTTAAAGTCACGAAATTGAAGTGAATTTTCAAAATGAACGGGACGTGGGATTGAGTATAGTCGTTCAGTGCAAAAGAGGAATTGGCAGCAAATTACCCAAGTAAATTGGGGTTCAGCATTTTTTTTGAATTTTCGTGTTTTCTTTTCGTTTATCTCTCATGAGCTTCAGTTAACTCATATGAGTTTTCGTTTAACCCTAATGGGTTTTAGTTCAACTCTCTCGAGCTTCAGTTTAACCCTTCTAGGTTTCAGTTCAGCTCTTTTGAGCTTCAGATTAACCCTTATGGGTTTCTGTTCAGCTCCTATGAGCTTCTATTTAACCCTTACTGGTTTCCATTTAGCACTTATATGCTTCGGTGCAGCCTTTGGGCTTCTGTTTACGATGTACCCAAATCCGTAAGGCGTTCTCTGATTTGACAGTGATTGGTAAGTGCCATATGGAATTAATGTCAAAGAATTTAATTTATTATTGATATTGAGCTCAAATAAGTGAATTCATCAATCAAAGTTATGATTGGCAGGAAATGTATGTAAAATAATTTACCTAAATGAATTATTATAGTATGTTCTGTAAGATTTATATTTAAAGCCAACGAACTTACTAAGCTTCATTAACCTTACTGTGTCGTTTAATTTTCTTTGTAGATTTTCAAGAAGTTCGAAGGATTGGATCAGCACATCGAGCCATACTATCCAATTTGCTCCGATAGATTTTGTTATACATTTTATGGTTTATATGGCTTGTGTAGGGCTGGATTGGAAAAGAGCTAAATTTGAAGTGTGGTTGTGAATGACACACACACAGATATATATATATATATATATATATATATATATATATATATATTTAGTATGCATGTATTTAGTAGTAGATTTTGGTAAATCAATGAATGAAGTTATTTTGGTAAGTTTAGGTTATTGAGTTTGTGATGATATATTATGTTTAAAACATGATTTTTGGCTTGTGTTGATTGTTTGATTGGGGATATTTGATGTATTGAAATGTTGTGTATGGGTTGATATCAAAAAGGGTGAGAAAAATGACCTTAAAATGGCCTATTTTCATCTACACGGGCGTATGTCTCAGGCGTGTATGAAAAATAAAAACACAAGTTACCGAATGACGAAACTTCACTTACCAGATTCGTGCGAAAAACCGAGAATAAGAAGAACCAAAGTGCGACGATTTAAAAAGCAAAAAGAAACGAAGCCGAAAGGAAAAATAAAACAAAGGAACGGCAGAGAACAAAAGATTAACGTCAGTTTTTTTTTCTTAGGAGGAAGGAGAAAATTTTGCATAAAGAAAAGATGCAAATTCTAATAACCCCAAATCCTTTATTTTCCTCCCACTAACTCCCACTCTCAGACTTCGAAAATAACTGAAACTTTTCCTGGCAGCAGAACAAAATTAATACCCACGCAAACGCAGGGATTCGAACCCAAGACCTCTAGCACACCAATTCCCTTACCACTTGAACCAGCAGGCTAATTCTAATATGGTTTTAAAAATAATTTAATATAAGCCCACTTCCCAAACTCAAGGCTTAAATAAAAAAAATCAAAATTTGCCAAAGCTAGGGCTTGAACTTGGGACCTCTCATACACACCCAAAACACTTAACCACTGTAGCAGATATATATTTGTGTCAATTAATTGCAGAAATAGAAATATAAGATTTGGGGCGTTACAACTCTACCCCCTAAAAGAAATTTCGACCTCGAAATTTATCTGACCAAAACAGATGAGGATACTACTGACTCATCGAGTCCTCAGGTTCCCCCGTGGCCTCCTTAGTGCTATGATTCCGCCACAGAACTTTCACTTATGAAATGGACTTCCTCCTCAGAACCTTAACATCTTAATCAAGGATCTGAACCGACTCCTCCTCAAATGTCAAGTCTGACCTAACCTCAATCTCCTCCACAGTGACAATATGAGTAGGATTGTAGCGGTAACACATCAACATCGAGACATGGAATACGTCATGAATACGGTTTAGCTCTAGAGATAACTCCAACTGATAAGCGACTGGTCCCACTCGCTTCAGAATTCGGTAAGGCTCAATAAACCTAGGGCTCAACTTGCATTTACGACTGAACCTCAGAACCTTCTTCTATGGCAAGACCTTGAGAAATACGAAGCTCCCACAGAATACTCAATCTCAATCCTCTTTAAATCTACATAGGACTTCTGTCTATCAGAAACCACCGTCAGACAATCCCTAATCAGTCAAACCTTATCCTTAGTATTGGAAACCAACTCAGGACCCAACACTTGACGTTCACCCAACTCAGTCCATCATAGTGGAGTGCGACACTTACAACCATACAGAGCCTCGTAAGGTGCCATCTGAATACTCCCTTGGAAAATGTTATTGTAGGCGAACTCAGCTAGCGGCAGATAATCCTCCTAATTCCCCCGAAAATCAATCACATAGCTCCGAAACATATCCTCTAGTATCTTAATCACCCTATCAGATTGACCATTAGTCTAAGGATGGAACACAGTACTGAAGTCCAACCTTGAACCCAGAGCCTCTGTAATTTTTTTCAGAACCGTGATGTGAAACGAGGATCCTTATCAGAAATAATTGAGACCGGTACCCCATGCAGTCTCACTATCTCAGAGATGTAGAGCTTTGCCAACTTCTGAAGAGAATAGTCGATCCTAACTGGAATGAAATGCGCAGACTTGGTCAATCGATCTACAATGACCCAAACAAAGTCCTTCTTTGTGGGTGTTAGAGGCAAACCACTAACGAAGTTCATCGTTACTCGCTCCCACTTCCATAACAGAATCTTAATTGGCTGCAGCAAACTCGAAGGTGACTGATGCTCAGCCTTAACCTGTTGGCATGTCAGGCATCGTGCCACAAAATCAGTAACCTCTCATTTCAATCCCGGCCACCAGTACAATTCTCGAACATCTCGGTACATCTTATTCCCACTAGGATGCATAGCATAAGGGCTACTATGGGCCTCTCTTAGAATAGACTGCCTTAGATCAACATCATTCGGTACACAAATCTGAACACGAAAGCAGAGTATCCCATCATTATTTAGCCCAAAGTCCGTAGTGTTGCCACTCTCAACCTGATGGAATCGAAGACCCAACGATTCATCCTCTAACTACCTATTTTGAATCTATTTTATCCAAGTCGGTTTAACCTACAGCTCAGCCAACAAACTTCCGTCGTCGAACAAACTAAGTCGAGTGAACATCGCTATCAGATCAATCATCGCCCTACGGCTCAACGCAGCGGCCACCACATTGGCCTTGCCAGGATGGTACTCAATAGTACAGTCATAATCCTTACGCAGCTCAATCCATCTATGCTGTCTAAGATTCAACTCCTTCTGATTCAGGAGGTACTTGAGACTTCTATGATCAGTGTAGATAATACACCTCTCACCGTATAGATAGTGCCTCCAGATTTTTAAAGCAAAGACTACGGCGGCTAATTCCAAATCATGCGTCCGATAGTTTGTCTCATGCATCTTGAGCCAACGAGACACATATGCTACAACCTTACCATCCTGCATCAGAACACAACCCAAATCCACATGCGACGCATCACTGTAAACCATAAACTCCTTTCCAGGCTTAGGTTGTATCAGAATAGGAGCCTCAGTCAGAATAGTCTTGAGCTTCTCGAAGCTCTCCTGTTGCACATCAGTCTAGAAAAATGGAACACCCTTACGTAGTAGCTTAGTTAAGGGCGTTGCAATCAATGAGAAATCTTCTACAACCGTCGATAATAACCTGCTAGACCTAGAAAACTGTGGATCTCAGATACATTCTTAGGCTGTTCAAATCTAGTTCAACCTCAATCTTCCTAAGACCAACTCGAATCCCCTCAGCAGACACTACATACCCTAGAAAAGTGACTTCACGAAGCTAGAACTCACACTTACTGAATTTAGTGTACAGTTGCTTCTCACACAGAATCTGAAGCACAACTCTAAGATGCTCATCATGTTCATCTTCAGTCTTAGAGTATACTAGAATATCATCGATAAAGACCACGGCGAACTGATCTAGATAAGGCTAAAATACTCAATTCATTAGATCTATAAATGCAACCGGAGCATTAATCAGACCAAAAGGCATTACTAGGAACTCGTAATATCCATAACAAGTTCTAAATGTAGTCTTATGCACATCCACCTCCTTAACCCTCAACTGATGATACCCTAAATGGAGATCAATCTTGGAGAACATAGAAGCCCTTCAGAACTAATCAAATAAGTTTTCGATCCTCTCAAGTGGATACTTGTTCTTAATGGTCAGCTTATTTAATTGTTGATAGTCCATGCACATCCTCATGGTCCCATCATTCTTCTTAACAAACAAAACTGGTGCTCCCCACAGAGACACACTCAGACGGATGAAGCCACGGTCCAACAAATCCTAAAGTTAAGCCTTAAGCTCCCTAAGCTCATTCGGTGCCATTCGATAGGGGGCGATAAACACCGGAGCTGTACCGGAAGAAGCTCAATCCCAAATTTCACTTTCTGATTCGGTGGTAAACTCGGTAACTCCTCAGGAAAGACGTTCGAAAAATCCCTTATAGTTTTGATGTCCTTTATAGTAGAGTCCCTAGAAACGGAAACACTAATATAGGCCAAGAACTCCTCATATTCTTTATGAACCAGTTTCTCAGCCACCAGTGCAGAGATCACATTACCTAAACAATTTCGACATTCTCCAATCATGACTATCACAATATCCTTCCCAGTTCTCAAGATGACTCTCTTAGTCGCACAGTCCAGACTGACGTGGTGCTTGACCAATTAGTCTATACATAGAATTAGTTCGAACCCCCCAAATGAAAGCTCCATCGGATTAGCCAAGAATACCGACCCTTGGACCTCTAGCGAAACATCTCTATACAGCCTTCTGACCCGAACCGGTTGCCTCAGTGGACTCAGTACAGTTACCTCACTAGAAGTACTCTCAACCAAGATCCCCAAATTTCCAAACACAGTGCTAGCTATATAGGAATGAGTGGAACCTATGTATATCAGAGCAAAATATGGTACATCATAAATTAAGAATTTACTGGTAATGACGTCTAGAGCATCTCTGTCCTCTCGACAACAAGTAGCATAAAAAAGAGCAGGTTGCCTCACCTCAGTCTGTCCAGCACACCTGCCAGGTGCTCTCTGTCCACGGCCCATACAGTTATCACCCCTAGCCTGACCACGACCCCTCGGTGGCTGCTGAACTACCCTCTGTGGTTGCGCAATACTAGAACCTGGAGCTTGCACCTGATCGGCCTTCAACGGACACTCCAGAATGTTGTGCTCTAATGACCTATACCTCAAACACTCCCCAGTCCTCCTCCAATACTTGCCCTGATGGCGTCTACCACAATCTCCACATGGCTGCAATCTGATAGGAGTAACAGGGGGCCTAACTCTTACCGGCCCATCAGTCCTAACCTTTTTCTTAGGCCTCTGTATCGAACTGAGGGTTTTGAATCCCTCTTGTTCTTACCCCTCTCACGATATCTATTTTGGTGCTCAGTGCGCTTAACCTATTCGATGATCTTCACCCTCTCTACCAAAACAGAGAAATCTCGCTCCCTCTATGGAGTTATCAGCACCCTCAGATTATCCCTAAGGCCATCTTCAAAACGGACACATCTCTCGTACTCAAACGCCACCATATTTCGTGCATAGCGGCTCAGTATCAGAAATTCAGCCTTATACTCGACCATAGATTGGTCTCTCTGAGTGAGGTTCAGAAACTCACGCCTACGATAATCGATGTAACTTGCCCAAACATACTTCCCTTGGAAGGTAAACTTAAAGAACTCCTAAGATAGACGATTAGGCTGAGTGCCCTCCTTAACTGTCAGCCACCACTGATAAGCCTTATCGTGAAACAATGAAACTAAACCCTTCAATTTCTACTCAGGGGTACAGTCTAAATCATCCATTATCCTCTCAATAGCCTCCATCTAGTACTCAGCCACATTAGGGGCGACTCTAGTGACACCCCTAAAAAGTTTAACTCTATTGGATCGGAGTCATTTCGTAACCGACCCTCGGGCCTTAGATCCAATGTTGGGCCCAACAACCCTCTCCAATATCCTTAACATAGCCTGAGACAATGTGTTGTCCCCAGCTATGCGATCTTGAGACCTAGTCTTAGTAACAAGTGATACCGGTGTCTCATTAGTATCCAAGTTTGGCATATTGCCCAGAGAAGAGGACTCAGCTCGAGCTCCCTACATCCTCTACCTCGGCCTCTAGTACTACGTCCGTGGATACCTCGTGTGCTCATGTCTATTCGGATTTATCTGCATTACGAATTTTATGAATTAGTTATAATTTCAGTATTTATTAACATATGTTTTATGTAAGGCAGTATCACAAATTCAGAGTTTGTTTTTTGCAAGTACAGTCTCTATCAGTTTCAGTTTTTTGCAAGTACAGTCTCTATTAGTTTCAGTTTCACTACAGTTTCAGTATACACTAACTAGAGTGTTTTCACAATAGGCTATCTATAAAACTATAACAGTTTACTAGAACACTTACAAGATTGGCGTCGGAGACTCAGTGTACCACATTCTCAGTCAATCATTTCAAATTATTTGAAAATCAATTCTTAAAAACCAATGTTTTAAAACCCAAAATTTACAGCCGAGTTTTGTAACCTAGCTCTGATACCACTAAATGTAATGCCCCAAACTTGGCCTAGACGTTATGGCCAAATCTGGCAATGTCACATGGAATGGGATTTTAAAATCGAATTAATCAAGTTAAAACCATTTCCTTTTATTAGCTTCTATTTGTCTTTCGTCAATTTCCAAAATTAGTTTCTAGTTAATTTGACTCGTTTAAAAACATATTCTCTAGCGGAAGCTTTTAAATCGTGATATTTTAAGAAAATCATTTTGCGTTTTGGAAAAATGTTGTTTTGTTTTAATTAAACCGAGTTTTCATTGAGTTTTGTAGTTTAAAATTCCATGAAAATAGTTAAATCCGAAATAATGGCAAACAGTCCAAAAGTCTCAAATTACATCAAAAATAGGAGATTGAAACCATAAACAAAATTAAAGCAGTTCAATAGACATGTGGTCACCATTGAGTCCTCCGCCGTACCGACCCGTCTAAGTTTGGGGATTACCTGTACAAATGAAACAGAAAGGGGTTAGTTTACGTAAACTCAGTGTGAAATACCCACAGGAGACATGCATACAATCAAACAACAGTTATCAGTCAAACGCATTCTGGGCCTAAGCCCATTACAGATTCAGATACAGCATGCATACAGTGACAGAAATCAGTATCCTACCCCACCAGTCTCTACACACCATCTTTAATTATCCTTACATACCATGTGGGGTTTAAAACACCTACCCAGCCCTACACACCAAGTAGTACCGAATGCAGCACATATCAGTAATATTGTAACTGAGCTGCCAGATAATAGGTATGAAAGCCTTTCAGTACACTTTCTCCAATAATCAATTATCCTATCCCAGTGCAAATGTAACTAAACATTCTCAATGCAGACGTACAGAAATACATGTTTACATGCTAGAATTCAGTTATCAGTCATACATACGAATCAGTAAACATGCATAAATTTTAACATGCTCAATACATACATTATATATTCGGGTCACATGATTTAGGGTTTAAGTAGCGCTTACTGATCCTACAATAAGTTCACAGTTGACTTGGGCGACCCGTGCATCCCTAGGAACATTTTAACTAAATGAGCCCATACGCCCATGCGGCTTACCCGTGTAGGCCTACACGACCAGATTGGCATTGCCCGTGTGGATCACACGGCTTGGCCCAGATATCACACGCCCGTTTGGCATGTCTGTGTGGGCCCACACACTCGTGTAGCCCATACGCCCAGTTTGGTTTAGCCCGTATGGCCTACACGGCCACACCTTGGCCATTACATGATCGTGTCTTGTGCACGATCGTGTTGTCACACACAGCCTACCACACAGGCAACCATAGGCCCGTGTGGCGCCGACAGTGGGGTTTTTCAGCTTTCGCTGAATCCTATTTTTTTGAGTTTCAAGTACACGTCTAGTACCATTTTAATGCAAAAACACTACGGAACAAACCAGCACCTGAAATCGACAACCCAAACTCCACAGTCAGTCCTAATTCACGATTCACCCGAAACCACAACATTAACAACAGTTCAATTAAACCATTCATCCCTTACCCAAACACTCCGAGCAATTGACTACAAGTCCGTAAAAGTAGAGTCTTGGTCTCCTCGATTCACTACTATCAAAACAACCATAAGACCCCATTCAGGTTTGAAAAACAAAAACACAAGTTACCGAATGACGAAACTTCACTTACCAGAGTCATGCGACAAAACGAGAATAACAAGAACCAAAGTGTGACAGTTGACAAAGCAAAAAGAAACGAAGCCGAAAGGAAATATAAAACAAAGGAAAGATAGAGAACAGAAGATTAACGTTAGTTTTTTTCTTAGGAGGAGGGAGAAAATCTTGCAAAAAGAAAAGATGTCAATTCTGATAACCTCCAAATCCTTTGTTTCCTCCCACTAACTCCCACTCTTAGACTTCCAGCACACCAATTCCCTTACCACTTGAACTAGCAGGCTCATTCTAATATGATTTTACAAATAATTTAATATAAGCCCACTCCCCAAACGCGAGGCTTAAATCAAAAAAATATCAAAATTTGCCAAAGCTAAGGCTTGAATTTGGGACCTCACACACACACCCAGAGCACTTAACCACTGAAGCAGATAGATATTTGTGTCAATTAATTGTAGAAATAGAAATTTAAGATTTGGGGCGTTACAGTGTGTCTCACAATAAATACCTACATGGCCTAAGACACAGCGTGCCTCCTGGCCGTGTGAGCCACAGGGCCAGCCATACAAGTGTGTGTCCCCTGCTCCTAAGAAATTTTTTGAGATTTTGAGAAAAATTTCCTAAGCATCCGGTTTAGTCCTTATTTATTCCTAAGGTGTATATTAGGCTTTGAGGGCTCATATAAGGGACAATATGAGTGCTTTATGAATGGTTCTTGATGTGTATATTGAGTGTTGTGAAATGTTTGTGTTAAATTCGTAAAATCTGGTAATGCTTCGTAACCCTACTTCTCCATTTATTTTCCCTCAAAATTTTACTCTTAAAAACCCTCAAAACTTTTCATTTTCCTTCTAAATTTTTACTCCCTCCCACTTTTCCCCTAAAAATTTTACTCCCTTCCCTTCCCATCCCATCCCACCCTCCCATCCAACCCCCCATCTACCCCAGACTCATCTCTCCTCCCTCCTCCACTTTTACTTGTCACCCTTTACCCCTAAATAAAAAATCAAAATCATCCAAAAAAAATCTAAACTTAAATAATTTATATTATTAAATTAAATTATACATTTTGTACTATTTAAATTATTGAATTGTTTAATCATATTGAATAGTTATATTAAAATTTTATGTTGGTATCAATTTCACATTTTATCTTTAAAATAACATTTATTAAAAAGTCACATTTCTACATTTAATATATTTTTTAATTTCAAAATACATAATCAAAAGATAATTCAAGTAACTAAGTAAGAAAAGAAGCTAACTCATATATAAAAGATTAATAAATAAATTATGATGTGATGAAAGTTAATAACAAATTTGATTACGATGGATAATTTTGATTACGATGGGTGATACTAGTTACAAGGACCCAAAATTATATTCGATTCGATTTGATTCGAATTCCATCTCACTCAACTCGATTCGAAAAAATTTCAAATCGAGTTAGGATGATAAAGTATGATTCGTCAACTGATAAACCGTAGTTTATACATATTTATAACCCATGCTTAACACATTTTATGAATGATTTCTCCTTAGATTTGGTGAATTCGATGCTCCTAATGACTTAATTTCATGTTTTATTCTCAGGTAAGCATAGGAGAGTGAAAGGAACGAGAAACGGGCCAAAAATGGAGAAAATAGGCCAAAGCACGAAATCAACACGGCTTGGACCTCCTCACACGGGCAGATCACACGACCGTGTCAATTTGGCAAAATTGAAGCACGACTCACACGGGTATAACACACACCCGTGTACCTCGAACACGGCCTGAAGGTATCTCACACGGGTGTGTCAAATGGGCGTGTCTCTGCCAAGCCTAAGTTGAGTCCAATTCGGAAAAGGCCACTTTTGAGGGTTCTTAGGCACTCCAAAGCCTATAAATACACCCTAGAAGAGAAAGAAAAGGGGGGTGGAGAATAAGGAGTAAGGAATTACTCCAAAGAAGCCGATTGATCCATCTCAGAAACCGGAGCCACTATCAAGACTGAAGATCTCTCCTCAATTTCCCCTTCAGGAGTTTTGGGTTTTCTTTATGTTTTGTAATTATTATTATTCTGAGATGTTTTCTTGTTTAGTTATGAACTAAACCCCTAAATACCTAAGGGGGATGAAACCTATGACAAAACCTTGTTATTATTTTTGAATCGTATAATAAATATTTGACTTGTTCTTAATTATGTGTTCTTAATTCTTTCTTTGGTATTTCAGGATATCACTTCAAGTTACTACTCTTAGTTGGAGGAGGAATAGACCCTGGCTAAGAGTAACTTTGTCATAATTAAGCGGAGTTGATTGCACGCCTAGAGATAGGGTAACAAGATTTTGCCGGATTAGGGTGAAACCTAATAAGGGAATCCATAGATCGAGTTAATGCAACCTTAGGGTGTTAATTGGAGATAACTCTCGGTTATTCAACCTAGGGATTAGACGTTGTTAGTCTCGAGAGGGATAATAATATACATTTGGGATTTCTACGGAACAACTTAAATGAAAAAACCGTCCGGTTCAGATCCAGAATAACAAGTAAAAGTCTAGGTGGATTTTTCCTTAGGTATTGTCTCAATCAATCGCTATCCTCAAAAGTAATTTCCCAAATTCTATTTTTTGCCAGTTCTTAGTTTGATTAATTAGTTAGTTAAAACAAACCTCTTTTCTTCGGCTAGACAATAAGAAGACAGTCATTACTAGTACTCCTAGTCCCTTGGGTTCGACAATTCGATCTTGCTAAAGTTATACTACTGTTCAATAGGTACACTTGCCTACGTCGTGATAATAGTTAGTTTCAAGAATGATTCATTATAAATTTATAAAACTTATCACAAAAAAATCAACGATCAAGTTTTTGGTGCCGTTACCGGGGACTAAGATATTAGGAACGCTCAATTTTTATTAATTTAGCCATTTATTTTCTTGCAATTTAACTTTAATTTTTATTGTACTAATTTTTTTTTTCTCCTGGCAGGGTCTTATAGTTTATGATAGGGGTGAGCAAAACTCGATTCGACTAGAAAAAACCGAAAAAAAATTCGACTTTCGAGTTAAACGAATCGAGTTATTCGAGTTAATCGAGTTATTCGAGTCAACTCGAATTTTTTTTTCGAATTTCAAGTTCGAATCGAGTTGAGTTTTCAAATTCGAATAACTCGAATAATTCGAATAATTCGAATATCAAACTATAATATTTTACATTTTTACCCCAAACTCCCAAACCTTTTTACTTTTCCCTCAAAACTTTTACTCCTTCCTACTTACCCCCAAAACTTTTACTCCCCTTCCATCCCAACCCCCCAATCTACCCAAAATCCATTTCCCACCAAAATTTTACTCTCCCATTTACTTTTTTTCAAAATTTTACTCCCAAAAACCCTCAAAACTTTTTATTTTCCCCTAAAATTTTTACTCCCTCCCACTTTCCCCCTAAAATTTTTACTTCCTTCCCATCCCACCTCCCATCTACCCCAAATCCACCCCCAATTTTTTTAATATTTTCCCTCCAAAATTTTACTCCACCTATTTACTTCCCCTCAAACTTTTATTCCCCAAAACTTTTTATTTTCTCTCTAAACTTTTACTTCTCACCTTTCACTCTCAAATAAAAAATCAAAATTATCCAAAAAAAATCACTAAACATAAATAGTAATAATTTTATTTATATCTATTATTTATATTATTAAATTAAATTTCACATTTTATATTATTTATATGATTGAATTGTTTAGTCGTATTGAATATTTATATTAAAATTGAATTACTAATTATGCCATTAAATATTCATGTTAAAATTTTATATTAGTATCAATTTCACATTTTATCTTTAAAATAACTTTTATTAAAAAATCACATTTTTACATTTAATATATTTTTTAATTCCAAAATACATAGTGACAAGAATTTGAAGATAATTGAAACAACTAAGCAAACAAAGAAGCTAACCCGTATATAAAAGATTAATAAATAAATTATGAAGTGATGAAAGTTAATAAAAATTTTGATTAAGGTGGAAAATTTTTATTACGATGGGTGACAGTGGTTACAAGGACCCAAAATTATTTTATAAAATTTAACTCGAACAAATATATTCAATTCGATTCGATTCGAATTCCATCTCACTCGACTCGATTCGAGAAAATTTCAAATAAAGTTAGGATGATAAAATAAGATTCGAAAACTCGATTAACTCAAAAATTTTTGATTCGATTCGATTCGATTCGATCGAATGCTCACCCCTAGTTTATGACTAGAAGAAACTTGTCGGGACCATTGCTTTTGATGAGGAAATTGATCATATAGCTCGTAGAAACCAATGAGAAATCAGGCACAGCTTAAGATACACAGAGGAAGAGCAAGAGGACGATAGCTCAACTACAACTGAGGAGATGGCTGAAAATCAAGACAATTCGCTATCTCCAGCCATACCTGCTAAATTAGCAAATCAGAATCCTGCTCATCGTATTATGTATGATTATGCTAAACCTAATTTTACAGGAACTGAGTCAAGTATTGTTAGGCTTGCTATTGCTGCAAATAATTTTGAACTGAAACCTAACACGATTCAGATAATACAGCAATTTGTTCAGTTTGATGGTTTACAGGATGAGAACCCTAACACTCACTTGGCAAATTTCCTAGAACTATGCGACACTTTCAAAATTAATGGTGTTTCTAATGATGCCATTCGCCTTTGTTTATTCCCTTTTTCACTGAGGAATAAAGCTAAACAATGGTTGAACTCACTACCACGAGGGTCCATTACCACTTGGGAACAAATGACTAAAAATTTTTTATTAAAATATTTTCCACCGGTAAAAACAGCTAAGTTGCGTAATGATATATCTTCTTTTGTACAGATGGACTTAGAAACACTTTACGATGCGTGGGAGAGATACAAGGACTTTTTTCGAAGTTGCCCACACCATGGATTACCTCTATGGCTGCAAGTTCAAACATTCTACAACGGTGTAAACCCTTCGACAAGACAAATGATTGATGTAGTTGCTGGTGGGACCATCAATAACAAAACACCTGAAGAGGCTTCTGAATTTATTAAAGAGATGTCACTAAATAACTATCAGTGGCAAGTCATGAGGACTAAGCCAACGAAAAACAAAGAGGCGCGTTATAACGTCGATTCACTCACTATGTTGTCAAATCAACTAGAACTTCTGAATAAGAAAATTGATGGTTTACTTGGTTCTACACAGGTACATCCAGTGATGAGGTGTGATTCAAGTGGAGGAGGTGTGCTTACAGAATACCCACCATTCAATCCTTCAATCGAAGAGGAACAAGTCAACTATATGGGTAACAATAATTTTATATCTTAAAATAACCCATATAGTAATACTTATAATGCAGGTTGGAAGAACCACCCAAATTTCTCTTGGGGCGGTCAAGGAAATCAAAGGCCACAGAATCCTCAGGGTTTTCAACAGCCACCTTATCAACAGGAAAAGAAGCCGAACCTTGAGGAGATGCTATCCAAATTCATCTCGGTGTCAGAAACTCGTTTCTAGAATACTGAGACAACACTCAAAAATCAACAAGTATCAATTCAAGGACTTGAAACTCAGATAGGTCAACTATCCAAATTAATTTCTGAACGACCACAAGGTAGCTTGCCAAGTAACACTGAACCAAACCCAAGGGAACAGCTCAACGCAATTAGTACTCAAGATAAAGAAGGATTCATTGAGCCTGAGCCAGAATTGATGCAAGAAACTGTGATAAGCAAAGGTAAAAGTGAGGTAAGCCATAACAAATTGGATACAAGTGACATGTCATTAGGGTATAATGTTATGTGATCCGGGTGCTGGTCTTGTGCGTCCTACCGGTGGTTGAGTATACCGGCATATGTTGCGGTTACTTGACAGCTTGTGGGAGCAGCACCATGTAGCTATATCTTAATTGACAGCTTGTGTGAGCAGGCCCGTTGATGGCTCGAGAGTGAGCATATATGTGTTATGAGATAGAGGTAGCAATAGCTACATATGTGACACCTTGTGTGCCACCTTGTGTGCAAGGTTTCCCGAGTATCTGATTATTATTATTCCAAGTGGTTCATTGGGTATGTCAATGATGAGAATAAGTATGAAACTATTACGAAATGGTACAGGTATGTACATAAAGCTTATGATTATTAAATTCGTGAAATGATTATTTCAAGGTAAGTTTGTGATGGAATGAATTATAGTCATGAGGTTATGGTAAATTACATTAACTTCTATTAAATTCGTGAAATGATGATTTCAAGGTAAGTTTGTGATGGAATGAATTATGGTCAAGATTATGGTAAATTACATTAACTTCTATTATATTACTTGAATGTTAAATGTATGGTAAGATTTGCTTATTTCTTTCATACGAGCTTACTAAGCTATATAGCTTACTCCGTTTTATTTTTCCATGTTTTATAGTGTCACCAAGCTAGCTCGGATTGGAGATCATCAGAGATCGCATCACACTATCAAACTGTCATTTTGGGTATCAATGATCTTAAATATTTTGAGTATATGGTATGTATAGGGACTTGGTCATTTTGATATATGTGTCATTATGAATTTGGCCAAATGTGTTGGCTTATAGGGTTTAAGGTTGATTTGGTGTCTAGCCATGTAATTGGGCTTACCTTGGTCAAATTCGTTTTAAGCCTATATATATATATTCATATATGTGCCAAGGTCATTTTGTGTTGTGGTTTATAAGTGCTTGGTAAGTGGTTGACTGTGGCTTAATGGTTTTGTTGTCAAATGGATGAGTTTGGTTAATTAGTATGTTAGAATATTTGCAAATTGAAAGTAGACTTATTGAGGCTTGTAAAATATGAATTTGGTAAGATTTGGTTTGGTAAAATGTGAGGTTGTAAGTATGTTAAATGTTGATATTGAAAGGACCAGTTTTAGTCTTGGTTGTGGATGTTTTGGTTGCCTAAATATGTTATGGTTTGTACCATTAAAGTTGTGAATGCGTGGGTGCAAATAAGGGTGACAAATGGCTTGGTAAATAGCCTTTATTTTGTCTACATGGATAGACACACGGGCATGTGTTTAGGCTGTGTGTCTGTCCCATGGACATGTGTTTTGGCCGTGTGTCCCCTGTACCTTAATTTCGAGAAACAGAATGCTCAGAATTGAGCACACAGGCAGAGACATGGGCATGTGTCTCAGTCGTGTGCGGGACATGGCCTCAAGCATGGGCGTGTGTCCTGGACATGTGAATTCTGCACCTATTTATGAAAATTAAATTAACCACACGGCCTAGCACACGGGCGTGTGACTTGGTCGTGTGACTTCAATTTGTTCATGCCTTGCAAGTCAGAGAGTTACACGGTTTAAGGACACGAGTGTGTGTGATCACACGGTCTGCCGGCGTGTCCCAAGCCACACGGGGTGTGTGACCCCTGTACATGGCAAAAAAATTTCTAAGTTTTGTAAAAATTTCCTAAGTTCTCGGTTTAATCCCGGACCACTTCAAATGCATGTTTTGGGCCTCGTAGGCTCGTATTAAGGACTTTATGACTGAATTATTTGTTCAATAAACTAAAATTTACTAAATCAAAATTTAATATGAAAATATAATCGACTCGTATGAATTAATTAATAATTAATACGAACATAACGGCCTTCCTCTAGGTAAAACAATCTTCGAAGAAACATATAGAAAAATAAGTCTATGATCTAATTTGATCTGCGGAAGATGAGTAACCAAGCTATTAGGGAAAGCTCTCAACCAAGCATTATCACCAAGAACACGATCTAATCTCTCAAAAACACCACCACTATGTTAAGTGAACGAAGGACCCTAATCTCAAATCATGAAATTCTGCCATTTCCACAAATTCACCAAAAAAAGAACAACTCTTCCCTCTAGATCGACCACCTTTCTTTTCACTTGAAAAAAAGAATAACATTAAAGTCTCCCAAGACGGTATGAATTCAGAGGGATAACCGATTTTAAATATTCCCAAATAAATTTCCTTTTCTGTCTATCGCGACTTCCATAAACAAAGGAGACAAAAATATCCTATAAGGGAAAACTGCTGGAGACTTTTAACAGAATAAACTAAGTGTAGTTTCGAATGACCTTAACCCAATTTGAGTACTTCCAACTAGTCTAAATTCCCCCATTTCAAAGATACTTTTTAAAGCAACTCAAGTAACAAAAGCATTTAAATAACATATTATAATTTAATGACTTATTTAATATCTCTAACCCTTATTTATTTCTAAAAATAATTCATGTAATGAGATACATTAAGAAATATCATGAGAAAAGTGCACAATAATTAAAAACATGAAAACTATACAAATACAAATATATTTTAAAGTTTATATATATATATATATAAGTTATTGACAAGAAAAAAAATTACAAACAGGATATGAACATATGGTTTTTCTTTGAATTCAATCACTATTAAAAATTATACAAATATAAAATAAATTTAGACACAATATAAATGATCACAAATTATTTTGTGATTAGAGTATCTATAATAATGTGTATGCAGAACACAATATAAAACAAAAATAACATAAACATAACATGCATATAATAATAATAATAATAATAATAATAATAATAATAATAATAATAATAATAAACATAAACATAAACATACTATCAAGCCAAAACAGACTGCCGCCTCTCTAAAATAGCAAACTAAAAATTGTGTAAAAAACAAAAGCAATACATAAAAAAAACGTAAGCAAGAATTAAAGAATAAGGCATTATATAAATAAAAAGAAACTATGAGAAATTCTTTTTTTAGGAATCATAACGACTTATAGAAATAAATTATTATAGCTTATATACTTTTTATATATATATAAACTATTAAATAATTCATGTTGTCTTCATATATTAGCTTTTTCTTTTTTTACTATGACAATAACATGGCTTAATTACCGCTATCACACTAAAAATTTCCATAATTTAGTTGTCATAAAATTAAAGTTTTTGAGCCGATTGAGTCTTAACTTAATTGATATTGATATTGATATTATTGTCAGTGCAAGAGGACGTGAGTTTGAGTGCGTTGAAACGTATTATCATCTTATTTAAGGGTTGAGAAGAAACTATAAATAATTTTAAGTATTGTATAAAAAAAAAAAGGCAAACATTATAAAAATCTATAATGAAAATAATATTAAAAAAATCCAAGCCTTTGAAAGTCAATAAAATACTGAATTAGTAACATTCATGTCAAAATTTATTAGAATAAATTACTAAAAACAGTCATTGAATTTTTTTATTATTTTTTTCCCTTTCTTTCCATGCGATTGCCAATCATTATATTTAACGACTTGTTGCATTTTTAAAAAAATCTATATTTTGTAACAGCCCGATTTTGGACCTAGTCGGAACAGTGATTTTGGGACTACTATTCCGAGGCCAGAGAAAATTTTTTTAGTATTATTTTATGTGTCGTAATATAATTTTATAAGTGCATGTAAATTTTGGTAAGTTAATTTTAGCAATTTCTATTTCAATTTCGAAAAAGGACTAAATCGCGTAAAAGGTAAAAGTTGTGTTTTAATACCTAAAGGTATTAAATTGCCTTGTATCTTAAATTGGGGGTCTTTAAAGTGAAATTGAAAGTGTGATGGCCGGCCATGGGAGACAAAATTGTTGAAAAGTCAAGATTAGGTGAAATTTGGTCACCAATTTTGACTAGTTTTATTATTAACAAATCAAAAAGAAAAAAAAAAAAAAAGCTATCATTTTTCTCTTCTCCTTCACCGAAATATGCAGCAAAGAAAGGGTTTTGAAGCTGGACAATTTCAGCAACATATTTCTCTTGCTTGTAAGTGATTTTAATGTATTTGCTTGATGATTTTTACATTTTTGGAACACCTAAAGCATGAGCTTTCATAAGAGGGGACTATTTTGCAAAATGATGAAGAGTCTAGGGTTTTGCCATTAGAGTAAATGTGTTGTTTTCTGTGTTTTTATGGAAGATTATGAGTCCTAGTTGTCTAATAAATAACTTTTGTGAAAGAAATTGCATGAAAACACCTTAAAAAGGGCTAGATTGCTAAGTTGTAAAATGAGTTGTAAATGTGTAAAATAGTTGAAATTATGAGTTGCTATAGTTATGAAAATGGTTCATCTAGACTCAAGGAGTAAAGAAATGTGATACAAATTATTTTACGAGCATTGGGGCAAAAGTGCAAATATGCAAAAGTTTAGGGGTCAAAATGAAAATTTGTAAAAATATGATTTTTAGACCCATATGAATATTGTGACTGATTGGTAGGCTAAATGTGATATAATAGATCAAGGAAATCGAGATTTGGACCTAGAACGGAAAGAAATTGATTAAGGGATGATTATGTCCTTTTCACCTTTGTGGTATCGAGGTAAGTTCGTATGTAAACAATACCATGCTATACATGTATTTAAATGTTATCATTACATGAATTATACAGATATTAATGTGTATGTGATTAATAGAATTATGATAAGACAAAGCCTTGATAGGCGAGGAAAAATCTCGTTTGAACCTTAGGAATAAATTAGGATACGAGTGACATGTCACTAGGAATTATGAGTCTAGATGACTAGCTCGAGAGTGAGCATTGAAATGCATGAGATATGAGGTAGCTTTAGCTACAATTGAGGCACTTATGTGCAAAGGCTTTTCCGAGTATCCAATTAGTATTCCAAGTGTTCAACGGGTAATCCAAGGAAAGAGTTGATGATGGTCCCAATGGGGTAAGCCATTGGTGAGTATGCACTTGAGTTATGTTACGAGTTGTGCAAGTATGTATACTAAGCCTATGAGAATGCCTTGATATGTGATGATCTATGATGCATAATATGTGTTCTTACCATGATGGATGAAATGATGTTGTATTAATTTTGTGAACAATGATCATGAATGAGTAACATAGCCTTGACAGATTTGAGTTACTGCAGTAGTGTAAATTTGAAAATACACTAAAAATAGTGAAAAATGAGTTAGAGGCAGAATAAAATATGGGATTAGAGCTTAATGAGTCTATTTTTACATGAAAGAAATAGGGGAAGAAAAAGAATTCTATATTGTGTGATATTTGAATTCTTGTGAAATAGGGTCTGAATGAATTCGAGATCCCCTATTCTAATGTTATAAATTGACCATAAATTGTAAAAAAATTATTAAGAGTCATATCTTACATGCATGGATTCCTTATTGAGTCTATTTTTAACTGAAACAAACGGCATGGTCATTGGAATTCTGTACAGGGAGAAATTTGGTTCGTAGTGCATAGGGGTCAGAGTAGTCATACCCTGAAACAGGAAATACTTTAACTAATAAACTATGGAAGAAATATAAATGAGTCTAGTTTCAGGGAAAATTTATGGAACTTAATTCGGAGTTTCGTAGCTCCATAGATAAATAATTTAGTGATCATGCATGCAGAAGACAAACTTGTCGTGAACTTGAGAATATGTTGTAAACATTGATAAAACAAGTTAATGAGTTGCTTATTGTTTTCATATGAACTTACTAAGCGAAAGCTTACCCCCTTATTTCCCATGTTCTCTAGGGTTTCCAGGTTTGTTCGAGTTGGAGTTCGTCGGAGATATTATCACACTGTCAAGCTAACGCTATTGGTGTAGTGATTTCAAGTACTTTGAGTATAGGAGTTTAAATATTAGAGTATGTGATATGGCTTTGACCATATGTGTTGGACTATTTTGATTATGGGATTGTAAATTCATTTTAATTATACATGCATGTGCTATGGTATTACGTGATGAGTTTATAATGATTATAGCATGAATGTGGTAAAGATGTGAGAAAAATCTATGATATCTATTGCATGTGAAATTACCATGGTCATGTCATGTTAGGAATGTTTAAGTGCCTAATTTTTCCATGTATGCTATTGTATAAGTATGTGTGCATGTGTTGTGAGGGTGACAAAATGGCTTGGAAAATAGCCTTGTATTTGTCAAGGTTTATGGACATGGGTTCGGGACACGGGCGTGTGCCCTATACCCACACGGGCGTATGAAGCCTTGAAGCAAGAGATTTTCTAAGTTTTTCATGAGTTCTCGGTTGGGTCCCGAACCACTCCGGATGTATGTTTTGGGCCTCGTAAGCCCGTATATGGGACAGATTGTATGTGAAAAGAAAAGTTTTTAAAAAGTTTTTAATTATTTGAGATTTCATAGCACTGTTTAGTATAGAAGTGTTAGTAAAAGTTAGGCAGCACCTCGAACCCCCGTCCCGGCGTTGGATGCGGGCGAGGGGTGTTACATATTTAATGTATTATTAATGTATAAATTTATATATGGGAAAAAAAAAAGCAATGCAATGTGTTAAAATTTTAATCAACTACTAAAAAAGTTTAATTAAATTACCAAAAAAGAGTTCGATTATGTTTATTTGATTTTGAGGGATTTTCTTAAGTATGATACATTGTCAATATAAATATTTATATTGTGACAGCATATCAAATACATAACATAAACATTATCTTAAACATTATATTCATACATGCGATAAATAGGCTTCACACAAAGACTAGTCTTCCTTGGCAATGAGACACCAAAGTTTTCTGTCATGTTCAATTCATTTGACGACATTCCACCAGGTAGCTCCCAATTAAAACAATGGACCAATTGAGCTAGAATAAGTTTAACTGTGATTAACCCTAATTTCTTCCCTGGGCATAATCTACGTCCTGCACCAAATGGAATTAGTGCAAAATCATGTCCATGAAGGTCTATATTGCTATCAATGAACCTTTCTGGAGAGAACTCTTCAACATTATTGGACCAAACATTAGGATCTCTCCCAATTGCCCAAATGTTGACTAAGACCCTAGACTTTTTTGGTATGTAATAACCATCAATAACTATGTCCTCCATTGACTCACGAGGAATTAGCAAAGGTGCAATAGGATGCAACCTTAAGGTTTCTTTCACGACCATGTCTAGGTACTCCAATTTTGGTAAATCATTTTCCTCCACAATTCTCTTATTCCCGAAAATGCTTTCTAACTCTTGTTGAAGTTTCAGCATTACCCTCGGATGCCTTATGAGCTCTGATAATGCCCATTCTAATGTGGCAGCTGAAGTGTCGAAGCCACCCACAATCATATCTAATGTTATGGCTTTGATGCTATTCCGATCCATTATATCACCATTAGAATTTATTGTTTGATTTAACTCTGTAAGCAACGTACCAACGAAATCATCTTGCTTTTTCTGTAGATGATCTTTAATGATTGTCTCAAGGGCTTTGTCAAGTTTTTCACCAAGTGTCTGTGTGGAGGCTTTAATTCCCTACATAGTTGAAAATAATCAACACATTCACTCAGTGGTTGTTCGTAATGTATATTGCTAATTTGTTTTGATATGGTATATTAAAATACATAGCAACACCATACCTGTAGGTCGAAAGCACCAAGAAAAGGCACAAAATCTGCAAGATTGAAAACTCCTGCAATTTTAGTAAGCTCTTCAATAAGCTCGTTGAGGTTAAATTCCTTATACTTCTTCACAGGCCCCAAAACCATTTTCAAAGTCATCTCTCCATTAATTTCTGCTAGCTTCTTACTGATGTTAACCACTTCCTTTGCTGTTGCAGCTTCCTTCAAAGATTCAGTGAAATGCATTAGCACTTCCTTCCTCGTAGGTGCAAACGATTCAATTTTCGATGTAGTAAAAAGTTGCATATTACAAATCTTCCTCACACTGCGCCAATATGGTCCATGTTCTGTGAATGCTATGCCCCTTTGGCTATTAGAAATTGATTGTAGGACTTGAACTTTTGGCCTACTTGCGAAAATAGCGTCATGTGTCTTAAGAAACATCTCGGCGACTTGAGGGGATGAAACAACAACAGTTGGCACAGAACCTAGCCTTATGGACATCATAGGACCATGTTTTTTGGCCAAGCGATAAAGGGATTGGTGTGGAAGCATGCCTAACATGTGGAGATTTCCAATGATTGGCAAGGGTCGAGGACCAGGGAGGGCTTTCCCTTTTTCTTTGCCATGTTTCCTTGATGAAATGTAAAATAGAATGTAGAAGAAAGAGCAGAGAACTGCAAGGACTGTGAGAAGAGTTGTTGCTAAAAGTGCCATTCTTGTTAATTAATTCACATAAAAGATACGCTTCTATTGTCTATTGCTTCCCCTTTTTACTTAATACATTTATATATCAACTATCATTTTTTTATAGATATTTTCTATATGTTTAAAAAGAAATGGAAAAAAAGAGTGGGACAACTCTTCAGCCATCATATTTGACTTCAATCTTTATTACTAACCATCACAAATTATTTTATTGATGATTTATAGATTAAAATAATTTAGGCCTAATTTAGTATTGCCTTTTACAAGATATTTTTATGCTTTTCAAAAGTACTTCTGAAAAGTATAAGCATAAAATTTTAGCTTTTGCTCAGAAGTGTTTTTTAACCTAAAAGTGCTTCTAAGAAGTAATGTTGAACTCAATGGCGGATGCAAAAAATTCTTTTTAGGGGCCAGAATTAAATTGTATATTTTTATGATAGTAAAAATACAATTTCATTATTTTAATAGTATATATTTTTATAATTTTTAAAGGAGTAAATCAAATTTTTATTATTTTGAGGGAACTAAAGTGTAATTTTACCATTACTAATTTAAATTTTATAAATTAAAAAAAGCCTAAATAGAAAATTTTCTATTTTAAAGGGGACCGGAGTCCCCTTAGCTCTGCCATTGGCTGAACTAATGTATTTTATTTTTAGGTTACTAGTTTCTTGTGTTACATATGTTTTAAATTATTTTTATTTAATTCATTGTATGTTTTTTATTTCATTTAAATAATGCAAGTGCTTAGTACACTTATATTTTTTATTTCATAAAATGTAAAATAATTAAATATTTTCTAATCAAAATAAATATAAAATGAAATTTAATATTCATCTGAATTTATTTATTTAAAAACTTTATTTAGTTTTAATATAATAATATAATTAATAATTAAAATCATAGTAAAAGTGTGATTCTATATGAATATAAAGCATGATTTAATATTTATGAGAGTTTAATTATTCAAAATTTTAGTTTTTAACATAATAATAACATTTTGTTTAGTCAAAAAATAATATAATATAATAAAATATTTCTTATTTATAGATTTAAATAGTTTAAACTATAATGTAAGTGTAATTCAAGATGAACATAAAAGAATAATTTAATATTAAAATTTTAAAGTATTAAAAATTTTCAAATTAAATATTAATTTTAGAAAAAGTTTACTTAAATTTTTAATTAAAATTTTTCCAAAAAACCAAATTTAAACATTTTATATCTTAAACATATTTTTAAATTTAAAATAAAAAATATTAATTAAAAAGTAAATTAAAATTGAATAAAATATAATCAAATCAAACACGTTGAAATTCAGTTTTATATTGAGACGAGATTATTAAAATATTTTTATTGTTTGAATATTTGTTTAAAAAGTTTTACAATAACAAATAATGGATTATAAAAAAATTTCAAAAAATTTTAAAAATTTTAAAAGATTAATTAAGCTTCTCAACTTAACTCGCACTGATAGACTATGTGACATCATAATAATATAAAAAAAAAAAAACAACTAAACCATGACATAAAAATTATATAAAAATACCACTATGTAACTATTATTAGCATGTCACAGTGTACATAATATATGATTTTTAAATACAATTATGATAAAAAGAATATGACGAGAAATATGAAACAGATTTGAAAGCTATTTTAACATTATTTTAACGTTGTTATCTCTTGTACGTAACCATATAAATGACACAATTTTTTTTTTTTAAATGAAGTAATTTGAATACAATATAACATACCCGCGTTTCATTTTCAATTTTTTCATCTTTCTTTCCCCACAATTACCCTTTCCACCAAAGCCCCCTTGCCATTTGAAATCGTTCAACCTCGCTGCCTAAAATAATTTTTAGGGTAAATTATATTAATAATAACCTAATTATTAGTATTTCTTCTCCACTCAATTGTAGGGATAACAATGGAGTAGGATGAGAGTGGATGTTATTAATTTCATCATTGTTTCACAATTGACGCACTTTCTTCCAAGGCCCGTTCTGCTCACTATAGATGTATAATTTTAGAATTCACTACCACCTCCATGAATGTTGGATACATCCATCTCGGCTCCAGCTAGCTCCGTTTTAATTTAATTTTTACTAATTGTCGTTAATATCAATATTTTTAAAGTCAAGTAAATAAAATTAAACAAAATTTTTCAGGAAAATATTTGAACATAAAATAAATGAAATTTTCTATAATATATTATCATATTTTTACCTTTTAACAGTTATATATTATCACATTTTTACCACTCCATACCCACTGTCTAAAAATGAAATTCACCTCTTCCCACATCCACTTTTCAAAAAAAATAAAAATTCACTCCATATGGAGCGAATTGGTTCAAAACCCATTGGATGGTTTGAGTTTTGTCATCCTTACTCAACTATGAAAAGTTATAAAATAATTGCCCAACTATTCAATTTTGTCTTTTTCGATCACTGACGGGCTAAGATGGCAGCTTATAAAATTGGAATAAACTTTAACCCTCAACATTTATAAATTATATCAATTTAGTTTAGAATCTAAAAATAATTTAACCCTCAACATTTATACAATGGTTAATTTCCATGTTTTGTATATTTTTAATCAAATTTAGCTGATATTTTTTTAGTTTTTTAGGTGAAATGGCCACAAAGAAAAGCAAAACAACAAAAAGACCAAATTACATAATGTGTAAATGTTTAGAGTTAGATTTTTTAGAATCAAGACTAAATTAACACAATGTATAACTATGAATGTTAAAGTTGCTATTATGTCAAATTTAAAAGCTTGCCACTATTAGCCAGGAGGTGACTAGAATCGAATAGCTGGGTAACTATTATGTAACTTTTCATAGTTGGGTGACCAAAAAAAATTTACTAATAGTTAAGTGACTATTAATGTAATTTTCTCCAACTTTTGTTGCTAGTTATTGATAGACAACTCTAGGCTATTTTACCCAAATAACTCAAAAAATAATTAATTACGTAAATGACCCTGATTCAAAAATAATTACCTAAATAACATGAAATAAACAGTAAAATTGGGTTATGGGGACTAGATGACTGGCACCACTATTTTTTTTGTTAAAAAAATAATTTTTGAGGTTTTAGACACTAAATGGTCGGCACCCATGTATTTTTTTCAAACTGTATCATACTGATATATATTTATACCAATATTTAAAAAAAAATTTAGGGTCCTATTACACTGCTGACCGGCACCTCTTTATCTAATTAAAAAAAAAATGGGGTGTCAAGTGCCGGCCAACAAAGGCCCAAACTCACCTAAAAAAAGGGGATGAGAATATTGCAGCATTAACCCCTCCTTGTTTTCCCATCTTTTTTATTTCCCAAGTTTGATTACATATTTTATATTTTAAAATAATATTAGACTACTTATCATGTTATTAATTATTATCACATCACTCACATTATTGTTAAATTTTAAAAATTAATTTAAATTTAATATACACAATTAAACTAGATTTTTTTTTTATAAAATTAGAACCTGCTTTATTGATTTTCATCTTTTATAATAATTCAAATAAAAATTGCTAAATTATTATTTCTTTTATTTTAAAAAATAACATATAATATATTTAGAAATTTAGAAATAATTAAATAGTATTTAAAAAAATTAATTTTAAATAGATTTAAAAATTTTAAATTTAGAAACAATGTCTAATATATTTATAAAAGAAACTTACCTTATTGATTAAATTAATTTATAAAATTAAATTTTAAAATTAAAAAAATTTAGAAATATAAATATAATTTATATTTTAAAATTTAATTTTATAAATTAATATAATATTACACGTTATTTTAAATTTAATAATAATGTGAGTGATGCAATAATAATTAGCATGATAAGTAGTCTAATATTATTTTAAAATATAAAATATGTAATCAAACTTGAGAAATAAAAAAGATAGGAAAATTGTTGGGTGAGTTTGGGCCTTTTTTGACCGACACTTGACACCCAAAAAAATATTTTTCAATCAGATAAAAGGGTGCCGGCCATCAATATACTAGCACCCCAAGTTTTTTTTAAAATATTGGTATAAATATATACCAGTATGATACGGTTTAAAAAAAATACATGTGTGCCGGCTATTTAGTGTCTAAAATCTCAAAAATTAATTTTTTAACAAAAAAAATAGTGTCGGCCATCTAATCTCCATAATTCAATTTTACTATTCATTTCAAATTATTTAAATAATTATTTTTGAATCAAGATTATTTATATAATTAATTGTTATTTTTAAGTTATTTGGGTAAAATAGCCACAACTCTAAGTTCTATGAAGTGATGGAAACTTTAAAATGACATGTTTTTCGCCTTGTTGAAAGGAAAAATGATAAAAAGGTTGTAACAATGGAGAATCTGCAGCTTTTTCTGCTTTCCTTTCATCTTTTCCTATCAAAATATTAGACAATTCAGATTCCTAGAAAAAAAAAGAAAAAAACATAGGGCGTAGCTAGGGGTGTTCATTCGGTTAACTGACCGGTTAACCGACCGAAATATCATTAACCGAATTAACCGACCCTTCAAAATTTTTAACCGTTAACCGAATCGAATTTTTTTCCAAAAAATTAACCGACCCCAAATTTTGTCGGTTAATTCGGTCGGTTAACCGAATTAACCGAAAATTATATTTTTTTAATTTTTAGTTAAAATAAGTATAAAATTAACCGAATTAACCGAATTAATCGAATTAACCGAATTAATCAAATTAACCGAATTAACCGAATTATTTGTATAAAATTATATTTTTTTATTTTTATTTTTAGTTTTAGATTTAGATTTTTATTTTTATTTTTATTTTTATTTTTATTTTTATTTATGAAATTATTTGTAATTTTTATGATTGGGTTGGGTTGGGTACTTGGATTAATATATATTAGATTGAATATTTAGGTTTATGTTGGATTGGGTTTGAGTGAATAGTGGGCTATTTATATATTATAATTTTATTTATTAATTTTTTTCGGTTAACCGAAAAAATTCGGTTAACCGACCGGTTTCGAACCAAATTAACCGTTAACCGAAAACTCAAAAAATTATTAACCGACCCCCGACCGAATTAATTTGGTTAACCGACCGATTAACCGAATTCGGTCGGTTAACCGAATTTTTTCGGTTTTACCCGAATTTTGCATACCCCTAGGCATAGCTGTGTAACTGAAATTTTCATTTCATGTTAAGCTACACGCATTATTTATTAGAAAATATAACAAGGTTATTTTTAGAAATTTACTCATTTTAATTTTAAAATTTTAAAATTTAAATCTAACTATTAATATTTTCTTTAAATTTGATTATTGTGACATTTTAAACTAAATAAAAAAAACTACTTATTTGATTGCTATGTATTAACACTGTTAATTTTTTTTTGTTTAATTAGTTGTTATGATATTTTGAAATAATAAATAGAAGCTGCTCACTTAGTAGTCATGTAATTAAAAAAGATATTGTAATTAGCTTGAATTTAACCCAAAAACAATTAATAATATTAATAATTGAACCTAAATTTTAAAATCTAAAAAGTAAAAAAACTAAATTCCTAAAAATATAAATATAGAGACAAAACTCATAATTTTTGAAAACAACAATAATTATAGCATATTTTAACCTATGTAATAATTATTGTAATGACCCGATAGTTAGGGGAGACAGAAAGTATAGTTTTGGGACTCCGTTTCCATAAACCGGATCCGTAAATATTTTTATTAAATATTTACAAAATTATATTAGAGACGAATTAATATTTTGTTTTTGGATTAGTAATTTTTATGAAATTAGGACTATTAAGGTATAGGGACTAAATTGCGTAAAGGTTAAAAGTTGAATTATAGATTTAAAATAAATTAAAGGACCTAAAGTAGCAATTATACCTTCATTTTAGTTGTAGTGGAATACCATTAATGTTATGTATATTATATATATACATATTATACATTTAAGTTAACTTTAATATATATTATAATAATAAATAAAAAATTAAAATAAAATAAGTGAAATAAGAATTAAAGTGGAAGGGAATAGATTTATTTCATGCACATTAAAAGAAAGAAGAAAGAAAGAAAATAGCAAGGGAGATGCTTGGTTAGGGATTCAAATCTAAATTGGTTAGTTAATTTAGTTTATTTTTTTGTAATTTTTATAATTTTTGAAATCTCGGTACTTAGAACTAGCCGGCTTATGTTATAATTTTTAGTATTGTCCAATATTGATGATGTTACCATTGTTGACTTGTTAGAATTTTAAGGGTTAATTTGATAGATTTTAATGTTAGAAATGAAAAAGGACTAAATTGTGGAGTTAATTGTTGATTTTGAACAATATGGACCAAATTGTGAAAAATTCAAAATTTAGGGATAAATTTAAAAATAAGGAGCTAAATTTAGCTTAGAGTGAAATTAGTATAAAATTTTGAGGTTAAATGTGGAGATTTAATTAGTCTCGATTTAGGGACTAAATTGAAGATTAAGCAAAATGTAGTATAAAATTTGAGTTGTATATTATTAATTTATTGTAATTATTTTATTCTGTAATGAACATCGCTCCAGAATCCTCGAGTAAAAAGGGGAAAGACAAGGTCGACGTCGAGTAGCTCGAAATATAGGTTTGTGTTTCTATAATCTGAAATAAATTACAAATTATTGCAGATTGAATTGTTTGCATATGGTAAGTATTTGAGGCAAGTACTTTTGTATTTTGGGCTAAATTGAATCAATTGATGATTAGAATGAACTGATTATGAATATCAAGAAATGTGGTGCTTTTATGAATATTGAAATGAATGTGTGTATTGAGAAATTGTGGTTGCTACCAACTTGAATATATGCTTATATGTAATTATGTATATATATGAAATTGGGATATTGGTTGTATTGAAAAGTGAAATGAAACCCTACTAATTATTTTACGCTAAGTCGGATATAGATGGCATGCCATAAGATAGGAAGAGTTCAGGGATTTCTTCGGCCTTGAGTCGATGAGGCACTAGGTGCCAATCTACTTCAGTTTAACTGGTGAGACACTGGGTGTCAACTTAATATAGTGTTGTGCACAACTTGCTTCGAATTTATCTTATGAGGCACTGGGTGCCAAACTAGTGTGTTGGTTAGATCTGTGTATCCGTCCGAGTCCGAGTTGTATTAATAGGGGAAAAATAAACGATAAAATCGATGTGTTTGATATTGGAATGACAAGGTTGAGAAATGGAAATGAGATGTGAGATGGAATATGAAATGGTAGATTTTGTTGTGAATATCGATTGAATTATGAGAAATGAATTCATGAAATGGAAATAGAAATGAATTATATCATTGTATGAGTTGATTTACCAAATGCCATATGAAATGCTATTGCCATGTACTAGAACTTGTGGAATCTATTGGATGTGAATAAAGAATAAGTAAATTAGCATTATTGACTTGATACAAATATGTTATAACATTACTTATTTGCATTTTACATCTTAATTATTTACATCCAGTTTTAATTGTTCGGATTATAGAAATACCATTGACTTATACTCAGCATGTGGTTTTGTTTCCTGTGCGTAGGTTAGGGACTTATCAGTTTATCGTTGACTCAGCATCCAACAAAGATCTCGGACTCAAGTGTGGTAATGTTTTATTTTGTAATGGCATGTACCTAGGAGGTCTTTTGAATGATGGTTGTTATGTAATGTGATGATTTTAGGAGTCCTATGTGTAATGGTATTTATATGTTCATAAAGTTGAGGCTTAATCTATGTTTTGGTATGTTAGTCAAACTGAATGTTTTGCATGTGTTTTAGTTTTGAGCTTGGTATCCTAAATAGTTAAAACATTAGTTCAATTACGGTCATTTGGTATGAATGAATGTTTGGATGGTTGATGTCTTATTGATATGTTTGGAAATATAAAATATGGTACCAATGAGGGTACATTGGTTATACACTTAAGATGGATGTTTGGCATGTTTTAAGCATGTTTAAATTGTGTTTGAATAGGTTAAATGACTAGTAACTGGGTTGCTTAGTGTCCAAGTAAACATGAACTAGTAAACTTGAGTTTTAAGGTGCATTTAGGTACACACGGTCTATCGCACGGCTATGTGGCTTTCGAAATTGGGACAACGGCCATGTGACACACATGGCCTGGCCACACAGCCTTGTGTCTTGTAAATTTTAGTGCAAGTTTCACATGGTCTAGCACATAGCCTGCGACATGGTCGTGTGATCCAAGTCAGTAAGTTACACAGGTAGAGATTCGAGCTGGGACACGACCGTGTGTCTTAAATCAAAGAGTTACATGGATAGAGACATGGGTTGGGACACGGTCATGTGTCCCAACTTTGAAAGCCACACAACATGGGGCATATCACACGGCCATGTGACCCCTATTTCTAATATTTTTGAAAATTTGCCCAAACACTTTTGAATTGTTTCAAATTAGTCCTTGTTAATTTTTTTATTTTATTTAGGGTCTCGTAAACTCGTATTAAGGACTGTAAGAGTATTTTTACGCTAATTCTAAATGAAGTGGCGAACTTTTACTGGGTGAAGTAGGTCATTCTACTAATATCATTAAAAGTATATAGCTAGAATATAGTCTAATACTCTGATGCTAATAATTGGAATAGTCTTGTTTGGTATCCAACTTCTAGCTTTCAAGAGGGGATAAATAGTGGTAAGAGTGTAAATAGTGGAAGACTAAATTTAGCATATCTCATTACTCGATTGTATAAGATAATAATATTGAAGTATTAAATTAGCATGTTCTGCTTTCTGTATAATATGAATGTTAATAGTTACCATGCATCTTTGATTATGTTGAAATTTAATGTTCTGGTGGATTAGTAATGCTCGTGACCCTAATTCGACGACGAAAGTGGGTTAGGGGTGTTACATTTAATGGTATCAGAGCTACAGATTTAGCCGATTCTCAGACTAAATGAAGCTCAAAATTGAGTCTAGAGGTACATGCCAACATTAAGCCAAGTCTAAGTCAGGATTTGGATACTAATTGTAATGATTTTGTTTTATAGTTAAAACATGTCAACTGAATCAGATAATAAAGTTGAATAATAGTTTTACTCTAGCAATGATTATACTAAATATTATGAAGAAATTGAGTAGGTAACACCGAGTGCCAACCCAGTTGGTGCTCAACAACCTAATGTTGAGCAAGGTAATAATGAGAGAGTAAGTGATTCCTATTTACTTTAAGCTATCGCTGATGCTCTTTAGCCTGTTGCGGGAACTATTTTTGCTATAGTACCTGCACCTATTGTTCGATAGGCTCCAATAAAAGAGTTGCGGAGATATGGTGCTACTGAGTTTTTAGGGTTGAAAGGGGTTGACCCCTCAGCAGCTGAAGTTTGGATTGAATCTACTAAACGCATCTTACAACAACTCGAATGCAACCTTCACGAAAATGTAATTTGTGTTGTTTCTCTACTGCAATGAGAAGCGTATACTTGGTGGCAGTCAATAACATGCTCACGTACTTATCGCACAGGCTGATTGGGAATTCTTTCAAAAGGAACTCCAAAAGAAATACGTCAGAAAATTGTATCTCGAAGATAGGAAACAAGAGTTTTTACTGTTAAAGCAGAGCAAAATGACGATGGTTGATTATTAACGAGAGTTTTTACGACTTAGTAAGTATTCTACTGAATTTGTGCCATCTGAAATTGAAAGTTGTAAACGATTTTTGCGTGGGCTACATGATGAACTTCGAGTACAACTAGTATTACATCGAATCACAGAGTTTGTTGATCTAGTTGAATGGGCAAAAATGGTAGAACAAGCTTTGGGTCTTAATAAAAAGGCTGAGATTACTCGCACAGTTGGAAAACGATTAAGAGCTACTAGTTGGCATCCATAATCTAAGCAAACTAAAGATTTTTGTGGTAGTTGGAAATAAACCTTTAAGTTTGACAGATCTGATAGAAACCGAGATCAACAATCGACTGTGTCTTTGGACAGTGTCCAAGGCCTATCCCGAGATATTGAAAATTTGAATTGTGCACACTTTGGGAAAAAGCATAAGGGTGATCTTGGAAACTAACACGAGCTTTTTGTAGTTGTGGATCGATGGAGCATTTTGCTCGAGAGTGTTTGAAAAATGATAATGCTACCCATGTTTCTTCTCAAAGGTCTGTACCTGTATTTAGGGGTCGTGGATCAATTCGTGGTGGTTCTTTTTCCAGAGGCGGTGTTAGAAAGTGAAGTGATGCTGTTACTCATTAGACTGAGGCTAGAGCCCCAACCCGAGCATATGTTGTACGAACACGCGAGGAAGTAACACTACCGACGTTGTTGCAGTTATCTTTTTATTCCATTCAGAACTTGTTTATACTTTGATAGATCCAGAATCTTCATACTATTATATTAATGTTGAGTTAGTCAAATCGGGAAGCTTAAAATCTAAGATATCTAGAGTATCTATGGTTGTGTCAAGTCCTTTGGGGCAGTCCGTATTAGTTGACCAAGTGTGTAGGTGATGTCTGCTAGAAATTCAGAACGTATGTTTCCCTGTTGATTTGTTGATAGTGCCATTTGGTACTTTTGATCTGATTTTGGGTATGGATTGACTTACTGAACATGGAGTGATTTTAGACTGTCGTAAAAAAAAGTTTGTGGTTTAGAGTGAAGACGGTATCATGATTAAGGTGAATGGTGTTCGAACAAGTGATTCAACTCGTATCATTTCAACAGTTCGAGTTAATAAACTTCTCAATCAAGGCTACGAAGCTTTTCTAGCATATTTTATTAACTCGAATTCTGATGATAGTCAGAGTAGCAAGATTTGTACTGTTTGTGAATTCCTTGACTGTTTCTTGAAGAATTACTGGGATTACCACCAAATCGAGAGGTTGAATTCACAATTGAAGTGTTTCCTAGTACGGCTTCGGTGTCAATGTCTCCTTACCATATGACACCCACAGGGTTGAAGGAATTGAAGTTGCAATTGCAAGATTTACTGGATCGCGGCTTTATACGCCCTAGTATATCACCTTGGGAAGCTCCAATATTATTTGTTAAAAAGAAAGATAGCTCGATACAACTTTCTATAAACTATCGACAATTGAATAAGTTGACAATTAGGAATTGATACCCCTTACCTCGTATCGATGACTTGTTTGATCAACTAAAAGGAGCTTCTGTCTTTTCTAACATCGATTTGAGATCTGGTTAGCATCAGCTGAAAGTAAAAGATAGTGGCATACCTAAGACGGTGTTTCGTACGCGTTATGTCCATTATGAATTCCTGGTGATGCCTTTTAGGTTGACTAATGTTCATGTGGCATTTATAGATCTTATGAGCCATATCTTCTAACCTTCTTTGGATCAATTTGTGGTAGTTTTCATTGATGACATATTGATCTACTCAAAATCTAAATCCGAGCATGAACTTAGAATTGTTTTGCAATTATTGCGAGAGAAATAATTATATGTAAAACTTAGTAAATGCAAATTTTGGTTATTGAAGGTTGTGTTTTTGAGGCATGTTATCTCAACGGATGGAGTTAGAGTGGATTCAAAAAAGATTGAGGCCATTGTTTAGTGGAAAGAATCGAGAAATGTGTTAGAAGTCTGCATTTTTCTTAGTTTAGCTGGTTATTACCGAAGATTCATAAATAGATTTTTGAAGATAGCTTTACCAATGACAAAGCTTTTGCAAAAGAACGTTCAATTCGTTTAGAGTTATCAATGTCAAGAAAGTTTTGAAAAATTGATGTAGATGTTGACTGAAGCACCGGTTCTAACTTTACTGGAATCGGGAAAAGATTTTGTGTTTTATAGTGATGCTTCCTTGAGTGGTCTCGGTTGTTTTTTAATGCAAGCCGAGGAAGTGATTGTGTATGCGTCTCATCAACTAAAAACGCATGAACGTAATTATCTAACACATGATTTAGAGTTAGTTCCTGTGGTTTTTGCTCTAAAGATCTGGAGACACTATTTGCTCTATAACACCCCAAACCTGGCCTAGACGTTATGGTCGAATCCAGAGATGTCACAAGGTAGGATTTTGAAAACCGGAGTCATCTCGTTAAATGTTCAAGATTCATAATTCATATTCGTATAAAACTATTTTTAAAGTCTTGTTTAATTCATTTAATTGTCAAAACATAATTTACAGTGGAAGTCTTAAAATCGATATAATTTACAAACCCAGTTCGTGTTTTCAGAAAAGCCTTTGTTTTCGTAAAATTGTGTTTTCCATCAATGCAACGCAATGAAAGAGTTAAAAACGCATCCAAAAACCAAAATAAAATCTGACAGCCTGAAGAGTCCCAAAAAATTACAAACTCTCAAATAAAACCAGAAATATAACCAAAATCGTAAAATTACTAAGTAAAATGGCTCTCGACCAAGTGGTCACCACGAGCCTCCGTCACCCTACCCGCCTAAGTCTATGGATTAACTCAGATAGAATGTGACAAAAAATGTGAGTTTTCGTAAACTCATGTGTAACCCAACGTAAATAGACATGCAATACATTCACTAATATCATATACAATGATCAGATTCGAACTTAAGTCCTTTTCAGATCTGAGATAATGTAATCGCTTATACAAATCGATATGCAAAATCCTACCCTTATCCTCTAGACACCAACTCGACCATCCCAACACACCATCCGGGGTGAAAATACCCACCCTTCCTTACACACCATATCGTGCCATTTTGGCATATATCGATAAAAAGTGCAGCCAAAGTCGCTAATATAGGCGAAGATCGCCATACGAATACTACCTCCATATATATAATCCCATCCCAAATACAGATACAGATACAATTATAACATGCTTATGTACGGATATCGATATACATAAAGCGTAATAATCAAACATGCATAATAAATCCTACTCGAGCATGCTATTAGAATATCGATCACATATTCTAAGGTTTGATTAACACTTACCGACTTCTGCGGTAGGCCCACAATGATCGAAATGACCCGTGCAACCCTAGGGAAAATTTTAGAAATATGAGCCCACATGCCCGTGTGGCTTGCCTATGTTGGCCCACATGCCTTGATTGGTCTTGTCCGTGTGGCCTACACACCAAACTTGGCCTAGCCCGTGTGGCCCACACAGCTACACTTACACCACCACATGGTTGTGTCTTGCACACTGGTCGCCTTTCATCGACACACACAGTTGTGTCTTACACAAGGCCTACCACACAGGCGACCATACGCCCGTGTGGCGTCAGTAGTAGGCATTTTCGTCTTTCACTAAAACATCATTTTTCACATTTTGGAAACACACCTGATATCATTTTGATGCGCAAGTACTCCCAATACCACTCAAACCTAAAAAACAACATCTAAATGCCCAAATTCAATACACACTTACGAAACTCAAACGAAAATATTCCACAAATAAAGTCTTACAACATCAAACAATAAATTCGAATACTTACCGCCAACGAACCAAAACCCCCTCATTAACCACTTATCCAAAAAGCATTAAGATTCTAACAATACAAGACTTACCGAACAATCGAAAGAAAATAGTACAACAAGATGCAAGGATTCGTTAACAGATCGAAAAATAGAAGAAAGTAACAACATAGATTAAGAACAAAAGAGCAGAGAAAAGCAAAAGAAAAATTAACATCAATTTGTTCCTGGAAAGAAAGGGATTTTTTTGAAAAAGAAAAAGATAAATAAAATCAAAGAGATATTAAAATCCCACAAATTCTTCCCCATTATCCCATTAACAACAATTAACTTAGAATTCCAACTCCACTAAAACACACATATGCAACTGAGCAGAAATAGCATACTCGCTTGCACATGGATTCGAACACAGGACCTCCAACACACCAACTTCTTTACCACTCGAACTAGCAGGCTTATTCTGATATGAATTAATAGACAATTTTATAAAACCCACTCAACAAGGGTAAGGCTTAGATAAAAAATGACAAAATTAACAAATCTGGGACTTAAACCCAATACCTCATATACACCCCCAGAATACTTAACCACTGAAGTAGATACACAGTTGTGCCAAATATTTATAAATATAGAAGTAAATTTTTCAGGGTATTACAACTCTACCCCCTAAAAGAAATTTCGTCCTTGAAATTTACCTAATCAGAACATACGAGGATACTGCTGACGCATCATGTCCTTAGGCTCCCACATGGCTTCCTCAATGCCATGATTCTGCCACAGAACCTTAACTAACGGAATGGACTTCCTCTTCAGAACTTTAACATCTCGATCCAGAATCTGAACCGGCTCATCCCCAAAAGCCAAATCTGACCTAACCTCGATCTCCTCAATAGAGATAACGTGAGATGGATCAAATCAGTACCGCCTCAACATCGAGACACTATATACATTGTAGATACGGTCCAACTGTGGAGGTAACTCCAACTAATAAGCAACCGGTCCAACACGCTTTAGATATGATACGGCCTAATAAACCTAGGGCTCAACCTACCCTTACGACCGAACCTCAGAACTTTCTTCCACGGAGAAACCTTAAGAAAAACAAAGTCACCCACAGAGTACTCGATATCTCTCCTCTTCAAATCCACATAGGACTTCTGTCTATCAGAAGCCACCTTCAGACGATCCTGAATCAATCTAACCTTATCTTCAGTATTAGAAACCAACTCAGGACCCAAAACCCACCACTTACCTAACTTAATCCAACATAGTGGAGTACGACACTTACGACCATACAAAGCCTCGTAAGGTGCCATCTGGATGTTAGACTAGAAACTGTTATTGTAGGCGAACTCGCTAGAGGCAGATAATCCTCCTAACTACCTCGGAAATCAATCACACAACTCCGAAGCATATCCTCCAGTATCTAAATCACGCTCTCATATTGACCATCGGTCTGAGGATGGAACCAAGTACTAAAGTCCAATCTCGAACCCAGAGCCTCATGCAATTTCTTCCAAAACTGAGAAGTAAAGTGAGGATCTCTATCAGAAATAATTGATACAAGAACGACCATGTAGTCTTGCAATCTTGGAGATATAGAGTTTCGCTAACTTTTGCAAAGAGTAGTTCATCTGAACAGAAATAAAATAAGTGGACTTGGTCAATCGATCCACGATGACCCAAACAGAATCCTTCTTAGTGGGCGTCAAGGGCAACCCACTAACAAAATCCATCGTCACTCGTTCCCATTTCCATAAGGGAATCTTAATAGGTTGGAGCAAACTCGAAGGCAACTGATGCTCAGCCTTAACTTGGTGGCATGTTAGACAACGTGCAATGAAATCTGTTACCTCTCATTTCAAACCCAGCAACCAGTACAACTCACAAATATCGCGATACATTTTATTACCACCGGGATGCATAGCATAAGAGCTACTATACGCCTGATAAATGAAATGCCTACATATGGGGCTATCTTGAAATCAACACCAAATTCTTGCATATTTACTCATAACTAACATTCATGCATAATTTATTCTTTGGACACTCATCCATTCATACACTCATTCATTTATTCATCGCATGTACATATCACCATAATCATCCACCGAAACTAAAAGAACCATATAATCCGCAGTTGCAAGACTTCAAGACTGGAATCACGATATTTATACGCAAACGCGACAAACTAGGGCAATGGAAGTCGAGTTCAATGAGAGAATCGAAAGGATGGAAATGGCTCAAAAGGAATTACAAGAGCAACTGGCCAAATCGCAACAAGAAACGAGAGATCTAATGGTAAGATCTCGAGAGGAGTCACTCGAGCAAAGAGATCGGATGGCCAAAATGATGGAGATGATGACAACTCGGTCAAAGGAAAAGGACCCATGCGTAACCCCCGATGTTATGGAACCCCAATCAAGAATTCACCACGATCGGGATCCACTCTATCCCCGGATTCACTCCACCACCCGCATATACAACACGAGAGAGGTATGCCCAAGGGGGAACCGAGCGGTGCTTGGAACATCGACCTATGACACCGCTCCACCCACTAATTTAGGGTCGGAATATTCGCGTCAAACCCTGGGGGCCATCCCGCGATCCCCTAGTTCCGATCCGACGACCCTGCAGAAGTAGCCTAATTGAAATTGGATAACCATGACGCGAAATATAGGAGTCCGGAGGAAAGACTCAAAGCAATAGAAGGCACCGAGGTCTTCTCCGCGCTAGGTGCCAAGGAACTCGATGCGTACGCATCTAATTTTGCCTCCGGTTCAAGGTGCCTGATTTTGAGAAGTATGATGGGACTAGGTGCCCAAAAGCACATCTCATCATGTTCTGTCGAAAAATGGCTGGTTACGTGAACGATGATAAGTTACTTATACATTGCTTCCAAGATAGTCTAACAGGGTCAGCCCTCCGTTGGTACAACCAACTCAGCAGGGAAAAGATTAGATCCTGGAAAGACTTGGCATCTGCATTTTGCGAGCAATACAAGCATGTATCAGACATGGTACCAGACCGGATGACCTTACAAATGATGGAGAAAAAGCCGTCAGAGACCTTTAGACAGTATACACAGAGATGGAGAGACGTCTCAGCCCAAGTGGAACCCCCACTAACAAAAATAGAGATAACCGTTCTCTTTATCAACACCTTAAAGGCACCATTTTATGACAAATTAGTGGGAAGCACCACGAAAGAGTTTGCGGATATTGTAATATCTGGTGAACTCATAGAGAATGCTGTCAAGAGCGGTAAAATGGAAGGATCAGAAGGCTCAAGAAAAGCAGCTCCCATAAGGAAAAAAGAGCCAGAGGCCCACATGGTGGGAACTGGAAGTCGTTACATTCCTAATTCATATCCTAACCAACCTCGACCCCGACATTATTCACCTTCAAATTTCCATTATCCTCCTCAAACCCCTTACTACCAAACACCACCTCCCTCCTACCCCGTATACGCCATGAACAACCAAAGACCCGTCACCACTTTTTCACAAAATACTGCACCCGTTCAAAACCAACCCAGAAATGAACCAAGACCAGCAAGGCCTAATCCCGAGAGACCGCAGTTTACTCCTATCCCTGTGTCATATGGGGAATTGTACCCAAAACTTTTGGAGAAACAACTGATTTCTCCCCATTACATGGCACCCCTTAAACCTCCATACCCAAAGTGGTACGATCCAAACGCTAGTTGTGCATACCACGCGGGGAACCAGGGGCACTCTACTGAGAACTGTCTTGCTTTCAAAAGGAGAGTTCAAGGGCTTATTGATGCGGGTATCTTGCGATTTGATGGTACTAGCGGTACGACCGAGAATCCATTCCCAAACCACACCGAAAGTAATGTGAATGCAGTAGGAGAGGAGGATAAACGACAAAGTAGAAGATGGGTTTCTGAAGTGAGAACACCTCTGCAGAGAATCTGGGAGGTACTAGTTGAAAAAGGGTTACTTTGTCGTTTTAACGGAGTATTCGAAGGAAAAGACGCAAAGAGTCACAGTTTTTGCGAGTTTCATGACATCGAAGGGCATGACATTCAGTCCTGTGATGAATTCAGAGGATTGTTGCAAAGTATGATGGATGACAAGGAGATCGAGATTTTTTGTAAAGTTGAAGAGGCCCATAGTGGAGAAATATGTGCCTCTAACAATCAATCATCAGGTCCCCCTTATAGCGTTGATCGACTATTGGTGATCTATTATGACGCGAAGAAGGAACCGGTGAAACCAAAGATGATAATCGAAATACCATCTCCTTTCCCTTATAAGGACAACAAAACAATCTGCGTGGAGATATGATGTCAATATCGTCACACCGGAAGTTGGAAAGTCCAAAGCCATAATTGAAGATGTTGGGGAGGTAGGTCATTTTACCCGAAGTGGACGGTGCTATTCCAAGGAAGTTGAACCGGCAAAGAAAAGTAGTGATTTGAAGCAAAAAGGGAAAGCAGTGATGCACGGTCGAAGTCGAGCAAGAAATTCCACCCGTCATGAAAACTAAAAAGCCTGTGAATGAGGAAGAAGCTCAAGAATTCTTGAAATTTATCAAGCACAATGAATATAGTGTGGTGGAACAATTGAGCAAGCAACGTGCGAATCTCTCGCCTCTATCTCTATCAAGTAAATTCAGAGCCACACCGGAATGCCTTGCTAAATGTGTTAAATCAAGCTTACGTAGCTAACAACATATCCGTTGAGAAGCTCGATAGGTGGGTAAACAATCTGAATGCGGACAATTTCATCTCTTTTAGTGATGATGAGATACCGCCAAATGGTCGAGGTTCGGTGAAAGCGCTGCATATCACGACTCGCTGCAAGGGCTACATAATACCTAACGTACTCATCGACAATGGGTCAGCACTCAACGTCATGCCATTGGCTACACTTTCCAGAATACCAATGGATTTGTCCTACTTAAGGCCCTGTCATTCCACAGTAAGGGCATTTGACGGGACGAGGCGTGAAGTTATGGGAAAGATTGAGATCCCTCTAGAAGTGGGCCCTTACATTTATGATGTCGAGTTCCAAGTCATGGACATTACGCCATCGCACAACCGCCTTTTTGGGAAGACCACGGATCCATTCTCGCCGAGCGGTCCCATCATCCCTCCACCAAAAATGAAATTTATCATGGATGGTCATCTCGTCACGGTTGAGGAGAAGAAGACATCGTCGCATCTATCTCTGCAGATGTGCCATATCTTGAAGTAAGCAAAGACGCAGTGGAGTGTTCCTTCCGATCCCTCGAATTCGTCAATGCCACTTTTATTGCTGAGGGAAACAGAATTCCAGTGCCGAAACTGTCGAGAAATACCAGAATGGGTGTCAAGTTGACCGTAGGAAGAGGAGCTCGAGCAAGAAGAGGTTTAGGCAGACATCTGCAAGGAATAGTCAGGGCTTTAAAGCCGGTGCACCACAAGGCCCGATACGGTTTGGGGTTCCAGCCTGATATGCGTCAAAGAAGAAGACACTGGAAAAAAGATCAGGAAAGAAGGATTGCAAGAACTTTCGGCCGAGAACCAGAATGGGAACCAATAGAATACCCTCCTTTGTCAAAAACATTTAAATCTGTGGGAATGATATACCCTGGACAAGACGATCCACGAAACATGCTGAGGATAATTAAAAGGGGTTTTCAGAATGTCAGTATAAATGTCATTGACAAAGGGGCTGGTACAAGTAAAGATGTCTCGAGGATACGCCCTTGCCCTCCTGGTTTCATGTTGAACAATTGGACTTCCGAGGAGCTTCTTGTAATTTATAAGTCTTCAGAGTAATGCCAAACATTAACCTTCTATTATGTCTTTAGATATAATAGAATTCTTTTGTAAGAGCGTGCATTCGCTCTTTATCATTCAAATGAATATCAATGAAGATGCATTTTGTCACGATTTTTTTTCGCATTATCGCTAATTTCATGATCATTTTCTCATTTCATAGCCTATACTCACATTTGCCATATTTCATGCCATCACATTTTTGTCTGTTGTTTCCCATACTCGGATGCCCCTCTATAGCTTCCTTTTCCATTCAACTTTCAGTTGCTCGGATATCGATGACATGAACAAACCCATTCTGAGTCTTGAAATTGATTTTGAGAAGGTCGTTTGTTTAGGAGAATTTGAAGTCAAGAAAAAATGTCAAGATTATGTCTCGTCTCCTGAATTGTTAAGAATGGTGGAACAAGAGGATAAACAGATTTTGCCTCATGAAGAATCCGTGGAAACAATAAACTTGGGCACTGAAGAAAGGAAACAAGAAGTAAAGATCGGGACTTCTATTTCAGAGAGCACCAGGCATAATTTGATCGCTCTACTCCGCGAATACAAAGATGTTTTCGCATGGTCATACCAGGACATGCCAGGGCTAGATGAAGACTTAGTAGTCCATAAGCTCCCATTAAAACCAGAATGCAAGCCCATCCAGTAAAAATTAAGACGGATGAGACCCGAAATGTTGTTGAAAATAAAAGAGGAAGTCAAGAAGCAATTTGATGCTGGTTTCCTGCAAGCCTCCAAATATCCAGAATGGGTGGCTAACATAGTCCCGGTACCAAGGAAAGATGGCAAAGTACGAATGTGTGTGGACTACCGTGACCTGAATCGAGCAAGCCCAAAAGATAATTTTCCCTGGCCGCATATTGATACGTTGGTAGACAACACAGCAAAACATTCATTGTTTTCTTTCATGGATGGATTCTCGGGGTATAATCAGATCAAAATGGCCCCAGAGGATATGGAAAAAACTATCTTCATAACAATGTGGGGAACGTTCTGCTACAAGGTGATGCTATTCGGGTTAAAGAATGCTGGGGCAACATATCAGAGGGCTATGGTGACGTTATTCCATGACATGATGCATAAAGAAATAGAGGTCTACGTTGACGATATGATTGCTAAATCCCGAGGGGAAAAAGAGCATATAGTGAATCTCAAGAAGTTGTTTGACAGGCTGAGAAAATTCCAGTTAAAGCTCAATCCAGCCAAATGTACGTTCGGGGCTACCTCAGGAAAGTTACTAGGCTTCATTGTCAGTGAAAGAGGTATCGAGGTTGATCCAGATAAAATAAAGGCCATTCAAGAGTTACCACCCCTGCGCACGCAAAAAGAAGTTAGAGGATTTTTAGGGAGATTGAACTATATCGCCCGATTTATCGCTCAACTTACCAACCAATGCGACCCGATCTTTCGACTTCTTCGAAAACATAACCCTGGAGAATGGAATGAGGAATGCCAGATGGCCTTTGATAAGATAAAGCAATACTTGTCTAGTCCTCCAGTGCTAGTACCGCCAACTCCAGGAAGACCATTGATTTTGTATTTGACTGTGTTCGAAAATTCAATGGGTTGCGTACTGGGGCAACACGATGAAACGGGAAAGAAAGAAAAGGCGATCTATTACCTCAGCAAAAAGTTCACTGAATATGAGGCAAAGTATTCGTCTATTGAAAAATTTTGTTGCGCTCTGGTTTGGGTAGCTCGGAGACTCAGACAATACATGTTTTATCACACGACATGGTTGATTTCAAAGCTGGACCCGATAAAATACATGATGGAATCGCCGGCACTATTAGGAAGAATGACACGATGGTAGATCCTCCTTTCGAAATATGACATTGCCTATGTAAGTCAGAAGTCGATAAAAGGGAGTGCAATAGCCGACTTTCTAGCAACTCGAACGACAGAAGAATATGAGCCGTTAAGATTTAATTTCCCGGACGAAGACCTAATGTGCATCACAAAAATGGAATCCGAATCCTCACAAGAGAAGTCATGGAAGATGTGTTTTGATGGTGCGTCGAATGCTTTGGGGCATGGAATCGGAGCAATCCTGGTATCACCAGAGGGGAATCACTATCCGTTTACTGCAAGACTAAACTTCTTCTGTACCAATAATATTGCAGAATATGAGGCTTGTATCATGGGGCTTCGTGCAGCCATCGAACGAAACATCAAAACCTTAGAGGTATACGGGGACTCAGCCCTAGTGATTTACCAGATCCGTGAAGAGTGGGAAGTGAGGGATCCAAAATTGATCAAGTACAGTGATTTAGTGGCCGAATTGATCAAGGAATTCAAAGAAATAACTTTTCATTACTTCCCACGAGAAGAAAACCAACTGGCAGATGCCCAGGCCACTCTGGCTTCAATGTTCAAAGCAAGTAAAGAAGCAGAAATAATGCCCCTCAAAATGAGCATATACGAGGTCCCTGCTCACTGTTGTAGCATTAAAAAAGAGATAGACGGACGACCATGGTTCCATGATATCTTAGAATATATCAAGAATCAAAGGTATCCCGAACAAGCAAATGAGAACGACAAAAGAACGATTAGAAGAATGGCAGCAGGATTTGTTCTTGATGGGGACATCTTGTACAAGAGAGGAAAAGATCAGATGCTCTTGAGATGTGTGGATGATGTTAAAGCCAGAAAAATACTCGAAGAGGTCCATGAGGGAATCTGCGGAACACATGCCAATGGTTTCAATATGGCCAGAAAAATCATGAGACTCGGTTATTATTGGCTGACAATGGAAAGTGACTGTATCAATTTCGCCAGAAAATGCCACAAATGTCAAATCTACAGTGATAAAATTCATGTAGCCCCTTCGCCCCTCCATGTCATGACTTCTCCGTGGCCTTTTTCTATGTGGGGCATGGATGTTATAGGGCCAATTTCTCCAAAAGCATCAAATGGACATCGATTCATTTTTGTGGTCATCGATTACTTCACAAAATGGATAGAAGCCGCTTCGTTTGCCAATGTGACGAGGACTGCAGTTTGCAGGTTTTTAAAAAAAGAAATCATTTGTCGGTACGGCTTGCCTGAAAGAATCATTTTAGATAATGCCACGAATCTGAACAATAAGATGATGAAAGAAGTATGCGAGCAGTTCCAAATAAAGCATCATAATTCCTCGCCCTATCGCCCAAAGATGAACGGGGCTGTTGAAGCAGCTAACAAGAATATTAAGAGGATCATTGGGAAAATGACTGAGACATATAAGGATTGGCATGAGAAACTTCCATTTGCTTTGTTTGCATATCGCACATCTGTGCAAACATCTACGGGAGCAACTCCTTTCTCTCTAGTCTATGGAATGGAAGCTGTGCTACCTATTGAGGTTGAGATCCCCTCTCTGCGAGTCTTAATGGAATCAAAGTTAGAAGAAGCAGAATGGGTTCGAGCTCGATATGATCAGTTGAACCTCATCGAAGAAAAGCGTCTAAGGGCAATTTGTCACGGGCAGATGTACCAGAAAATGATGATTGCGGCCCATGACAAGAAGGTACGGCCAAGAGAATTCCAGGAAGGAGAACTCGTGCTGAGAAAGATTCTCCCAATACAAAAAGACCTGCGAGGAAAATGGGCACCAAACTGGGAAGGACCATATGTCGTAAAGAAGGCATTTTCAGGAGGAGCTTTGATCCTTACCGAGATGGATGGCAAGGAGCTACCGAATCCAGTGAACTCAGATGCTGTGAAGAAGTACTATGCTTAAAAAAGAAAGTTAAGATGAAAACCCGAAAAGGGCATCTAAAAAAAAAAAAGGATCAGAGCGAAAACCCGAAAAGGGCGCTTTAATTAAACAAAAAAGATTAGGATGAAAACCCGAGAGGGCATTCTAATGAAGCAAACATTCGGCTCACAAGGCAAGGTGTTTTAAACCATACAACAAACAGTGAGACTACAGTATTTGAAGCACCTCTGAAAGCTCAAAATCTTCTACGCAAGGAGCCAGACTCGAAAAGATTCTTGATTGAGGAACGTGGAAGAGTTCATGTGTTGAATATCTAGAGCATTTGTATCCGTTGAATACGATCCTTTCTTTCTTTCTGACATTTTTACTCTCGTTGGTTAACTTCCTTCGTTTGCCACACTTGAAATAAATGAATACGAGATATCATTTTTGTCCCTACTTGACCTTTTTTCATGCATCTCATTATGTGTTTATTTACATGATAAATGGTGAAATGACATGCTCTAAACAAAAGAAATGTTAAGCGTTACTTGGATGAAAATTTGATAAGTACAAGAGCTTCGAGGCAAGAACGGAGTTCAACCAGAGGCAAAAGAGTGATATCCGAGAAACGTCGATTACTTGTAAAGCTTGAAAATGGGTACATGGCTTAAAAAGGGAGTCAAGAGCCAAAGCAATGGACGCAGATCATGAAAATTCGTGACCAAAAAGGACAAGCGACAAACATGCTTAAGGAGCACTGCATAATCATGTAGGCATAAAGGCACTTAAGACAAACATGTGCATATCATGATAACATCATGCATGGCATACAGGTACTCCAGCAGAGCAAGAAATCTGGAATGAGAGTCGCATTGAATCAAGTGAAAAGACACCTGAGTTCTACCAAAGGACATGTTTTGGTGTTTTGATGTTTTAATTCATGCTTTTCAAAAAAAAAAATCAACTCATATTGCGAGAGGTGAGTTGAGCCTTAAGACACGTTGAGGTAATTTCGATTTATGTTTCAAAAATCAACTCATATTGCGAGAAGTGAGTTGAGCCTCGGGGCACGCTGAGGTATCTTCAATTATTGTTTTTCAAAGGTCAACTCATATTGCGAGAGGTGAGTTGAGCCTTTAATTTCTTTTTTTCGAAATCTACGTTTCAAATGTTCAACTCATATTGCGAGAAGTGAGTTGAACCTTTTAATTCCTGCTTTTAATTTCCATTTTCCAAAAATCAACTCATATTGCGAGAGGTGAGTTGAGCCTCAAGGCACGTTGAGGTAATTTCGATTTATGTTTCAAAAATCAACTCATATTACGAGAAGTGAGTTGAGCCTCGGGGCACGCTGAGGTATCTTCAGTTTATGCTTTTTAAAGAATCAACTCATATTGCTAGAGGTGAGTTGAGCCTCAGGGCAAGCTGAGGTATGTTAAATTTCTATTTTCAATTTATGTTTTTTCAAAGATCACCTCATATTGCGAGAGGTGAGTTGAACCTTTAATTCTTGTTTTTCGAAATTTACTTTTCAAATTATCAACTCATATTGCGAGAGGTGAGTTGAGCCTTTTAATCTCTGCTTTTAATTTCTATGTTTCAAAAAAATCAACCCATATCGCAAGAAATGAGTTGAGCCTCAGTTCACATGCTGAGGTATTTTCAATTTTCATTTTTAAATGTCTGTTCATATTGCGAGAAATGAGTTGAGCTCAAGATCACAGGCTGAGTAAAGAATAAAGATTGGAATTGATTAAAGACACCAGATTTGGCTTCCCTGAAGTTGCAGCGAAGCAGGTCAAATTTGCAAGTCTTGTCTCCTTGAAGTTGCAATGAAGCTGATCAAGGATATCAAATCTTACTTTTCTAAAGTCGCAGAAGAAATGACCACAAACCCTATCTCACTGAAGCGATAGAAGAGCATATTGAAACTATAGATCTTATCTTTCCGAAGTTACAAGTGAAGCAGATCGAAGTTACAAAGCATATGTCAGAAGACACTGTGGATTGAACCAAAGCTACGAGATACGATGGACTGGAAGAGACTACCTGAACAAGAAGAGCACCAATGAGGCCAAGACTCGGCAAGGCAGGGCAAAATTGGCCCTTCATTTTGTCTTTGCTCTATTCTCGTTACACGACAATGAGCAAAGAGGGGCAGCTGTAGCAGGCCAATTTTGGGCCATATCTAAACCCGGAGCCCAGCTACCCAAGACCCACTACAAACCCATTAAATCAACCCACCCAAAAAAAAACCCAAACATAACCAGCTAACCCAACAGACCCTAGCCCAATATCCACTAAAACTACAAGCCCAAAATTAAAACCCCAAACCAGCCCAAATACAACTTAAAAGTAGAAGACTAAAAAAAAACCCTAGTTGTGCCGCCTCTGTCCCATCCATCTGCCACCTCCTGCCTGCTACCACCGCCCACAATACCTCAGCACCACCCAAGTTGCCTGCAAACATTAAAACAGATTAGACAGAAAGCAAAAAAGAGAGAAATGTATGGCTATTTAAAAGCCAAAGCCACGATTTGTAAAGGGGGGACATTTTTTAGCAAAGAAAAAAGATTGAACAAACTCCTTTAGATCTAAATACATACAAAAACAGTAGATTCACGATACCAAAAAAATCAAAAACTACAAAGAAACCAAAAGGTAACTTCACTTATTTTCCTTTTTCGTTTTCTTTTTTTTCTTTTCTTCTAATTTCGAATCAAACCACACACATACATGTAAAAAAAAAAAATACTAAATACATAACAACATAATAAATAAAATATATAAAAAAAAGAAAAATTTTCAAAATTTTACCTCTCCGCCACCGTGCACGGTGGTGCACGCCAACGTCGGACGGCGGTCCGGTGACCGTCCGGTGGCCGGCCGACGATCGGCCGATGACGCCCCCTCGGCCGGAGCCCTCCCTTCCTCCCCTGCTCTCCCTTTTCTCTCCTCCTCTCTCTTCTTTTTTTTTCCCTCTTCAAATGAGATTTTTTTCAAATTTTGGGCTATTTATAGCCTACAAAAACAGACCGCTTTTGGTGCCTAAACACTGATTAAAAACGGCGCCGTTTCACTTTGGATCGGGTCGACCCGATCCATGCCCGCCAGGATCCGCGTGTTTTTGATGCGGAAGGGCTATTTGCGCAATTAGCCCTTCCGCATTTTTACTATTATACAATCAGGTTTTTTCGCTATTTTCAATTTAGCTCCATAAGTTTTCGTGCTTTCCGATTTAGTCCCCGCTAATGCGCTGCGTTTTAATTGGAAGGAATAATTGCGCTTTTGATCCTCCCTAATATGGCCCGTGTTCTAATAAGTCCTTTTCTATGTTTTTTATTTTTAAAATCGCCCCAAAACTTTATTCCCGCTTTAAATTTAGTCCTCTTTTCAGATTTAAGTGTATTTTCATACTTTTTTTATTGTTATTTATTACTAATATATTATTATTATTATTACTATATATATTATTATATGCCCTTAGTTTAAACGTATGTATTATGTGTATATTACATATATTAAATATTTGTACTATTATTTTATTATGTATATGGGTTTTTTTTAATATTATATTTTATGCATATATTTCTTCTTTATTATTATTAGTCATTTATATGTATATACATATATATACTAATTATATGTATACTTCTAATATTATATTATATTTTTCTAATACTGTTATTTATATACGTATGTGTGTATTTATGTAATTTACTTATGGTTTTCTTTTTCATATTATCATTTCTAATGTATATATATTTATATATATATATCACGTATATATATTTTAATATTATTTATTGTATATTTTTTTACTATTCATATATTTTTATATGTATACCTTTTTTTATGTATTTTTTGCCATTTCATGTATATTATTATATACGTATATTGTATATGTTCATATTAAATATATCATGCATATATATATTTCTCACATACATTACGTACATACTCTTAATATCATTTTTTATATACATATATTTATTGTTTTCTCGTGTTTGATATTATAATCATATTTAATCTTGTATGCATTATTCGTGTTTTCCTTCAACATTGTTGCAATATTTGTTATTTGTTTCAAAGATGTTTATGGTTCTTCCACTTACTTATTCTTATCGACTTTGTTTCACATTATTCTGAAACCATATTCTTATTTTGCTAAATAATTTCAATAATCAAGGCACTATACCGATTTAACATTAAGTCATCGAGCTCATCGCTATGTTGGGTGAATGTCAATTGACTCGTGTTAAAGCGATATACCCTTCTCAAAAATCGAAATAAACTAAAGTTTCTCGTCTTTTTAATCGGATCACGACTAAATTTTGCATTGAACTCTTATTTTCGAAAATTACGACAACACGTGTTTATAAGATACCAATTTTGGGCGTCGCGAGGGTGCTAATACCTTCCTCGCGCATAACCGACTCCCGAACCCTAATTTTTCTCTGGATTTTAACGTAAACCTGAACCTAGCCTTTTATTTTTGAAGAAAAAATCTAATAGGTGCCCGATCACACCTAGAAAAAAGATCGGTGGCGACTCCCGGTTTATTTTAAAACCAAATTCTCGTTTTCAAAGCTTTTTATAAATCGCCACAATTAGCGACCCGAAACCCAAAAATTTTTACGTCGCTACATTTACAAACCCAGTTCGTGTTTTCAGAAAAGCCTTTGTTTTCGTAAAATTGTGTTTTCCATCAATGCAGCACAATGAAAGAGTTAAAAACGCATCCAAAAACCAAAATAAAATCTGACAGCCTGAAGAGTCCCAAAAAATTACAAACTCTCAAATAAAACCAGAAATATAACCAAAATCGTAAAATTACTAAGTAAAACAGTTCTCGACCAAGTGGTCACCGCTGAGCCTCCGTCGCACCTACCCGTCTAAGTCTGTGGATTAACTGTATAGAACAGACAAAAAAATGTGAGTTTTCGTAAACTCAGTGTGTAACCCAACAGAAATAGACATGCAATACATTCACTAATCTCATATACAGTCAGATACAGATTCGAACTTAAGTCCTTTTCAGATACAGATAACAGAATCAGTTATACAAATCAGATATGCAAAATCCTACCCTTATCCTCTAGACACCAACTCTGACCATCCCAACACACCATGTGGGGTGAAAAATACCCACCCTTCCTTACACACCATATCGTGCCATTTTGGCATATATCAGATAAAGTGCAGCCAAGCCGCCAGAATATAGGCGAAGATCGCCATACAGAATACTACCTCCATATATATAATCCCATCCCAAATACAGATACAGATACAATTATAACATGCTTATGTACAGATATCAGATATACATAAAGCAGAATAATCAAACATGCATAACAGTCCTACTCAGAGCATACTATTAGAATATCAGATCACATATTCTAAGGTTTGATTAACACTTACCGACCCTGCGGTAGGCCCACAGTCGATCGAAATGACCCGTGCAACCCTAGGGAAAATTTTAGAAATATGAGCCCACATGCCCGTGTGGCTTGCCTATGTTGGCCCACATGCCTTGATTGGTCTTGTCCGTGTGGCCTACACACCAAACTTGGCCTAGCCCGTGTGGCCCACACAGCTACACTTACACCACCACATGGTTGTGTCTTGCACATGGTCGCCTCTTCATCAGACACACAGTTGTGTCTTACACAAGGCCTACCACACAGGCGACCATACGCCCGTGTGGCGTCAATAGTAGGCATTTTCATCTTTCACTAAAACATCATTTTTCACGTTTTGGAAACACACCTGATATCATTTTGATGCGCAAGTACTCCCAATACCACTCAAACCTAAAAAACAACATCTAAATGCCCAAATTCAATACACACTTACGAAACTCAAACGAAAATATTCCACAAATAAAGTCTTACAACATCAAACAATAAATTCGAATACTTACCGCCAACGAACCAAAACCCCCTCATTAACCACTTATCCAAAAAGCATTAAGATTCTAACAATACAAGACTTACCGAACAATCGAAAGAAAATAGTATAACAAGATGCAAGGATTCGTTAACAGATCGAAAAATAGAAGAAAGTAACAACATAGATTAAGAACAAAAGAGTAGAGAAAAGCAAAAGAAAAATTAACATCAATTTGTTCCTGGAAAGAAAGGGATTTTTTTGAAAAAGAAAAAGAAAAATAAAATCAAAGAGATATTAAAATCCCACAAATTCTTCCCCATTATCCCATTAACAACAATTAACTTAGAATTCCAACTCCACTAAAACACACATATGCAACTGAGCAGAAATAGCATACTCGCTTGCACATGGATTCGAACACAGGACCTCCAACACACCAACTTCTTTACCACTCGAACTAGCAGGCTTATTCTGATATGAATTAATAGACAATTTTATAAAACCCACTCAACAAGGGTAAGGCTTAGATAAAAAATGACAAAATTAACAAATCTGGGACTTAAACCCAATACCTCATATACACCCCCAGAATACTTAACCACTGAAGTAGATACACAGTTGTGCCAAATATTTACAAATATAGAAGTAAATTTTTCAGGGTATTACAACTCTACCCACTAAAAGAAATTTCGTCCTTGAAATTTACCTAATCAGAACATACGAGGATACTGCTGACGCATCAAGTCCTTAGGCTCCACATGGCTTCCTCAATGCCATGATTCTGCCACAGAACCTTAACTAACGGAATGGACTTCCTCTTCAGAACGTTAACATCTCGATCCAGAATCTGAACCGGCTCATCCCCAAAAGCCAAATCTGACCTAACCTCGATCTCCTCAATAGAGATAACGTGAGATGGATCAAATCAGTATCGCCTCAACATCGAGACACTATATACATTGTAGATACGGTCCAACTGTGGAGGTAACTCCAACTGATAAGCAACCGGTCCAACACGCTTTAGATATGATACGGCCTAATAAACCTAGGGCTCAACTTACCCTTACGACCGAACCTCAGAACTTTCTTCCACGGAGAAACCTTAAGAAAAACAAAGTCACCCACAGAGTACTCGATATCTCTCCTCTTCAAATCCACATAGGACTTCTGTCTATCAGAAGCCACCTTCAGACGATCCTGAATCAATCTAACCTTATCTTCAGTATTAGAAACCAACTCAGGACCCAAAACCCACCACTTACCTAACTTAATCCAACATAGTGGAGTACGACACTTACGACCATACAAAGCCTCGTAAGGTGCCATCTGGATGTTAGACTAGAAACTGTTATTGTAGGCGAACTCAGCTAGAGGCAGAGAATCCTCCTAACTACCTCGGAAATCAATCACACAACTCCAAAGCATATCCTCCAGTATCTAAATCACGCTCTCATATTGACCATCGGTCTGAGGATGGAACCAAGTACTAAAGTCCAATCTCGAACCCAGAGCCTCAAGTAATTTTTTCCAAAACTGAGAAGTAAAGTGAGGATCTCTATCAGAAATAATTGATACAAGAACGACCATGTAGTCTTACAATCTTGGAGATATAGAGTTTCGCTAACTTTTGCAAAGAGTAGTTCGTCTGAACAGAAATAAAATAAGTGGACTTGGTCAATCGATCCACGATGACCCAAACAGAATCCTTCTTAGTGGGCGTCAAGGGCAACCCACTAACAAAGTCCATCGTCACTCGTTCCCATTTCCATAAGGGAATCTTAATAGGTTGGAGCAAACTCGAAGGCAACTGATGCTCAGCCTTAACTTGGTGGCATGTTAGACAACGTGCAATGAAATCTGTTACCTCTCATTTCAAACCTAGCAACCAGTACAACTCACAAATATCGCGATACATTTTATTACCACCGGGATGCATAGCATAAGAGCTACTATACGCCTCCCTCAAAATCAACTGTCTCAAATCAGAATCATTCGGCACACAAATTTAACCTTGAAAACACAAAACCCTATCTTTGTTCAACCAAAAATCTAAAGTACTGCCACTCTCAACCTGATGAAACCACAAACCTAAAGACTCATCCCCTAATTTCTTATCTCAAATTTGGTCAATCCAAGTCGGCTTAACTTGCAACTCGGCTAACAGACCTCCATCATCAAGCAGACTAAAACGAGCGAACATTGCTATCAAATTAATCATCGCTCTACGACTTAGAGCATCGGCCACCACATTGGCCTTTCCAGGATGATACTCTATCGTACAGTCATAATCTTTGAGCAGTTCAATCCATCGACACTGCCTAAGATTAAACTCCTTCTAGGTAAAGAGATACTTGAGGCTCTTGTGATTAGTGTTGATAATACACATCTCACCATACAAATAATACCTCCAAATCTTTAACGCGAAAACCACAGTAGCCAATTCGAGATCATGCGTCGGATAATTTCCTTCATGTGTCTTAAGCTGACCGAACGCATAAACCACAACCTTACCATCCTGCATCGAACACAACCCTAACCAACATGTGACATATCACTGTAAACCACAAGCTCTTTACCAGATTCAGGCTGTATCAGAATAGGAGTCTGAGTTAGAACAGACTTGAGATTCTCGAATCTCGATTGTTGTGCATCAGTCCAAACAAAAGAAACACCCTTACACAGAAGCATAGTCAAAGGAGCTGCAATCAACGAGAATCCCTCGATAAAACACCGATAATAACCCTCAAGACCTAGAAAACTACAGATTTCAAATATGTTCTTAGGCTGCTTCCAATCAAGCACAGCCTCAATCTTCCTCGAATCAACTCGGATCCCCTCAGCAGAAACCATATGCCCTAGAAAAGTCACATTACTCAACCAGAACTCACACTTGCTCAACTTAGCGTAGAGCTATTTCTGACAGAGTATTTGAAACACTACTCTAAGATGTTCATCATGCTTATCCTCGGTCTTAGAGTAAACCAAAATGTCATTAATGAAGACCACAATGAACTTATCTAAATATGGCTGAAAGACTCGGTTCATTAGATCCATGAATGCCACAGGAGCATTCGTCAACCAAAAGGCATGACTAGGAACTCGTAATGTCTATAATGAGTCCTAAATAAAGTCTTATGAACATCGGCTTCTTTTACTCTCAACTAATGATACCCAAAATGAAGATCAATATTTAAAAATATAGAAGTCCCTCGAAATTGATTAAATAGATCATCGATCCTCGAAAGTTGATACTTATTCTTGATACACATCCTCATGGTGCCATCTTCTTTCTTCACAAATAGAACTGGTGCCCCCACGGAGACACACTAGAGCGGATGAAACCATGATCTAAAAGCTATTAAAGTTAAGCCTTAAGCTCTGTAAGCTCTTTTGGTGCCATTCGATAGGGAGTGATGGACACTGGAGCTGTACCCGGTAGAAGCTCAATGTTAAACTCAACTTCTAGATTCGGAGGTAAACCCAGTAACTTTTCAGAAAAGACATCCGAAAAATCCCTCACTATTCTGATATCCTCGACAAAAGAGTCCCTAGAAATAGAAACACTAACGTAAGCCAGATACGCCTCACACCTTTTCCGAACCAGTTTCTCAACCACAAGAGTAGAGATCACATTAGATAAATAATCTCGACGTTCACTGATCACAACCACCTCCTTATTATCCTCGATCTTCAGAATGACCCTCTTAGTCATACAATCCAAACTAACTCGGTGCTCGACCAACTAGTCCATACCTAGAATTAAGTCAAACTCCCCAAACAGAAACTCTATCAGATTTGCCAGAAATACAGCCCCTTGTACCTCTGACGGAACATCTCTATAGAACAGACTGCCTCAATGGACTTAGTACAGTTATCCCACTAGAAGTGCTCTCAACAGAAATATCCAGATTTTCAAAAATAGTACTAGCTACATAGGACTGTGTAGAACCTATGTCTATCAAAACAGTATAAGGTACATCAAAAATAAAGAAAGTACCAGTGATAACATCAAGAGCGTCTCTATCCTCACAATATCGAGCAACATAAACCAGTGCAGGCAATCTTATCTCAGTCTGATTAGCACCTCTACCTAGTGCTCTCTATCCTTGGCCCATACCATTACCAACCCTGGTCGGTCCACGGCCCCTATAACAGCCCATTTCTAGTCAAAATGGAACAGTGGTTTTGGGACCACAAATCTGAAGTCAAAATAATTATTTTATTATTATTTTAAGGTCTAAAGTATGATAATATGAATGTGTGAAAATTTCGTTAAGAAATTTTATCGTTTGAATGTTCAATTTGATAAAAAGGACTAAATTGCGTGAAGTGTAAACTTGTGTTCTATTAGCTAAAGGTGTCTAATAGCTATAGAACTTTAAAGTGGAGGTCCTTGTATGGTAATTAGTCTATTAATAAGTTAGTAGATGATAATGGCTTGGTATTGTGTGTAATTTTTAAAGTTTATAAAGGTTATAATAGTAATTTGGTAATTAAATGATAATTAAAATTAGTAAAAGGCATTCATCTTCTTCATTTCATCAAGCCACCACCGAAAATTCATGGTTCTTTTAAGCTAGGGTTCGGCTATCATCATTTTTGCTTGATAGATCAAGAAAAGCGAAATACGGATTTAAATTAGGAAAAGAACAAGCTTCAAACTAATCAATTTATTTTGCCATTTTTGCATTCGAGGTAAGTTCTACTTTGTTATAATTGTATTTTAAATGCTTTGATATTGCATAAATTGTGAGTATGACTCTAGGGACATGTTTGACAACAATTTGGCAAGTGTGAAATCCCGGTTGAACCTTAGGAATAGATTAGGATACGAATGACATGTCATTAGGGGTTATGTGATTTGGGTGCTGGTCCATACGTCCTATCGGTGGCTAGGTTATCCGGCATGTGTTGTGGATACTCGTCAGCTTGTGTGAGCAGCACCGTGTAGCTTTGTCATGACCGTCAGCTTGTGTGAGCAGGCTTGTTGATAGCTCGAGAGTGAGCATTATATGTGATATGAGATTGAGATGGCTTCAGCTATATATGTGGCCCTTAGGGTGTGAGTTTTCTGAGTATCCAGTAAAATTCTGAATGGTTCAATGGGTATATCAAAGACATTGATGATTATGAGGCTAATAAGAGATGGTACAGGTATGTACATGAACCATATGAGCTTTGAATCGAAGAAACTTGTGAATTTTATATCTAATCTTATGATTGAATATGTGGAAGGTTTGTGAACTAATATAAGTTATATGTTGATATATTCAATTATTTGAATTGTGTATTTATGGTTAATTGAGTTTATTATTATACGAACTTACTAAGCTTTATTGCTTACTCTATGTATTTTCCTGTGTTTTATAGTGATATCGAAGTCAGCTCGGATTTAGGAATCGTCAGAGATAGCATCACACTATCAAGTTGTCACTTTGGTATTTTTGAATCTATGTTTATGGATATATGGCATGTATAGGATTATGGTCATTTTGATATATAGTTTGGTAATGAATTTAGCCATTTGAAATGGCTTGTAAATGTTAATGTTTTGATTTTGTATATAGCCATGAGACTTGGCTTAATTTAGTTGATTTGGTTGTGTACTCATATGTGCATATAGCTTTGGTTATGTGTTTATTGATGGATATGTGATGCTTGATGATAATTGGTAATTAGGGATACTAAATGGTTGAGATATAAGATTTGGTATGTTTGAATTATAGGTAAAATAATGCATGTTTGAAATGTAACTATATTGATGATTTAAGAATGTGATAATTTGGTATAAATTGAATGGCAAAATGTGATATTGTGTGTCTTGTATTTATTGGTATTGAAATAGTATAAATGATGCCTGGTTGAGGTTGATTGAATGCCTATTTATGTCTTATTTTGGTGCCATTTGGTTTGGTATAGGTGTATACAAATTTGGGTGGCAAACTGGCTTGGTAAATAGCCTATTTTTGTCCACACAAGCAGAGACACGGGCGTGTGTCTCAACCGTGTGTGACACACGGTCAGGTTGCACGGCTGTGTTTCTGCTGGTGTTGAATTAAAAATCAAGTCAGTATGCTCCACATGGCTTAGCGCATAGGCGTGTGGCTTGGCCGTGTGGCATAAGTCAGTATACCCTACAGGTTTGGCATGACCTAGCACACGGCCTGGCACACGAGCGTATGAGGCCATTTCGAAAAGGCACACGGGTTGGTCACACGGGTGTGTGGTTGGCCGTGTGACCCAAGTAAGGGAGTTACATGGGGTTGAACACGGGCTGGGACACGGCCATGTGATCCCATTTCGAATGTCCACCCGGCCTGCAACACGGGCGTGTCTTTGGCTGTGTGAGATACATGGCCGGGCCACCCGGGTGTGTGTCCCCTATAGTTTGGAAAATTTTCTAAGTTTCGTAAAAATTTCTTGAGTTACCAGTTTAGTCCTGAACCACACCTTAAGTATGTTTTCGGCCTTGTAGGCTCGTATTAGGGACGATGTGAATGATATTGAATGATAATTATATGAAAATTGAAAATGTATGTGAAATGTGTGTTTAATTGTATAATAAGTCTAGTAATGCTCTGTAACTCTATTCCGGCGTTGAATACAAGTAAGGAGTGTTATAGCCCCTAGGTGACTGCTGAACTGCCCTCTGAGGCTATACAAAACTCGGTCCTAAAACTTGCATCTGATCTGCCTATTATGGACACTCTAATATGGTGCTCCAAAGATCCATACCTCAAGCAAGCACCCTAACCTTCTCCAATACTCTTCCGGATGGTGCCTACCACAATCCTCACACGGATGAATCCTGGTAGGGGCAACAGGAACCCTCATTCTAATCAGCCCATCAGGTCTGGCCTTTTTCTTAGGCCTCTGAACAGAACTAGAGAGCTCCGACTCTCTCTTATTCTTGCCTCTCTCATGGTCCCTATTTTGGTGCTCCACGCACTTAACCTCTTAGGCGATGTTTGCATTATCTACCAAAACCAAAAACTCCCGTTCCCTCTGTGAAGCAATCACTACTCTCAAATTATCCATTAGACTGTCCTCAAAGTTAACGCACTTCTCATACTCAGACGCCACCTTGCCTCGAGCGTAGCGGCTCAACCTTAGAAACTCAACCTTATATTCAGCTACGAATCTATCACCTTGCATGAGATTCATGAATTCTTGCCTACGAGCATCTATATATCTCGTACCCATATATTTTCCCTGAAAGGCAGTCTTGAAGAAATCTCAATTCAGACAATCAAACTGAGTACCCTCCTCAACTAATAACCACCACTAATATACCTCGTTACGAAGCAAAGAGACTGCACCCTTAAGTTTCTGCTCGGGTGTATAGTCTATATCATCCATGGTCCTCTCGGTGGCCTCCAACCAATACTCAGCCATACTAGGGGCGACTCCAGTGACACCCTTAAACAGCTCAGCACCATTGGACCAGAGTCGTTCAGTTACAGACCCACGGCCTCCAGATCTAGAATGGGGTCCAGGGACTCTGTCTAATATCCTTAACATGGACTAGGACAGTGCGTCATCCCCAGCCGAACGGCTTTGAGACCCAGTCTCAGTAGCAGGTAAAACCGGTGTCTCACTTGTATCTAAGTTTTGCGTACTGCCCAGAGAAGAAGACTCAGCTCGAGCCCCCTACGGCCTCTACCAAGGCCTCAAATGCCACGTCCGTGTGTACCACGAGCGCTCATCGTAAATTTCAAATTTTTATCTACATTATAAAATTTTATACATCAGTTTTAGTATTTATTAGCAGATGTTTTATGCATAATTTGTAACGCCCAAAAATTTGAAGAACTTGTTTGTGAAAATCTACAGTAATTAATTTTTGTATCTCTAGTTTTGTGCTCTATTTTTGTGTTTAAGGTCTAGAGTTTGAGTCATATCATTAAAAGTTTTGTTGTTTTAGAATCAACCTACAAGCGTGCACTACCCGCTTAAGCTCAATTCTTTGTGAAAGGGTAACAAGAATGAACATGCTGGTTCACTGATTAAGCATATGTCTATATTCTGTCTGGTTCCGAGTTTGAATCCCATAGTATGCATAGGGAATATTTTTGCTAACTGCTGAAAGTCTGGATGGAAGTTAATTAATAATCAATTAACGTTAGTTCTTCTTTTCTATTTTTTTCTTTTCTTTTTCCTTCTCTTTCTTTCTCCCTTTCTTCCTTCTTTATTTTATTTTATTTTTTTCCTTTTCCCTCTTTAATTTTCGTAAGTAATTCGAACTAATTGACGTTACGCTATTAGCTTTCGCTGTTGGGAGGTTGTTGAGTAAGTTTTAATGTCAATTCGTTAAATCTTTGAGTTTCTTTTCTTGTATTTCATTGTATAAATTGAAATGGTTGTTCGAATGAGTTGCAAAAGTCTCTGATAGTCAATCGTTTTGTTTCCCTAATAGGTAGGGATACTGAGAATAATGAACTTCATCACGTCAATTTGAGTAACTGTTGTTGATCTTCTGTAAGTATGGATTTTGTTGAAAGTTGTGTCGAAACTTTCGACATAAGTATTTTTGGAATAATTGTGCATTGCTGTTGATAAATTTGATTGATTGTGTTATTGAATGGTCATTTTAGGCTTCGGAACTCCTCTATTTTGTTACTACTTTGGAATCATCTCAGGTGCGTACCGGAAACTCTACTTTTTAAGTTTCGGTTCGCTAAAAATAAAGGTTGTCAACGTCACATGACCAGGCATACGGGCGTATGGCTAGGCCGTGTGTGCCACACAAGCGTGTGGCAGGCCATGTGAACGGCCGTGTAACTCACTATTCATTATATAAAACCACATGGCCAGGGACACGGGCGTATGCCCAGGCTGTGTGACTTACTGTTTGTGCTAAAAATCCACACGGCCAAGGCACATTGGCGTGTGCCTAGGCCGTGTGGTAGTATGCTGGATTTGAGAACTGTTTTTGAGGCCAAAAAGGTTGCTTAACTTTAGTATTGGTTTCCTCGATATACGAATAATTGAATTTGCATACATGACACTGATGTGTGCGTTACATACTTGAAGGTGCACTGTAATGCTACTCTGTTATTGAACTGTCATATTAATTCTGTAATGCATTTGTATTACTGAACATGTGATATGGACTACTGCATTCTACATTAACATGTGGTGGGAGATTGTGAAGAAGATGGGAGTCTGTACTGAAATCGTGGCTATGCCACAAAAAGCTACATTCTGATTCTGGCACTTGTCCCTTATTGAATTAGCAGCTAAGCTGTGTTTCTGTGAAAGTGTCATTGAACACTATAAAGGTGTACAGGGACGGGCGGGCATTAAATGTCCATAATGGTGTGCTGGGATGGCTGAAGTTGGTATGTAGCGGATGGAATAGGGACACTGCATTCGAATCTGATCTAAACTACTTCTGAACTGGAATAATATATATATGTAAAATCTCTATTCTGAACTTAGAACATACACGCTTCTGTGTTGAATCGAATCTCTAAAATGGAAATTTTCTATAAGTTACCATTGTTCCATTACATTCCATTTGATGCACTGAGTTCATGACTCATCTTGTTACTGTTTGAATTTTAGGTGGTAATCAGACTTGATCGGATCGGTGTCGTTGAAGCTCGATCTGTTCTAAACGTTGTTTCTAGCACAATTATTACTAGTAGGAATATTTGTCTTATGATGTTATGAATTTAGGAAAACTATGTGTTTAAATTACTGTCGCGTTGAATATTACGTGACTATTGGTTTACTTTGGTTGTTTATGGTTGTGTGATCTTTGAAATGCATGATGTAACTCACGAACTTGGTCTGGAATCTAGGTCGGGTTTGGGGTGTTACATAATTTATCAGAAGTTCAGAGATGTTTTCAGAAATTTTAGTCTCTACTATTTCAGTACAGTTTCAGAAAGTACTAACTACGAAGTTTTCAGAACATTCTATCAAAAATTCAGAAATACTTACAGGATCAGCACCGGAGACTCAGTGTACCACATACTTTTTCAAATTATTCAAACTATCTAAAAATCAATTATTTTGAAACATCATTTTGAAACCCAAAATTTCACAGCTCGAATTTTGCAACTTGACTCTAATACCACTAAATGTAACACCCCAAACCTGGCCTAGACGTTATGGCAGAATCCGAATATGTCACAAGGTAGGATTTTGAAAACCGGAGTCGTCTCGTCAAATCATTCAAGATTCATAATTCATATTCGTATAAAACTATTTTTGAAAGTCTTCTTTAATTCATTTAATTGTCAAAACATAATTTATAGCGGATGTCTTAAAATCGATAAAATTTAGAAACCCAGTTCGTGTTTTCAGAAAAGTCTTTGTTTTCGTAAAACAGTATTTTCCGTCAATGCAAAGCAATGAAAAAGTTACAAACGCATCCAAAAACCAAAATAAAAACCGACAGCCCGAAGAGTCCCAAAAATTACAAACTCTCAAATAAAACTTGAAATATAACCAAAACCATAAAATTACTAAGTAAAACAGTTTTCGACCAAGTGGTCACCGCTAAACCTCCGTCACATCGACCCGTCTAAGTCTGTGGATTACCTATAAGGAACAAACAAAGAAAAGTGAGTTTTCGTAAATTTAGTGTGTAACTCAACAGAAATAGACATGCAATACATTCAATAATCTCATATACAATCAGATAAAATTTCAGACTTAAGTCATTTTCAGATACAGATAATAGAATCAGTTATACAAATCAGATATACAGAATCCTACCCCATCCTCTACACACCAACTTTGACCATCCCAACACACCATGTGGGGTTAAAAACACCCACCCGTCCCTACACACCATATTGTGCTTGTAATAGCCCAAATTTGCCCGGCCCGCAAAATAAACAAAAAAACCAAAAAATAATAAAAGTTCTTTTACAGTCCATTTAAAAAACCCAAATTGCTAGCCTATTTACATAGCCCAATTGAAGCACTACTTATGGCCCATTTACAAATCACACCGGTAGCCCACATTTGAACCTCATTACACCTAAAACCCTTTAGCCTAAATACCCAAACTAGACCCAAATCAGCGAGGCCCAGGAAGGCCCAATGCCTAAACTGAATCAAGAAACCCTAGGGTTTCCAGAAACCTTCGCGCCGCATGCACGATCTCAATCATCAGTGCCCGATGGTCGTCGGTTTTTTCGTCGTCACCTGCAAAAAGGGAAAGAAATACACAGCAAATATGGTAAGGAATCGAACAAAAGAACACACCAAATTAGTACTTAGAAAACAAGGGCTATAAAAGCCGAATATCTTCACTGTAATAGAACATGATTTTACATATATACAAATAGATACACGCATATATACATACAAGAAAGAAATACGAGCAGTTTCTTTTTGTAAAAAGGTGATTTTAGTTACAGATTTCGTTCCTTATAATTTATTTCTTTTCGTTCAACACATATGAATCATTTTTTTACAAAAACTGTCGGCATTTAGAAAAGAGAAGAGATTACCTGTGATTCGCCTGGAAAAATGAAGGCTTTTAACCTTCCAACAGCCGTGTACGGCGGCGCATGTGGCGCGTGGGCGCGTGTAGCCCGATGACCGGAGCTTGGCCTGACGGAGGCCGGAGCCCAGAGCCCGAAGGGCTCTTCTCTTCTCCTCTTTCAGAGGATTTCAAGTTTTTTTTTTAAACTAGCTTTAAAAAATGAATTTTTGGGCCAAAATCTGATTTATATAGTATTACAAAAACGATGTCGTTTTTGCTTATTTTAATAAGCACCAAAACGGCGCCGTTTAAGTGAAGGATCCGCGTGTTGACCCTTGACATGGGGAGGATCCGCGTGTTTTTGTTTAAAAGGCTAATTGCCTAATTGATCCTTCCGCATTTTCAGCATTTATAATTTCGTTCAATTCAAATTTTATTTTATTTTAATTTGGCCCCGAACTTTTATTTTTGTTTCAATTTAGTCCTAGCTGCTATTATAAGGCCTAATTCGGGAACGTCGTCGTTTTGGGATTAGGGTCAAATTACCCAGTGAATCCCTCAACTTTTAGCGCGTGTTTCAATTGGGTCCAAAATTCATTTTTATTATTTTAAAACTAATCCGAGAGTTTTATTTAAATTCAATTTTAATCCTTTATATATATATATATATATATATATATATATATATTTTATATAATCTATTTATTCTAAATATTTTGTATATTATTTATTTTACTTTAAATCTTATTTATAGGTAAAAATATTTATTTTATTATTCCTTTATTTATTATTTATTATATTCTTTATATTTATATTTTATTGTATATTATTTATTATATTATGTATAATTTGTAAATTTGTAAATTATTATTAAATATTACATTTTTATATATCATTATTAAATATTTAGTATGTAATATTCTAAAATTTACTACAAAATTTTGTTCTTATTTAACATATTATTATCTTTATAAATATATATTAAGTTATTATATCATATAGTATATTTTATATATATATTAACCATTTAAAAATTCTCCTTTATTATTTATATATTGTTTTTAAATATTATATTTTTAATACCTCATTTATTTTTAATTGTATTTAGTTATTATCTTTATTTTTTTTGACTCATTTTTTATATGTTCATAATTTGTTTATTTATTTTTGTATCTTTTTTATCTTTATTTAGTATTGTTTTAGTATGTTAATTTTATTTCATAAATTATTTGTTATTTTTATGTTATTTATTGTTTTTATATATTTGCATGAAAATTGATTATTTATGTTGTTATTTTAAGTTATATTTGCATGAAATATTATTGTATATATATTATGTAATTTATGTCGTTATCTATCATTTTCTATATTATATTTGCATGAAATGTTAAAGTATGTATCATGTAGTTTATATTATTTAGCATTGATATCTTGTAATATGTTAAATGCATCATTGTTTTTTAAAAAAATTATATTTCATTCAATCCAAAAGGATTTTAAAAATGAGGCAATGTTTTTTTTGTATTTAGGAATTTGGGAAGTAGTACCCTAACATGCTGGGTTACGATTTCCCATTTGTCTAAATGTTTAAAGTATCCTTCTAAATAGATTTTGTAAATCACGAGATGATTTTAGTTACGAAAGTTTAAGAATATCGGGTCCAATCATGCTGGATGTGATGTTTGTACCCTTTTGGAGCGAAGGAATCTCGATTTTTCAACTCAAATTATTCTAGTTTTAAAAAGGGATCCTATTTTTTTAAAATCCTTTCAAACTTTTGGCATTAAGACAGAAAACTTTTCAATTTGGTACCAATTTTGGGCGTTGCGAGGGTGTTAATCCTTTCTCGTACGTAACCGACTCCCGAACCTGTTTTCTCAATTTTCGTAGACAAAAATGTTTTATAAGGTGATCCAATCACACCTAAAAAGGTTGGTGGCGACTCCCGTTTTCAAAATCTCCCTTTAAAATTGGTTTCGATAGCTTGGCGACTCCACTGGGGACAAATAAGAGAGTCAAGCCAAGAAGTTGATTATTTTCTGTCTTAATGTCAAAAGTTTGGAAATTTTTTTTAAAAAAATATCGATCTTTTTTTTCTACATGTGTTTGCTGCATATGTTTGCTATTTTGTTTTCGCACACATTGCATTTGCATGACCACTGTGGTCGCACCCTTAAGTGGGAGTGAGAAGCTATGCTTTCGTGAGGTTTTCACCTCCGCATGGGCTAGTGGATTTCTTCCGGGATACATCCGTACCTATGTCTTCGTGAGATTTTCATCTCCGCATGGCCATAGGGAAATGTGTCCCCCTGAACTGAACTTGGTCCATATAAGCCTATAATGGGTGAGGATCGAGGAATCTACTGGTTCAGGTACCCTTTCCTTTAGAACTAAAACACATATAGTGAACCTTAAGTGCTTGCCTTAGGAAATACGATGATAACCTTTAGTAGCTACCTACATAGGTGCTTGTTTATTTTCTTTGAATTATATCTTATATATATGACCCTGACCTATTTTATTTTGTTATCATTACATGTCATTCAACATTTAAAGGTGTCGATTCACGGTTCAATTTTTAGATTAGAAAGCTTTGTAATGAGGAACGAATATCTTGATAAAGTGGAGGACAACGCTTTTGTCTATGCGTGGTCAGAGAAAACTCAGTTAGAGAAAGGAGATAATGTCACCGAGGGGTATACGTCAGAGTTTTGGGACTTCACTCGACTCAGTTCGACACAGAATGAGTTTCAGAAGTTGAAGGACATTTGGGCCCAATGGGATGACGAGGCTAAGCAGCTGTTCTACTAGAATTATGGATATCTTCCCTATTTGCTAGACATCAAGGTGGATAAGCATTTGTTTCAAGCTATGGTACAGTTTTGGAACCTTGCTTATAGTTGCTTTACATTTGGAGGTAGACTTAGTACCTACGTTGGAGGAGTATACGACCTTGCTTCGCTGTCCAAGAATTCAAGGTAACAAAGCTTATGTTAGGGCTGCTAATCTCCCATCTTTCGTGAAGAAATTAATGATGATCACAGGGATGAGTGAACAGTGGGCCGCAGCTCGAATTCAACAAAAGGGTGATGGTAAATGCATTCCGTGGGAAAGTTTGAGAGATCTAATATTAGCGCACCCAGATGTGAAGAAGAGGGTTGATATCTTGGCCTTAAGTATTTATGGTTTGGTGATTTTCCCCAAAGCTATAGGGCACATAGATGAGGCAGTTACTGATTTATTCGATCAACTTGGTAAACAGAACACACATGTGCCTGCAATCCTAGCTGAGACATTCAGATCCTTGAGTGTATGACGGAGAGCCGGTGAAGGTAGATTCATTGGATGCGCACAGTTGTTTTTGGTATGGTTCCATAGTCACTTTTGGAAGGTTGATAAGATTCCTTGCCGAGTGTTCTTTGAGGATTATTCTCCCTTAAAGGAAGCAGCAGCTACGCCGAGGAGGGACGACATTACAGAGGAAAGGTGGATGGAAATACTTTAGAATCTTCGAGAGGAAGATGTTATGTGGAAAGCCCCTTGGATGGCTCCTAATGAAGTCCTTTATCGTTGCGGAAGCTTTGATTGGGTACCTCTTCCTGGAATTTGGGGAGTTGTTGATTATGCACCATTACTCGTCCTAAGGCAATACAAAGCAAGGTAGTTTATACCAGTAACACAAGGGTTAGCTCATAGTGATTTCTCATATAAGGGGGATCATTATAAGAAGAAGATTCGAGAGATTTCTGAGGCTTGAAAGAAGATTTGCTATATGAATATTCTGACTGAAGGTCCGACGACAACCCTTGAGTACAAAGGGTGGTTTAGCAAGAGGATCAATGATAACATCCCTATGCCGAGTTTGGGGGCTGCTCGATCAATAGAGAAGAATTTACGAGTGGTTCCATCAGAACTAGAAGTCATAAAGCAAGAGTTCGAAAGAAAGAGTTTGGAGCTCGGGAAAAAGATAGAGAAACTGGAGGAAGAAAAGATGCACCTAAGCTTAGACATCGACGTTCAGAAAATTGAGGTTGAGAAAGTGTGGAAAGAAAAGAGGAAGATTGAGAAAGACCAAGATGACTTGAAGACGCAATATAAGAGGATACAGCTATCAATGAAGAGAGCTGGATTGGGGAAGTCTTTAGAGCAGTGGCAACAAGAGGTTCAAGAAGAAAGAGCCAAAGCCGAGTATTGGGAGAAGAAGTTCCAAGAGATACAGGCACAGAATCAGGCCCTAGAGAAGGAGAATCAAGGATTAAAAGCTAAGGTGACTAAGCTTGAACGATATCTTCATCATCACCGAATTCATAACTCTGCGGTCGAGTTAAAAGCAAGCCTGAACAAGATCGAGGAAATGAAGCACAATATTGGAGGGTTGGAAGCAGCATTGCAGAACTGTGAACTTCGAATTGAGCAGCTTAAGGCAAGAGAAGGACATTGGAAGGGAGAGCTTCACCATTTTCAAGATCAAGTTAGAGATAGGGACTACCTCATGGGAGAAGCCATAGTCCAGATTCGAGAGGTTGCTGATCATTTGCAAGACTTGGCAGCGCAAGCTAGTGTATTGAGTGCAAAGTATGAGTCAGTGTCAGATAGAGGTCGAGAGTTAGCTTTGTTATTAGATAGGGTTAAAACTCTGGGCCTGAGGGCGAAAGCGTATTTGTAATCCGTTTTATGTAAAGATTTTTGTTTCTTAAATAACATTTTCTAAAAGAAACTGAATTAGAATCGATATCTTTTTTTTGCATTCATGCATGTGCATCTCATCACAGCATATGCATTCAAATTTATAAAAAGGCCCTAATTAGCTAAAATTACCATAGAGAGATAGAGAGAGAGAGAGAGAGAAAGAGAAAACCTGGAAGCAACACATCCTTACAATACATGCACTAAGACAAAAAATATGGATCAAAGACTTGAGCAAATCCAAAGAGAAATGCAAGAGCAATTGCAGGAACAATTGGCAAAAATCCAACAGGAGATGAATGATCAAATGTTGGAGGCCCAAAGGAATATGATGGCTAAAATGGCTCAGCTGCTGAAGGGGGCAACTGATAAAGGAAAAGCCCCTATGACTATCACTGAAGTGGATAATGAGGATCATCCTCTGGGTTTTACCCCACCCCATGTGCAAACTCAACCTGAGGCAAATCCTGAAGGCCGTCCATCACAATAAAACCTCAACATGGGCAAGTCGATGCTGGAATACCCATGAACTTTCAAACTGGCTCAGGATCCAACCCGGGAGATAACCCTACCAATCCAGTCATCCCTGATTTAGATGTAGCTGAGAGGAAAGAGATGAGACTCGAATCATCAAAGTAATTAGAGGAACATTGTAGATGGTTAGAGGAAAAATTTAAGGCATTGGAAAACGCTGATAATCGTCAGGGAATTGATGCCAAGGACTTGAGTTTGGTCCTAGATTTGGTGCTTCCTCATAAGTTCAAGATGCCGGAATTTGAAAAGTACAATGGGACTACTTGCCCTGAGGCCCACATCACCTTGTTCTGTAGGCGGATGAATAGCTATGTAAACAATGATCAACTATTGATCCATTGTTTCCAGGATAGTTTGGTTGGGGCAGCAGCTAGGTGGTGCAATCAATTGACCCGCGATAGGATCGGTTCTTGAAGAGACTTAGCGCAAGCCTTCATGCAGCAATATAATCATATGACTGACATGACTCCTGATAGAATCACTCTGCAAAACATGGAAAAGAAGCCTAATAAAAGCTTTAGGCAATATGCATAGAGGTGGAGGGAGGTTGCCATGCAAGTTCAACCACCGCTCTTGGAGAAAGAAACTACCATGCTGTTCATTAACACCTTGAAGGCCCCATTCATTACTCATATGATTGAAAGTACCACCAAGAGCTTTGCTGATATAGTTATGGTAGGGGAAATGATTGAGAACGCCATAAGGGGTGGTAAGATAGAGGGGGAAACTGCTAAAAGATTGGCCCCGAGAAGGAAAGATAATAAGGTGAACAATACGAGTAGTTGTAACTCAAAAGCGATTACGGTTAGTCAGCCCAAAGCAACTATAGTGGGGCAACAGGGTTCCCAAAAGCAAGGATCTGGTACGAGACAAAACTCTGAAAAGGTCCCATTCACGCCTATCCCGGTGACGTACCAGGAACTTTATCAAAATTTATTTGATGCGCATGCAATAGCTCCTTTTCATTTGAAACCACTGCAACCCTCTATCCCAAATGGTACGATGCAAACGCCAAATGTGAATACCATGCAGGTATATCGGGACATTCGATCGAAAATTGCACTGGCTTTAAAAAAGCAGTGGAAAGACTTATCTAGATGGGGGTCGTAAAATTTGACAACACCCCTAGTACAGAGAACCCGTTGCCGAACCATGGTGATCAAGGGGTAAATGCAATTGGGGAAACTAGTATGAGAATGACTAAAGAGGACGTGGCCGAGGTAAGAATGCCGATGAAAGTAATATGGGAAGAAATGATGAAAAGAGAGATGATAATCTCTGAAGAAAGAAATAAAGGAGCGAGGGACTACTGCGAGTTCCATGCAGAAGAGGTACACGAGATCCAAGAATGTGACGAGTTTAAGGCTCTGGTACAAAGCCTTATGGATAATAAGGAGCTGGAATTTTATGAAGCTGGCTCAAATGAGGGACACGTATGCGCATTAGAAGGTGAACTAAAGAATCAAAGAATCAAAGAATCAACCAGCCAAGGATCATTATTTCTCTACCAAGGAATAATGAAGTTGAGACACAAATAGCGCCGAGAGTCATTATTCACAAACCCGCCTCCTTCCCTTATGAGGATAACAAGAGGGTACCTTGGAATTATGACCGCAATATGATAATGCCGGAGAAAGAAGATATAGCTAGTACTTCTAAGGAGGCTCAAGTTGAAGGTTCCTACACACGTAGTGAGAAGCGTTATAATGCAGAAGGCGTCAAAGTTGAGCCCATGAAAGTGAAAGCCTTTGACATTGAGAAGGAGAAGGGGACTGAGGTACTTGTTAATGAGCCAGTGAAGGAAGAAGAAGCTAGAGAGTTTCTAAAATTCCTGAAACACAGTGAGTACAGCGTGGTTGAACAATTGCGTAAACAACCAGCTCGCATATTAGTATTGGCTTTGCTTCTGAGTTCAGAGGTACATCGTGAGGCACTAATGAAGGTGCTCAACGAGACTTACGTTACTAATGATATATCCATCAACAAGTTGGATCGATTGGTTAGTAACATAAGTGCTGACAACTTCATTTATTTCAATGATGATGAAATCCCACCTGATGGCATGGGATCAGCTAAAGCTTTGCACATCACCACTCACTGCAAAGGATATACATTACCGAGTGTGCTTATTGATAATGGGTCAGCCTTAAATGCCCTACCATTGTCCACATTGAACAGATTGCCCATAGACAGTTCTCACATGAAAACATGCCATAATGTAGTAAGAGCATTCGATGGCACGGAGAGAAAGGTCATGGGAAGAATTGATATCCCTTTGATAATCGGGCCAAACACGTATGAGGTAGACTTTCTAGTAATGGACATCAAGCCCTCTTATAATTGCTTGTTGGGGAGGCCTTGGATACATTCGGCAGGAGCGGTGCATCATCTTTGCACCAGAAATTGAAGCTAGTAACAGACGAATGGCTGGTCACCATAAATGCAGAGGAGGACATCATAGCAGCAGTTACCAGTGACGCACCCTATGTAGAGGCGAACGAGGAGGCCGTTGAGTGTTCTTTTTGCTCCTTAGAATTTGTTAATGCAACATTTATTTCAGAGGGGAATGAGGTACCGGTGCCTAAGATATCTAGAACCACAAGAATAGGTTTGCAGATGACAGTGAGGAAAGGAGCCTTGCCAGGAAAAGGATTGGGAAGATATCTCCAAGGAGGGATTCAAGTTCCAGAACTAAAGAAAAAGAGAGACCGTTTTGGCTTGGGTTTCAAGCCAGATCACAGGCAGAGGAGGAAGGAAATGGAGAAGCATCAAGAAAGAAGAAGGGCGCGTTTAAATGGAAGAGAAGTAGAGTGGGAATCGATGACGCTCCCTCATATATCCCAGACCTTTATATCAGGAGGGATAATTCACCCTAAGAAAGGGTTGCTCGAAAAAAGAATTCATCACATCAATGCTATACATAATGAAGAGTCTGAACAAAGAAACCTTGAGGGCATTCGCCCTTACGAACCGGGAAGCTCTTTAAGCAATTTGACTGCAGAAGAACTTCCTGTAGTTTCTAAAGACTTTTCAGAGTAATTTTCAGAACACTCTGGTTGCTCTAAAGCCTGGGAGTAATAAGATTTCATTTGTAAAATAGGCTCATGTTCGGATATTTGCATTTTAATTAAACACAACTTTTGTTATCAATTCGAGTGAATATCCTTTTATACCGATCAATATTCTTTTGACCTTTTTAAAAATGCTTTCAAATTTTTTTTCATAACACATAAATAAACATTCTTAAAATTTATTCATTCTTTGCACATTCTTTCGTACCCCGCAGGTCCCTAGATATAAATGACATGTGCACTAATACTGCAAATCTTGAATTCTCTTTTGAGAAACACATGTGTTTAGAAGAACCTCAGGATTTCGAAGATGATAGGGATTGTGATGTGTCTTCGAATCTGTTGAGAATGATGAAACAAGAGGAGAAACAAATCCTACCCTATGAGAAAGAGACAATAGAGAATGTAGCCTTGGAGGAAGGAAAAAAGATGAAAATTGGAACACACATTTCTAAGGAAACGAGACAAGGTCTTGTAGAGCTGCTATGTGAATTCAAAGATATCTTTGCATGGTCATATCAGGATATGTCGGGGTTGAAGATTGATATCATGGTACATCGTCTTCCCATAAGACAGGATTGCAAGCCAGTCTAACAAAAATTGTGAAGGATGAGGCCTGATATTGTGCTGAAAATAAAAGATGAAGTCAAGAAGCAGTTTGACGCTGGATTTCTACAAGAGGTTAAGTACTCAAAATGGGTGGCTAACATTGTGCCTATCCCTAAGAAGGATGGGAAGGTACGAATGTGTGTTGATTATAGAGATTTGAACAAAGCTAGCCCAAAGGACAATTTTCCTTTACCGCACATCGACACTTTGGTAGATAATACAGCGGAATATTCGTTGTTCTCCTTTATGGATGGCTTCTCAGGGTACAATCAGATAAAGATGCATCCTGAGGACATGGATAAAACCACCTTCATAACATTGTGGGGCACCTTTTGTTACAAGGTAATGCCCTTTGGGCTGAAGAATACAGGAGCAACATACTAAAGGGCTATGGTGACCTTATTCCACGATATGATGCACAAGGGGATTGAGGTGTATGTTGATGACATGATTGCCAAATCTCGAACAGAGAAGGATCATATTGAAGTCTTGAGGAATTTGTTCATGAGATTGAGGAAGTTTCAGTTGAAGCTTAACCTGGCAAAGTGCACCTTCGGGGCTAGGTCGGGGAAATTGTTGGGCTTTGTGGTCAGTGAAAGGGAAATAGAAGTTGATTCAGACAAGGTTAGAGCCATAAGAGAACTGCCTCCACCGCATACTCAGAAGGAAGTTCGGGGTTTTCTTGGAAGGTTGAATTATATCACTCGGTTTATTTCACAATTAACTGAGAAATGTGATCATATATTTCACCTCCTTAGAAAGCACAACCAATGTACTTGGGATGAGGAATGCCAGAATGCCTTTGATAAAGTCAAGCAATACTTGTTAAATGCTCCAGTGTTATCTTCGCCCAGTCCAGATAGACCATTAATTCTGTACTTATCAGTGTTTAGTAATTCTATGAGATGTGTGCTTGGTCAACATGACGAGCCAGGAAGAAAAGAGAAGGCGATATATTACCTCAGTAAGAAATTCACTGAATGTGAGATGAGATATTCGTCAATTGAGAAGTTGTGTTTTACTTTGATTTGGACGACTCAAAGGTTGAGGCAATATATACTATATCATACGACATGACTAATTTCGAAACTTGATCCATTGAAGTACATGATGGAGTCAACAGCTCTAAATAAAAGAATGGCAAGGTGGCAAGTACTGCTTTCAGAATTTGATATAGTCTATGTGAGTAAAAAGGCTATAAAAGGAAGCGCAATAGTAGAATTTTTGGCTAGCAGAGCTCTAGAAGATTATGAGCCATTGAGCTTTGATTTCCTTAATGAGGAGTTGATGTATGTGGCCACTACTGAAGAATATCCATGGAAGCTGAAGTTTGACGGCGCATCCAATATGGTAGGAAATGAAATTGGGGCAGTCTTGGTATCCCCAAATGGTGATCATTATCCATTTACATGTAAATTGGATTTTGACTGCACAAACAATATGGCCGAGTATGAAGCATGCATCATGGGGATTCGAGTGGCCAAAGACCGAAAAATTAGAACCCTGGAAGTATATGGAGACTCTGCGTTGGTAATTTACCAGCTTAGGGGTGAATGGGAGACAAGGGACCCCAAATTGATTAATTATTGAGAGGTAGTTTTGGGGTTACTTGAAGATTTTGATAACATTACCTTCAATTATCTCCCACGGGATGAAAACCAGATGGCAGATGCTTTAGCAACATTGGCTTCCATGATTAAAGAAAATAAAAAAGAGGATGTGAGACCAATTCAAATGAGTATTTCTGAGGTTCCAGCTCATTGTTGTAACATCGAAGAAGAGGAAAAGGATGACCATTCTTGGTATCAAGATATATTACGGTATGTAAGAAACCGTGAATATCCTGAGCAGGCAACTGAGAATGACAAAAGAACCTTGAGGAGGTTAGCCTGCGAATATGTACTAGATGGAGACATCCTTTATAAAAGAAGGAAGGATCAGGTACTTTTGAGATGTGTCGACGCTGTGGAAGCCAGACAAATCTTGGAAGAAGTACATGAAGGTGTTTGTGGGACACATGTGGCAAGGCAAATCATGAGGTTTAGATACTATTGGTCTACTATCAAAGGAGATTGTATCAGCTATGCCAAGAAGTGTCATAAATGCCAGATATATGGGGACAAGATTCATGTACCACCTTCACCCTTGCATGTTATAACTTCTCTATGACCCTTTTCCATTTGGGGCATGGATGTCATTGGGCCAATATCACCAAAAGCTTCGAATGGGCATCGTTTCATTTTTGTGGTCATTGACTACTTCACGAAATGGGTAGAGGCAGCTTCATATGCTAGTGTTACCAAGTCGGCAGTAAGTCAATTCTTGAAAAAGGAGATCATTTGTCGGTATGGAATACCTGAGAGGATCATATCGGACAATGCATTGAACTTGAACAATAGCATGATTGCGGAAGTCTGTAGCCAATTCAAGATCAAACATCATAATTTATCTCCGTATCGTCCAAAAATGAATAGGGCAGTGGAAGCTGCCAATAAAAACATCAAGAAGATAGTGGGGAAAATGACTGAGACCTATAGAGATTGGCATGAGAAATTACCATTTGCACTCTTGGCCTATCGAACGTCCGTCAGAACCTCTACTGGGGCAACTTCTTTCTCGTTGGTTTATGGGATGGAGGCAGTGTTACCCATTGAGGTGGAAATACCTTCTCTTCGAATTTTGTCAGAGATAAAGCTGGATGAAGCAGAATGGATTCAATCGCGGTATGATCAATTGAACTTGATTGAAGAAAAGAGGCTAAGGGCTATTCGTCATGGTCAGAAGTATCAGAAGCGAATGATGTGAGCTTATGACAAGAAAGTTCATCCAAGGAAATTTCACGAAAGGGACCTTGTACTGAAAAAGATTCTTCCCATACAGAAGGACTTTAGAGGAAAATGGATGCCAAATTGGGAAGGGTCGTATGTTGTGAAGAAGGCTTTTTCTGGTGGTGCACTAATTTTGACAGAAATGGATGGGAAGAGTTTACCCAATCCAGTGAATTCAGACTCAGTCAAGAGGTACTTTGTCTAAAGAGAAGGGAAACCAAGGTGAAAACCTGCAAAGGGCGCTTTGAGACTTCTAAAAAAAGAAATGGAGAGGCCAATGTGAAAACCCGCAAAGGGCGCTTTGAGACCAAAGGGGTTTTGAGTTGAAAACCTGAAAGGGCAGCTCAAATTTTGAAAAGCATGCAGTGACCTTGCTATACCGGATTCGACAAGAAGTGGAGTATGTTACATACCAGGGCATCAACAAAGTACTTTGGATCTTCTAAACACATATTAAACTTAAAACAGTCTTCATGGAGTTTGTGTACAAAGGCCAAGCTGTGACATGTAGGGCATCTGATTTTTGTCCTGTTTACTATCTTTGGATTCTTTTTCTTCTCAAAGATATGTTTTCGGATTAATTTCCTTTTGTATTTTTGATGATTTATCTAACTATTCTCAAGATCAAATTATTCGTCTTCCATTATTCATAAAGTGTGTTGCATTGAAATAATGATTGATGAACTAAATATTTTTACAAACGAAGTTTTGCATATTACTCTGGAAATCTCTAGATAATACGAGAAACTAAAACAGAACAATTGTTTGAAGAATTCCCATGAGTGAAGGTCAGAGATACTCGAGAAAATTTCTTCTTCAGTCCAAAGGATGATTGGACAATTCAAACAATTCAATCCTAGGAGAGAATCATCTCCAGCAAGTCGTAACATTCAAAGAATGGTACAATAGGACCAATTTGATTCAAAGCATATAAGCAGAGTATGATTGATACTTCGAGTAAAATAAAGATAAAACTTTGATGGATGAATGAGTAAAGACGTCCAAAATAGGAGTTATTTTTATAACATTTTGCATCATAATATGTCTATTTAGGAGCATTTGACTCATTTCGATCATGGCATCCTAATCATTAGGCATGAGCACATACGCATTCTACAGGTTATGTCCTTTAGGGGACAATGTAGATCACCAATAGCAGATTTGGCATCTCTGTATCGACGGGGAACAAATTAAAGAAGTAGATTTGGCGTCTCTATACTAGACAGGGAGCAGATCGAAGATAGCAGATCTGACATTCGTGTGTTTACATCGAAGCAGATCGAAGATGATAGATTTGACGTCTCTGTATTAGACAGGGAGCAGATCGAAGATAGCAGATCTGACATTCATGTGTTTACATCAAAGCAGATCAAAGATGACAGATTTGGCATCTCTGTATTAGACGGGGAGCAGATCGAATATAGCAGATCTGACATTCGTGTTTACATCGAAGCAGATCGAAGATGATAGATTTGGCATCTCTGTATTAGACGGGGAGCAGATCGAAGATAGCAGATCTGACATTCGTGGTTTACATCGAAGCAGATCGAAGATGACAGATTTGGCGTCTCTGTATTAGACGGGGAACAGATCGAAGATTTCAGCATGGCGTCCCTTAGTTTGCAGGGAGCAGGTTGAAGATAGCGGATTTGACATTCCTGAGTTACAGTGAAGCAGTTTGAAGCTATCAGAATACCTTTGAAGAAGATGAGGATCAAGATTTTGAGACTTGGCCAGGCTGGGCAAAATTGGTCCTTTTATAGTCTTTGCTTTATTTCTGTTACACAGTAATAAGCAAAGAGGGGCAGCTGTAATAGCCCAAATTTGCCCGGCCCGTAAAATAAACAAAAAAACCAAAAAATAATAGAAGTTCTTTTACAGTCCATTTACAAAACCCAAATTGCTAGCCTATTTACATAGCCCAATTGAAGAACTACTTATGGCCCATTTACAAATCACACTGGTAGCCTACATTTGAACCTCATTACACCTAAAACCCTTTAGCCTAAATACCCAAACTAGACCCAAATCAGCGAGGCCCAGGAAGGCCCAATGCCTAAACTGAATCAGGAAACCCTAGGGTTTCCAGAAACCTTCGCGCCTCAAGCACGATCTCAATCATCAGTGCTCGATCGTCACCGGTTTTCTCGTCGTCACCTGAAAAAAGGGAAAGAAATACACAGCAAATATGGCAAGGAATCGAACAGAAGAACACACCAAATTAGTACTTAGAAAACAGGGGCTATAAAAGCCGAATATCTTCACTTTAATAGGACACGATTTTACATATCTACAAACAGATACACGCATATATACATACAAGAAAGAAATACGAGCAGTTTCTTTTTGGAAAAGGTAATTTTAGTTACAGATTTCGTTCCTTATAATTTATTTGTTTTTGTTCAACACATATGAATCGTTTTTTTACAAAAACTGTCGGCATTTAGAAAAGAGAAGAGATTACCTGTGATTCGCCTAGAAAAATTAAGGCTTTTAACCTTCCAACCGCCGTGTACGGCGGCGCGTGTGGCGCGTGGGCGCGTGCTGCGCGTGGGCGCGTGCAGCCCAATGACCGGAGCTTGGCCTGACAGAGGCCGGAGCCCGGAGCTCGGAGCCCGGAGGGCTCTTCTCTTCTCCTTTTTCAGAGGATTTCAAGTTTTTTTTTAAACCAGCTTTAAAAAATAAATTTTTGGGCCAAAATCTGATTTATATAGTATTATAAAAACGGTGTCGTTTTTGCTTATTTTAATAAGCACCAAAACGGCGCCGTTTAAGTGAAAGATCCGCGTGTTGACCCGTGACCCGGGGAGGATCCGTGTGTTTTTGTTTAAAGGGCTAATTGCCTAATTGATCCTTCCGCATTTTCAGCATTTATAATTTCGTTCAATTCAAATTTTATTTTATTTTAATTTGGCCCCGAACTTTTATTTTTGTTTCAATTTAGTCCTAGCTGCTATTATAAGGCCTAATTCAGGAACGACGTCGTTTTGGGATTAGGGTCAAATTGCCCAGTGAATCCCTCAACTTTTAGCGCGTGTTTCAGTTGGGTCCAAAATTCATTTTTATTATTTTAAAATTAACCCTAGAGTTTTATTTAAATTCAATTTTAATCCTTTCTATATATATTTTTTATATAATCTATTTATTCTAAATATTTTGTATATTATTTATTTTACTTTAAATCTTATTTATAGGTAAAAAATATTTATTTTATTATTCCTTTATTTATTATTTATTATATTATTTATATTTATATTTTATTGTATATTATTTATTATATTATGTATAATTTTAAAATTTATAAATTATTATTAGATATTACATTTTTATATATCATTATTAAATATTTAGTATGTAATATTCTAAAATTTACTACAAAATTTTGTTCTTATTTAACATATTATTATCTTTATAAATATATATTAAGTTATGATATCATATAGTATATTTTATATATATATTAACCATTTAAAAATTCTCCTTTATTATTTATATATTGTTTTTAAATATTATATTTTTAATACCTCATTTATTTTTAATTGTATTTAGTTATTATCTTTATTTTTTTTTTACTTATTTTTTATATGTTCATAATTTGTTTATTTATTTTTGTATCTTTTTTTATCTTTATTTAGTATTGTTTTAGTATGTTAATTTTATTTCATAAATTATTTGTTATTTTTATGTTATTTATTGTTTTTATATATTTGCATGAAAATTGATTATTTATTTTGTTATTTTAAGTTATATTTGCATGAAATATTATTGTATATATATTATGTAATTTATGTCGTTATCTATCATTTTCTATATTATATTTGCAAGAAATGTTAAACTATGTATCATGTAGTTTTTATTATTTAGCATTGATATCTTGTAATATGTTAAATGCATCATTGTTTTTAAAAAAAAAAATTATATTTCATTCAATCCAAAAGGATTTTAAAAATGAGGCAATGTTTTTTTTTTTTGTATTTAGGAATTCGGGAAGTAGTACCCTAACATGCTGGGTTACGTTTCCCGTTTGTCTAAATGTCTAAAGTATCCTTCTAAATAGATTTTGTAAATCACGAGATGATTTCAGTTACGAAAGTTTAAGATGACCATACAAAGCCTCGTAAGGTGCCATCTTAATGCTTGATTGAAAAATATTGTTGTAAGCAAATTCAATCAAAGGTAAATACCGTTCCCATGAACTACTAAACTCAAGGATGCAACATCTCAACATATCCTCGAGTATCTGAATTATCCGCTTGGATTGACCATCAGTCTGGGGATGAAAAAAAGTGCTAAAATGCAACTTGGTACCCAATGCTTCTTGCAATTTCTTTCAGAATCGTGATGTGAATCTCGGATCTCTATCCGACACAATAGAAATAGGTACCCCGTGCAACCTTACAATCTGATAAACATACAATTCAGCTAGCTTGTCAAGTGAATAATCCGTACGTACGGAAATAAAATAAGCCGACTTTGTCAGTCTATCAACAACAACCCATATCGCATCTTTCTTGTTTGACGACAATGGCAACCCAGATACAAAATCCATCGTGACACGATCCCATTTCCATTCGGGTATCATGATCGGCTGAAGTAACCCTGAAGGCACTTGATGTTCCGCTTTCACTTGTTGACATATCAAACACTTCGAAACAAAGTCAGAAATGTCTCGTTTCATGCCAGGCCACCAAAACTAACGCCTCAGATCGTTGTACATTTTCGTACTACCCGGGTGGATTGACATTCGGCTACTATAAGCCTCGCTCAAAATCATCGAAATAAGTTTGAATTTCTTGGAACACACAATCGACTCCTGAACCTCAAACAATCGTTGTTGTCTATTTGAAATTCTGATTCCACATTAGAAGCACATTCAGCTCGTTTAGCAACCAGTTCATCGTCGACTTTCTGAGATTCACGTATTTGATGAATCAATAGTGGTTTGGCTTTCAATTTTGCTACTAACATATTACCAGATGAAATGGACAGGTGTACATTCATTGCTCGTAAGGTAAACAGTGACTTGCAACTTAAAGCATTGGCAACCACGTTAGCCTTTCCCAGGTGATAGTCAATGACAAGCTCGTAATCTTTCAACAACTCAAGCTAATGTCTTTGTCGCAGATTCAAATCTTTTTGAGTCATCAAATATTTGAGGCTTTTGTGATCCAAATATACATGACACCTCTCTCCAAACAAGTAATGTCGCCATATTTTCAAAGAGAATACGATGGTAGCTAGTTCGAGATCATGGGTTGGATAATTTTTCTCATGCAGCTTCAACTGCCTTGACGCGTAAGCTACAACTCGAGCTTCTTGCATCAACACATAACCCAGCCCAAGTAAGGATACATCACTGTAAATGACAAACTCTTTACCAGATTCGGGCTGCACTAGCACTGGAGCTTCAGTCAAATAAGTTTTCAATTGATCGAAACTTTTCAGACATTTTTCTGACTATTCAAACTTAACATCTTTGTGAAGTAGTTTCGTCATTGGTGTGGCTATCATCAAGAAACCCTTCACAAACCATCTGTAGTAACCGGCAAGTCCCAAAAAGCTCCGAACTTCAATAATATTTCTCGGAGGTTTCCAATCGAGTATGGCTGAAATTTTGCTCGGATCAACTATAATACTCGATACGGATACCACGTGTCCCAAAAAGCTAACTTCTCTCAACCAGAACTCATATTTACTGAACTTAGCACATAACTGTTTATCCCGTAAAATCTGCAACACTAATCACAGGTGCTCGGCATGTTCGGTTTCATCGCGTGAATAAATCAAGATGTCATCTATAAACACAACTACAAACCGGTCCAAATACTATCTAAAAATTCGATTCATCAAGTCCAATACCAGCACTAAGCCTGCGGGACTTTAACCCGGATGTAACACCAGCACTAAGCCTACGGGACTTTAACCCGGATATAATACCAAATATCATGCATATTTAATCATATATTAACACATCTCATTCAACTTATCACATTAGTAGTCATCTACATTTCGGTTCAAAAGTCATACATAAATATCACATATCCATTTCACCATTCAAGCTTAACCCATAGTGACCATTCAACTATATGTCATATACCTAAATTATTTATCTCACAACTTAATTCAAGTAGAGCCAAAAGGTCACAATTCATCTAATGTATACACATCAAGGCATCATCAATTATATACTAAAGGTGACTACTTAAAACATACCTCGGATATACTTGAACGGTTGCGAAATGGCTACTCGGTTACTTTCTCTTTTCCCTTATCCGAAATTGCCCCCCTAAGCTCTTGAGCTTTAATTCAACAAATTTTAAACTAGTCATTATTCGACTATTCAAGTATTACTTTCAGAATATAATACATATATATTCGACTTTCACACATACAAATTATAGTAAGCTTATAAGAAATCAATAAGCAATTCATTAGCAAATTTTTATCAATGTTTACAATATAATCACAATTTCACTATAAGCTGACTTCCTGAGCAACAGACACTAAATTATTTATAACTAAAGCTATGAAACTCCAAATCAATTGCCGTAAATTTTCCTTGAAAATGGACTCATTTATCTTTTATCCATAAAATTTTCATAATTTTTAGTTTAGCCAATCAATACCAGATTTTTCCTAAAGTTTCCCTTGTTTCACTGTTTGACTAATCTGACCACTCTTCACTGCGAAATAAATTTCTCATTGTACAGAATTCAAAATATGTTCTTGTTTATTTCATTTGAAACTAGACTCATTAAGGAGTCTAAGCATATAAATTTTATCATATGACTATCTTTATACATTTTATAATGATTTTATAAAAACAGAACAGGGGATCTAGAAGTCATTTTGACTCTATCCCACATTACTTCAAATATCTCATTATTGGCAATTCTTTTGCTTTTACAGTTTCTTTTATAAGAAACTAGACTCATCAAGATTTAATTACATAATTTATTCAGCTTCTAACTCAACTCCTAAAATTTATGGTGATTTTCCAAATTCACTTTACTGCTGCTATCCCAAACAGATTATTACCAATTCACTTTTTCACACATTCTTTGCATACATATTATTTAAACATGTATATCACCAATCAATTTCATCATATATATCTATAATTTCACTTAAGCATAATATCAATACAACACATTGTGCTCAAATCATTATTCAAGTTCAATTTCGGCTAACACACATATAAACACTAGCAACTAAATATTAACATTTGCATTTCACCATAATAGCCAATTGCGATTAAGAAATTAAGCCACAATTATTCAATTTTACCAAGCTTCAACTTAATTTAACTTATAACAGTTCATAACACATTTAAAGCACGTACATTACTAAATTTTATCCAAGTCCACAATCGGCCATAGTACACCCAACATATTAGCCGATTTCCTACTTAGCATCTAATGCACATATATGCTTAATTTGTTTAGCTCAACTTCACCTATCTAACATTATTCATCAAAAGAACATGAAACAACAACCATTTCCTTCATTTCAATCAAGAACAAATGCTCACAACACAACTAAAAACCAAAATATACTTCATGGGTTAAGGTAGATTCAAGAAAGGAACTCATAAACATCAAAATAGAAGCAAACTACCATGAATTTACCTTGGATGTTTCTTCCCCAAGTGACTGAACATTCATGAGCTTCCCTTCCCCAAATTGTTTTCTTACATTCGGCTATGAAGAGCAAAGATGGACAAGCTTTGTTCTTTTCACCATTTTGTTATTTTACTATTTTTTTTAATATAATGCCATTACCTATTAAAATGCTTAAATAAAATATAAATTTTCTATCAACCATCACTATGGCCGGCCACTAAACTAAAATTGGTCCATTTGACATGAAAATCCCCCATGTCACAATTCATGCATTATTTGGCACTTTAAAATTTACTTATGACATTTTCAAGTTTTATCACATGGGTCCTATCTTATAAATTTCACATACAAATGACAAAATTAAAGCATGAAACTTTCACATATGCATGTACACACACAATAAGCATAGAATATAACGGTTAATTATTTTTATGACTCGGTTTTGTGGTCCTGAAACCACTTCCCGACTAGGGTCAAAATAGGGCTGTCACACTTTGTGAAGCTCACGACGACCCTTTTGCCTTACATCCTGGAGGAATAAAAATGTATCACGGTCTGCGAGAATTGTATTGGTGGCTAGGAATGAAAAAAGAAATAGTTAAATGCGTAGCTAAATGTTTAACTTGTCAGCAAGTTAAGGTAGAACATCAAGTTCCCACAGGATTAATTTAGCCTATTTCAATTCTAGAGTGGAAATGGGAACGCATAACGATGGATTTCATAACGGGGTTACCATTATCCCCAAGTAAAAAAAATGTTGTTTGGGTGATAATTGATTGGCTTATGAAATCAACTCATTTTATTATAGTTAGAAATGATTGGTCACTTCAAAAACTTCTTGAATATAAGTTTTTAGATTGCACAGCGTCTCTATATCAATTATCTCCGATCGAGATCCCCAATTCACTTCGAGATTTTGGAAATAGTTGCATGACTCTCTTGGTATGAGACTTAATTTCAGCATAGCTTTTCACCCACAGTCGGACGGACAATCTGAGCGTGTTATTTAGATTTTGGAATATATGCTTCGAGCCTATGTAATCGATTTTGAATCAGGTTGGGAATGTTATTTGCCTTTGGCTGAATTCGTATACAATAATAGTTTCTAATCGATCATTCAAATGGCTCCGTATGAAGCTTTGTATAGGCATAGGTGTCAAACACCTGTTTGCTGGTTGGAATTGTGTGAAAGAAAAGTTGTTGGGCCGGAATTCATTCAAGAAATGGAAGATATTGTTAAAATAATCTGGGATAGATTGAAAGAAGCCTTTGATAGATAAAAATCATACACCGACTTGAAACATCGAGATATTGAGTTTTCTATGAGAGACAGGGTATTTCTAAAGGTTTCACCATGGAAGAAAGTCTTGAGGTTCAATCGAAAAGGGAAACTAAGTCCTCGTTTTATTGGGCCATATGAAATCACAGAAAGAGTTGGACCTGTTACTTATCGATTGGCTTTACCTGCAGAATTATAGAAAATGCACGATGTCTTTCATGTGTCAATGCTTAGGAGGTATCGATCGAATTCGTCCCACATTATTTTAGCAAAAGATATAGAAATTCAACCTGATTTGTCCTATGAAGAGGAAACTGTTGAAATTTTAGCTCATGAGGTAAAAAAGTTACGTAATAAACGTGTTCCGTTAGTGAAAGTTCTTTGCCGTATTCATAGTGTCGATGAAGCGACTTAGGAGCCAGAAGAGATGATGAGTTTCCAATATCCATCTCTTCTAGTAAATTTTAGGGACAATTTATTTGGGGGGAAAATTATAACAACTCGATAGTTAGAGGAGACAAAAAGTGTAGTTTTGGGAATCTATTTTCGTAAATTAGATCCAAAGATATTTTTATTAAATATTTACGGAATTATATTAGAGATGAATTAATCTTTTGTTTTTGGATTAGTAATTTTTATGAAATTATGAGCTGTTAAGGTATACGGACTAAATTGCGTAAGGGCTAAAAGTTGAATAATAGATTTGAAATAAATTAAAGGGTTAAAGTAGCAATTATACCTTCATTTTAGTTTTAGTGAAAGGCCATTAATGTTATGTATATTATATATATTATACATTTAAGTCAGCTTTAATATATATTATAATAATAAATAAAAAATTAAAGTAAAATAAGTGAAATAAGAATGAAAGTGGAAGGGGATGGATTTATTTCATGCAAACATTGAAAGAAAGAAGAAATAAAGAAAATAGCAAGGGAGACGCATGGATAGGGATTCAAATCCAAATTGGTTAGTCAATTTAGTCCATTTTCTTGTACTTTTTGAATTTTTGGAATCCCGGTACTTAGTGCTAGCCGAACCATGTTATAATTTTTAGTATTGTTCAAGGCTAATGATATTACCATTGTTGATTTTTTAGAATTTTAAGGGTTAATTTGATAGATTCTAATGTTAGAAATGAAAAAGGACTAAATTGTGGAGTTAATTGTTGATTTTGAACAATATGGACCAAATTGTGAAAAATTCAAAATTTAAGGGTAGAATTGAAAATAAGGAGCTAAATTTAGCTTAGAGTGAAATTAGTATAAAAATTTGAGGTTAAATGTAGAGATTTAATTAGTCTTGGTTTAGGGACTAAATTAAAGATTAAGCAAAATATAGTATAAAATTTGAAATTTAATAAAATTTGAGTTGTATATTATTAATCTATTGTAGTTATTTTATTCCGTAGCGAATGTCATTCTGGAATCCTCGAGTAAGAAGGGTAAGACAAGGTCAACGTCGAGTAGCTCGAAATCTACGGTTTGTGTTTTTATAATCCGAAATAAATAACAAATTATTGCATATTGAATTGTTTGCATATGGTAAGTATTTGAGGTGAGAACTCTTGTATTTTGGGCTAAATTGAATCCTTGATGATTAGAATGAACTGATTATGAATATTAAAAAATGTGGTGATTTGATGAATATTGAAATGAATGTGTGTATTGAGAAATTGTGGTTGCCACCAACTTGAATATATGCTTATATGTAATCATGTACATATGTGAAATTGGGATATTGGTTGTATTGAAAAGTGAAATGAAACCCTATTAATTGTTTCAGGCTAAGTCAGATACAGATGGCATGCCATAGGATAGGAAGAGTTCAGGGATTTCTTCGACCTTGAGTCAATGAGGCACTGGGTGCCAATCTGCTTTGGTTTAACCGATGAGACACTGGGTGTCAACTTAATTTAGCGTTGTGTGCAACTTGCTTCAGATTTATATGAAGAGGCACTGGGTGCCAAATTGGTGTGTTGGCGTGTTGGTTGGATCCGTGTATTTGTCTGAGTCTGAGTCGTGTTAATAGGGGAAAATAAAAAAATCGATGTGTTTGATATTGGAATGAAAAGGTTGAGAAAAGGAAATGAAATGGTAGATTTTATTGTGAATATTGATTGAATTATTAGTAATGAATTCATTAAATGGAAATAGAGATGAATTATGCCATTGTATGAGTTTATTTACCAAATGCCATATGAAATGCTATTGCCATGTACTATAACTTCTGGAATCTACTAGATGTGAATAAAGAATTAGTAAATTAGCATTATTGACTTGATACAAATGTGTTATAACATTACTTATTTGCATTTTACATCTTAACTATTTAAATCAAGCATTAATTGTTTGGATTATAGAAATACCACTGAGTTATACTCAGCTTGCGGTTTTGTTTCCTGTACGCAAGTTAGGTACTTCTCAGTTTATCGTCGACTCAGCATCCAACAACAATCCCAGACTTAAGTGTGGTGATGTTTTGTTTTGTAATGGCAATTACCTATGAGGTCTTTTGAATAATAGTTGTTATGTAATATGATGATTTTAGGAGTCCTATGTGTAATGGTATTTATGTGTTCATAAAGTTGAAGTTTAATCTATGTTTTGGTATTTTAGTCAAGCTTAATGTTTCTCATGTGTTTTTGTTTTGAGCTTGGTAGCCTAAATAGCTAAAACATTAGTTCAGTTATGGTCATTTGGTACAAATGAGGGTACATTGGTTAGACACTTAATATGGATGTTTTGGCATGTTTTAAGCATGTTTAAATTATGTTTGAATAGGTTAAATAGTTGATAATTGGGTTGCTTTGTAACACCCCAAACCCGGCCTGAACGTTATGGCCAAATTTGGCGATGTCACATGTCAGTGTTTTGAAAACACAATAATATCTTAAAACCGTACCGGTTATTATCTTTTACCTAGTTCGGGAAAACATGTATTAATTGATTTACCCATTTCTTATACGCAGAAGCTTTTGAAACCACATAATTTTCGAAACCGATTTTATTTACATAAAATCTTAATTTGTTTTAGAAACTGTACTTTGTTGCGTTGCAGTTTATAAATCCATTAAAATAGTTCAAAAATCCCAAATTAAAAATTAGAAATCCGTAATGGCCATATTTACATAAACAATCTCCCCAAATAAGAAATTTAAATCGTAATAAGCATAAAACTGTAAGTTGTTTGTTGCGAGGTAGAAACAGTAGTCACCGTCGAGTCCTCCACTGCACCGATCCATCTACTGCTGGGGATTACCTGAACAGATTAAACAGAAAATGGTGAGTTTTTGCAAACTCAGTGTGTAATCCCCACAGATATCACATAATAGGATACATATCAGATATCATAAATAAATAGTTCGAGCCAAAGCCCTTTACAGAATTAGTTAGGGCCTTAGCCTAATTAGATACAGAATGCAGATCAGAATATCATATTCCTACCCACCAGCCTCTACAAACCATCTTCGTCACACCCTACACACCATGTAGGGATATAATCAACCCACCCATCCCTACACACCCACCCATCCCTACACACCATACTGTACCGAATGCGGCACATAAACAAAATAACGCAGCTGAGCTGCCAGATAACAGGCTTAAAGCCTTTCAGACACTTCCTCCAATATAACAACAACCCAACCCCGATGCAATGCAACATACATAAATGACATGTAAAAATGTAATTTACCAGATCATTCGAACAGTTCTGATTTACATGCTAAATATCACATATTGAAATCATACATCACATAATCAGATCAAGAAATTAGGGTCTAAGTACAGGTCACAATCGACTTGGGCGACCTGTGCAACCTTATAGAGTTTTCCAGACAAATGGCCCACACGTCCATGTGGCCTGCCTGTGTGGGCCCACACTCTCGTGTGGCCCACACGATCAAAATTGGCCTTGGCTGTGTGGATCACACGGCCTGGCCCAAATTCCCACACACCCGTGTGGTTCACCCGTGTGGACCACACGGCCCAATTGGCCGAGTTCATGTCTCACACACAGCCTATCAGCCATTACATGGCTGTATCCGTCGCGCCCGTGTCGCTTGCGCACAACCTGGTTCGTCAATCACACAGTCATGTATTACTACACGGCCTCCACACGGGCAATCCACACGCCCATGTGGCACCGACAGTTTGCTTCTCAGCTTTTGCCGAATCGGGTTTTCTGTGCAATCGGGGTACACACCTGGTATATTTTCGATGCCGAAGCACTCCCGAGTACTCCAGTACCTATATTTGGCCAATATTTCACTCAGTTAAACGCTTAACCCACGAAATTAAACTAATCTCGAAATGAGATAACAACATTCGATCAACAAACCGTTACCTTCTATCGTTAACAGGATTTCCATGCCTTTAGAACGATGATGAACGAAAATCAGCCCCTCGATAAACCCCTGATCACCATACGAATCCTTATTAACACTTATCCAAAATGCAAACAACGTTTAATCAAAAACTAGACTTACCGAAAAAGTGACAATAACGTTGCACAAAAAAGTAGTACGAAAAGGAAAATTCCGCAGTAGCAAAAGGGGAAAAAGAGATAGGGGAACGGCAGAGGAAATTTGTGAGAAATGAGGGAATGCCAAAAATTTGGAAAAACAATTAGAATAGGCAATATTCTGATAACTACCCCCATTATCTCCCCAAATATTTCAACCCTATCCCACTAACAACCCACTATTTAGAATCCCCTTTCAACACATCTCTAACCGAAATTCGGTGCAAAAAAAGAAACAATATCCATGCTCGCACAGGGATTCGAACACAAGACCACAGCATAACAACACTCCACCCAACCACTAGACTAACAGGCCCATTCTGATATAAACTTATTATCAATTAAATATAAGCCTGTTGAACGAGGGTAAGGCTCTATTCAGAAAAATATAAAAATTTTCCCAAGCCACAGCTTGAACTTGAGACCTCACACACACACCCAGAACACATAATCACTGTAATATCCTGATTTTGGGCTTAGTCGGAATAGTAGTTTCGTGACCACAAAATTTGAGATAGAAATAATTATTTTATGATTATTTTGATGATTATGATATGATTGCATGACTGTGTGAAAATTTCGTGATGAAATTCTATGCCTAAAGTGTTTAAATTGAAAGTAGGGACTAAATCGAATAAGTTGCAAAATTTGCATTCTAGAAGTTTTTAGTGTGAAATTGCATTGAAATATTAATTAGGAGGTCTTAAATATAATTTGACCAATTTTAAGTTCATGGAAAAAATTAGGACATGGAAGGAATTTTTGAAAGTTTAGTAGTAAGGGCATTTTGGTCATTTAGGGGTAAAATGAATTAAAATACAAAATTAAAAGCCAATTTTGCTCATCTTCTTCATGGAGGCCGAAATTAGCATGGGGGAAGCCATGGCTAGGGTTTTCAAGCTTTCTAAGCTCAATAGTAAGTGATTCCAAGCCCCGTTTTTAATGTTCTTTACGTTTTTGAAATCCCGGTAGCTCGATTAAGTTTATTCTAGCAATAATTTAAGCTAGGGTTCATATTTGGAAAAATACCCATAGGTGAAATGTGTTTATTTTGATGTTTTATGGTAGAATATGAAGCTTGAAATTGTGTTAAACAACTTTTGCTAAGTGATTTTATGTAAAAACGAGTAAAACGACATAATCGGTAAAAATACCTAATGTTCATAAGTACATGTTAGAGTGAGAATTTGATGTTGCTATAGAAGGGGAAAATGATTAGAATGTCATAAAACATAAGAAAATAGGCTGAAGTTTAATTTACGAGCTTTGGGGCAAAAGTGTAAATATGCAAAAGTTTAGGGGCAAAATTGTAATTTTTCCAAAATATATTTTGGGTCAATTTGAATAATTTGAGTCCTAATTAGACTATATTTTAAATGATAGAGCAAGGAAAACTGAAATTCGGGCTAAAATGGGGAAAATACCAAGTTGTGGACGAAATGGTAAAAGTAGCCATTTTCGCATACGAGGTAAGTTCATGTGTAAATAATGTAGCATAATTGTTATTTTTAAGTTATTGATGTTAATTATATGATATGCTGATTTTTAATCGTGAAATATTATGCTTTGTGGTTAATGTTGAGTAATATGCAAATTATGTTTACTACTTGATAAATATTGTTACAGGCCAATTTTTGGGCTGTTTTACAAAGCCCAATTACCTTTAAATTACAACCCAATACAACAAAACCTAACTACCCATTAAGCCCAATACAAGTCAGCCCAAGACCCAATACAACATTGACCCAATAACCCTAAACCCTATCAGCCAACGCTAACCAGCTCCCAATTACCCCTTAGCTGAACCTACCCCCCACTTGCCCTCTGCTCGGAGATTCGACCTCCGCTAACGCCATCCCCACGGCGCCATCGACAAACCCATGCCACCATTCAACCACCTGCAAGCAAGTAGCAATGAAGGGACAGAAAATGTTAAACAAATATTGTAAGGGTTATAAAACCCGATTCAAAAAACAAGTGTAGGGGGGGATTTTTGCTATCAATACAAAAGGAATTCTCCTTTATTTTTCACACCAACATCAGTAGATTAAATAAAAAATAATTCCAAAAATATCAAAGCAGTGGAATATCATTGAATCAGACCAAGAACTCAGGTGAAATTTCTTTTTTTTATTCTCGGGTCATTTCTCGATTTTTATATCTAAATACATAAACCTAAATAAAAATAATATTATAAAACTAAGAAATACAGCAAAGAAAAAAAGGGAAATTTTTTACCTTTTCCGGCCACCGCGTGCGGTGGCCGACGCCAGCGGCGGACGGCGGTCCGGTGATCGGACCGGTGACCGGCACGTGGCCGAGCTCCCCCCTTCTCCTTCCCCCTTCTCTCTTTTCTCCCTTCTCACGCGGTGGCGCGCCGGCGGCGTAACATGATCCGGTGATCGCACGGTGGCGAGCTCCCCCTTCTCCTTCCCCCTTCTCTCTTTTCTCCCTTCTCTTTCTTCTTTTTTTTTTTCTCTGCTAGTGCCAAATGAGACTTTTAAAAAAATTTTGACTTATATAGGGATCCAAAACGCACCGTTTTGGACCCCCCTTTAAAACTAGAAAACGACGTCGTTTTGATGCGGGTCGGGTCGACCCGACCCGCCCCAGCAAGGATCCGCGTGTTTTTTTTAGCGGAAGGGCAAATTGCGCGTTTGGCCCTTCCGCATTTTTAACGTTTACAATCAAGGTTTTTTTTATTTTTAATTTGGCCCCAGGGTTTTGCCCCGAATTCATTCTGGTCCCCCATGCTGCGCAGCGTTTTAATACCTGGGTTTATTGCGCTTTTGACCCACCAAGTTGCACGCGTGTTACAATTAAGTCCCTTTTCTTTGTTTTTATTTTAAATTGGCCCCATAACTTCGATCTTATTTTAATTTTAGTCCTTTTTCTTACCTTTTCTCATTTTTAATGTTATTGTATTTATTATTACCTATTACTTTATTCTTATTTTATTTTTATATCATTATATTTTATCCACTTTTTATATTTTTATTGTTATTATATTATTTTTATTACTATGGTTTATCTTTACTTATATATACATATATATTTTTATGTACATATAGCCTTTATATAGTTTTTTTGATTACTTCATTTTAATATTATCGTTATCTTATTTTATTTTTATAATGTTTGTGTTTATGTTATTATATATGCATACATTATATGTATGTTTAATACCATGCATTTTATAATTATGTTATGTATATAGTTTGCATATTGCCCCACATGTATATTTTAATATTATCTTTTATGCTATTATAGGTATATTTCTAGTACCATCATTATATATATATATTTATGTACATACTTATGTAATATGTGAACAGTTTTTTATTATATATTATATTATCATGATCGTCTTTAATATATATTACGTATATTTTATATATTACGTATGTATTTTAATGTTAATAATATATACTTATACCATTTCATGTACATATTCTTATATTGTTGGTTATATTTTTTATACGCATTATCTCGTGTATGTATATGATTTTATTTAATTGTTAGTTTTTATACTAAATTCATACATATATTTCTCATGTTATTTTATGTATATATTTTCATTGTATATGTATATATTATATAAATGTTTTAATATTATATGTGTTTTGCACATATGTTATGTATATAAGATTTTAACACTATATTTTATATATATTATTATATATATTTTAATCTTATTTGTCATATTTTTTCTTTACACTATTATATACATATTTCTAATATTATATTGTATATTCCTAGTACTATTATTTATATATCTATATCTATATATATATATATATATATATATATATATATATATATATATATATATATATTTGTGTATGTATTTGTGTAGTGTACAAAACAGTTTCTATTATTCTTATCATTTCTAAGGTATGCATATACTGTATATGTTCTATGTGTGTTGTATAGATTTTTAATATTGCTAAATATATATATATATCATCTTACAAATGCATTCTTATTACTATTATTATGTGTATACATTCATTATTTTCATTTCGTGTTCAATTCTATTATTATAGTATACCTTCATCTTTTCTAATGTTATTGTCACCTCGTTATTCGCTTCAATATATTTCTAGTTCCTTTATTTATTTTTATTTCACATCAATTTGCTTAGCATTATTTCGAAAATCTTATTCTTGTTTTTTAATAAGTGAGGCAATATATCGATGCAACATTAGGCCGTAAGTTTCATCGCTATGTTGGATGGAATTTTTAGGCTCGTGTCTAATCGGTATATCCTTCTCAAAAAAAAATCAAAAAAATTGAAAGTTCTTGTTTTCTTGTAATCGGATCACGATTGAATTTTACGTTGAACCCGTATTTTTGAAAATCAAACAATACGTGTTTATAAGATACCAATTTTGGGCGTCGCGAGGGTGCTAATACCTTCCTCGCGCGTAACCGACTCCCGAACCCTAATTTTTCTCTGGCTTTTAACGAAGACCTTAACTCGGCCTTTTTCTTACTTTTAAAAAGAAATCTAATAGGTGTCCGATCACACCTAGAAAAAAGGATCGGTGGCGACTCCTGGTTTATTTTAAAACCAAATTTCAATTTCTAAATTTCTAATAAATCGCCACAATTAGCGACCCGAAAACAAATTTTTACGTCTCTACAAATATGAATTGCTACCGAGTATCGGTTTCGATATTCCGTGGAAGACAGCAAATGTCAGATCGAGGGAAAAAGCCCGTTTGAACCTTAGGAATAGATTAGGATACAAGTGACATGTCACTAGGATGGTTGAGCATCCGAACTCGTTGAGTTGAGTCCGAGTTCACTTATGGATGCGAATGTTCGAACTCGTTGAGTTGAGTCCGAGTTCGAAAGATGTAACTAGGCATCCGAGCTCGTTGAGTTGAGTCCGAGTTCACTTATGGATGCGAACGCCCGAGCTCGTTGAGTTGAGTCCGAGTTCACTTATGGGCGGGTTACATGATTGCTTGATTACATATATGGCACTTATGTGCAAATTATCCGTGTATCCGAATTATATTCCGATGTGTTCAACGGGTAAAGTTCTACTCAAATGGAGGAATACTAGAGATGAAAGGGACATATTGGTAAGTGTTGTGAGATGGATACTTTGAACAGGTATGTACTTAACCCTCGGGTTGAAAACTCGATATATCAACAATGTGGTAAGATGATAAATGAAAATATGACATGAATGTCTTGATGATGATTATGCAAATGATATTTTATGTTTGCTTATATGGTTATGTTACTTGCTATTTGCATGTGAACTTACTAAGCATTTATGCTTACTCCCTCCTTTACATTCCTTGTAGTTTTGACAAGTCGGCTCAGAAATCGGGAACGGTCGGAGGGTCGCTCACACTATCCGTATACCATCTTGGCATAATGGCTTGTATATTTTGAGTATGGCATGTATAGCACTATAATCATTTTGTAAATATGGTCTTATGATATGGTTATTGAGTGGTATGAAAATTCTTGGTAATGATTAGCCATTGGAATGGCTAATCATGATCATATTTGGTGTTATGTATGTCAAATTGCTAGCTAATCCATGGAAACCATGAAATAGGTAAAATTTACCATAAAATAGATTCAGACAGCAGTAGTGACGTGAATTTGAAAAATCACTAAAAATAGTAGAAATGGAATTAAATAATGAATAAGTTATGGAATCGAATCTTGATGAGTCTATTTTCATATGGAATGAACAAAATAGGCATATAAATTATATTTTATGATATATTTAAACTTTTGTGAAATAGGGCCAGAATGATTTCTGGATCCCCTGTTCTGACTTTAAAAATTCATAATAAATTTTACAAAAATAATTAGAAGTTTTTCTTTATATTTAAAGATTCCTTATTGAGTCTAGTTTTAAGAGAAACAAACCTCATAGTCATTGAAATTTTTTATAGAGAGATATCTGATTCGTAATACACAGAGGTCAGAGTAGTCGAACCCTGAAACAGGGGAGATTTTAACTAATAAACTGTACTATTTGGATCAACCAAAAATTCTAGAAAAAAATTAGTAGATAGAAATATGAGTCTAGTTTCATAGAAAATTTACGGATCTTAATTTAGAGTTTCGTAACTCCAGATATGAATTTTTAAGCGACTGTGATGCAGATTTTCAGCTTGTCTGAAAATTTTAAAATTAAATTGTTTGAGCTGTTTAAGTAATGAATTAAGTCTGTTAACACCTCGTATTCGACTCCAGCGACGGTCTCGGGTACGGGACGTTACAATCACTGAAGCAAATACACCACTGTGTCATAAATTCATAAAAACAACAATGTAAATTTTGGGGCGTTACATGCTTAGTGTCCAAGTAAGCATGACCTGGTAAACTTGAGTTTTACGGTGCATTTCCTTTTGAATTGTTTCAAATTAGTCCCTATTTGGTTTCTAATTTTATTTTTCATCCCATAAACTCGTATTAAGGACTATAAGAGTATTTTTACGCTAATTTTAAATTAAGTGATGAAATTTAATTGGGTGAAGAGGTCATTCTATTAATATTATTGAAAGTAGATAGCTAGAGTATAGTCTCATACTCTGATGCTAATAACTGGAATAGTCTTGTTCCAACTTTTAGCTTTCAAGAGGGGATAAATAGTGGTAAGAGTGCAAATAGTGGAAGACTAAATTTAGCATATCTCATTACTCGATTGTATAAGATAATAATATGGAACTATTAGATTAGCATGTTCTGCTTTCTGTATAATATGAATGTTAATAGTTAGCATGCACCTTTGATTATGTTGAAATTAAATATTTTGACCGGTTAGTAATGCCCATGACCCTAATCTGACGAGGGGGTGGGTTAGGGGTGTTACAATTATGTCACATCAATATACGTTATTTGTATTCTAACCATGTTAGGTAATTCGTGCATGGATTTTTTTGTATTTTAAATGTTTGTTTTATAGTTTATGTTTTTTTTTTATAACGTTGTTTTCAGAGTTTCAATTTTATTTTCCCGTAATGTTTTTTATCAAATACCTTTTATTTCTAATTATATATATTCTATATGGGTAAATAATAGGTCTTTCAATTATGATGAATTTTTTTTTTTGTTATTAAGTAATAAAATATTATATTCTTAAAAAAATTATGGAATGAACATACAACTAATTGGATTTGCCTTATTTTGTTTAGTTCTATTATTTGGATGATGGAAAGACAACATAATAGTTCTAAAGTTGAGACAATATCATATTAATAATATTAAATGCACTCCAGTTATTTGTCATGGTATTTTTATTTTTCTATAGTACATCAAAAAGTTATTTAAGTTCGTGAAAAAAATCAATATTAAAATTCTACTTTTAAAAATTTAAATACTAAGTTGACTTATGATATCAACGTAATCAGTGTAACAACCCCAAAAATTTGAGTGTTATTTTTTAAATTTTGATTTAATTAAATCTCTGTATCTGTGGCTAAGTGTTATGTTTGTGTGTTGGAGGTCAGGAGTTTAAACCTCACTTTTGGAAAATTTGTTATTTTGTTTGACTTTACCCTTATCCTTGAACATTTGACTTAAGTTTATTTTGATGTTAATCTATGTTAAGAATGAGTTTGTTGGTTCCATGATTAAGTTTTTTTTATATTTCTTGGTTTTGTGTACGACTCTCTGCGTAAGCGAAACGGGGATATGTTTTTGCCACTCTGCAGAATTTGTTTTGCTTTAAAAATTAAATGGTTTCCTAAACTTTTTTTTTTCTTTTATGTTATTTCTTTCCTTTTCATTCTTATATTTTCCCTTATTTTCTTTTCTATTCTTTTATGTTTTCTCAATCGTTGAAGTTTTCCATTAAATCTTTTGCTACTGTGTGCTCGGGGAAGTGCGCATTTCATTGTTCGTCGACTAAAAGGTTAATTGCGTGAGATCTATTGTAGAAATTCTGTTAAACGTTCGCTTTTGTCTGTTTTTGTCGAAGTTTGTTTTTGTTTGATTTGCTTGAATTCTCTGTTAAGTGTACGTTGGATTTTTCTTTTTAGGTGTAGATATCGAAGGTAACAATCTCTAACGTGCTAATTCAAGTAATTGTCGTTAACTCATCGGTAAGTGTTAGTTTCGTCTAGAGGTTTTGCTTTGAAGCTTTCAACATAGTTAGTGAAGTGCTAAGTCATACGAATTTTGTCGATTAGGTTGTTTAATTGGTTATTGATTGGTTGTTTTAGGTCCCGAAATTCTTCTGCGTTGTTCCTACGTCAAAACTCTACCAGGTGTGTAACGAAAACCTAATTTTTTGTGATTAATGAATGTCAAAAAACATGGCTTTCGACGCCACACAACCATGTGCCAGGCCATGTAACTCACTGTTTTGGATTTAGAGACACGCGGCCAAGGACACGAGTGTGTGTCCAGGCCATGTGAGAGATAATTCGAGCTTTGAGTCACACGAGCGTGCGTTTGGCCATGTGCTAGACCGTGTAACTCACTATTTTGAACCACATGGTTATATGCCAAGCCATGTGACAAGTCGTGTGTGACATTAAGAGGGCCACACGGGCGTGTGCTTGGTCGTGTGGGCCACACGGGCCAACAGCCCGGGCTATATGAATCTATGTAACACCCCAAACTCGGTTTAGGTGTTATGGCCAGATCATGAAGTGTCAAATCATGAAGTGTTACGTAATTTGATTGAAAATTTCAGTTTTTGTAATTCTTGAAAATAGTCATAAACTCTTAAAAACCCAGATTATTCAAAAACATATCTTATCCAAATTTTATTATTGAAAACATTGTTTGATTACATTTTCTAAAAACTTATAATTTTGCAATAGGGATTCCTTAAAAAGTGATATTTTGGAAAACACTGTTCGTTGTTTGAAAACCATTAATTTTGCAGAAAAATTAATATTGTCGATTAAACATTTAAACGATATTAAGAAAAATAATAAAGTAAAGTTCCAAACTCAAAACAGTCTAAAATGTCCAGAGAGTCCAAATTTTACATAACTCTAAAACCCAAATTTGAATAAGTCAAATTTAAGAAAATAATGAATTAACCGAGTTCCTGAATACACCGATCCACCTAAGTGTGAGGGTTACCTGGAAATAACAGTCAAACAGAAAGTGAGTTTTTGAAACTCAGTGTGCAACAAATAGCTCAAACAGATAATTAATATCAGACAGATTTAACAGTATAGAGTCTTAACAAAGCAGTACCGATATAAATATATTTTCTACCCCTATCCGCTACACACTAGAGGTGCTCATGGGCCGGGGCCAGGCTGAGTTCGAGCTGGGCTCAACTAAAAATTCAAGCCCATTTACTAGGCTCGTCCTAACCCGAAAAATGGGCCTAAAATTTTGTCCAAGCACTACTCGGATAAAAATTCTAAAACTCGGGCCTGACCCGGCCCGCCCGAATAAATTTTGTATATTATTTTTATATAATTTTTAAATATATATAATACATCAAAAATACTAAAAACATCAAAATAAATATTTCCCAACAAATTGAAAATAAATTTTCAAAAATATGTAGACTTAAATAACACTAAGATAAATACAACTTAACAAGCAAATGCCTCTAAAATAATCACAAAATTAACAAATGCCTTTAAAATAATAACAAAAATAACAATAAAATAAGTTTTATACAATATACAAACAATAACCATAAAATAATAGCAACATAATAGTAAAATGGTAGCAAAATAGGGAGAAAACAACAAGAAAATAACATTAAAAAAAATAGTAGATATTTTTGGTCTTTTAGTGAATTCGGGCTGGGCTCGGGCCAAAAATACTTTACCCGAGGCCCGGCCTATTTTTTAAATAGGCCTTATTTTTTTCTCTAAGCCCATTTTTCCGGCCTATATTTTTACCCAAACCCTCCCACATTTCGGGCGGGCCTTCGGGCCGAGCCGAGTGGCCCGACCCATGATCAGGTCTACTACACACCATTTTTTACCATCCCAACACACCATATGGGGTATGAAACACCCATCCAACCCTACACACCACTTATTGTCATTAAGGCACTTACAAAATATTTGCAGCTTTGCTGCCAGTATAATGGGTAAGTATCGCCACTCACAGAAACACTTTCTCCACATAATATAGCCCATCCTAGAAACAGACATAATCAAAGCAGAATCCTTACATGCTACAGTTTTGCATGCATGACATATCAGATACAAATCACATACATAACATTTTTTAGGTTTACTTATCACATGACATCTCAAAAATACTTACAGATAACATAATTTACACTAGTAGATGACCATATTTCATATTTTACAGTACATTTAATCACATACCAACCCTAAGGAAAGCCCATGGTCGATCAAGATGATGTGTACGACCCTCGAGAAAAATCTTGAATTTTGGGCCCACACGGCCTAAATAGCCAAAACCGTGTGTTACACACGGTCCACACGATCTGTCACACGGTCGTGTGTCATACACGACCTACCACACCACTGTGTGGCGTCAATTGGGCAATTTTTCAGCTTTCACCTTTTGTTGTTTTTCGTGTTTTTCATTACACACCTAGTCCAATTTTCATACAAATTCACCCACGACACTCCCGAGACCTAAAAATAGAATTCAATTCATCAACTTAGCAACGATTCACAAAATTAAACCAAGTAAACATATAACACGCAATGCCCTTAATCAATTCCCCAAACATAATCAAACCCTTATCGAAGAATGAACAACAACCAAGTGACTTAAGTTGCTAGAGGGACGCCAACTGTCTCACCATCTTATCCTAAAATGATTCAATGAATTTAGAACGATACACAAAAACCTGAAATCGCAGTCTTTCCAAAAACTACCGACAATAATTCCAATTAAAAGAACAAAGAAAAACAAATGAACATTACCTTTACAAACTGAAAACTCAACAAAACAAATAGGATCAAGAACAACTGAAATAGTAACAAATGAGCAATGAGGCCGCAAGAACAAGAGAAATAATGGCATAATAGGGAACCAAGACAAAGATTAAAAGCAAAATAAAATAAAGAAAATAAAAAGGAAGAATAAGGAAAAGGGTAGTAGCAAAAAAAAATGAAGTGGCGCGTTCATGTAGGCGTGGGTTTGTTTATGTAAAAAAAAAAAACAAAATAACTATATCAAGGTCATTTAATAAACATAGGCAGCAAATTTAATCCTACTACCTAACAATTATCTAAAAAAAGAGTTTAAATTTAATTTAAACTCATTAACCGACTTGATAAAAAGAATAAAAACATTCCTTACGCGTACGGATACTTGAACACAGAACCTTAAGTAGATACACCAAGCGTTTAACCACCTAACCAAACTAAATCACATGAAAAAACCCAAAAAAACTAAACTTTCAAATTTTAGGGTGTTAGAATCCCCACGGGCGTGTGGGGTAAAAATCAAGATTTTTCCCTAGGGTCGTAATCGTCGTTCGAATCGAACGTAGGCCTACCGTAGGGTCCGTATGATCTGAATTAGACATTGAAATTGTTATGTGACAATCTGTTACTGAATAATCTATTATTCTGACATATATATACATTTATTATGAGATCTGAAAAGTAAATGTGATAACATTACATGAGCACGATCTGAAATTGTATTACTGTGTACTTGTAACAGCCCATTTTCAGTGAAATCGGAACAGTAGTTTCAAGACCACAAATCCAAGCCGGAAAGAAAATTTATTTTTATATTTTTGCATGGTTTGCATTTTGATAGGAATATCATATGAAAATTTTGGTAAGAAAATTTTATCGATTATGTGCTTAATTACGGAAATGACTAAATTGCATAAAATGTAAAAGTGAATTCTAGTAGCTAGAAGGATTAAATAGCTATGGAATTCAAAACTTGAGGTCCTTATATGGTAATTAGACCATTAAATAAAAGTTAGTAGATATTTTTGATGATTCATCTATGAAAATTTAGAAAAGAGCAAGGACTAAATTGGAAATGAGAAAAATTAATGGATAATAAATAATTAATAGGAAAAAAAATCATTTTATATCATCTTCATCCCCAAAATACATAGAAACCCTAAGAGAGAGAAAAGAAGCTACTCAAGCTTAATTGGGTAAGTATCCTTGCACCGTTTTTAGTAATATTTATATTTTTGAGATTGGGATAGTCTAATCTATCTATTTGGAGGATTAATTTGAAACGTTATCAAAGTATAGAAATTTTTCCATGGATGAATATGCTGAAAATTTTAAATTTATGGTAGAATATGAAAGGTTATTAATAGATAAACAACTTTTACAAAGTGAATTTTGATGAAATTGTGATTTAGGGATTAAATTGTAAAGTTGTGAAAATTGAAGAAAAAATATGAATTTTATAGAATAAATGTTCTGTAAATTTTATACTAAAATTTTGGTTAAGCTTGAAATAAGGAGTAAATTGCATAAATTTTATTTTTTGAGCCTAAGGACGAAATTAGAACTTATGAAAAGTTTAGGGGCAAAATGGTAATTTTACCTAGGGTATAAATTGAATTTAATCGAATATGAAATGTGAGAAATTGATGCTTAAATTCATTTATGTAGATCCAAATAATGCAAATTCAAAGTTAGATCGAGGAAAAGAGAAAGTTTTGGATTAGTAGATTTTCTTATACGAACTATTATCGAGGTAAGTTTGTGTAACTTTTATGCATATTAACATGTTTGAATTGAATGTTATATTTAATTTGAATGAAGTAAATGTTTATGTGATTTATATATATGTTATACATATATGAATGATCACATGATAGAAAAGATCATTAAGATGCTAAGTGTAACACCCCAAACCCGGCCTAGACGTTATGACCAAATCGGGCGATGCCATATGGAATGAAAGTCGAAATCGAGTTTGTCGAGTAAAAAATGTTCCAGTTTAATTAACCTTTATCTTAGTTCGAAGTAAAACGCGTGTTCCCAGTTATGACTAAAATCATATCTTTTTAGTGGAAGCTTTGAAAATACTTATTTTAGAAAAACCGTTTAATCTTAGTGAAAACCAAATTTTACCATGCCTAGCAGTATTAAAATTGTAAGGCAGTTAAAAATCTAAAATTTAAAGCCAAACAGTCCAAATTCCAAAAGTCACATCAAAGGAACCCTAAATAAGTAATGAAACTCGAAAGTTAAAGAAAAACAGTCAAAAATTTACGTGTGGCCACCATCGAGTCCTCTGCTGCACTAATCCGTCAAGTCTGGGGATTACCTGTACAGATTAAATAGAAAGCGTGAGTTTGTGCATACTCAGTGTGTAATCCCTACAGAAATATGCATACAGATACACATCAGAATACAGTCATGAACAATCTGGGCCTGAGCCCATTAAAGATTCAATTTGGCCTTAGCCCAATCAAATACAGTCTCAAATATAAGTTAGGGTATTGACCCATCTCAGATACAATATGCGTAACAGATACGAGATATCAGAGTCCTACCCATCAGCTTCTACACACTATCTCCGACCATCCCTACACACCATGTGAGGTTAAAAACACCCACTCATCCCTACACACTATGCTGTACCGAAATGCGGCACATAATCAGAATATTGCAGCTAAGCTGCCAGATATCAGGCTTAAGAGTCTCTCAGAACACTTTCTTCAAATATCATCAACCCACCCCGATGCAATGCAACATGCAATAAGTGTCATGCAAATATACAACTAACAGTCCATACTTTCAAGTCATTACTCATGCTCAGTATAGAAATCAGACAAGCAGATTACACATATTGGGGTCTAAGTAATGCTTACCGACCCCACAGTAGGTCCACAGTTGGCTTGGGCGACCCTTGCAACCTTATAGAATTTTTCAGAAAAATGGGCTCACACGCCCATGTGGACGGCCTGGCCCAGAATCCCACACGCCCGTGTGGTTTACTCGAATGGGCCCACAAAGCCCAATTTGGTCTAGCCCGTGTGTCACACACAGCCTACCTGGCCATCACACGGCCGTGTCATGCGCGTACAGCCTGGCTCGTCAATCACACGTCTGACGTCCGTGTTTCGTCACACGACCTACCACACGGCCGTGTGGCGTCGACAGAATGGTTTTTGAATTTTGCTGAAACCTTATTTTCTGGGTTTCTGGGTACACACCTGTATCGTTTTTGATGTAGAAACACTCCCGGGATATTTAGCACCTATAATTGACCAATATGTTCCCAATTCAGTCACTTAAATCGTTATTCAATCGAAAACTTGATAAGGTATTCCAACTTAAAACCATTAAAATCCCTTACCTTTGAACGATCACCAGTGAATTCGCACTTCCACAACACTGATTAAAAATTCCAGACTTTTTACTTCACCCTTAGATACGACACAACCTCTATTAGCAAAGATTCAACCATCTATCACAAAAACTATAATCACAAAACTTACCGAACGAATAGAACAGCGTTGCACGCCAAATGATAACGAAGAAGGAATTGCAACAAGAAACAAGATGAGGGAAAACCAAAACTTTAGGCTGAAGAGGAAAAGAAAAAGAAAAAGAGCAGAGAATAGAGTTAGAGAGAAAATCATCAATTTTTTTCTGCAGGAGCTGTTTTCGGGGAAAACCGATTACCCAAATCCCACTAATTCTCATCCTAACCACTACCACTAGAACTCTAACGCAGAGTCAAGCAAAAATAAAGCTCCCTTTGCTTACGCAGGGAATCGAACACATAACCTCCAGTAACTTAACACCCCTCTTAACCACAAGACCAGCAGGCCAATTCTGTTACGTATTTACATACAATTAAACTTAAGCCTACTGAGCAAGGTTAAGGCTTAATTTAGAAAAATTCTAAAAATTTACCAAAGACATGGCTTGAACCCAAGACTTCTCAGACACTCCCAGAACACTTAACCACTAAAGTAAATATTCATTTATGTCATAATTTAACAGAACAACAATATAAAATTTTGGGGCGTTACACTGAGTTCCGTTTTAATAATGAAAATCAATGGATACATGTGATTTCCCATATATGAATGTGATTCTGCATATGTTACAGAAGGGATTTAGCTCGGACGAGTAACCCTGATATAGCCCTCTCGAGCATTTTGATAAATAATTCATGCGAGCATCCTGATCAGTAGTGATTTAGCATGTTTTGCGCACTACCACAGCTCTTTGTGAGCGTCCTGATAAATGTTTCGATCGGTTGTGATCCGGCATTTAATGCGGTCACAAACGCAACTCTTCACGAACGTCTTCTTAAGCTCACTTGGACTCCCTGTTACCTTATTTTGTGCTCCCTAATATTAACTCTTCAGAGTTATCTATTAAGCTCTATGAGCTCCCTGAGTAAAACTCTTATGAGTTCCTGATTAGCCCGGATAAATGTCATGTTACATGATTAAATGGCTCTTTTGAGCATCCTGATATGTGGCTTGAGAGTGTCCTCTCTGATTATGTGCCCTGATAGGTACCCCTGATTGTGAGTGGACGGTTACAGAATTGTACACCTTGAGTGTACTATTTGAGTATCCATTGATATTTCAATAATTCAACAGATAGAACTCTTAACATGAGAAAATGATGAGATAAATAGAAATATGCCCTGAATGTTTCTGAATTATTTGATGAAGGATTATATGATGAGCTCATCTATATTTATTTGATGTATAAATGTATTATATGACTAACTTGCTTGATTGAGTATATGTATGTTTAGGTAAACTTGCCAAAATGATGAAAGCATGTTAATTGTATGCTTAATATTATTAAATGTGATTGGTAAGTTTAAATTCTTTTTATACGAACTTACTAAGCATATAATGCTTACTAGGTTATATTTTCTCTATTTCATAGTGCTCGGAAGCTCGCGAAAGTTGGAGATCGTGTAACACCCCAAACCCGGCCTAGACATTATGGCCAAATTTGGTGATGCCACATGGAAAGATTTTGAAAACAGGTCGATTTCTTTAACTAATGATTTATAAAACCCACATTCCTTCGTGTTTAATACAGGAAACATTATTTTAACAGTTTATTTGCCAATTACTTGTTACAGCGGAAGCTTTAATCATTTATATTTAAAAACACAATCTTGTTTTTTAGGAAAATCATTGTTTGCATAAAACTATTGTTTTTAATAAAATGTTTTACCAAAGCAATTGAATCAGAAATAACTAGTTAAAAATCAAACATTCCAAAAAGTCCCCAAAAATTACAACTCTCAAAACAATTACCAAATTATAGATAAACCATAAATAAATGATTTTAAGCAATTTTGCGAAGAAGTGGTCACTGCTGAGTCCCTGCTGCACCGATTCGCCTAAGACTGTGGATTACTTGACAGACAACAAGCAGATGTGAGTTTACGTAAACTCAGTGTGTAACACATCAGAATTAAGCATGCAAGCATACAATCATTACATACATAACCAGAAACAGATACAAATAATGACCGTGTCTTATTCAGATATAGTAGCAAAATTAGATACAGATATAGATATGCAAAACCCTACCTCTATCCTCTACACACCATCTCCGACCATCCCATCACACCATGTAAGGTTAAAAAAAAACCCACCCATCCCTACACACCACGTCGTATCATTAAGACACATATCAGATAATATATCTAGTCAAGTTGCCAGTATAAAGGCATTTAATGCCAATCAGAATACTTCCTCCTCATATACAACCCCACCCCAAATTAGATACAAAGCATATGTATAGAATTAACAGGTAGAACATGCTTAACATGCTTATATAACAGATAGCAGATATACATGGCATAGACATGATTAGAATAGTACTTCAGTCTAACAGAACATATAGTTTTAGGGTTTAGCAAACCTTTACGGACTCTACACTAAGCCCATAGTCGATTAGGACTACCCGTGTGACCCTACGAAAAATTATAGTAAAATGGGCCCACATGTCCGTGTTGTTCACCTGTGGCCTTGCCTGAGTGGTCCACACGGCATACGCCCGTGTGAAACACCTGTGTGGGCTTACACGCCTAACTTAACCTAGCCTGTGTGGCCTATACAGTCACACTCAAGCCACCACACGGCCGTGCACTGCGAACGGCCATGCCTTCGTCGACCACACGGCCTACCACACGGATGACCACACGCTCGTGTAGCGTCGACAGCATCATTTTTTGGCTTTTGTCGAAACTTTATTTTCTGTATTTCGGGTACACACCTAGTATCGATTCGATGCGAAAACACTCCCGTGCCTTCCAATCGACATACCAACGCTCATAATCAAACTTAATACACGATTAATTCATAATCATGAAACCAACCACAAAACCAATACTTACTGTAACACCCCAAATGATTTGATTACAATTCTGAATGAAGAGAACCCCTTTCCTCCTGGTTTGTTGCTACCAAAACAGACAATGAGGTTCCAAACGGATGATTTGGAAATGTAAACAGAAACAAATTTAAAGAACCTCTAATTAAGCAATTCATTCTATGCTCATATATCTTAACCGAGCGAGGAATCCCTAAAATTCCTAGAATAACAGTAAAAACTTAAAAGTGATAAGCAAAAATTGAAGAAACAATAAAAGCCAAAATTTGCCAGGAATGGGAAACTAAACGTCAAAAAGAAAAAGAATGAAAAGATTTTTAGGGGAAAAAAATGGATATGATAGCATATCCCTAGATTTTCTCCCCACTAACTCAACTTCCTCAGAATTCCCACTCGATCGAAACTCTATCAAATTACGGAGTAAAAATAATATTCATGCTCAAGCCGGGATTTGAACACAGGACCTCCAACAGACCCACATCCTTACCACATGAACCAGTAGGCTCATTCTGATATGGAATTATAGACAATTTAATATAAGCCCTCTGAACTATGGTAGGGCTTAATTCCAAAAATAAAAATAAAAAATTGCTAAAGATAAGACTTGAACTTGGGACCTCACACATACACCCAAAACACTTAACTACTGAAGCAGATGTAGATTTGTGTCAGATATTCACAAAAGTAGAATTAAATTATTTGGGGCATTACAGATCGATTGGAGCATCATCACACTATCCATTAACTTATTTTGGTATAAATAGTAAACTTATTTTGGTATAATGGCATGTATAGGTAACTTGGCCTTTGTTGGCATATGAATGTGGTTTGTAAATTAGCCATTGGTATGGCTAATAATGTTTTGTTTTGATATACTTATAAGGTTATATTATGGCAAATATCTATGTGTTAAGTATATTGAATATGATTGATCAAGTTATACTTAATATATAAGTTAAACAAAGGTAAGATTATAATCATAAATGCATATGATAAAATATTATATTAGATGTTAAAAATACCTTGGTTATAATGCTTGGATTGGTTGGTATATGACTGTAAATTTTGGTGTAGGTTATTGGCAAAGTTTGAGTGAGAAATAAAGCTAGGAAATGGGCGTGTGTCTCAGGATTGGGTACACGGGTAGAGACATAGGCGTGTGTCTCAGCCGTGTGTGCTACACGGCCCAGAACATGGGCGTGTGTCTTGGCCGTGTGAAAACTGCACTTAATTATGGAAAATTAAATTAACCACACGGCCTAGCACACGGGCGTGTGGCTGGCCATGTGGTACAAGTCAAAGAGTGACACGGGGTCGGACACGGCTTGAGACACGGGCGTATGCTATGGTCACACGGGCGTGTACCTTGACCACACGGGCTTGTGTGCCCTGTATTTAGGAAAAATTTTAAAATTTCGTGAAAAATTCTCTAAGTTCCTGATTTAGTTTCGACTCAATTCTAATACTTGTATTGGGCTTCGAGGGTACATTTAAGGGACGTTATGAGTAGTCTCGGAAAATGAATAGTAATTGACATGAATTATCTGTAAATGTTTTGAAAACTCTAGTAATGCTCTGCAACCCTATTCTAGCGACAGACACGGGTTAGAGGTGTTACAGTACTCATATCTAGTATTTGTTGAATCTGTATATGCATCGAGATCAGGACTGTATAAAGAAGGTAGTGTGAGCAGTTTAATAATCTGCCAACTTTGGTGGCTAAGCCACAATTATTTCTGATTTTGGTGATTTATCGCATTCTAATTTGGCAGCTAGGCTGTAATTATTCTAAAATGTGACATGCATTCACTACGCGATATGTAGGGATGGATGGGTACTTGATGCCCTATATGGTGTGTTGGGATGAACAGAGATGGTGTGTAGCGAATGGGGGTAGGAATCTACATCTGTATCCAATATGTTGTATCTATATCTGATATTCTTTGTTTTTGATTATGTAATTGAGTTTGAGAAATGATTGAATTATGAACGACTAAAATCATATATGTTGTACCACCATTATTGCTGAATGTAAGTTACACACTGAGTTAAAACTCATTTAGTATGTTTCTTTGGATTTCAAATGACCCACAAACTTAGGCGGGACGGCGTGGCAAGAGCTCGGTCAATACTCCCTAACTATTTTAGTGTTTTTAATTATTTATGCTACTATGTGTTTATTTTGGATTACGTTTCAAAAGTCAAAACTACTATGTTTGGTTTGATCAATTATGTGATTTTCGAAAGTTAAATTTCAAGTAGTTGAAGTCTGGTTTGTTTTAATATCAATTGATGTAGTCTCCAGACTTGATCGTAACTTCTAGGCTGGGTATGAGGTGTTACAATTAGTGACATTATCTATACAGACAAATTTGGTGAAAAAAAACATTTTATGTTAGAAGTTAATTTTTTTAAAAAGTTGTACTTAAAAATTATTATTAGAGTGGTGGTAAAGAATTTGTTTATAAATCCATTAAACACGGATTTAATCCTTAGACATGTTAATTTTGTTATTTTAGCTAAAAACAATATAAAAGTATGAAAAGGTAAAAAGGCAATCAAAATAATAATAGTAATCATTGAATAAAATGATATATTAATCATTTTCTAACCGAGTTGATACTCAATTAATCATGACATCAACTCAACTAGAGACTTTGTTAATATTATAAACATATATATGGAAAGTGTTTTGCTTCAACACTTTGAATAAGAATAGAAGAATAATTTTATTTATTTTTAATATAAGAGTCAATTAACCAAAAAAAATAAGTTGTAGGATAAAGAAGTATCTATACTATTATTTAAATTTTTGATTGAGTTGGTGTTACGAGTCAATCGGATATAAACTCGGTTAGAAAAATTATGAAAATGTCTTTCTATAATTAAATTGAGTCATATTATTTTAGGGTATTTTAAGTTTTTTTATAACATAAACAAATAAAAAAATTTCATATGGTAGGATTTGAATCATTGTTATTTAAATTAATAAAACATTAATATTATCACAAAAACAAAGTTTTATTTTAATATAATATTTATATTTTAATTGTATTATGAATACTTTATTATCTCCATCAATTGTATATATTGATAATGTTGTTGATGAATATATTTATTTAGTATTCTTAATATGATATATTTGTATGTTTAAATTTCGTTTTACTCACAATTTTTTTCAGTTCATTATATTGTAAATATTTCATTTTTATTATACGTTTTATTATTTATTGTATATAATTGTTAAATACATATTTATGTTTTAAATATGTGATTTCTACATATATACACTTGCGTATGATAAAATTTTTAATATTAATAATTCTTTAATAATTATTATATTTTACGATTATATATAAAAACAAAACTCTAATAAAAATATTAAATATGATCATTTTTACGAAAATGATAAGACTTTGCCATTGCCCTTCATCCTCTAACTAAGAATTAAAGCTCACCACCAATATCTCGAAAACAATTTGAAACCGAAAATATTCTTCACCATATAACAAATCCAAAATTCAATAACTGATCCAGAATCAGAAAAGCTATTAATCACTACTGTTACTGACAATAAAAATAAAAATGGACCAAAAATCTAAACATTTTAAACATCAAGTTGATGATAACTTGTAAATTAAAGTTCTTTTATGAAATTATAATTAAATTTTAGCATTAATTAAAACTATAAATTTCTATTTCAAACACTCACAACCAAGATGGGCAACCATCTAGTTGGTTCTTAGATTTGTATTCTGTCAATTGAGTTGGTTTTTCCATATTAACATTGTTAATTTATGTTGATATGATATTTTTATTCAATTTAATGGTGCCACATTATAGCCTTTTTAGAACAACATGTGCCAAACATAATTTATATATATAGTGTTAACTCCAAAAAGAATTATTATTTTATTTCAATCTTCTTAACATAAAATTATTGATTTCACTCCTACTCCTATTTCATTTGAATATTTTATTATATTATAATTTTAATTAAAATATTTATATAAATTAAGATATGTTAATAATTCCTAGTATATAAATTTTGAATTATTTGTTTATATATTTATATTATATTCATGTTATTTTTTGTATTATAACATTTTTTTATATTGTGATTTAATTATTATTTTTTAGTTTTGTGTTGAATATTGGTTGGCTTACACTTTAGATCCCATTTGAAGGAATTTTATATTTTGAAGAATTTTATTTATTTATTTTGAAATAGAAGAATTTTAATTTTTTTATTTGAATGATTTTTTATGTAAAATATTTTTATTGTTTCATTATTTATTTAAAAAGTTTTACAACAATAAATAACGGGTTAAGAAAAGTTTTCAAAAAATTAAAAAATTAATTGAACCTCTTAACTTTAACTCGCATTCATGTTAGACACAATATTAATACGTGACATCATAATAATATATATAAAAAAAAAAAACAACTAGAACATAACATAAAAATTATATAAAAAGACCGCTATGTAACTATTATTAGCATGTCAAAATGTACATAATATAAGATTTTTAAATACAATTATGATAAAAAGAATATGATGAGAGATATGAAACAGATTCGAAAGCTATTTTAACATTATTTTAACGTTGTTATCTCTTGTACGTAACCATATAAATGACACAAAATTTAAAAAAAAAAATGAAGTAACTTGAACACAATATAATATACCCACGTTTCTCTCATTTTTCATTTTCATTTTTTTTCATCTTTCTTTCCCCACAATTACCCTTTCCATCCTAAATTATGTTTAGTTTTACTCGTCCACGAAAGCCCCTTGCCATTTGAAATCGTTCAACCTCGTTGCCTGCCATCATTTTTAGGGTAAATTATATTAATAATAATCTAATTATTAGTATTTCTTCTCTTCACTCAATTGTTGGGATTTCTTTCGAGACCCGCCTCGCTTCACTATGAATGTATAATTTTGGAATCTACTACCATCTCCATTGGTATTGGATGTATCCATCTCAACTCCACCTAACTCCACTTTAATTTAATTTTTACTACTTATCTTTAATATTTTCAATAATTTTAAAGTCAAATAAATAATTAAACATAATTCTTCAGAAAAATATTTAAACTTAAAATATATGAAATTTTGTATAATATATTATCACATTTTTTACCCTTTTAATAGTTATATATAAAGGTAAAATGGTAATTTAATATAGTGGAGTGGAGCAACACAAACAATTACCATAATCGCTCCATTCCTACTATCTAAAAAAAAAATCCACCCCACTCCACCTCATCCTGCCCTATATCCACTTTTCAAAAAGGAAAATTCACTCCATATGGAGCGGATTGGTTCGAAATCCATTGGATGGTTTCGGTTTTGTCATCCCCACTCAATTATGAAAAGTTACAAAATAATCACCCAATTATTAGTCTTTTCTGGTCACTCAACTATGAAAAGTTACAAAATGATTTCTCAACTATTGAATTTTGTTTTTTTCAATGACCAACGGGCTAACAGTGACAACTTTTAAAAATGGCATAATAGCAACTTTAACCCTCAACATTTATAAATTATGACAATTTAGTTTTGTAACGCCCTGATTTATTAGATTATGTTTTTTTATGAATTTTATTATAAATAAGTATCTGCTTCAGTGGTTAAGTGATGTGGGTGTGTGTTTGAGGTCTTGGGATTAAGCCTCACTTTTGAAAATTTTGCTATTTTTGTTCCTAGCATTATCCTTAATTGCTTGACTTATATTATATTTTCGGTCAACACATATCAGAATAGCCTATTGGTTCAAGTTGTAAGTGATAGTTTGCCCTAAGGTCCTATTTTCTAATCCTCGAATGAGTGTTTGGCATTAATTTTTGCTTCTCTGTGTGTGTGTCGGTTGTGTAGTAGAGGTTTGGTAGAATTGAAAATCGAAGATAGTTGGATGAGGATCAATGTGTCGATTTTGGTGGGATTGAGTTGTTAGTTAAGTAGTTAAGAGTTGAGATTATTTTCATAACTTTATTTTTATTTTTATTTTGTTTCCCAAAATTCCTCTTCTTTTTGACATTTTTTTCTTTTTCTTTTCTCTACAAATCCTTTTTGTTTCTTCCTTTGATTTTGTTCACAAATTTTTCGTTCAAATTGCTGCGATTTGGATTTCTCGATTTTCTTCGTTCGGCTTGGAGAAGATTGAGAATCAGTGGATTTTACTCCAACGACCTAATCCGTGGGCGTGATTGCTGTTCGTTGGCGATTTCGGAAGTCTCCTAGTTATTTTCGCATCAAAATTGAGTCAAGTGTGTAATGAGAAACTTGAAAAATGACTGTCGGCGTAAGTCGAAATTGGAGCCTGTTGATGCCACATGGGCGTGTCCCTGGCCGTATTGTAACAACTCGTTGTTAGTCAAATCAAAACTGTGGTCAGTGGTTTTGAGACCATAAATTTAAAGTTAAAATAATTATTTTATTATTATTTTAATGTTTACAGCATGATATTATGATTGTGTGAAAGTTTCATTAAGAAATTTTATCGTTTAAGTGTTTAATTTGATAAAAAGGACTAAATCGCATAAAGTGCAAAAGTGATGTTCTAATAGCTAGAAGTATTAAATGGCTATGAAATTAAATAGTGGAGTCCTTATGTTTTAATTATACCCTTGTTAAGGTTAGTGGACATTTATGTACATGTTTTATGTGAATCTTTAATGTTTTATTAAAGGTTAAAATAGTAAATTATAAAATAACTTAAGTTAAAATAATAAGAACATGGTATCATCTTCTCCATTAAGCTTCCACCATCGAAAATAAGGGTTTGAAACACCATTAAAGAGCTTGAAACATTCGGCCTAGTTTCCTTGAGCATGTAAGTTCATTTTCGTCACGTTTTTAATGATTTTTATGTTTTTGAGATCGTTATAACTTAGTCTAGCTAGGCCAGGGATTAATTTGCAAAAATGTCAAAGGTTTAGGGTTTTCCCATTGATGAATCTATGTGTTTTTTGATATTTAATGATAGAAAATGCATGTTTGTTTTTTGATAAATAACATTTGTTAAGTGATTTTTAGTAAAATGTCCAATTAGGGATTAAATTGTGAAATGTGTAAATTTTGTGGTTAAATTGTGAAATAAATGAAAAATATGAACTGCTAGGGACCTAATTGAAATTCAGCTAGCATGGGTTTTGGTTGAATTGAATGAATTTGTGATTTTATGAAATAATGACTAAATTGTAAAAATGTTGAAATGTTAGGGGAAAAAACGTAAAAGTGCCTTAATGTGTGTTTTTGGATTAAATTGAATAAAGAGATTATTAAATAAGTTAATTTTGATTATATTTAGATCAAGAAAGGTGAAATACGAATTTAGATCGGGGAAAGAATAAGGTTTCGGATTAATCGACTTAATTCACCATTTTGACATTCGAGGTAAGTTCATATATACTAAACATTATTATAATTGTGTTTTAAATGCTTTGATATTGCCTAAATTATGAATACAACAATGCGTACATATTCAACAACAATTCAGCAAGTGAGAAATCTCGATTGAACCTTAGGAATAGATTAGGATACGAATGACATGTCATTAGGGGTTATGTGATTTGGGTGCTGGTCCGTACGTCCTACCGATGGCTGAGTTATCCGGCATGTGTTGCGGATACTTCATCAGCTTGTGTGAGTAGCACCATGTAGCTTCGTCATGACCGTCAGCTTGTGTGAGCAGACCTATTGATAGCTCTAGTGTGAGCATTATATGTGATACGAGATTGAGATAACTTCGGTTATGTATGTGGCATTTAGGGTGCGAGATTCCTGAGTATCTGATAGTATTTCGAATGGTTCAACGGGTATGTCAAATATATGGATAAATATAAGTTTGATACGGGATGGTACAGGTATGTATATGAACTGAGCAATACATTGGAATAAGGAAAATTATGAAAGTTACATCTAACTTTGTGAATGCAAATGTGGTAGGTTGGTGATTCATTATAAGTTATGTTAAGTTATGTTTTATTTGTTTAACTTGAGCATATATGATGAGTTGATTTAAATGTTATACGAACTTACTAAGCTTTATAGCTTACTTTGTTTAAATTTTTTGTATTTTTTTAATGAAACCAAAGCTAGCTCGGATTTGGGATTGTCGGAGACTTCATCACACTATCCAACTATCACTTTGGTACTTTTGAACTTAAGTATTTTGAGTATATGGCATGTATAGGAGTTTGGTAATTTTGGTATATGTGTTGTTAATGAATTTAGTCGTTTGAAATGACTTGTAAATATTGAGAGTTTAGTTTTGTATATATAGCCATGAAAGTTGGTTTAACTTGGTTGGTTTGGTTGTTTATATATTTGTGCATATGGCTCTTATTATGTGCTTGATTATGGATATGTGATGTTAGTTGGTATTTGGTATTTGGTAATTAGGGGTACTAAATGGTTGAGAAATGAATTTGGTATGTTTATGAGATTAGACTAAATGATGCAAAATTGGAAGTGTTTATATTGATGATTTGAGATTAGGAATTTTGGTATGAAATTGAATGGTATATTGTTGCATTGGTGTGTTTTGAATTGGTTGGTATTGAAATGGTATGAATTATGTTTGGTTGAGGTTATTAGAATGCCTATTTTTATGCCATGAATTGTGTCATTTGAGTTTGGTGTAGGTACATGCAAATTGGGTGGCAAAATGGCTTGGTAAATAGCTTATTTTTGTCCACACAGGCATAGACACAGACGTGTGTCTCAACCATGTGTGACACACGGTTATGTTACACGGCCGTGTGTTACCTTGTGTTGAATTAAAAATCAAGTCAGTATGTTCCACACGCCCCAACACATGGGCGTGTGACTTGGCCGTGTGGCCTAAGTTAATATACCCTATAAGTTTGGCACGGCTTAGCATACAACTTGGCTCACAGGCATGTGAGACCATTTCAAAAGGGTACACGGGGTGGTCACACGGGCGTGTGGTTGGCATTGTGACCAAAGTCAGGGAATTACACGGGGTAGGACATGGGCTGGGACACAGCCATGTGCTTCCATTTCAAATATCCAGACGGCCTACGACACGGGCGTGTCTTTGGCCGTGTGAAACACACGGGCGTGTGTCCCCTGTAGTTTGAAAATTTTTTCTAAGTATTGTAAAAATTTCCTGAGTTCTCAGTATAGTCCCGAACCACCCCAAAAGTATGTTTAAGGCCTTGTAGGCTCGTTTTAAGGACAATACGAATGTTATTGAATGATGATTAATAGAATTTGAGAAATGCATGATTATTTGTGCTATAAGTCTGGTAATACTTCGTAACCTTATTTCGGTGTTGAATATGGGTAAGGGGTGTTACACGTATGGTAGGCCGTATGCAACACACGGCTTAGGTAATTTTAGGCCATGTGGGCCACACGAGCATGTGTGGACTGTGTGGGCTACATGGGCAAGGCCATTTTGGGTGTATGGGCCTACACGGGCAAGCCATTTTGGGCCGTATAGTCCTAAATTTTAGAATTTTTCTCTAGGGTCGTACACGTCATCCCAATGAACTGTGGACCTTCCGTGGGGTCATTATATGTTCACATAAGCTATTAATCATGAATTCTATGAGTCTGATAATGTGAATCTTGACGTAAATAATGTTTAATATGTATGATTTGTTATGTACAAAGCATGTTCTACTTCTGTTGTACGAGTATGTATGATATGTATATTCGAAAATCTGTTATTTTCTATGTCTGATTATGGGTTGGGATATGTATTATGTGGAGGAAGTGTTCTGTGTGAGGCGATATCTCACCATTATACTGGTAGCACAGTTGTGATTATTCTGAAAAGTGTCATATGGATACTAAGCAGTGTGTAAGGCTTGGTGGGTGTTTTATACCACACGTGGTGTATTGGGATTATCGGAGGTAATGTGTAGAGAATGAGGGTAGGATTATATATATTTGTATCTGTACTATTCTGATATGATTCTGATTATGTTTATGAAAAAGGTTTGTATCTGAACTGTCATGTAACTCAATTTGAGATTTTATTTCTTATGAGTTGCACACTGAGTTATAAAAACTAACTCTCTATTTGTCTGATAATTCCAGGTAACCCTTAGATTTAGATGGGTCGGTACGACGATAGCTCGGTTATATCCATTATTTCGTAAATTACTTTTTTACTTAAATTAAACTTATTTAAATTCTAGGTTAAGAGTTTTGTAAATTTTGGACTCTCTAGAATCCTGGGTTTTATTTTGGATTCAGATTTTAATTTGGGATTTCTAGCATAACATTTGATTAAACGACCTTACAAAACAACTATTTTCAAGTATTTAATCATTTTCGAGAAAACAAAATCAATTTTCTAAAATACATCTTAAAAACATTCGCTGCAAATTATTCGACTTATTTTGAAAATGTAAATAATTAACGGTTTAACTGATAAGTATAACAACACATTTTTAATGTGGACTCTTTTAGTAACAAACTTATACGATGTTTTCAAAAAAAAAAAGTCAGATTTAAATTCATTTAACGTAACATTTCCAAATTCGGCCATAACATCTAAGCCAAGTTTAGGTTGTTACATTTACTGGTAAAGAGTTTTCCAGTAAGGATAGTTTTCTTGGTGCTTTGAAACAATATAGCATCAATCACGGGTTAACTATAACGTGGTTAAATCCAAATCTGAGAAATTCAAGGCCAAGTGTACAGTACAAGACGGTACATGTTCATGGAAAATCATGGCTTCTCTTAGGAAAAAGACAGGCTTGTGGGAGATAAAAAAATACAAATGTCCACATACATGTGTTACCGGTATAGTATCACTGAGTGTTTAGGGTTTTGAATAATAATGTTATTACTCGTTGACAGGTGTTTCACAAGATCATCTCAAGATGGATTCAGGCATGATAGCTACCTTAATACTACCAATGTTGAAGGGGATCCCAGGACTTCTGTGTCATGCATAATTGCCAGTATTCGTAGCCAATTAAGGTACACGCCCTCTTACCGCAAGGCTTGAATAGCTAAAGAAAAGGCGTTAGAAAAGATGCATAATGGGTAGGATGCTTCATATAATGAGGTTTGGCAGTAGTGTCAGGTGCTGGAGAGGTACGTCTCAGGTTACATAACAGACCTTGAAACGATCCCTGCGTACTACAACGATTGATTGCTCCGTGGATGCCAAGTGTTCAAATGTTTGTTTTAGAGCTTTAAGTAATGTCGGGATACATTTGTGTACTGCAAGCCATTAGTACAAATTGATGGTACATTTATGTATGGTAGATATACCCATCGGCTATTGCTAGCTGTGGCACAAGATGGCTGTGGGAGAATCCTTCCAATTGCATTTGCAATAACACTGGGGAAGTCAACTGATGACTGAGATTTCTTTCTTTCTAGGTTAAGGAGGCATGTATGCCTCCAACCTGATATCTGCGTTATATCGGATCGGGGCACTAGAATACTAGCCGCAATTGAGCGACATGGAAGTCTATAGGATCACATACACTATCGGTATTGTCTAAGGCATGTTGTATCCAACTACTATAGGTAATATCGGTCTACAACTAAACGAAAGCAAGTAACCAACATGGGTATTTAATCTCTATTAATATACTTTTGGTTGTAATATTCAATTTATTCTGAATGGAATATTGGTATGTAATTTTCGCTATCAACTTATATTGGCAGGGTACAAGGTCAATAATTATTGTTTTCATGAGATTTTGGGGAATTTGCGTTCAGTTAATGATCAAGGCTCAGACTTCCTCTGTAACATACCTTTCGAACAGTGGACACAAGCATACGATGGCGGCTTACGATATGGTCAAATGACCATAAACCTGGCTAAATGCATAAATTCTGTTATAAAAGGAACGCGTCATTTGTCGATAACCTCGGTTGTGCGAGAGACATATTTTTGTTTGGAAGAACTATTTCCAAAGCGAGTAGAGAGTTATAAAGGCCAAATACAGGGAGGCCATTTATGGTCCCGGAAGGTATTGCAAGAAATTAACAATGTGAAAGCGCAGGCCAACACCATGCATACAGTGTCATGATTGCGACAACCTATGGTTTCGTGTGATGGAGTTTGATAGACCTAGCCAATGTATTACCGGTGAGAAATATCGTGTACACTTGATAAATAGGACTTGCGACTGTGGGACGTTTGATGCACTTCCTTATCGATGCGCTCATGCAATTGTAGCTTGTCAGAATCTCTATTTGGATCCCATGAGATATGTCGACGAAGTGTACAAAATAGAAAACATGTACAATGTGTGGAGACACCTATTCCCACCGGTCCCAGATGAACGTAAGTGGCCGTCTGTATGCTTGCTCTGTTAAAGCTATTATTGGATAGAGAATTGCGTCGCAAACTGAAAGGTCGACCTTGCTCAAGTATAATATGTAATAATATGGATATCTAGGAAAGAACGAACCAACGGAATTTGTGTAGATGGTGTAGGAACCTAGGTCATACCATTCGATCATTTTTCAAACTGAAATAGTTGATAATTGCTGTAATGAAACGATGTTGCATTATTTCTATTCCGCCTTATTCAAAAGAACTTATATTTTATTAAAAATATAAAATTAATTTACAATTAAAATATTAAAAACTTCTTTTTTATTAAATGAAACAATATAGAAACAGCGTCTACAAATATATTAAAAAAATCAATGTATATAGCAGTCGAAATCAGTGCCACATGGGGGTGGACGACGATTACGCGCTGGATTCCTCCTTGGTTGCTCCGATAGGGGTTGTGGTTGCTCCGGCGGGGGTTGTGGTTGCTCCGGTTGTAAGTGTTGGGAGGATGACCCACATTGGTAGAATAAAGAATGTGGAGGTGTTTGCATCACCCACGGCGAAGGTGTTTGAATTCCATAAGGCAATGGGGAATGGTAATGAGATGAGCTCGCCGATGGTGCCTCATGCGATCCCTCCGATGACGATGGCCTATATATTATCAGTTGAGTCATTAGAGTCATCAGGAAAGGAGATACATCGGGCCATGCATTCCAACCTGCCATAAGACTGGGAAAAGGAAACATATAAGGATTAGGATACATATAAGGGCTAGGATACGCACCTGGCATAATCTGAAAGGGCTGTGATGTGGGTGTCGTCGATTGAGGCATTGAGCCTGGTGATTGTGTGGGTACTGTTGATGGGCAAGGTGATCGTGTGAGTGCTATTGATGGGCCCGATGATTGTGTGGCATTGTTGATGGGCTTGTCCCATCATCCCTTCTCCTTGGATTTAAAGGGCGCCGTCATTCCCTTTCCACATGGATTTGTCGACGCCTCTGCTCTTTCAACTGCAAATATGGCTTGCCATGGATCCTAAACCATGGCATGTAATCGGAGGTGCCCGCTAACTCTGGGACGATGATCGATTTGCGATCAGGTATATGATCGTACCGGTTTTTTCAAATTTTGATATATTCCGATCAGAATAACGATCAATTCGTATTCGTTAGCCGTAAGTCAATTTTGTGCTGCTCATCGAACACCTCAGGTTTCTCAGGAATCAGTTGTCGAAATCCAAATTGTCGCAACACTCTGTCCGTCTGGTGCATCTCGACAATAAAATAGTTTACCAATGGGACCTTAACATGCCAAATGTTCAGATTTTGAAAGAATTCTTCCAGAATTACTGCTCGTATTGCCGGCTCCTCGTATGGTGTCTATTGAAACTATATGAACGAGATAAAAATATTAGTTATATACATAATACTAAATACTAAATACTAAGTACTAAATATGAAACGACTTTTTTTGTATATATATTTTATTTAATACTTACTTGCTCTTCCGACCGTTGGTTTAATAGAAGCCGTATATTTTCAAGAGCAGTAGGTATTCTAATATAACTCGTCGGATGGTTCCACCTAATTAAATAAATTTTCAACATACAATTTTATTTTAAATCTATGGAATAATTGTAAAATCAGATAAAAATTATAACGAGATGGGAATGTATATGGGTGGTTCACTCAAGAACATAAAAATGAAAAGCGAAATCGAGCCCATGATTGTAGTAGTAATAGGCAACCTTTGATTTTGGCTTTATTTGGTCGCGTCGCCCCGCACATCTCCCAGTACAATGTTGCCAACACGGCAGACTCCCAACTAAGTTCGCCAACTGCTCTAAAATCAACGAGTTTCAGCATCCACCTCAGATGTACGAGGTTTCTTGACAAGTCTGGCATCAGGTAACCTCCAGTCATCTCAAGGATGTATGCCCGAGCATATCGTATTCTTTCAACTTCAGTCGAATCATTCCCCGGCTCCGGGAATGTGTCTCGTAACCAATCCATCTCAAACAGACCTCGTAAATATTATCTAGAATCGCACCCAAAAGATCATAACATATTGCTCCCCAATCAGTAGATTGAACAGACCCGGTGAGTGCGGACCCATCCACCGGCAATCTTAACTGTAACTGGACGTCCTCCAAAGTGATAGTACACTCTCCGCATGGAAGATGGAATGTGTACGTCTCGGGTCTCCACCTCTCTATTAATGCACTGATGAGTTTCGGGTCCAACTTGCACCCCCAGCCTATAGTGGCTGCGTGCCAAAAACCTGCTTCCCTCAAGTAATTTTCTATCAACGGTGATGGCGGACCAGACATATTACGAATATAACATTGTAACACCCGATCTACAAATTGTTATAAAAAATTATAAAATAAAAATTAATTAAAATTACATAAATAAAAAAATATTAAATAATATTCAACATTTAAAATAAACCGTTACCATTTTCATTTGTTCGACGGAGATATATTTATGATCAAGATGAATAAGTCCTCGGCCATTGCTAACACGATCAAATATTTTTGAAATTATAAAAAAATAATATTATTAATTTTAAAAAAATAAAGTAAATAACTAGTTATAAGGAGGTTTGAGAAATTTAATGAGAAATAGCTTTAGGAGAATTTTTAGAGATTTTTGGCGAAATTTTGAATAAATTAAGTGTGAAATATAAGAAGGGGGTTTTATAAATTTTTTTTGACCATTGGACCCCTCCAACGGTCAAAAAAATTCAAAAAAAAGAGTCGTTGCTGACAGCAAAAGACGCAATTTGCTGACGTGGCACAAAGCGCTCCCCCAAGGGCACGCTTTGCTGGATTTTTTCCCCTAATACGCGGCCACGTAGGCACGTTTTGCCAAAACTAGCCTTTTTCCGCAATTAATGTGTTAATTGGCCCATTTCTGTAATTTTGTTTGAAAATGGGCCTTTTTGGGTATATGAGTCCTAATTCCTTATAAGAAATAAATTATCATAAAACTTTTATTATGAAAAATTCTAAGATTGCTTTTTGGGGAAGTAAATATTATTATTTATGTCTTTGGCTAAGTTAGTGTGACTATTAATTAGGTGTCAGTTACGTTATAAAATTATCAAAAAAAAATTTTAAGTAATAGATGTTATTACAAGGATATTTATTTCTTTTTTATATTTTTATATTAAATCATAAAAAACGTTGAGATTTAAACCTAAGACAATATTGTTTTTCAGCATCTCAACTTTACCATTTTAACTAATGCATCTTTTGTTTTTAGAGTAAACTATATTAGTAGTCGCTCAACTATAATTTTTTTTTTGTCACCCAATTATGAAAAGTTACAAAATAGTCACCCAACTATTCGATTTTGTCTTTTTTGATAACCTAACTATCTTGAATTTTTAGGTATTTTCATTTTTATGTTAGTTAATTAATGACCAAATGAATAAAATTGAATAGTTAGATGACCATTTTGTACTTTTCATAATTAATTAATCAAAAAAGAAAAAAAAATTCAATGATCTCTTCTATAGTTAACCTTTGTTTTTAATATCATTTTTTATAAATATATTTGTTACATAAATATTTTCACTCATATCGTAAGTGCAACATAAGTTAATATTCTATTATATGTTTGACTAAATTGATGTTATGAGCAAACTTAACACTAATTGAATAAATAAAATTACTTAAAATTATTTTAATAAAAATAAAAATAATTTTATCTTTTACTTAAAAATATTTATATAAAATAATTAAAAACCGAATATAACCAAGATTAACGAAGGTTTAATCATAAACATTTTACTACTTTACCTATTAAATATTCATATAAATTTTGAATTACTTATTGATATTATAGTCATGTTATGACATATTTTGTATGATGATTTTTTTTTTTAAAAGTTTCGCATTGAATATTAATTGACTTACATTATTTTTTTAAAATTAATGTATCATTCATATCCACTTTATTTTATTAGTTCAAAACGAAACATAAAACTAAAATCTAATAATACCCTTCCACAAGCAATATGCGTGTAACAACGGTGAAATGCTTTGAGATTCTCTTGTTTCAAATTAGTTAAGTGATTCACACATCTATTCCCTTCACGGTAAATATGTTGGATCTCTTAAGATTCAATCCAATGCATTCTCCTACCTATGTTTTTGCTTAATAATTTAATTTTTAATTCCAAATCCATTTAGACTTATTTGTTTCATATTTTTTTTAAAAAAAAAAAATTGAATTTTCTTTGATTTTAATGATTTTCCTGTAAAATATTTTCATTTATTATTTATTCAAAAACTCTGTACTAATATGTAAAGGATTGGTTTTTTTTTTTTTTTTTTTTTTTTCATATTTTCGATATTTAAGACTTAGGCTTAATCCCACTCGAAATGAAATATCCATGTCAAATTCGATTCACAAATTAAACTTAAATAACTCAGGAGCATAGGTATACCCATTCCAAAATTACAAGAATTGAACTTACTGGGAGGTTGAATCAGTAGATTTCAAACACAATGTAAATTCAAAACTGTAAGGCATCTCATTCAAAGTTAAAATGGTATAAAAAAATTCTATGAATTGCTGTTTACAAGAGTTTTATTTGTAAACTTTGTATAATCTACACTGTAAATTTTGCTAACAAAGAAATATAGGGATCTATGGTGAAGTATGAGCTTGAACATTTGCTAGAAGCCGGGTGAGTTTGCTCAGAGTTTCACGAGCTGATACCGTATCCGGATGATCCTCACCACTGATCGAGTTCCGAATAAAAATGGCTTTCCGGATTAGGTCATCTCCTATGTCGAATTGCCCCCCTCTTAGCATTAACTTCGCCCTGGTTTCTAGCACGGTGGCTCTCGTTAATGCCAGTTCCTGCCAAAGACATGGATTCAATTGCGCGTTCGATCTGATAGGCCCCCAACAAAGTGATTTGTCCAACCATTTCTCGACTGGGGTAACAAATGCCTGGTCTGCAGCCTCCAAAGCATCGGTGCATAGTCGGAGGAGTTCCAGAGCAGCACTGCACCGGGAGAATACCATGAATGTCCGAATTGCAAGAGGCAAAATCACTTCTTTGACAATGTACAATAATTCCGACACCCTGAGCTCAACAACTGTTGGATCATTTCCAAATCCGAATAGCAAGAAACATACTGCCCATATATGTTCTGAGTGGTGGGATAATGACGCATGACTGACTACAGCTTGAACCATGGCATGTGAAACTCCAGTAACTCCTCTCCTCCGAGCGTACATCCTGATGACTTCGTTGAAATGGATATAACCTTCCTTGGTACTACTTCTTGCTAAATTAAATCTTAGCAACATGGAAGATGCTTCAGACTCAAATCTTTTGGAGTAACACGAAGAAAAACCACAAGTCAAGGAACGTAATAGTTTTCTCCAAAACCGGGTTCCTTTATGTTTCTCAGGCATCTTGTGAGCAGCTAGTGCTAACAGGGAAACCGGAATCGCAGCAGGTGCAAACCAACCACTCACCTGAACCATTCTCGTTGCTAAGCTCCTTGGTCCATCCGCATGATCGAATATCGAAAAACATACCTCGAAGAGTTGCAGGAGGAATGTGTTTTTCCTCAATGAATGAGCTTCCCTACCACTCCATGAGAAGTCTCTCGGGGGCAGCCGGTTGATGGTATCCAGTAGCCGGCTCGGATTTATAGGTAGCTCAGATAAGATTGCGCCTACAATCGCTAGGCCCAAAGTTAGCCTTCCGACTTTCTCCTCAATGACTCTGAGAACATCGATCTCTGCAATAGGGTAGTCTTTTACACTTCCCTGCATTAATGACATTGCCTCTACTCCAGACAAGTACGAGAGTTTTAAAGGTTCTAAATTCATCACACAGGGAAGGCGAGTTGATATTAGAATGTGAGTCTCTCCGCCAAAACGAGGAAGAAGATCCATTACAAACTTTTGATCCCACCAATCCTTTTCACTCTCCAAATTATCAATCACCACCAGAAAAGGTATGTTTCTCATTAGCTCTTTTCGGACTCGAGAAATGGCCGCCTCCTCTTGCTCCTCGAAGCTTTTCATTCGCCTTTTGTCTATGCAGTTTTCAACCCCGACATCGACGTCCAAAAACGACCAGAGATTTAGATAATTCTGCCTAATGTACCTGCTTTCCCCACCTATCCATAGAACCATCTTATACCTCTGGTGATATCTGTAGGCAAACTCGAGAAGAAGCTCAGTCTTCCCTATTCCGGAGTCCCCCGTTACACTGGCAATACCCTTTCCATATATGAATTTCGCTGGTCTCTTTCTTCGTGAATTCCGTCCACTGCTTCTTGGTCTTTGATAGCGCTGCCTTTCAGTGCTTTGCATCTCGATCTCCTTTTCCGACTCCTTCCAAATGACTGGTTCTTTACCCTTCCGGCTACCATTCTCCCAATTGCATTCCCTACGTCTTTCCTCCAATGATCTGCTCTTACTCCACCCGATTGTCAAATGCTTTCTCCTTGATCTAGCCTTAAGTTCGAAATAATCCCTTTCGGATTCTCCGGAAATGTCACCAAAAAGTATAAATTCTAGCTCAGACAATTCTTTCTTCCTGCCGATGAAGTTTTCATTTCGAGGAAACGGGAATTCCTCTTTGTCAACCTTTTCTCTCCACTTCGTTAACCGATCTACAACACTTCGTCTCCCTAACCGCATTGCCAAATGTGTTACAGCTCGTAATATGCAGTCTCTCCAACAACCCTCCAGAGCTTCCAGTTTCCATGCATCGGCTCGAACAAGGCCATTAACGGCTTCCTTCCACTCCTTCTCCAATCCTCCATACGAAATCCATAACTCACCCCCATGTTTTTCCCATAGCTCTCCCCTCTTCTCAACTATATCCCGGACAAGACAATCACCCATATTCAAATCAAAATAGATCGGAACCAAATTTTTCTTGCTCGAAAAAAATCTAAGCTCCTCGATAGTATATGGATTCCTGAATGACTTCTTTGTTAGAATCAAAACACCAAAGGAAGAAACATCCATTGCCCTTTCTATACGTCCATGCTTACGCGAGTTCCTAAAACGAGCTCTATCGGATACAAAGCAACTCATCCCTTGAACTTCCAACTCAGCACGGAGCCAATTCGTGAACCTCAGCAAGGAAGGTTTCCGACCATGTAACCCGATGTAAACATCGTAACTACTTTGCTGATAAGACGATAATGATATCGGAACAGGGGAAAACATCATATCATGGCTTCTTATATGCCTTCTGTGTTTCTCTATAATACCAGAAAAACCATTGTCATGCAAATGGCCATAAGTGCATGACGAGTGGTCGAATTTCGGGAAATCACTTGAAACACAAGCAGCCGGCATTAATGACACGTCCGAAGCAGCAAATCCAACATTTGCAAGGCATTCAGGATCTGGAATTCCAGAACTCGAACTTGGAGGATCAGCACTTAAATTAGTACTATCACATTGAACATCAAACCGTGCTGATTCAGACAACTGACAGGTCGATGATCTCGGGGAAAAGAATGGTGACTGATTTGCAGAAAAGAATGCCGACGAAGATGATGACATAGTTCTAGACGTTGTCGTCGGTAGCGACCCCAACCGGCCGCTATCTTCTCCGAGATCCATATTTAAGACACTTCCTCTCTTGAGCCAGATCCCATAATTGCAATCAATGTATGAGAAGCCAATCTGAAACAAAAAGGCATTGAAATTAAACAATAAGAAAACATGAAAACACCAAAGAAAGACATTTATTTATTTTGTCCGAAACCAAAACCATACCAGCGATGTTTTAGTTTAACAAACATCAATGTCATTATAGTAAACAAAAAACTAACAATTACAGACCCCAAATTCATACATTTTCAAAGCAAAACTCAGAAATAAATATTTCAAATCTTTGAAACACAAAGAATATGAATCAGACTAACAAAAATGGCTTTAAAGAAAGCTAAATTGAAGCATAGATTTATTCAAAGACCAGTCATTTTTCTTGATACATTAGAACATACTCATATCCGATGCTCACAACCGACTAACATAGTTCGAAAAATCAAAAAAAGGAAAAGAAAAACATGAAAGTAATGAGTAGAGCTTAAGCTCTAGAACATTACAGATCTAAAGAAGCAATTTTCAGATCTGAGGAACTTACTTGGCTTCAAACAATGTCCGCCGAATCGATCAGAAACAAATTTAGCTTCACAAAACTGCAAAACAAAGCAAATAATTAGCCAAAATATATATAAAAAAATGTATTTTTTATGGCAAAATTGATAACATTTTCGAGTTCGACAATGAAATAGACAAAGTTCTACCAAAGCTAAATCGAAGCAAAGGAATTAGTTTAACCATTAAAACTTAGATTTGATAAAAACCCATTCTCAGAAACAGATTAAACAAAGCAAAGATTTTGAACAATGTTGCCAAGAATCAAAGATTACCTTACTAAAAAGTTGAAAACAGAAAGAACCCAAGATTTGGTAATGGCATCCGAAAACCAAAAGCCTCAACTTGTCCTAAAAACACACACTTGTTTTGCTTGTTTCTCTGTCTTTTTTTCTTGTCTTTTTAAAGAACACAATGTCTATAGAAACAAGATTTTCTCTTTCTATGTCTTTGTCTATAGTATTTTTGGGGCTGACAAAGAAGAAGAAACAGCGTTGAAGAAGGGGGATGGGACCCAAAAAAAGATGACCTGACGAGGTATGGGTTGATAGACTCCACTTCACTGCATTCTTCTTTATATATATCACTTTTTTTTTTGGCTGACAAGACAAAATCCACTGTGTTTTACGGCTTCTGGATTCACATTTGAACATGGTATGGGGTTTTGTTTTTGTCCATTGTTGTTCTTCCTGTGGGTAAAAATGCAGTAATCTAGACTAGATATGATTATAAGATGTACATAAAAAAATTAACAAAAATATTTTGTATATTTTTTAATTAAAATTTTATAACAAATAATAGGTTTAATCTCATAAAATGAATTGTAAAATTTTAGAAAGATGTAATTTCTTTTTTACAAAAAAAGATTAAAATATTAAATAAAATCAAAATAGAAACTGAGTATCCAATGCCAATGCCGGTGGTATTGTTAGCTTTCAGCTGTTCTTTGGTTTTAAGGTTACCACTGGGGAACCAAACATAGTACTTTGGTTTTCGAAACCCAACAAAAGTGTTTCTCGTTTTACTCTTTTTGAGATGATTTTTATTCATAATTTACAATGCAAAAGTTAACATTGTTGTAATCGCCCTTTAATAATTGACATATTTCAGTCAATCATTATTTCTTTATTTTCTCTTTATCAAGTTGATTTTTTTTAAATATTCTTTTAGTTTTTATTATGCATATCTTTGTACAATAATTTTTCAAGAAAAAATATATTATTGGATAATTTGCTGAAAATTCCACAAACCATTCGATAACTACGGTCGCCTTATTATAATTATAATGGTAAATTTGTAGTTTTGGTCTCTTTATTATAATAACATTTGAGATTTAGTTTTTATATTTTAATTTAACATATGATATTAGTTAGTCTAAATAGTTAACATTCTCAATTATTTTGATTAATTTTTTATGTCATATGTAAATTATATTATAATTTGACATATGACATTGGTTTTTCAGTCATTATAATATAATGGTTGCAGCTTTCATCCTTTTACTATGCTCACATTTGGGATTTAGTCATTATATTTTAATTTGACATCATTTGATCATCTACTTTTACAATTGCATTAGTTAGCTCAAATAATTAGAATCCTTAACTATATCGATAAAAATAATTACGTGAATTTCTCTTGAAATCACCTTTCTAACACAATATATATATGCATAAAGTTGGAATGTATATTAAAAAAAAAAAAACCAAACTCAACATTTTGAGCAAAATAATTAAGGGTATCAATTTTTTCAACTAACTAATGATATTAGATAGAGAAACTAAAAATTAAAATTATATCAAATTAAAGAATGGATACGGAATTCTAAATTTAAACACAGTAAACAGATCATAACCATTATTTGATCTAAATCAATTTATGTCTAACACAATTATTTATCATTTGATTTTTTTCTATAAAAAGGTTAATTTAATTGTAAAAAAATTAGGGATAAAAAATATGTTTGAGTGAAATTCATTAATATTTTATTATTGATATTAAATAGTTTTGGTAGACATCATTATTACTTACAAAATTTAACGAAAAGTATTTAAAAAGTATTTCCCCAGGGGAAAATATACAAATTTAATAAAAGTAGAGGGTTGTGTGTGAGAATTTGTAGAGGAAAAGGAATGACATCACATGACAATGATAAAGAAAAAATCTTTATTCTGCAAATAGTTAATAAACTCTGCCCAATCTTCTGTTTTGGTCATAAAAAAATTACTTTCACATTGAATGCAACTTGGTAAAAGAGAAAAAATAAGTTCTTTTTGTGATGTAATTTCTTATATATTACAATTAAATTATGATTACATTTTTATACTATCTGAAATTTGCAATGGATTTTATTATTTTAAAATATTCACTAATTTGTAAAATGGATTTGGTGTTCGAAAGTGTTTATTTTTAACCTCTTTGGTCACTCACGGGGGCCTAATATTTATCATATTATTGCTTCTCGGGTTTTAAAAATGTAAGGTCAATGAAATGAAATGGAAAAATAAAATAAAATCATAATTATATCGGTTAAAGAACCAAAATTAAATAAATTGAAGGATAATTTTTTATTTTAGTCACTTAATTAAAAGAGTTACAATTTGTCATTCAAGTCATTGAACTATTTAAAGGCCTTTTTATTTAATAAGTCATTGAGTTGTTAAGCTTTTTTTTTTAAGTTCTGTCAGTAAGTTTCAAGTAACGATTCAATTATTGGTATGGTAGATCAGTACCAATCGACAAATAGAAAAATATATCTTAAATCTAAGTTAATCTAATAGTAAATGTTATAGATTAGAGAAAAAAGTCTGAATTTTAATTCGAAGATTCTTAACGTTCAAAGTTATTTTATAAAAAAAAATTTAATTATAGAAAAAGAGGGGGAAAGAAAGTTTTCTATTGATACATAAAGTGCAAACAATAAAAATTTTTAAATAATTTAATGATTAAATTATAATTTTTTTAATTAAGTGACTAAAACAAAAACTTCACCTAATTGAATTGTTTCGGATATGCTAATTAGAATTACCAAATATTGATGGTAGAGTATAATATGTTTTTTTTTTTAAAAAAACAGTAACTTAAAAAAATAGTAAATAATAAATAAATAAACAAATAATATCCCTATCTACCAAAGGACTGTTTGGTTGACTTATTTAGTTTCAATTCAGTACTTATTTCAGTTAGCTTTTCTTTTGCATTTTTACCATGTGGGGTCCTCAAAAAGATGAACATGGACCCACTGAACTGTGTCTTATCGGAAAATAATAGATTTTTAAATGTGATATGATGTAATAAAAATATTACTAATTTTATTAAAATATAAAATAAATTAAAATATGAAAATACGAAAGAAATACACCATTTTCGTATTTTTAAAAAAAAAATCATTGGAATGATAATAAATAATTATGTTCCTATCGACCGAAGGACTGTTCGGTTGACTTAAAATGATTACTTTTTTTTTATTTTATTTTATTTTATTTTTTAAATATAATAAGTCCAAAATGCTACTTTGGTAGCACTTGGCTGATATCACATGCTTCCATGTGAGAAGACATTAACGGAGGGCTCTCATTTCTTTGCAATCATAATCAATCAATGGTTGGGTTTTGAACACGTGTCACATAAAAAATAATTTTTAATGGAAAAAAAGAAACTTCTATGATTTTTGTTGGGCATATATTCACAAATGCTTATTTTTATTTTATGTAATATAAAGTAATTAAAATATAATGAGATATTAATTATAAATTTTAATAGTTCCAATCACAATAAAAATATCATTCGATATGAGTATAAAGTGTAATTTCATATTTTATCACAATTTATCTAGTCAAAAATTTTATTTAGTTTTAATATAATTTTATTTGAATAGTTTAAATTATAATGAAAGTTTAATTCATTATTTATCAGATTTTAATTTATAATAAAGTGAAATTTTAATTTATATATAAATTTAACATTAATTAAATAAAAATTAATTTAAAATAATATGTGTAACTTAGGATTACTTAAAAATAAATCACTATCACTAATTAAAAACTAAAAAAATATGCGCTATAAGAGTTGTGATACGAATTTATTTTATTATTAATTATTGTTTATAATGTTATAATAAAATCAAGAAATTAATATCTTGTTATAATTATTTAATAAATAGTGTTTTAAATGTTAATTTAGTGATACAAATAACAATAAATGTAATTTTGTCGGTTTAATAATATTTTCCTTTCAAAAATCATTCTTCTATAAATTATAGATTATAGATATGTGTAAATCATATTTATTTTTTTAAAAATAATAATTCACATTTATTAATAATAAAGATATTTGTTTATCACATTTAGATTTGTGAAAGTATAGTACATCAAATACGAAATAAAAAAATTTTAAATTTATTGTCATATTTTTATATTTTTGAAAGAACCTCTAATACCCACAAGTAGAAATTAAAAAGTATCAAGGATAATTTTTTTCTTTTTTGGTGGAATCAAGGATAAATTTAAAATGAGGTGTTTATGGTTAAAAACATGGTCGTTAGAAATTTGAATATTAATAATTATAAATGTCGTAAATATATTTATAATTATATAATTTTATTTTTTTATTATATTAACTAGTCTAATCAAAGGTTAAAGTACTTAGGAGGTCCCTGTATTATAAGGACTAGATCAAATTAATCTCTCTATTATTAAATAGATCAATTTAGTCCCAAGACTATTAAACAGAATTAAATAAGTCTAAATTTTAATAGAGTTAACATCCACTATATAAAAATTTCTAGAATTTTTTTTCAATTGCAGCTTAATTCTAGAAAAAAGATATTATTTACGGAACCATAAAAGCTTTAAAAAAATTAACTTTGTTAAACGATAAATGTTAATTTCATTCGAATTTTACCTTATTTGATTCTTTTTTAATAGTAAAAGATTAAATTGACCCATTTAATAATAAAAAGATTAATTTAATCAAATCCCTATAATAAAGAGACCTATTTGATACATTCACCCTAATTAAACTCTTCTAGAGATTTTTCATGTATCAATACTATATTTAAACATTCGTGTTATGTCATGCATCAATTCAAATTTTTTTAAAAAAAAATCTCTGAAAATCAACTTTTAAAAGTAATAAATATTTTTATAAAATTACATATTTTTATAATTTTTTTAAATAAGATAACTAAAAGAATATTTAAGGATAAAACTTAAAATTTACAAATATCTCCGCATTTCATTTATGAGCAAATTTTGATAAATATATTTTTAATATAAAAATTCACTTACGCTATGATGTTTTTTATTTTCTATTAATACATTAATGATAGAATTTTTTAATTTCAAAAGAAAAATTTTTAAAATATCATATATTTTCATTTTTATTTTTAAATATCAATTAAAAATGTGAATAAAATAATTATCCTCATATATATTGCTTTTTTTTTATCTTTTGTTGAAATATGCATATTGTTTTGGAGGCAAAACAAGTTTGGAGCGTTGAATTACAATATTGAAAAAATAAAACTGTCAAGATCATAAGTGTTTGATCAATCAACATCATATATATATTTATTAAGATTTGTCTACCTTTAGGCAGCATGGCCCAACCAACCTTGCAATAATTTGGGAAAATTGTTGGAAATTTTTTCGACCTTATCAAAATGGGATGCATGTTGGGTTACAATCTAACCATATAATATTTCTATGTGTATTTGAAATAAATCAAATCTATATTACTTAGCTATAAAAGCTATTTTACTAGTAGATTATTTTTTTGGTATAATCATATATTTCTTTCTTTGTTTTACGATCTAAAATTAGGTGATATTTAAATTTATACTTTGTTGAAATGATTGGAAAAAAACCCACTTCAATTTTTTCCAATCACTTATTAATATTTTACTTGTAAATTTAATTATTCATATATTCAAATTGTGTGAGTATATTTTATCGTTGTATATTTCAAATATTTAGCATTTACATAACATTTGATACAACAAATTGTATTATATAAATTTTGACATATTGGTATATTTGTATCATGTTATTATAGCTAGATTCTAGCATCTACGCACATTTTTTTTAGGTTAAATTACATTTTGAGACTTGAACTTGGCAATTATTTTTTCATTGGGGTCTGAACTTTTCTTTATCTAAGTTAGTCTAGAAATTTGGCAATTGTTCCTAAATTGGAGCCTATACTTTTTTTTATCTAAGTTAGTCCCTAAAATTTCTTTGAAAACCCTACAATTTAGGTCCAATATGAGAACAATTGCCAAGTTGAAGGACTAATTTAAAAAAAAAAGTAAAGCCCCAACGTGGGAAGAATTTCCTAGTTCAAGCCCTACTATGAGTACAATTACTGAGTTCAAGGGCTAATTTAGACAACAAAAAATTAAAATACAATGTGGGAGTTGTTGTCAAGTTCAAGCCCCAAATAATAATTTAACCCAATTTTTTTACTAAGGCTTAAGGGTAAAAAAAGCCCTTTGTAAAAAATCGAAAAATCAATTGAGCCTTCAATTTCTAGTGGCTTTCATCGGCCATGTCAGTGATGTTAATGGTTAAACCGATCAACTGATGATTTCCATTAATGAAAGAGGCCAATAAAATTTTTTTTAGGTTACTGAGAGATCAGTTGAGTGCATCTTTTTCATAATAACTCAATTGATTTTTTTTAATTTTTGATTGAGGATCATTAAGCCTTTTTTTAAAGAACCAAGTAATTACCCAAAACAACTCATGGTCACCTTAAACAACTCTTAAGCTAAAAACCAAAATATACATAGGTATTTCTGGAAACTTTTATTTTCAAAATGTTGTTTTCAAATGTAAAATTAGAAGATGATGATGAAAATTGTAGATTGTATTAAATGATACTTCTCTCTCTAAACCATTTTCTCTTTCTTGGTCTATCTTTATATATATTTCTTAAGTGACAAATAAGGTTTTCAAAACATAACCGATGATTGAATCGATCGGTTGATCCGGTCAATTTAGTCGGTTCACAGATAAACTAATTTGGCCCCTTAAGTTAAATTAGTACTCCAACTTATTTCTAATTCAACTGATTTAACCGAATGGAAATTATATTAAATGCAATCATTCACATGGAAGTTTATGTCACTTAATGTATGTTTTTTGATATCTAGAAAATTTTACTATAAAGATTTCATCTTCATCCATGTTGAATCGATATGACCTGACTTTTGTTTAGGTATAGTGAGGGACTTTGAACTTCTTTAGCTTAATGGTGAAATTACTATATAAGATCTTTCAATAAATAAAATATTAAATTTAAGCATTTTAAGTATTTAGTTAAATGAAAAGAAAATTCAAATTTTGATTTTATAAAAAATAAATAGTTTAAATTAAATATTTTTAACGCAATATATTTAACTTTGAATCCTCAAAATTTTACAATTTTATTTCAACCCTAATAAAATTATTGAGTTTGCCTTTGCAGACAATCAATATCGATTATATATTATATGTTTAGCTTTGAGCTTATTTGTTCCTTTGTATTGGGAACCTTCCGACATTCTTTCTTTATTTTTTGAAGCTTTTCATAACAATGAAGTTTCTCATCCGGAAAAGGAAAAATTTATGTAGAATGAAATCCTAAAAGAGCAAAACTATGTTCTTATTAATGAGATTTGGTAATCGATACATTTATATTATATTTGTGTATTTTACATGTTATAGTTAGATTTTTCATATACTTATATAAATTTTAATAATTAATAATTTATATTATATTGATTCTTAATGGCACATGATTAGACTTAATTTACGTGTATTTTTTTTATTTTATGTAATTAATGTGAAATGATATTATTTGAATTATTCAACATAATTAAAATATATTAACTATTTTGATAATTAAAATATTATAAAAGAAAAAACTTTAAACTATAATTATAGTTGGAATGAAAATAGTTATAAAATTCAAACATGAATGAAAATAATAATAAAATTCAAACTTCTTTATGAATTTTTAGAGTTATTAATTGAATGAAAATATCTAAATAAAAATTGCTAATATATATTATTTTTATATAATTAAGATATTCTTCATGTTTGTTTTACGATCTACGAGGACTAGTCCTTTCGAAGTTCATTGTTATCTCTCCTAATAATGTCATTTTTAGACTTCGAACCTTAAGTTCTTTCTCTAGATGTGCGATGTGTCTTACCATTTCTTGCACCCAACACTTTCCGCAAATTTATAGCCCATGCAAATCTTGAACGAACTTGCAACAAATATTATTATGCAAGTATTTATGTCTTTATTAATACATCTATTTTATAGTGGTAAGTTTTATTTTTATATTATTAAAATATTAGTAAAGATATAACTCAGAACTGAATAATTTTAATCATAATAAATGTCTAATTTAACATGAATACAAAAATATAATTTAAACTTTAATGAAATATTTTCAATATTTAATAACAAAAGTATAATATTATTTTAATATCAATTTAGTAATGTGATGAATAATAAAGAATATTTTTGTCGATTCAAATTTTTTTCTAAATTCATATTTTTACATATACTAGTTTCTTACATCACGTGCATTACATGTGAATACACTACAACAAATTGAGGAAACAATATTGCCTTTTACTTTTTGGTTTTTTGGCGTTTCTAAATGCCACCAAAAATAGTTCGTAGCATTTACAAACCATTGCAAAATGGATCACAGAAAAAGTTATCAGTAACATATAGCATCGTTTTTATACAAAAAACTTAGCAATGTTTTTAAGGAAATTTTGTAACACTTTTAGTCGTCGTAACTATCCCATGCTTGCAGTGTTTCTTATTTGAAAAGCCACTAAATATTCAAAAGCTATTTTTTTAGATTTATTATTCTTAATTACAATTATCATTATTTTAGTCGTTAAAAAGGAACAATTTGCGTGCGCATTCATCTTGATCGGGGATCTATTAATGTCAGATAAATCTCGCAATCTGGTGTATTTAAGGTGACTAATACTACTACTAGTAGTTGACTTGAAGGAATCGAGATGACTTAGTCAGGGATCAGCAATGCTGACAACATTGTATTGAGAAATGTGTCGAGCCACGATACCGAATAAAGCCAAAATCGACGGTTGCATGCTTCTTCTCCAACTGTGAGCATGGTATCGACTACCATTTTTACACTCCCGAGTGGAACTCCCTTACGAATTCTCACTCATCATATGGTAAAATTCATTCCACAAAATTATTATCATTTTTATTTTCCATTGCTGTAATTTTGAAATAACATATTATTTGAATAGGTGTAACAACCTCATGAAACATAGTGGTATACTGGCCGAGCTCAAGGATATCCTACAAGCTCTAGATCAAAAAACTGAAGACGAGGTTAGTTTATGAATTTCAAAGTTATATAATATGTATTCTAGCACTTGAAATTAAATATTACGCATGTACTAAAAATTATAAAATCGTAATGCAGTTTGTATGGATGCCATATGCGAATTTGAGGATTCAATAATGCGTCCCAATCGAATTTTTGGCCAACCACAACATCTGGCATGTCAAACTGCCATTGATCGTTTTTGCAACGGTAGAGATGCATGAATCCGACGATAGCTTAGGTGTACGCAATGTATTTCATTGCCACCTTAGGAGCTCGATGTCCTGCACAAGATTGACTTGCAGGGGAGACTCGAGGAAGATTGGTCATCCTTCAACAATAAGTATATTGAGATGTAGGAGTGCAAGTACGATTTCTTGTCAACGCGTGAACCATTTCTCATATTGGAGTTGGCGACATCTCTAGATTACATGGGTTGGTTCAAGCTTAACGACAAGCCATATCTACTGCCAGATTCAGAGAGGAGTCAGCAACGTCATTGTAGGAGGCCAAGACAATGGCCGATCAATCCTAGGTAGGGAGATAGAGAAGCGGAGGATCAACATCTGCTCCATCTGCATCAGAGGATCTGATTGTCGTGCAACCTCCCGATTAGTGTGGTTAATTTATTTTTACTTCTAACCTAGTTTTTTTTTCACAACCATCATAGCACACACACTCATTCCCCTCATTATCACCTTAACTTACGGTTTAGTTTACACAACCACCACAGCACTCAACACCAATTTATTTTACACAAGCACCACAATATGCCCCATCATTCCCTGCATCAAGACATTTTCCAAGGATATACTATGCATGACTGTCATCCACTATGCCATATTACATGTCGGTCCTGCTAAAAACATCGACACAGTCGGTATCGCCTTTAGTTCCCTCATTTTAGCCGTAGGCGGGCCAGGTGACACCATATAGTGGCCCACCGATAGTGTCACAAACACCCTTAGTATTGTTGTTCTACTGAGGTGGGTCATCCTCGCAACCGTCGACTCAGCCCAAGGGGATCCACGATGGGTAGCTAGGACACGATCGGGTTCAACCACAGAGGAAGGAGACGAAGTCAGCGATCAACCCTAACGTCCACATCAACGTGACAGAACCATAGACGTGCTCGACGCCCACCCAGTTGTGGCACACATTTGTCGCGTCTATGATTACATTATTTTGTAATTTTTTATATACTTTATTTTAAATTCGAAATGAACACTTATTTATAATGTATGAGAAAAATTTATTAACTTTGTTTGATTTGTATGTGTACAGGCCAATTTTGGCCCAAATTTAACCCAAAACCCACTAGCCCTTCAGACCCACTTAAGCCCTAACCCTAAACTAGCCCAACCGAAACCCTAGCCCACTTTTGGTTCCCACTTTCACCTAACCTCTGTCCCTAGCCCCATACCGTCTGCCTCCACCGTTCACCCACCCTCTGCGCCCCCATCACCTCCACTGTTCAACCACTCCTGCAAATAGAGTACAATAGAAATAATAATAATAAACAATAGATGTAAAAGGGTTATAAGAAAACCCGAATGAAAGATTGAAGGGGGGAGGGATTTGTTTTTTTTTTTGCTCTTGAAAAAAATACAAAAAGAATGAGCTTTTTCGGCAGTTCAAAAATATACAAAAAGACATAACAAATTTTTGAAGAAGAAAAGAGAAAGCAAACGAAAAGGTTACTTCATTTTTTTTATTTTTTCCGATTTTTGCATTCATATACACACATTTCTTTATTATTTTTTTTTTCTATTAACATAAACATAAAATACAAGTATTTTCAAACTAAAAAAAAAAAAAAAACTTACCTTTCGAACTTCCGGCCACCGCACGCGGTGGCCGGCGACGGTGGCGCACGGCGGCCGGTGCGAGGGAACGGCGATCGGCCCGACGATCGGAGGTCCTGGGTCGAGAGAGAAAAGAGAGCCTTTCCCCCCCTTTTTTTTTCTGAAAACAAGAGGAAATGAAATTTTTAGAATTTTTTTTACTTTTATAGTTTAACAAAACGGCGCCGTTTTGACCTTGGGATCCAGGGCATAAAACGACGTCGTTTTGCCCTGGATCGGGTCGACCCGACCCTAACCCGCCAGGATCCGCGTGTTTTTAATTGGGGTTAATTGTGGTTTCAGCCCCTCCGCTTTTTCTATGCTTTTCAATCAAATTTTTTATTTATATTAATTTAGCCCTATGATTTAGTGCCCTTTGCAATCGGGTCCCCTACACTGCTATGCGTTTTAAGGAAAGGGGATTATTGCTGACTGACCTCCTACAGTTTTCTCGCGCATTCAAATTGATCCTTCCTTTTTGTTTTCTTTTTAAATTACCTCCATAACTTTGCTTTTAATTTGATTTTAATCCTTTTGTTTTTCTTTTAATATCCACGCCATTTTTATATTATTAATATTATTATTATCATTATTATTATTATCATTATTATTACTATATAAGTTAGTATATATTCTTATTTTATACGTATGTATTATGAGTGTATTACATATATTAAGTATTTGTATTATTATTCTATTATGTATATGTCTAATATTGCATTATCTATGTATTTTACTATATGTGTATATAACTTTAGTATAAGTATATTTTTATGCAATATTATTATTATCATTTTAATATATATTAACTTTGAAATCATAAGTACATATATTATGTAAATGAGTTAATATTATATTTTTATGTGTTATGTATAGAAATTTTTTTTTATATATTTTACATATGTTATTAGTTATATATTATTAGTTATATATTTTTCATACTAACTTATATATCTTTTTAAATATTATATTGTATACACATATATATTCCTAGCGACATATTATGTATACGTTATGTATATATTTGTTTTCACCCATACTGTATTTATTTTTAATTTTAATACATTTATTTTAGCAAACGTATATATACCTTTTATTTGTATTATTTGCGTATGTTGTATTATTGATTGTGTATTCATCATTTTCACTATTGCTACTTATATTATTATTTTTACCAAATGTACTTTGTATTTCTTCAAGTTTGGTTTTTATTTCTTTTTAAATATTAGTATCATTGTTTTGCTACTGCTCTAATATTATGTTAACATTTTTCATTGATAGTTTCATTGTTTGCATCTTTGATTTATTTTAAATTTTTACTTAATAATGTTTTCTAATTAATTTCAATAATCAAGGCAACATATCGATTTAACATTAAGTCATCGAGTTCATCGCTATGTTGGGTGAATGTCAATTGACTCGTGTTAAAGCGATATACCCTTCTTAAAAAAAAAACGAAATAAACTAAAATGTCTCGTCTTTTTTTATCGGATCACAACTAAATTTTTGCATTGAACTCTTATTTTCGAAAATTACGACAACACGTGTTTATGAGATACCAATTTTGGCCGTCGCAAGGGTGCTAATACCTTCCTCGCGCGTAACCGACTCCCGAACCCTAATTTTTTCTCTGGCTTTTAACGTAGACCTTAACTCGGCCTTTTTCTTGCTTTTAAAAAGAAATCTAGTAGGTGTCCGATCACACCTAGAAAAAAGGATCGGTGGCGACTCCCGGTTTATTTTTTAAAACCAAATTTCAATTTCTAAATTTCTAATAAATCGCCACAATTAGCGACCCGAAAGCAAATTTTTCGTCGCTACAGTATGCAATCAAGTTGTGAGTTAAAAATTTACAATTCGAGTTGAATTTTACAATTCGAACAACTCAAATAACTCGAATAAATCGAATAACAAATTTTTTATGTAAAATTATAAAAATTTCAAAAAAAACTATTAAAAAAAGTATAAAAATACAAAAAAAGTTAAAAAATTTAAAACTTTCTACAATAATAATTTTGGGACCTAACTAAATTAGTTAACGATTTAAGTTTATCATACTAAAGTATTTTTTATTTTTGCTTTGGAAAAGTTTTCAAATAAATATGGTTTTGTCCAGGACCTTCACTGGGGCATTAGAGGCGGTTCTGTCCATGGAAATTAAGATTCTTTCTCTCCAAACTTCGATTGATCCAAGAATTGGATGAAGAAAAACGTCTTCAGTAAACTTGACTGTAGAAAAGGGATTTGAAGATCAAACGCGGATGATGCTGAGTTATGACAGAAATAGTTCACCCAAAAGAATTTCATAGTAGGAACTTGGTATTGCAGAAGATTCTTTCCATACGAAAGGATTTCAAAGGAGAATGGATGCTTAAAAACTTTATGAGGTAAAGGAGGCTTTCCCCGGAAGAACACTGATCCAATCCGAAATTCAGATTCAGTCCAGAAATACTTGAAAAGGAGAGGTCAAGGTGAAAACCCGCAAAAGGAGCTTTCTGACCCTCATTCAGTCAAAAGCAAAAAAAAAAAAAAAAAAAAAGAAGAAAGAAAGAAAGAAAGAAAAAGAAATAAAAGAAAATGGAGAGGTCAAGGTGAAAACCCGCAAAGGGCGCCTTGAGACCAAAGGGGTTTTGAGTTGAAAACCTGAAAAAGGCAGCTCAAATTTTGTTCAAAGGTGGGGCATATGGTAGTCTTGCTATACTTGAATTGACAGTGAAGAAGTATGCTACGTCTTGGGGCATCGACAAAGTACTCTGAATCCCTTAAACACATGTTGAACTCAAAGTGGTCTCAAAGGAGTTTGTACAGAGAAGCTCAGGCTTGATATTTGGGGCACTTAGCTTTTCCATTTTACCATTTCTCGAATTTATCTTTGATTATCTTATTCTTTTCAAAATGCGCTTCAAATAAACTCACATTTGCTCTCATTGTTTAACTTGTTTGTTTTTGAGTTATGCTCTTAGTCAATTTTCTTCTTGTCCATAAGTATAATCCTTTTCAAGCATTCGCATTGAAATAATTATTAATGGACTAATCATACTTTCGTAAAAGGAGTTTCAGCGTATTACTGAAAGCTTCTAAATAGTACAGATCCCAAATCGATCGATTGTTTAAAAGCTCACCAAGTGTAAGGGTTGGAAATATTTGAGCTCAAATTGAGTTTATTTCCTTGGATTTTCTATCAAGAAATATCATCGAGGAACAAGTTACGAGATCATACATTCTTGAGTTACAGAGGATACTGAGATCCTATAACCGTGAATTGCAAAGTGGAATGGTTTAAAGATAGTGCTAACCTTGTGTCCCTAAATTACAAATGGGAGCAAGTGGTGAAGCGAGAATGCGATTATTTCCTCGAGTTTTGGGTCGAGATACTAGCCGAGCAATAGGGTAGCGTACTATGTCAGTGATAGGGCCCTGAGAGGCAATGAGTGATGACACCTTAAGTTTTTCCAAAAAAAAAAAAAGAAAAAATCAGGATAAAGATCCGAAAAGGGCGTCCTAATGAAGCAGATTTGAACCAAAGGAGTAAAAAGATTCAAGCACTGAGTCAAACAGCGAGACTACATATTTGAAGCATTTTCAGTAGTCTGAAACTTTCTACGCAAGAAGCCATGTTTGAAAAGATTCTTGTTTAACAAATGTGGAGGAGTTCATGCGTTGAACATCTAGAGCATTTTGAAATGACATACTCTAAACAAAACAAGTGTTGAGTATTACCTGGATGAAATTTTGATAAGCACAAGAGCCTCAAAGCAAGAACAAAGTAACCAAGGGCAAAAGAGTGTTATCTGAGAAACGTCGAAAACTTGAAGATGGGTACAAAGCCTGAAGAGAAAATCAAGAGCCAAAACAATGAACGCAGATCCTCAACAATCGTGGCGAAAAGGACACACGACAAACATGCCTAAGACGCATAGCATAATCATGTAGGCATAAAGGCATTTAAGACAAACATGTGCATATCATGATAACATCATGCATGGCATATACAGGTACTCCAGCAGAGTAAGAAATCTTGAATGATGGTCAGATCAATCAAGTGAAAAGACACCTAAGTTCTACCAAAGGACAGTGTTTTGGTATTTTGATGTTTTTAATTCATGCCTTTCAAGGAAAATCAACTCATATTGCGAGAAATGAGTTGAGCCTCAGGCAAGCTGAGGTATTTTAAATTTCTGTTTTTCAAAGATCAACTCATATTGCGAGAGGTGAGTTGAGCCTCGGCTCACATGCTGAGGTATTTTTAATTTTTGTTTCTAATTTCTGTTTTTCAAAAATTAACTCATATTGCGAGAAGTGGGTTGAGCCTCGGGGCACGCTCAGGTATTTTCAATTTTGGCTTTTCAATTCCTGTTTTTTAAGAAAATCAACTCATATTGCAATAGGTGAGTTGAGCTTCAGGACACGCTGAGGTGTTTTCAATTTCTGTTTTCAATTTATGTTTTCAAAAAATCAGCTCATATTGCGAGAGGTGAGTTGAGACTCGGGTCACATGCCGAGGTATTTTCAAATTCTGTTTTAATTATTACTTTTCCAAAATCAACTCATATTGCGAGAGGTGAGTTGAGCCTCGGGGCACGCCGAGGTATCTTCAATTTCTGCTTTTCAAATTCTGCTTTTCAAAAAAAAAAAAATCAACTCATATTACGAGAGGTGAGTTGAGCCTCAAGCCACGCGCCGAGGTATTTTTAGTTTATGTTTCAAAAATTGACTCAGATTATGAGAGGTGAGTCAAGCCTCGAGTCACGCTGAGGTATTCTTAATATCTGTTGTCTCAAAAATCAACTCATATTGCGAGAAATGAGTTGAGCCTCAAGACACGTTGAGGTAATTTCAATTTATGTTTCAAAAATCAACTCATATTGCGAGAGGTGAGTTGAACCTCGGGGCACACGCTGAGGTATTTTCAATTTCTACTTTTCAATTCTTGCTTTTCAAAAAAATCAGCTCATATTGCAAGAGGTGAGTTGAGCCTCAGTGTCACGCTGAGGTATTTTCAATTCTGTCTTCAATTTATATTTCTCGAAAATCAACTCATATTGCGAGAGGTGAGTTGAGCCTCTGGGTCACATGCCGAGGTATTTTCAAATTCTGTTGTTCAAACTCTGCTTTTAATTTCTACTTTGCCAAAATCAACTCATATTATGAGAGGTGAGTTGAGCCTTTTAATTTCCATTTTTTAAAAAAAGTCAACTCATATTATGAGAAGTGAGTTGAACCGCTTAATTTCCATTTTTAAAAAAGTCAACTCATATTATGAGAAGTGTGTTGAACCTTTAATTTCTATTTTTCAAAAGTCAACTCATATTGCGAGAGGTGAGTTGAGCCTTCTAATTTCTGTTTTCAAAAATTAACTCACATTGCGAAGAGTGAGTTGAGCCTCGACTAACGCCCTGAGCTATTTTCAATTTCTGTTTTTAATGTCTATTTTTAAAGAGTCCATTCATATTGCGAGAAATGAGTTGAGCTCAGGGTCACATGCCAAGCAAAGAATAAAGATTGAAGCTGATGGAAGACACTAGATTTGGATCCCCTGAAGTTGCAGTGGAGCAGGTCAAAGTTGCAAGTCTCGTCCCCCTGAAGTTGCAGTGGAGCTGATCAAGATATCAAAGTTTGCCTTGCTAAACCGATGAAGAGAAGACCACAAATCTTATCTCACCAAGCGGTAGAAGAGCATATTGAAGTCAGAGATCTCATCTTTACGGCTACATGGAAGCAGATCGAAGTCACAAATCTCATACAATTGAAGTTACATTGGAGAAGATCAAAGCTACAAGGCATATGTCAGAAGATACAGTGGATTGAACCAAAGCTACAAGATACAGTGGATTGGAAGAAGACTATCTGAACAAGAAGAGCACCAATGAAGTCAAGACTCAGCAAGACCAGGCAAAATTGGCCTTTCATTATGTCTTTGCTCCATTCCTGTTACACGACAATGAGCAAAGAGGGGCAGCTGTATAGGCCAATTTTGGCCCAAATTTAACCCAAAACCCACTAGCCCTTCAGACCCACTTAAGCCCTAACCCTAAACTAGCCCAACCGAAATCCTAGCCCACTTTTGGTTCCCACTTTCACCTAACCTCTGTCCCTAGCCCCATACCGCCGTCGCCTCCACCGCTCACCCCACCCTCTGCGCCCCCATCACCTCTACTGTTCAACCACTCCTGCAAATAGAGTGCAATAGAAATAATAATAATAAACAATAGATGTAAAAGGGTTATAAGAAAACCCGAATGAAAGATTGAAGGGGGGAGGGATTTGTTTTTTTTTTGCTCTTGAAAAAAATACAAAAAGAATGAGCTTTTTCGGCAGTTCAAAAATATACAAAAAGACATAACAAATTTTTGAAGAAGAAAAGAGAAAGCAAACGAAAAGGTTACTTCATTTTTTTTATTTTTTCCGATTTTTGCATTCATATACACACATTTCTTTATTATTTTTTTTTCTATTAACATAAACATAAAATACAAGTATTTTCAAACTAAAAAAAAAAAAAAAAAACTTACCTTTTCGACTTCCGCCACCACACGCGGTGTGGCGACGATGATGGAGCGCGCTGCCACGCGAGGAGAACGCGATCGCCCGACGATCGGAGGTCTGGTCGAGAGAGAAAGAGAGCCTTTCCCCCTTTTTTTTCTCTCAAAACAAGAAGAAATGAAATTTTTAGAATTTTTTTTACTTTTATAGTTTAACAAAACGGCGCCGTTTTGACCTTGGGATCCAGGGCATAAAACGACGTCGTTTTGCCCTGGATCGGGTCGACCCGACCCTAACCCGCCAGGATCCGCGTGTTTTTAATTGGAGGGGTTAATTGTGGTTTCAGCCCCTCCGCTTTTTCTATGCTTTTCAATCAAATTTTTTATTTATATTAATTTAGCCCTATGATTTAGTGCCCTTTGCAATCGGGTCCCCTACACTGCTATGCGTTTTAAGGAAAGGGGATTATTGCTGACTGACCCCCTACAGTTTTCTCGCGCATTCAAATTGATCCTTCCTTTTTGTTTTCTTTTTAAATTACCTCCATAACTTTGCTTTTAATTTGATTTTAATCCTTTTGTTTTTCTTTTAATATCCACGCCATTTTTATATTATTAATATTATTATTATCATTATTATTATCATTATTATTACTATATAAGTTAGTATATATTCTTATTTTATACGTATGTATTATGAGTGTATTACATATATTAAGTATTTGTATTATTATTCTATTATGTATATGTCGAATATTGCATTATCTATGTATTTTACTATATGTGTATATAACTTTAGTATAAGTATATTTTTATGCAATATTATTATTATCATTTTAATATATATTAACTTTGAAATCATATGTACATATATTATGTAAATGAGTTAATATTATATTTTTATGTGTTATGTATAGAAATTTTTTTTTATATATTTTACATATGTTATTAGTTATATATTATTAGTTATATATTTTTCATACTAACTTATATATCTTTTTAAATATTATATTGTATACACATATATATTCCTAGCGACATATTATGTATACGTTATGTATATATTTGTTTTCACCCATACTGTATTTATTTTTAATTTTAATACATTTATTTTAGCAAACGTATATATACCTTTTATTTGTATTATTTGCGTATGTTGTATTATTGATTGTGTATTCATCATTTTCACTATTGCTTCTTATATTATTATTTTTACCAAATGTACTTTGTATTTCTTCAAGTTTGGTTTTTATTTCTTTTAAATATTAGTATCATTGTTTTGCTACTTTGCTCTAATATTATGTTAACATTTTCATTGATAGTTTCATTGTTTGCATCTTTGATTTATTTTAAATTTTTACTTAATAATGTTTTCTAATTAATTTCAATAATCAAGGCAACATATCGATTTAACATTAAGTCATCGAGTTCATCGCTATGTTGGGTGAATGTCAATTGACTCGTGTTAAAGTGATATACCCTTCTTAAAAAAAAAAGAAATAAACTAAAATGTCTCGTCTTTTTTTATCGGATCACAACTAAATTTTTGCATTGAACTCTTATTTTCGAAAATTACGACAACACGTGTTTATGAGATACCAATTTTGGGCGTCGCAAGGGTGCTAATACCTTCCTCGCGCGTAACCGACTCCCGAACCCTAATTTTTTCTCTGGCTTTTAACGTAGACCTTAACTCGGCCTTTTTCTTGCTTTTAAAAAGAAATCTAGTAGGTGTCCGATCACACCTAGAAAAAAGGATCGGTGGCGACTCCCGGTTTATTTTTTAAAACCAAATTTCAATTTCTAAATTTCTAATAAATCGTCACAATTAGCGACCCGAAAGCAAATTTTTCGTCGCTACAGTATGCAATCAAGTTGTGAGTTAAAAATTTACAATTCGAGTTGAATTTTACAATTCGAACAACTCAAATAACTCGAATAAATCGAATAACAAATTTTTTATGTAAAATTATAAAAATTTCAAAAAAAACTATTAAAAAAAGTATAAAAATACAAAAAAAGTTAAAAAATTTAAAACTTTCTACAATAATAATTTTGGGACCTAACTAAATTAGTTAACGATTTAAGTTTATCATACTAAAGTATTTTTTATTTTTGCTTTGGAAAAGTTTTCAAATAAATATGGTTTTAAATTTATGTGCTCTAACATGGAATTAGTTATACCAGCACAAGATTTTAACTTGACATGTTTAATTTTTTTTTAATTTAACTAGAACACTTCACTCGATTCAGTTTGACTCGACTCGAATTTCATTTCACTTGACTTGATTCGAAAATTTCAAGTTGAGTTAGGATGATAAAATAGGACTTGTCAAATCGATTAACTCAAATTTTTTTCACTCAATTCGATTGAGTTAGGATGATAAAATAGGACATGTGGGATTTCTACATTTTCCTCGATCAAGTTTATCCTAAGTTGCAGGGGCTCAAAAGCAATCAAGTTTTGTGGTTGAAATGGCTAGACAGAAAATGCTCCTTGCAGGGGGCATTTTCATCTGACATGGCAATGAAAATGCTTCCTACAAGACGCATTTTCAAGCCACATGTCTGAGGAAAACGTCCCCTGCATGGAGCATTTTTTCTCTAGCCATTTCAACCACCCAAACTTGATTGCTTCTGAGCCCTGCAACCCAGGATTCCCGGGATAATTTCCCCCCTTTATACCCTGCCTCATCCTCTATATGAACGCATTTCTTCACCCCCTACTCACCACATCTCAATCTCCTTTAAATTGTTCTTTTTTTTTTCTTCTTGCGTGTTGAAATTTTCAGTTTTAAAGATTTATTTCTCTTTCGTTTTGAGGGAGACGTAGCCATAGCTTTAAGTTGTGTTTGGGTTCACAGTGATGTCATAGAGCTCGGTAACCTACAAATTTCAGTTGTCGTGTGAGTATGGTGTCATCACTTAGAAAGTCAAGATCGCTTTGCAACTCGAGGTCTAAGTTGGCTGTAATTATATCGTCTCAGTTGAAGTGTAAGTAAGGCTTCAAGTTTACAAAAGTTATGTTTTACGCATAAATGGGGCTGTAGTTAACGATGCTAATGCAAGCATGACAAAGAGCCTTCTCGTTAGAAGAGCATGTTTCATAAAACTCAAACATAGGTGTGAGGAAGGAAAATGCAAGGGGCCGTCCAATATAATTGAGTTATTCGTGTTGTCCACCACCATCGAAGGCGGTAACCTTGTTAGTATAACCTGTTACACCCCAATGTTATCATAGGTTATAATAAAAGGGTCACCACCTTTAATGGTGGTGGATAAGACGCATTATTTGATTGTACTGAAACGTCACTACGTTTTTCTTATATTTATGTTTGAGTTTTATAAAACATCCTCTTCTAATGAGAAACTTGTTGTCGTGCCCGCATAACCACCGTCAACTACGACCTCATTTATACTCCATTCATTAACAGCATAACCTTTATAAACTTGAAGCGCTAGTTTCACTTCAACCCTAGATTGTATAATCACTGTCAATTGGGACCTTGAATTGCAACGCGATCCGACTTCCCAATAGATAACTCCATACTCACATGGTAGATGGAATTTGTAAGTCACCCAGCTCTACGACACCATCGTAAAATTAAACATTTGTTAAAATTATAAATATGTCTATCTCAAACATGGATAAAAATAAATCTACAAATTTCTAATTTCCAACAGCAAGAAAAAAAAAAAGAAAGAATTTTTAGCAAAGTGAAAATTCATCTTAGAGAGGGCACATTTTCACTGTCCTTTCTCTCTCTAAAAATAACGTAGATCAATAAATTCTTAATATTTCAGCATAATTTCTCAATTAATGATTTTTTTCGACATATATACATAAATTAACCCTATTTATTTTGTTGACATAATTATTTTTTATGACATGTCTAATTTTCTCTATAAAATTCTATAAACCTGGTCCTATAATTTATTTAGTTACCTCCCTATAATTTAAGTTTGTTGTGTCATTTAAAATGATAAAGAAAGCTCGAGCCCTGTGTAATATATCCTCGAAACAAACACCTATCAGCTAGAGGTGTGCATGGGTAGGCCAGGGTTGGTTCGGGCCAGCCCATAAAAAAATTTTCGCCCGTTTTCAAGGCCTGGCCCACCCGCTCAAAATACGGGCCTAGAATTTTGTCCAAGCCCGGCCCGAGAAAAATGATAGGCCCGAGCCAAATATATTAAAATTTTTTTACTTTTTTATTAAATAAAAACTTTAAAATATAATAAATCAAATGCATTTAAAACATAAAAAAATATTAAAAAAATGGGACTAAAATAATTCTTAAAATAATATATAAATTAAAAATATAATAAAAATAATTATATTAAAATTAAAAATTGAAATAAATTAGAACTAAATTAAGAACTAAATTATATTAATAACAAAAATTTTACAATATCAAAATAACAATAAAAACAATAAAAAAACCTAAAGTAAAAAAAAAGTAAAGTTACTTAAAATTTAAAATAAAAAAATTTTAAAAATAATTTAATATTAAAATCGGGCCGGCAGGCAGGCAGCGCCAAAAAAATCTTGCTCGAGGCCCGCCCGCTTTCTAAACGGGCCTCTTTTTTTGCCCAAGCCCATTTTTCGGGCCTATATTTTTACCCAAACCCTCCCATTTTTCGGGCGGGCTTTCGGGCCGGGCCGAGCCGCCCGGCCCATGCACACCTCTACTATCAGCTTTTATTATTCAAAATTCATATCTACTCTTTTTAATGGCATTTTAATAATTCTGTCAAAATAAAATATTTAAAAAATGAAAATAAATAAATAAATTGTTCATCTCGTAGAACAAAGTAAGATAAATACCATATTCTGGGCCGAAGCAGGTCCGCTAGGACTTTGCCCCTGTTTAAACTCTATATTTATTCTCTTAAAAATCAGTAACTAAATTAAAATTAAAATTTTTACTTAAATGTAAAAAAAAAAAAAAACACTATATTTTGGGTTCTTTTAAGAAATTTCAATTTAGGTTATTTTAGCACATATATTTCAGCTTTAATTCTCAAAATTTTTCAGTTTTATCTCGTCCATCCATACAGAAACTTATATACAAAATTATTTGAATCAGTTGGTGTAAAATTAGCTAAATAAGGTTTAAAGGGATAAGACATAAAAATAAAAAAAAAGTAACACAGCTTTTAGGATATAGTAAAAAATAAAATATAAAAAAAGAAAGGTAATTTTTTATGGTCAAGGGTATTCATTGCTCCAGGTGTGACCTGGGTTCGAGTCGTGCTAATTACGTTTATTGTTTGGGCTTTGCCCTGTTATTATAATTCACCAAAAAATTTCCTATTACCAATATATCAAATACTAATTCAATTATATAATTCATTTTACATTTACATTATTTTTTTTTGAATTTTTTAAATTAAAATCAACACAATTTATAAACAATGAAAACTAAACTTTTTAAAATTAAAACTAAATTGATATAATAAGTAAATATTAAGATATTATACTAATTAAAAAAAGACCATATCATCTTTTTATGACATATACGATTATGTGATAAAAATTATAATATTGAATAATTGAATAAATAAATTGTAATTTTTCATAATTGAGTAATCAAAACATAATTTTACACATAATTAAATGATTAATAGTGTAATTTACCTTAAATTTTTATAATGTATATTTTTATATGCTTATATGCATTAATTTATCCATGTCAAAAAATTAGTGTTGTTGAGTATTTCTTGGTATGTCCTTTTCAGATGGGTTAAACTATGTATTTATATGATATGATTATTATTTATGGATGTGATATAATAGGTAGGTTACCATGCACATCAACACATGCTCTACTCTAAGGTTAACACGTGTTTATACAATGTGGGTTCGTCTATATGATTGTGTAAACCCACATCATGCGATCTTATAGAAGGGTGTGAGTGCCCTACACACGAAGTCGAAGTACGAACAGTGTAGAGTACGGCTCAAGACTCAAACGGATAGCAAGTCGGTAATAGTGATTATCATAACAATTTGTCCCCCACCTGGTTCAAAGAAGAGTTATAAAGTGACTCTTTTTAGAACCTGGTTTTATGATATAAGAGGTCACATAAGGAGAAACTTATTAGATACGCCTTATATTTTAACTTGCAACATATACTTACAACTATACACAACTGATTGTGCCCTTATTCTCGGATATATAAATAGTTAAAGTGCAAAAACCATTTTAAAAGGAAGTTACTTGAGTCCTAAAAATTACACTGTTTGAATCTGAGATTTTGGAGAAGAAGCCATTATTTGAGAAGAACAATTTCAGAGGTAATTTCCTTAAAATTTCTATAGCTACAATTTTTTCTGGTTTTATTAGAACACAATTGTTTGGACTAGAGGAAGTGGTTGTGTCATTCAAGACGTCCTTTCATGACGCCGTGAAGTGAGTACTCTAGTGGAAGCTGTAACACCCCTAACCCGTATTTGTCGCCGGATTAAGGTAAAGAGGCATTACCGGACATATCAGAACATTTCATAATCATTTTACAGTCAACATTCATACATTATCATATCATATTCAAATATCAACAATAAGTCCCTTTCTTAGGTCAACAAGACCTTAAACATGCATTAGGAAGAGGTCGGGACTAAACCTAACACATACAAAATTTTTTGAAATTAAACAATTTTTCTAAGTTACAAAGGTTACACGCCCGTGTGAACAGGCCATGTGCCTTACACGGCATTAGACACGCCTATGTGTCTAGGCCGTGGCAAAACAGAGCATACATATTGACTTGTCCACACAGCCACAAGACACGCCCATGTGCCAGGCTGTGTGAAAATTAGTGAGGCTACTGGCTTGGATCACACAGTAGACCACACGCCCATGTGCCAGCCCGTGTGCCACACACAACCGATAGACACGCCCATGTGTCTAGGCCGTGTCAAAACTGTAGGGTATACTGACTTTAAATCGTAGGGTACCCCAGGGGACATACGGCCTTGTAACATAACCGTGTGTCACACACGGCTGAGACACACGCCCGTGTGGACAAAAATAGGCTATTTGCAAAGCCAAATTGCCACCCATTTTGGACCATCCTTACAAGCATGAAACAAAGCACATTACATATCCCAAAGGCAGCCAAAAACATACTAAATCATGCACAAATTGACCCATGATATCATCGTTCGCTCCCATATAAAAATCCAACTCAAACATACCAATTCAAAGTACAAATTTTATATCAAAAGCACATGATTCATACATCATATTAATCTATTTCAATTCATAGTACTTCACATCATATTAACTTCCCAAATCAATCATGAAACCTACTAAAATTGACCATTTCATTTGGTCATTCAATAGTGCATCAAAACATACCATTTTTGAACACAAAACATATACCAAAATTCACTCATAATTTCATCCATAACCAAGCCATATCACATGGCTAGATATACACATCTCAAAACACATTCAAAGTTCTCTAGCCTATACATGCCATACTTTGATATATATATATTTTCAAAAGGTACCAAAATTAAGTTTGATAGTGTGGTGATGATCCTCGACAATCCTCGAGTCTCCAGTAACTTCGATATCTAAAACACAATGCAAACACACATAAAGTAAGCTTTCAAAAGCTTAGTAAGGCATATACAAATAAACTTATTATTTTAAGCATATAAGCATCATAAAATACATATACCCCATAGCCAAATACTATTACAAACCACATAGTTCATATACATACACATATTCCCAATTCATTGCACATATAACATAATTTCTCATACTTATATCACATATCATCACTTGCATATATACTTTCTTTTCATTTTTAATCATGATATACATTTCAAACGTACCTGAATCATATATACATTCATATAGTTATTCGTTTCTCGGAATGCCCGTTGAACTGTTTGAAATCATTAAAGATACTTGGATAGCTCGAAAAACTCGTACAATGCCAACGTCCCAGACGTGGTCTTACATGTAATCAAATATCGATGCCACTGTCTCAGACAAGATCTTACACGAAATCAAATACGATGTCGATGTCCCAGACATGGTCTTACACGTAAATCTCAAATTGATGCCAACGTCCCAGACGTGGTCTTACACGAAATCACATATCGGAATCCTATGTCATGACATATGTATCCTAACTATTCCTATGGTTTGTACAGGGCTTTCGGACGTCGTTACATTATCGAAACTTTTTCAATTTCACATATTCAGATTCTATAAATATTCATCACAATTCAATATCATATAAACATGAATAAATCAATTCAAACACATTTATTTGTATATCGACTTACCTCATACGTATTCGAATGGATGAAATCAATTACTCGATGACTTTCGATTTTTCTCGATCTAATTCTGTTTTCTTTGGTTCTTGATCTATATAAATTCAAATTTATTCTTTTATTCAACAAATCATTCAATTCAATCCTTATACACATATTTAGGGCATTTTACAAATTAGTCCTCATATTTTCACATTTTAACACTTTAGTCCTTAATTTTCAAATTCACAAAATACACATAATTTTTTTATACATATACTTGGCCGAATATTCACTTAGCTCATATAAGCCCATATACTTCATTTAATTCACATTTTAGTCCCTCAATTTCACATTTTCACAAATTAGTCCAAAATACTCAAATTCATCAAAAATTCAAAGACAAAATATATTAACCCAACACATATCTTTCATTTTCCATCAACTAACATCATAAAGCTCACAATTTCATCAATGGAATAATTTAAATTCATCATCAAAATCAGAAATTTAGGCATGGGTTTGATAGAACACAAAGCAACGATCATAAAAACGTAAAAATTATCAAAAATCGAAACAAAAACATACCTAATTTAAAGTTTAATAGTGCCGAACATGAAATCTCTTCCAAACCTAAATTTTCTTTGTGATTTTTGGCCAAAAAGGATGAATAATGAGCTAAATTTTGATGTTGGTTTTATTAAATTATCACTTATTTGATAATTTACTAATATACCTTTAATGAATCATTAATAACCAACATATAATTCATGGTAAAAAATGTCCATTAACCTTTTAATGGCATAATAACCTTATAAGGACTTTCATAGAAACAAATCATAGCAATTTAGTATATTAACAAATAGCAAGTCACTTTTGCATTTTATGCGATTAGGTCCTTTTTATCAAATCGGCACACAAACAATAAAATTTTCACATGAAACTTTCATAGTTATCAATTCACATATTATAAGCATAGAAATTAATATTAAAATGTTTTTCTAACTCGAAATTGTGGTCCCGAAACTACTATTTCGACTAGGGTCTAAATCGGGTTGTTGCAGAAGTAAAAGTAAATGAATATTGCATGTGTTCATTCTGAACGTTCATGATAAATGCATCAATGACCCACTGATCCTCCAAATTCTTTGTGTTTAACGTAGCTGCATGGAAATGCTTAACATAATCTTGCAAAGATTCCCTCTCTCTCTATTTTACTGACATCAAACTCATAGGAGAGCTCATTATTGTTTTATGAGCTCGAAATCTTCCCAAGAACATTTGGCCCAGCTGCGAGATGCTTATGATGCAACCTTGTGGTAAAGACAAATACCAATATTTCGTACTTCCTTTAAGGGTTGTTGAAAAGGCTTTATACATGGTTGTATCGGAGGCCCTTAGCACATTCATATAATCGTTATATTACATGAGATGTGCTCGAGGATGTCTTCTTCCTTCAAACATTTTTTTTTAGAACCTTAAACTCAGTTGGTAGGTTCACAGCTGTTATCTTAGAAGCTAGTGAATTGTTAGAACAAAGCAACAAATCCATGTCCTGGACATTAAGATGTAATGCTCGCACATCTCTACATAGAGCATCCAATTCATTTTGCCACGATTTGCATGTGCTCATGCATCCTCCTCTTAGGTAGGCATGACATGATCTTAAAGATCAGAGTTGTCAAACAACATCTTCCTCCTCAACTATTCGTTTTGTCTTAACAGTTCCTGCTGAAACACTTGTTGTTCGAACCTATCACTTTGTTGAGTCATTTGCTCCTTCATCAACCTCAACTGCTCTTGCAAACTGAACAATTGTTGTGGCGATACTCCCTGATCAAAGGGAAATGACGATCCCTAACCAGAGGGAGAATTGAGATCGAAAGAGTTGGAAGCACCTGCATGGCCTGATTTACCCAAATTCTCTTGTTGATCAACAAACCAGTCAGCAAAAAAGTTCATCTCGCTGGGCTGATTGCCAATGCCAGAAACTTCTAATTGTCCTATGGGAAATTCTCGTTGGGGTGAGTCATTTTGGTTTTTTAGCAGTCTGAAAATCTAGAGATCAGAAGTTTCTCCACGCTCACCGCACCAAATTGTTGAGTATTTCTATGAATGTCCTCTTCAGATGGGTTAAACTATGTATTTATATGATATAGTTACTATTCATGAATGTGATATAATAGGTAGGTTACCATGCATGTTGACATGTACCCTACTACGATGTGGGTTCGCCTATATGATGGTGCGAACCCACATCGTGCGATCTCATAAAAGGGTGCGAGCGCCCTACACAAGAACTCGAAGTGCGAACTGTGTAGAATACGGATCAGGATCCAAACCGGTAGCGAGTCGGTAATAATGAATATCATAACAAATATTACTTTAAACAACATAAGCAAATAATTTGAAAATTCTAACAATTAGAATGACTAAATCATATTCGGTTAGAATTAATAAACATATAGCCAATGTTAAAAACTTGAAAAGAAATAGATAAAGTTCATAACTGGAAACTATATATTTGATTTAATGACATTATCTTTCGTACCAAATTAAGAGTCTAAAAGTTAGTCTTATTGATTACATAAAAAATTGAAAAATATTATAAATATTTTATTATAAAGTAAATGTCTATTAAAATAAAATGATTATTTTAAGACTTTAATATTCATTAGAAATAGAATTTTATTTTATTTATATTTTTTATGTTTATAAATAATAACTTTGAAGAAGTATTATATATATTCCTATTGATAAATAAAAATACACATTTCTTTTTATTCTCTCATTTTGTACTCTCCTTATTATTTATTTTATAACACATTATTTGTAAAATTCTCTAGCAAATAAATATTCCCACGATACTATTCTTTATTCTTGTTGTTATTCTACAATGGCTGTAGCCACAACCATTATCATTCTATTGAAGAAAACCCATCTCAAAATCTTCATAACCTACGTTTACATGCCCCAATTAGTCGAAGTGATGACCTCTTTTTAAGGCCAAAATTTCAGAACCGGAAGTATTTTCCAATTCCTTGGACCCGAGCAAGAGCTTCATTAAATGGGTTTCTTGTTTAAGCTCATACTAGCAAAGAAAATTTGCCAAAAGAATATAATCCCTTCTAAACCCAAATGGCTTTGAACCCACACTCCAGGTACAATTCTTCTTCTTCTTTTTTTTTTTTCTTTTTTTTTTATATAATAAAACAACATTAAGCAAAACTAATAAATAGGCTCATTCGTTTTTAAATATTTGAAATAATCATCTTGAACTAAGTCTCGCACGGAATAGGGTAAAAACTCAAAAACCAGGATATCAGTAAATCTTCTTCATTCTAAGTTCTCATCTAACAATAATTTTGAGTATTACATGGTAATCAATTTATAATGAATACAATAATTTTTAGATATCTTATTAATTTGATAATTCACAAAAAATTTGACAAGCATCTAATAATTGTTGTTACAATATTTATATGAATCACTATATATTTTTAAAAGTTTTAGAATACTAGAAATATATAAAAATTCTTAAGAGATTGTACGATATCTTTGCGTTGATTTGATTTGAACATGTTTATGATTATTGAAGGATAATGGTCAACATTTGTTATGATTATTGTTAAAACTCATCAAAATATATTTTCTAAAATTCTTCTTCACTGGTAACTTCCAAAAGAACGTTTTGATAAAAGTCTATAAAATCCAAATGATCATTTGAAAAACTAATATTTTAAGTTGAATACGTAAAATATGAGATATTATGTGATATTATGATGAAGGAAATAGATGCACATACTTTTTTTTTCTCTTTATTTGTATTGATAAATAAAAATAAATACTTTCTCTTTATTATCCTATTTCTCTTGTTTTGTACCTTTCTTTACTTTTTATTTTATAACAAAATTAAGATTTTACTAGTCCAAACCAGTTTTATAACGGTTGAACCAGCCTTTAACTAGTTAATGATTTCTCCGGTTCATATAATACTGGACACGCTACCGGTTCTTGATTTTGTTTTTCCATACATCTAATAACTAATTTATAGGTGTAAATTTGAGATATGTATATACCTAACGTGCATGTTGACTTTTTTTGGGGAAGTTGTTAGATGGATGTTGAAAGCCCATATTCTCATACTCATATCGACATACTGATTGAGCATGGGTTAGAAAATAGAAGTTTCTTATCCAACTTGGACTTCCTATAGCAATTCGAAGTTGGGATGTACGATGTCCACAACAACAAGACAACTAGCATGTGATTAAACAACATAACATGAAATTTGCACTTTTAATCCCTGGGTGATCGATACTAATCAAAAGCAACAAAGAAAAATGGAGAAACACGCGGCTCACAAAATTGATACTACACGAAGAGCAAATTATAATTACGAATGCAATAAAACAAACCTCGTATCTTTGGCATTCGACAAAAAAATACCCGTAGTTGGAGCATGACGGACGATAACTTCAAAGGAAAAGGCTGACAGACTCTGCTGTTCTGATAGGGAGACCAGAAATTAACCATGTGAGCAAAAATCATATTGTCGAGACCATTTTTAAATCGTATCGCTATCGAGACCATTTTTAAAAATTGAGTTTTGGAGAATAGGAATCGATTTTAAGAAAAACGAAAACGGGAGTCGCCACCAATCTTTTTAAGTGTGATTGAATCACCTTTAAAATATTTTGTTTTGAAATCATTGGTTTTGGTCTACGAAATCAAAGAAAGGGTTCGGGAGCCGGTTACGAATGAGGAAGGATTAGCACCCTCGTAACGCCCAAAAAATTGGTACCTAATTGATTATCGAGTGTCTTTAATGTCGGAAATTTTAAAAAAATTTAAGATGTATTCCTCTTTAAAATACTTTGATTTTGAAAATTTGGGTTCACTCGTATCAAAGTATTGACACTAAGTTAGTTTTTTAGAAATTCCTATCTCGAAACAACAAAACGCTACATCCAGTAAGTTAGGACATATTGCTTTGTAATTCCAAGACAGTTGCTTATATTTTGAAAACTTTTAAAAACTTAGAAGGGTACCTGATTATTCGAACTCAACGAGAAAAATCGCAACCCAATAAGTTAGGGTACTACTTTCTCGAAATTTTCAAACATCAGGCATTGCCTTTATATTTTTTAAAAACTTTGGATCCTTGTTTTTTAAAAAAAATGATGTGTGGGGAATTGTATTGCATTGCAAATCATACATGGTAACATATTATTGTTATAGGTAAATAATACAGGCATTTAAACAAAATGATGGTAATAATATAAAGATCGTGCGTTAGATACATACATATAAAAATAATATACATAGCAAATATTAACAATATGCATACAAAGATATATATATATATATAGCATGTATTGAGAACATACAAATATACAAAGTAATAATTAAATAATGCATGATATACAAAAATAATAATAATACAATATCAATATACATATTCATGAAATGTAATATCAAATATAAAATAACATATGACATATAATATAATATAATAATATAATAGATAATATATGATACACATAACATGTATAAAAATAAAAATATTAAGTAATATAAAAATAATAATAAATGTTATATAATAAAATATAATTTAAATATACAAGAAATAAGAAATATAATAGATATAATAGAAAATAACTAAAGTATATATGCAAGAACAATATATAAATAATTAATAAATATATAATACAAGTAAAATATAATAATAATGATAATTTGTGAAAAGTGATATATAATAAATAATAAATAATATATAATAAAATAATTATATAATATAATATAAAAATAAAATAAAACAAATAACAATATAAAAAGTTTTATATATATAATAATAATAGAAATAAATATGTAGGGTTAAATTCAAAGTTCAGCAAAATTACAGGAGTGAATTTAAAAATAAAACTAAATTAAGGTCCTAATTAAAACGTGCATAAAACAAAAGGGACTCATTGGGCAAAATTGCCTTATTCCCAAAACGACTGCGTTTTAATCTTGGACTTCAAACAGTCACTGTAGGGACTAAATTAAAACTAAAACCAAATATCAGGGCTGAATCATAAATAAAATAAAAATAAATTGTAAACATAAAAAGGGTAGAGGGACTAGTTAGGTAATTAACCCAATCCTCAAAAACACGCGGATCCTCCCCTGGTAATCGGGTCAACGCGCGGATCCTGGGGGTCTAAAACGTCGTCGTTTCATCAAGGCTATATAAGCCAACTTCTTAGTTTTAAAATCATTTAGAAACCTGGTTCTAAAAAAAAAAATCAAAGAAATCCTCTGAAAGGTTCCCCGGCCCTCTGAGCTCCGGCCCTAGGCTGATCTGCTCTGTTCATCGGACCTCCGCGTTCAGATCCATGCGCCGTCACCGACTCCGCCACACACGACGGTCGGAACCTGAAAAGCTTTGCTTTTCAGGGCGATTTTCAAGGTATTTTCTTTCTCTGTCTGTTTAATATATTATATATCGATTGTTTGCAATAAAAAATGCAGTAAAAACAGAAAAAAAGTAATGAGTCACCTTCGTTTCTCTCAAAATCCTTCTGGTATATTATTCAAAAATACTCGATGTACAATATCTTTTGTGGTGTATTTTTCCTATGACTCTGTGTTTTAATCTCTGTATCTTTTTTTTGTCTCTCCTCCCCTAATCCCCTTTTACAGAAAGGTTTTATAGCCTTAGGCTGTTATGTTTTAGGAAAGAAATAAAAAATTTCTTTCCATATTTGCCTTGGTTTTCTGTCTTTGTTTCCTATTTTATTTGCAGGTAATCCACGAGAATCTCGCTCGATCACTGATGTCTGTGCGCTGATGGAGCCAACGTCGAATTCTGGCGTGTCTTGTGCGTCGATGGTGGCGCGATGTATGACGGCAGAGTCGGCGTGCTTGGTGGCGACGATTGAGCTGAAAGGCCACGTCGTTTGAAGTGCCCGAAGTTTCCAGAAACTCTTTGCGGCGCGAGGAGAGGGTTAGGGTTTCTAACCCTAGCCAAATGCTTCTAAATTTTGGGCCTCTGAGAGTTTGGGTCAATTGGGCCACTTTAATTCTGGGCTTGGTAGGGTGTAATGGGTACCCGGTAATTAGCTGGGTTATGGGTTGGTAGGCTAGTTGGGTTTTAACTGTTGGGCTTTGTAAAAGGACTATTTAATAAATAAACATTTATTTAATTTTGGTTTTCAGCCCGGTCAAATTTGGGCTATTACAGCTGCCCCTCTTTGCTCATTGCTGTGTAACAGGAATCGAGCAAAGACTCATAGAAAGACCAAATTTGACCGGTTCTTTCAATCTGCTTCTTGTAAACCTATGACTGTCCTGTTGATATCTTCGATCTGCTCTCCGCCGAATACAGAGATGCCAAATCTGCTTCTTTGATTTGTTTCTTGATAATACAGAGATGCTAAATTAATCTTAGATTTGCTTCAGCGTAAACACGTGAAAGCCAAATCAGCTATATCTTCGATTTGCTCCCCGCCGAATACAGAGAGATAAGATATGTCATCTTGGATCTGCTTCAGTGTAAACATATGGAGGTGAGATCTGCTATATGTCTGCCTTCCATTAAAGTGAAAATGCCAGACTTCGATTTGTTCTCTGACAATACAGAGACGACAAATCATCTTAGATTTGCTTCATCGTAAACACGTGAAAGCCAAATTAGCTATATCTTCGATCTGCTCCCCGCCGAATACAGAGAGATAAGATCTGTCATCTTGGATCTGCCCCGATGAAGGTCAGATCTACTACGTCTTTGATCTGCTCTCTGTCGAATACAGAGAGATAAGATCGGTCATCTTGGATCTGCCCCCCGTCCATTACAGAGAGATAAGATCCATCATCTTGGATCTGCCCCGATGAAGGTCAGATCTGCTATGTCTTTGATTTGCTCCCTGTTGAATACAGAGAGATAAGATCGGTCATCTTGGATCTACCCCCATCCATTACAGAGAGATAAGATCCATCATCTTGGATCTGCCCCGATGAAGGTCAGATCTGCTATGTCTTTGATCTGCTCCCCGTCGAATCTGAGAGAGATAAGATCATCATCTTGGATCTGCGCTTGATGAAGGTCGGATCTGCTACGTCTTTGATCTCGCTCCTGCCGAATACTGAGAGAGATAAGATCGGTCATCTTGGATCTGCCCCCCGTCTATTACAGAGAGATAAGATCCATCATCTTGGATCTGCCCCGATAAAGGTCAGATCTACTATGTCTTTGATCTGCTCCCTGTTGAATACAGAGAGATAAGATCGGTCATCTTGGATCTGCCCCCCATCCATTACAGAGAGATAAGATCCATCATCTTGGATCTGCCCCGATGAAGGTCAGATCTGCTATGTCTTTGATCTGCTCCCCGTTGAATACAGAGAGATAAGATCAGTCATCTTGGATCTGTTCCCCGTCCATTACAGAGAGATAAGATCCATCATCTTGGATCTGCCCCGATGAAGGTCAGATCTGCTACGTCTTTGATCTGCTCCCTGTAAGCACAGGAGTGTCAGATCTGCTATCTTTGATTTGTGCCAAATCTTGTTTCTTTGATCTGCATTGTCTCATAAAAGACATAACCTGTAGAATGCGTATAAGTTCATGCCTAATAATTAGGATGCTATGATCGAAGTGAGTCAAATTCTCCTAATAAAATATGTTATGATGCAAAATGTCATGAATATGATCCCTATCCTATACGTCATCATTCATTCCTTCATTTGTCTTTTCTTCTCTTAAGGTTTCATTCATGCTCAGCCTGTAAGCTATCCCCCAATGCTATGATCCACTGAGAATTTCTGTAAGAACTGGTTTATTGGCTTTGTCTATTTCCCATTTGGACTGGAAGAAAAGGAATTTCTTGAGTTCTTTCATCCCTTACTTACGTGAATTTCTCGAACAATTTCCCATTTCAATCTCTTGTATTATCTAGGAATTTCAGAGTAATGCACAAAACTTCATTTGTGAACATATCAGTTTATCTATTATTATTTCAATGTAACATACTTGAAGAATGACGGAAAATGAATAGATCCTTAAGAATAATGAATTGTCAATAATACAAAGGAAATAAATCCGATAGCATATCTTTAAGAAGAAATAGAATCTAAAGACAACAAACAGGATAAAAATTAGATGCCCTAAATATCGCCACTTGAGCATCTATACATTAGTTCCATGAAACCTTTCTTGAGTTCGACATGTGTTTAAAGGATCCAAAGTACTTGTTGATGCCCCAATGTACACCATGCTTTACTCTTCGCCGAGTCAGATATAGCCAAATTGCTGTATGCCCTTCAAAATTTGAGCTGCCCTTTCGGGTTTTCAACTCAAAACCTATTTGGTCACAAGGCGCCCTTTGCGGGTTTTCACCTTGGCCTCTCTATTTTTTTTTTGAAAAATTCAAGTTGCCCTTTGCGGGTTTTCACCTTGGATTCTTTTCTCTTTTAGACAAAGTACTTTTTGACTGAGTCTGAGTTCATTGGATTGGGTAGGCTCTTTCCATCCATTTCTGTCAAAATCAATGCACCGCTAGAAAAAACCTTCTTCACAACGTATGGCCCCTCCCAATTTGGCATCCATTTTCCTCTAAAGTCCTTCTGGATAGGAAGGATTTTCTTTAGCACAAGGTCCCCCTCATGGAATTCCCTTGGACGAACCTTTTTATCATAAGCTCGCATCATACGCTTCTGGTACATCTGACTATGTCGGATAGCTTTCAGCCTCTTTTCCTCAATCAAGTTTAGCTGGTCATATCGGGACTGAACCCATTCAACTTCATCTAACCTTATCTCTGTTAAAATTCAGAGAGAAGGTATTTCCACTTCAATAGGTAACACTTCTTCCATCCTATAAACTAACGAGAACGGAGTTGCCCCAGTAGAAGTTCTGACAGATGTTCGATAGGCCAAGAGTGCAAACGGTAGTTTTTCATGCCAATCCCTATAAGTCTCAGTCATCTTTCCCACTATTTTCTTAATGTTCTTATTAGCAGCCTCCACTGCCCCATTCATCTTCGGACGATAGGGTGAAGAGTTGTGATGCTTGATTTTGAGCTAGTCGCAAACCTCTGCTATCGTTTTGTTGTTCAAATTCAATGCATTGTCGGATATGATTCTCTCAGGCATTCCATACTGACAAATGATTTCCTTCTTCAAAAATCGACTTCCAGCAGACTTAGTAACATTTGCGTAAGAAGCAGCCTCTACCCATTTTGTAAAGTAGTCAATCACCACGAAGATAAACTGATGTCCATTCGAAGCTTTTGGCAATATTGGTCCAATGACATCCATGCCCCACATGGAAAACGGCCATGGAGACGTCATGACATGTAAAGGTGAGGGCGGTACATGAATTTTGTCTCCATAAATCTGACATTTATGGCATTTTTTGGCATAGTTGATGCAGTCTCCTTCAATAGTGGCCCAGTAATAGCCAAACCTCATAATTTGTCTTGCCATCGTGAACCCATTTGCATGCGTACCACATACACCTTCATGAACCTCTTCTAGGATTAGCTTGGCTTCCATAGCATCAACACATCTCAAAAGTACTTGGTCTTTCCTTCTCCTGTATAGAACATCTTCGTCTAAGACATAATCGCAAGCTGACCTTCTCAAAGTTCGTTTGTCATTTTCAGTTGCCTGTTCTGGATATTTACGATCTCTTACATATCGCAATATATCCTGATACCAAAGATTATCATCATTTTCTTCCTCTTCAAGGTTACAACAGCTAGCTGGAGCTTCATAGACACTAATTTGGATTGGACTCATCTCCTTTTCTTTCTTCGCCTTAATCATTGAGGTCAAAGTTGCTAGAGCATCTGCCATCTGATTCTCGTCTCGTGGGAGATAATTAAAGGTGATATCATCAAACTCCTTAAGTAACCCTAAAACTACCTTTCGATAATTGATCAATTTAGGGTCCCTTGTCTCTCATTCACCTCTAAGCTGATAAATTACCAACGCCGAATCTCCATATACTTCTAGGATTCTGATACCTCGCTCTATGGCCGTTTGAAGTCCTATGATGCATGCTTCATACTCAGCCATATTGTTTGTGCAATCAAAGTTCAACTTGCACGTAAATGGATAGTGATCACCATTAGGGGATACCAAGACTATCCCAATTCTATTTCCCACTGCATTAGAAGCCCCATCAAAATTAAGCTTCCACGGAGAATCTTCAGTCATTGCTATACACATTAACTCCTCATTTGGAAAATCAAAATTTAATGGCTCATAATCCTCTAGAGCTCTACTGGCCAAGAAATCAGCTACCGCACTTCCTTTTATAGCCTTCTCACTTACGTAGACTATATCGAACTCTGAAAGTAAAATTTTCCACCTTGCTATCCTTCCATTTAGAGCAGTTGATTCCATCATGTATTACAATAGATCCAACTTGGAGATAAGCCAAGTAGTATGGTATAGCATGTATTGTCTTAATCTCCGGGTAGTCCAGATTAGCGCGCAACACAACTTTTCAATTGGCGAATATCTCATTTCACAGTCAGTGAATTTTTTACTGAGATAATAAATTGCTTTCTCCCTTTTCCCCGATTCATCATGTTGACCAAGCACACATCCCATAGAATTGCTGAACACTGACAAGTATAGTATTAATGGTTTATCTAGACTAGGTGGAGATAACACTGGAGCATTCAACAAATACTGCTTGACTTTCTCAAAAGCATTCTAGCATTCTTCATCCCAAGTACCTTGATTATGCTTTCTGAGGAGGCGAAAGATGGGATCACATTTCTCAGTCAATTGTGAAATGAACCGAGCGATGTAATTCAACCTTCCTAGGAATCCTCGAACTTCTTTTTGAGTACGTGGCGGAGGCAACTCTTGTATGGCTCTGACCTTGTCTGAGTCAACTTCAATTCCCTTTTCACTGACTACGAAGCCTAATAACTTTCCCGATCTGGCTCCAAAGGTGCACTTTGCTGGATTGAGCTTCAACTAAAATTTTCTCAACCTTAAGAATAATCTTCTCAAGACCTCAATGTGTTATTTTTCTATTCGCGACTTGGCGATCATATCATCAACGTATACCTTAATATCCTTATGCATCATGTCGTGAAACAAGTTTACCATGGCTCTTTGATATGTTGCCCCTGCGTTCTTCAGCCCAAACGGCATTACTTTGTAACAAAAGGTGCCCCACAATGTTATGAAAGTGGTTTTATCCATATCCTCTGGATGCATCTTTATCTGATTGTATCCTGAGAAGCCATCCATGAAAGAAAACAATGAATATCCCGCTGTGTTGTCCACTAAAGTGTCAATATGTGGTAGAGGAAAATTATCCTTTGGGCTTGCTTTGTTTAAATCTCTGTAATCAACGCACATTCGTACATTCCCGTCTTTCTTAGGAATAGGTACAATGTTAGCTACCCACTCGGAGTATTTCACTTCTTACAAGAATCCTACATCAAACTGCTTCTTGACTTCATCCTTTATTTTCAGAACAATATCCGGCCGCATTCTCTGTAACTTTTGTTGAACTGGTTTACAATCTTGTTTTATAGGAAGGCGATGTACTACAATATTAGTACTCAATCTGGGCATATCCTGATAAGACCATGCAAAAATATCCTTGAATTCCTGAAGCAACTCAATCAAGCTACGCCTTGTGTCTTTGGTAATCAGTGTTCCAATTTTCACCTCATTCCTTTCCTCTAGGGCTATACTCTCTATTGCCTCTTTCTCATGTGGCATGATTTGTTTCTTTTCCTATTTTACCATTCTTAAGAGATCGAGAGATACGTCACAATCTTGAACATCTTCAAAATCCTGAGGTTCCTCTAAACACATGTCTTGCTCACAAGAGGAATCAGGAGCGGCAGTATTAGCGCTCATATCATTGATATCTAAAGACCTGTGAGGGGTATGAAAGAATATACAAAGAATGAATGAATTTAAGAATGATCGTTTATGTGCTATGAATAAAAGAATAAGAATTGTTAGAATTTAAAGGAATATTGGTTGATAAAAATGAAGCAATACTCTTTTAAATTGATAAAAGTTATGTTTTATTTGAATAATAATAGATGAGCATGAGCCTATTTTCACAAATATAATCTTACTACTCCTAGGCCCTAGAGTAATAAACATGTTTCGAGAATTACTCTGAAAAATTTCTAAAGACTACAAGAAGATCCTCCGCAGTCCAATTGTTCAGAGAGCTCCCCGGTTCGTAAGGGCGAATACCCTCAAGGTTTTCCTGTCCCAACCACTCACTATGTACAACATTGATTTGATGACTCTCTTCTACCAGCAACCCTCCTGACTTAAAGGTTTTGGATATAAGTAGAAATGACATCGGTTCCCACTCTACCTCTCCTCCGTTCAAACGCGCCTTCCTTCTTGCTTGACGCTTTTCCATCTCCTGTCTCTTGTGTTTATGGTTTGGCTTGAAACCCAAACTAAAGCGATCCTTCTTCTCCATCAGTTTTGGGATTTGAATCCCTCCTTGCAACTGTTTTCCTAGTCCTTTTCCCGGTGATGCCTCCTTTCCCATCATCATTTGCAGGGCCATCCTTGTAGCTCTAGACATTTTGGGCACTGGCACCTCACTTCCTTCCGAAATGAAGGTTGCGTTGATAATTTCTAGAGAGCGAAAATAATATTCAACAGACTCTTCATTGGCCTCGACATAAGGGGCTTTGCCAGTGACTGTTGCTATGATATCCTCCTCCGCATTGATAGTTATTAACCGTCCATCTGTTACTAATTTCAATTTCTGGTGCAATGAGGAGGGCACTGCTCCTGCTGAGTATATCCATGGCCTCCCTAATAAGCAATTATAGGAGGGTTTGATATCCATCACTAGGAAATCGACTTCATATGTATTTGGCCCGATTTCCAAGGGGATGTCAATTCGCCCCATCACCTTCCTTTCAGTTCCATCGAAGGCTCTTACTATATTGTGGCATGTTTTCATATGCGAGCTATCAATGGGTAGTCGGTTCAATGTGGATAATGGAAGGACGTTCAAAGCGAACCCATTATCAACGAGTACACTTGGAAGTGTGTATCCTTTGCATCGAGTAGTGATATGCAAAGCTTTGGTTGTCCCCATATTTCCAGATGGAATTTCATCATTCATTAAAGTAGATGAAATTATCAGCACTGATGTTATTCACCAACGTATCCAACTTATTGACAGATATATCGTGAGTGACATATGTCTCGTTGAGTACCTTCAACAATGCATCCCGATATACTTCAGAGCTCAGAAGTAAGGCTAAAACTGATATGCGTGCTGGTTGCTTACGCAACTGCTCGACCACACTGTACTCACTATGCTTAAGGAACTTTAGAAATTTCTTAGCCTCCTTCTCCTTTACCGGCTCGTTGATGGGTACTTCGATCTTTTTCTTCTTCTCATCTTTTGCTTTAGTGGGTTCCACTTCAATGCCCCCGCCGTCATAACGCTTCCTACTTCGTGTATGGGAACCTTCGTCTTGCATGCTTTTAGACGCAATGGCCACAATTTCTCCCTGAGGTACTGTCATACTGCAGTCATAGCTCCATGGCACCCTCTTGTCATCCTTATACGAGAAAGGAGTAGGTTTATGGATAATGACCTTGGGTACTGCTGGCATCCCTACTTTATTATTCCCTGGCAAGGAGATAATGATCCTTGGTCAGCTGGTTCTTTGTTGCTCATCCTCCAGCACACACATTTGTTTTTTGTAAGAGCTATCCTCAAAAATTTGCAGCTCTTTGTTAGAAATAAGGCCTTGCACCATGGTCTTGAACTCCTCACAATTTTGAATTATATGACCCACCTCTTCATGAAATTTGCAATAGTTCTCTTTTTCTTCTTTTCCTTTTCCAGAGGTCAACAAACCTTCCTTCACCATCTCCTCCCATATTACTTTCATGAGTATCTTCATCTCAGCAATATCTTCTTTGGTTCTTCCTCCCCTAACTTCATCAATGGCATTCACTCCTTGATTGCCATGATCTGGCAGCGGATTTTCAGTATTAGGGGTACTGTCGAATCTCACAACCCCTATCTTGATAAGCCTTTCTACGGCCTTCTTGAATCCAGTACAATTTTTAATTGAATGCCCCTGTATTCCCGTATGATACTCACATTTAGCATTTTCGTCATACCATTTGGGGTACGGTGTCTGTAACGGTTTCAAGTGAAAAGGAGCAATGGCGTGTGCATCGTATAAGCTTTGATAAAGCTCACGATACGTTACAGGGATAGGCGTGAATTGTATCCTCTTTGAACTTTGCCTTGATCCTGATTCCTGTCTTTGAATATTTTGCTGCCCAACGGTAGCCATTTTGGACTGACTAACTGTGACTGTATTTGAATTGAAGTTACTTGTGTTGTTCACGTCATTGTCCTTTCTTCTTGGGGCCGATCATTTGGCCACTTCCCCCTCGATTTTACCGCCTCTTATGGCGTTCTCAATCATCTCCCCTGCCATAACTATATTAGCGAAACTTTTCATGGTGCTTCCAATCATGTGAGTGATGAACGGCGCTTTCAAAGTGTTGATAAATATCATAGTGGTTTCTTTTTCTAACAATGGTGGTTGTACTTGCATTGCCACCTCCCTCCATCGTTGTGCATATTGCCTAAAACTTTCATTAGGCTTTTTCTCCATATTTTGAAGTGTGATCGTGTCTAGCATCATATCAGTCACATGGTTGTACTGATGCATGAAAGCCTGTGCAAGATCTCTCCATGAACCGATTTTTGCACGGCTCAACTGATTGTGCCACCTAGCTGCCGCTCCCACTAAACTGTCTTGAAAACAATGGATCAACAGCTGATCATTGTTTACGTGTCCAGTTATCCTTCTACAGAACATTGTAATGTGAGTCTCTAGGCAAGTAGTACCATTGTATTTTTCGAACTCTGGCATCTTGAATTTGTGAGGCAGTACCAAGTCTGGGACTAAACTTAAGTTTTTAGCATCAATCCCATGATGATTACCGATGCCTTTCAAAGCCTTGAACTTTTCTTCTAGCCATTTGCAGCGTTCATCTAACTGCCTTGCAGCTTCAGCTTTCAAATCCTCTTTTTCCACCATATCTAGATCAGGAACGAGAGGATTAGTAGGATTGTCACCCAAACTGAATCCTGAACCAGCTGGGAAATTTATATGGATACCAGCATCAATCGGCCCATGTTGAAGCCTCACAAAGGACAGAGATAGCCTTCTAGGAGGTGCCTCGGTTTGCAGTGGCACATGAGGCGGAGTAAAACCTGGAGGATGATTTTCACCCTCTTCTCCAGCGATAGCCATGGGGGCCTTCCCTTTATCAGTGGCCCTTAGAAGCTGAGCCATTTCAGCCATCATATTTCTCTGAGCCTTCAGCATCTGCTCCCTCATGTCATTCTGCATCTTGGCCAACTGCTCTTGCAATTGGTCCTGCATATCTTTTTGCAACTGCTCAAACCTTTGATCCATGTTCTTAGTTTTAGTGCGAGTGCCGTAAGGATGCGTGATTTTCAGATTTTCTTTTCTACCTTTTGTAAAGAAATTTTAACTAATTAGGGTCTTTCTATAACCTTGAATGCGTATGATATGATATAATGCAAATGTATGAATGTAGCAAAGGCATCGATCTCGATTCAATCTTATTTAGAAAACTTTATTTAGAAAAAGAATATCTTTACATATAAATGGATTACAAGTACGCTTTCACCCTAATGCCCAGAGTTTTAACTTTATCTAATAAAAGGGCTAACTCTCATCCTATATTTGATGACGATCCGTACATCAGACTCAATACATCAGCTCGTATCGCCAAGTCTCGCACATATTCAGCAACCTCTCGAATCTGGGCTATAGTTTCTCCCATGACATGATCCCTTTCTCTGACCTGTCCTTTAGACTGATAAAGCTCTCCCTTTAGGTAGTCTTCTTGCACCTCGAGCTGCTCAATCCGAAGTTTACCCTCATACAATGCTACTTCCTAATCGTCAACTTTACTTTTAAGTTCTTTTAACTCGACCATAGAATCATGGCTACGATGCCAACGAAGGGATCTTCCAAGCTCAGTTACTTTGGATTTCAACCCCTTATTCTCTTCCTCTAATGCCAAATTCTGCGACTGCATCTCCTGGAACTTTCTCTCCCAATATTCTTCTCTAGTTCTTCCTTTTTGGACCTCTTTCTGTAACTGATCTGAAGACCCTCCTACTCTCGCCCTCTTCAAGGATACTTACGCCTTTTTGTAATGTTCTTTCAAATCATCTCGATCTTCTTCTTTTTTTTTTCTTTCTTTCTCGACCTCCTTCTTTTGGACATCAACATCTAAATATCTTTTCTTCTTCAAGCTTTGTTATCTTCTTCTCGAGCTCCAAGTTTTTTCTCTCAAATTCTTGCTTCATGATTTCTAACTCCGAGGGCATCACGCGTAAATATTCCTCTACCGGTCGAGCTCCTTCCACGTTTGGCTTACGGATGTTATCATTAACTCTTCTACCTCTCCACTCGATGTACTCTGGGGTCGTAGCAGGGCTAATAGCTATTCCTTTCAACCGACAAGTCTTATTCCAAGCACTAGAGATTTCACCGACCTTCTTCTTGTAGTCAGCTCCTCTATACACGAACTCACTTTGAGCCAGTCCATGAGTTACTGGTACGAACTTCCTTAAACCAAATTACCTTAACACGAGCAAGGGAGCATAACCAATGGCACCCTAAATTCCCAATAGAGGGACCCAATCGAAACTGCCACACCGGTAAAGAATCTCACCAGGAATCATCCACGGAGCTCTCCACTCAACATCTTTCGACTGAAGATTCTGAAGTAGCGCTATCCAATTCTTCTCTGGAACATCAACTCTCCTAGTTGAAGCGACTATGTCTTTCAGCGGTGAATAATCTTCGAAGAAAACCCGACAAAACACCTTATCTATCAATCGTAAATGGCTATAGAACCAAGCTAAAAGTAACTGAGCACAACCAATAAACCTGCCTGCACCAGCCTTCCTACATGTGCCTAAGGACCTGAATATCTCCACTAAAATCGCAGGGATAGAAGTGACCCTTTTACCAAGTCGATGGAAAAGATCCATGGTTGCCTCATCCACATATCCCAAAGCTCTAGGGAACACCATCAATCCATATAAGCTTAAGGCAAAAACATCTACCTTCTTTGTCTCATCAGGGTGTGTCAAAATCAGACCCTTCAAAGCATCCCACGAAATACACTTGTACTCACCCTTCTCTTTAATTCTGTCAGTGATCCACTGCTCGCTCATCCCTGTGATAGTCATCAATTTCTTTCAAAAGGTAGGGACGCTAGCAGCTCGAGAATAGATCCTATCAATCTGAAACCTGGGACAGCAAAGCAAGGCGGTGTAATCCTCTACGGTAGGCACCAAGTGTACTTCCCCAAAAGTGAAACAACTGTATGCTGGGTTCCAAAACTGAGCGAGGGCTCGGAACAAGTGCTCATCTACCTGAATATCAAGCAAGTAAGGTAAGTCTCCATAATTACCGTAGAATAACTGTTTGGTCTCATTGCCCTACTGATTCCAAATCTCCTTAAGCTCTTGGAGATTATTCTGTGTGACACTGATGCGAGTGTAATCCGACAGCTCTGACATATATTCTGCAGCTATACTATCTCCCTTTTCTAGTTGAGTTTGCTCGGACCATCTATAGACATTGACGTTGCCCTCCACTCTATCAAGAAGTCCGTTCTCCATAACAAAACTTCCTAACTTAGAGACTGACCGTGAATCGATACCTTTGTAGATGCAAAAATGTCATGCAAACACAAGAAAAGAAACAGTCAGTATGATATCAATAAATCTCAACGATAATATATAAGGGTAATATCTAAAGTTTTAACCATAACTAAATTGGGCTCTTACGGTGTTTCTATATGGAGTTGGTTCTAAAGATAGAGGTACCCAAACCAGCAGATTCCTCGATCCTCACCCATTATAGGCTCATTCGAATCAAGTTCAGTTCAGGGGGACACATTTCCCTATGGCTACACGGAGATGAAAAACTCACGAAACCATAGGTACGAATGTATCCCGAAAGTGATCCACTATCCTGCACGGAGGCAAAAACCTCACGAAGGTGTAGCTTCTCACTCCCACTTAAGGGTGTGACCACAACGGTCATGCAAATGCAATGCGTATTAGAATATAGCAACACATGCAATCATACAAACACATGCAATGCAAAGAGGATTAATTTTAAAATTTTTAATTTCCGACATTAAGACAAGAGATAATCAATTACACGGCTTGACTCTCCTATTAGTCCCCAGTGGAGTCGCCAAGCTGTCGAGACCATTTTTAAATCGTATCGCCATCGAGACCATTTTTAAAAATTGAGTTTTAGAGAATAGGAATCGACTTTAAGAAAAACGAAAACGGGAGTCGCCACCAATCTTTTTAGGTGTGATTGGATCACCTTTAAAATATTTTGTTTTAAAATCATTGGTTTTGGTCTACGAAATCAAAGAACGGGTTCGGGAGCCGGTTACGAATGAGGAAGGATTAGCACCTTCGTAATGCCCAAAAAATTGGTACCTAATTGATTATCGAGTGTCTTTAATGTCGGAAATTTTAAAAAAATTTAAGATGTATTCCTCTTTAAAATACTTTGATTTTGAAAATTTGGGTTCACTCGTATCAAAGTATTGACACTAAGTTAGTTTTTTAGAAATTCCTATCTCGAAACAACAAAACGCTACATCCAGTAAGTTAGGACATATTGCTTTGTAATTCCAAGACAGTTGCTTATATTTTGAAAACTTTTAAAAACTTAGAAAGGTACCTGATTATTCGAACTCAATGAGAAAAATCGCAACCCAATAAGTTAGGGTACTACTTTCTCGAAATTTTCAAACATCAGGCATTGCCTTTATATTTTTTAAAAACTTTGGATCCTTGTTTTTTTAAAAAAATGATGTGTGGGGAATTGTATTGCATTGCAAATCATACATAGTAACATATTATTATTATAGGTAAATAATACAGGCATTTAAACAAAATGATGGTAATAATATAAAGATCGTGCGTTAGATACATACATATAAAAATAATATACATAGCAAATATTAACAATATGCATACAAAGATATATATATATATATATATATATATATATAGCATGTATTGAGAACATACAAATATACAAAGTAATAATTAAATAATGCATGATATACAAAAAAAAATAATACAATATCAATATACATATTCATGAAATGTAATATCAAATATAAAATAACATATGACATATAATATAATATAATAATATAATAGATAATATATGATACACATAACATGTATAAAAATAAAAATATTAAGTAATATAAAAATAATAATAAATGTTATATAATAAAATATAATTTAAATATACAAGAAATAAGAAATATAATAGATATAATAGAAAATAACGAAAGTATATATGCAAGAACAATATATAAATAATTAATAAATATATAATACAAGTAAAATATAATAATAATGATAATTTGTGAAAAGTGATATATAATAAATAATAAATAATAAATAATAAAATAATTATATAATATAATATAAAAATAAAATAAAACAAATAACAATATAAAAAGTTTTATATATAATAATAATAATAGAAATAAATATGTAGGGTTAAATTCAAAGTTCAGCAAAATTACAGGAGTGAATTTAAAAATAAAACTAAATTAAGGTCCTAATTAAAACGTGCATAAAACAAAAGGGACTCATTGGGCAAAATTGCCCTATTCCCAAAACGACTGCGTTTTAATCTTGGACTTCAAACAGTCACTGTAGGGACTAAATTAAAACTAAAACCAAATATCAGGGCTGAATCATAAATAAAATAAAAATAAATTGTAAACATAAAAAGGGTAGAGGGACTAGTTAGGTAATTAACCCAATCCTCAAAAACACGCGGATCCTCCCCTGGTAATCGGGTCAACGCGCGGATCCTGGGGGTCTAAAACGTCGTCGTTTCATCAAGGCTATATAAGCCAACTTCTTAGTTTTAAAATCATTTAAAAACCTGGTTCTAAAAAAAAATCAAAGAAATCCTCTGAAAGGTTCCCCGGCCCTCTGAGCTCCGACCCTAGGCCGATCTGCTCTGTTCATTGGACCTCCGCGTTCAGATCCATGCGCCATCACTGACTCCGCCACACACGGCGGTCGGAACCTGAAAAGCTTCGCTTTTCAGGGCGATTTTCAAGGTATTTTCTCCCTCTGTCTATTTAATATATTATATATCGATTGTTTGCAATAAAAAATACAGTAAAAATAGAAAAAGAGTAATGAGTCACCTTCGTTTCTCTCAAAATCCTTCTGGTATATTATTCAAAAATACTCTATGTACAATATCTTTTGTAGTGTATTTTTCCTATGACTCTGTGTTTTAACCTCTGTATCTTTTTTTTGTCTCTCCTCCCCTAATCTCCTTTTACAGAAAGGTTTTATAGCCTTAGGCTGTTATGTTTTAGGAAAGAAATCAAAGATTTCTTTCCATATTTGCCTTGTTTTTTGTCTTTGTTTCCTCTTTTATTCGCAGGTAATCCACGAGAATCTCGTTCGATCACTGATGTCTGCGCGCTGATGGAGCCAACGCTGAATTCTGGCGTGTCTTGTGCGTCGATGGTGGCACGATGTATGACGGCAGAGTCGGCATGCTTGGTGGCGACGATTGAGCTGGAAGGCCACATCGTTTGAAGTGCCCGAGGTTTCTAGAAACTCCTTGCGGCGCGAGGAGAGGGCTAGGATTTCTAACCCTAGCCAAATGCTTCTAAATTTTGGGCCTCTGAGAGTTTGGGTCAATTGGGCCACTTTAATTTTGGGCTTGGTAGGGTGTAATGGGTACCGGGTAATTAGCTGGGTTATGGGTTGGTAAGCTAGTTGGGTTTTAACTGTTGGGCTCTGTAAAAGGACTATTTAATAAATAAACATTTATTTATTATTTTTTAATTTTGGTTTTCAGCCCGGTCAAATTTGGGCTATTACACATATGATTTGGAAGATATAATTCGATTGCTAACGTGATAAATCTCTGATATTTGATCTTGTGCATTAGGTCTCTCTCTTCCAGGGACTTGGACTTTTAGAAGATTAGCATACCTATCAAAACGAGGAATAATTTGTCACTAAACTAACGGTAAATATTTTGGTTCAACTAGAAGAAATAGTTAACGCTACTTACACTGCAGCTACAAACAAGTGCTCGTGCTCAGTAATGAAGGCCTGCAATAAAGGAAAGTAGGAATCAATTGGAATGGCAAAAAAGTTTATTCACCAACAACAAAATGGACTATGAGTTCCGATAGCTTGCCTCGAATGGCATATTTAACGGTTCATACTAGGTTAGAACATGATCAAGTCTCTGTTGTACAGCTTCGCTGTCAATTGAAGGGATAGCTGCAAGGGCCTGTAATGATAGCAGAGATGGTAAAATAAGGATCATTTCATACATGCGAAACCTAAATCAAAAGGATACATCTGAACCAGTTGTATTTCGAAAAAGCTTTGGAACTTATTTTCAATCAAACTCTCAGCAAAACATTAAGACCATAAAGCAAAACCAAGCAAGACTACACGAAAGGATAGGGTTATCAACTGATGTTAGAATAATGCATAGCCTTTTTCATAAGAACCGATTATCCTTTTGTATAAGAAAAGTAAAGGTAAAAAAGATGAAAGTGAGCATACAATTTTGCAAATAGGGAACTGTTACTTTCTCAGACAATTTTTACTGCTTGGAGGGTCATTTTCGCATGGCCGAAAATGTGTATGACTTGGGTGTCAGACATGGTTTAAGAAAAATGAAAGTCGGAGCAACATAGGACAAGACTAAGAGTTTGCTTGTAAGGAATAGTCAAGACTGTAATTGTTGGTGTTTCGAAACAGAAATGAAAACAAAGCAAAGTCTTAAGCAACAAGCTTCACTGACTTGGCAGTACACAATAAAGGAATCGAGCTTTTGAACTAAGAATGAAACTTCTTATCTTAGAACTGAAATGAGAAGAAAAATTGCTGAAAGATTCAACATCATTGATAACTGAAGTTTACATCCTTTTAAAAAAGCAATCAGCTTGAGTAAAAAAAAAAAAAACAGTCAACTAAAACATACCTAACACGACTAATTCATCTTGAAACTTATAAAACTTAACTTGTACACATAAATAAGCTGATTTGATCAAGTCAATCAACACCTAATTAAAACAAACACATTACCAACTTAGTTCAAATATAACTTAAGTAACAAATATACAAACAAGGTCAGCATGTTGTCTTGCTACAACATGCATGCAACAAAATATTGACTTAGCTGCATGTAAGCCATTCTTTAACACTCTTCATTGGCTTTCATGCTGCAAACTCCCAACTTGATTCTTGAGTTCTTGAACTTTGCTATTCCAAGGGGCTTTGTCAAGATGTCTGCCAACTAATCTTCATAACTATAATGAATCAGCTTGACCTCATGTGATTGCTCCACATCTCTGAAAAAATGAAACTTAATCTTGAAATGATTTATTTTGCCATGAAACACTGGATTCGTTGCAATTACAACAGCAGATTGATTGTCACATTTAATCTTTGTTACTTCTCTTTGGTGCAAGTTCAAATCAACCAAGAGTTTCCTTAGCCAAATGGCTTGATTAACAACTGTAGTAGTTGCAACGTATTCAACATCAACTGTTGATTGAGCTACAATGGTCTGCTTCTTCGATCTCCAATAGAAAGCAACTGATCCTAGAGTAAACAGATACCTTAAAATACTATTCATATCATCAATGGATCCAACCAATCACTATATACAAATCCAACAAGCTTCAAGTTATCAGCCTTGATGAACTTGACTCCATAGCTCAGAGTCCATTTGATGTATTTCAAAACCCTTTTTGTTCCTTGAAAGTGAGTCACATTGCAACAGTGCATGAATTTGGACAAAGCCTGACAGCAAATGTAATATCAGGCCTTGAGGTTGTTAAAATAGAGTAAACATCCCACTAGGCTTCTATAACCAGATATATTTACCCTTTCAAAATCACCTTGCTAGTAAGTTTTTCACCAACAGCAACTGGAGTACTAGCTGCTTTGCAATTTTGCATGCAAAATTTGTTTAAGATCTTCAAGGCAAAGGCCTTTTAACTTATGAAAATACCCTGCTAAGTTTGAGATACCTGCATACCAAGAAAATAGTACATTTAACCAAAATCAGACATTTCAAATACATTTTCCATTTCCCTTTTAAATTTAGCTAACAAATCATCATTCCCACCAGTCACTAGTAAATCATCCATATATAAGGAGACCATTAGAAGTGTTTCATCTCTAGCTTTCTTCATATACACAGTTGGCTCACTAATGCTTCTTTCAAAGCCCAAGCTTGACAAATAGTTGTCGATTTTGTCATACCAGGCTCTTGGTATTTATTTTAAGCCATACAACGCCTTTTTAAACTTGTACACTTTTGTTTCAACACTAGTCACCTTGAAACCTTCAGGTTGTTCAACATATATTTCCTCTTTGAGGAATCCATTGAGGAAGGTAGACTTTACATCAAGTTGATGATGTATCTTTCACTGCCTTTGAGCTGCCAAAGTAAGCAAAAGTTTGATAATATCTAATCTTGCCATAGGTGCAAAGGTTTCAAAGTAGTCAACACCATACTTTTGGCTGAAACCCTCTGCCTTTAGCTTGTTCAAGGTTCCATCAGCATAGTGTTTGGCTCTAAACACCTATTTCACCCCTATGACTTTCTTATGGACTAGCTTTTCAGCTAGCTCCCAAGTTTGATTCTTGTGAATCATGTCCATTTCATCCAACATGGTTTCCTTCTAGTCTTGTAATGCTTCTGGTTCTTCATAACTAGTTAGCTTAATAGTAGCTATGTCAACCCTTTCATACACTTCATTGATTAATTTGGTTCCCTTGACAGACACATCATCAAAATCCATTTCTTGCTCAATCTGATTAGCTTCATTTGGCCATCTTACTAAGTATTCAGTAACATTTTCTGACTTAGCTTTATCCTAGTTCCATGTTGACTTCTCATCAAACACTACATCTTTACTTACAAACACCTTATAAGTTGAAGGATTAATGATTCTGTAACCTTTCTTAACACTATTATAGCCCAAAAAGATGCCAGGCTGAGCCTTCTTTTCCAATTTGTCCTTTTTAACAGCAGAAAAATGTGCATAACATATGCAACCAAAAATTCTCAAATGTGCAACTGATGGTTTGCATCCAAACCAAAATTCAAATAGAGTTTTATCCAACAAGGCTATGATTGGTAACCTGTTTTGAAAATAAACAACAATTTTTACTGTTTCAGCCCAAAAACTTTTAGGCAAATTTCTTTCAAACATCAGACATCTGGCCATATCCATTAGGGTTCGATTCTTCTTTTAACTAACACTATTTTGTTGGGGGTGTGTAGGTGTTGGTGAGTTGATGTTCAACCCTTGACTCTTTACAAAACCTTTGAAATAAATCTGAAGTGTATTCCGTCCCGTTATCTGATATTATAGTTCTGAGCTTGCAATTTGATTGAGTCTCAATTGCTACTTTGAACTTCCAAAATACTGAAGCAACTTCTAACTTCAACTTGAAAAAATAAACTAAACAAAACTTGGAATAATCATCAATGAAAAGGATAAAATACCTGCTGCCATTCAAGGATTGAGTCTTCATAGGACCACACACATCAATGTGAACCAACTATAGTTTTTCAGAAGCCCTTTAGGCCTTGTTTACTGGAAATGGGAGCTTAGCTTGCTTTTTCAATTGGAACACTTCACAAACACCTTGTTGTTTAACCAATTTTGTAAAATTATCAACCAAATCCTCTTTAGATAACTGAAGTAAGGATCTATAATTAACATGGCCCATCCTTCTATGCTACAATTCAGACTCATCTAAGGCAGTTGCATAAGCACTAGTAGTTTCCTTATTCCAGTCAACAACAAAGCTCTCATTAGTCATGGCTACTGACATAAGCTTTAGATCCACTTAGATCATTAATCATGCATTCTTTGTTCTTAAACACAACCTAATACCCTTTCTCAAGTAACTGAGCAGCACTTAGCAGATTTCTATCTATTTCAAGTACTAAGAGAACATTTGAAACAAGTTTGGTAATTGAAGGAGTGTCAATCAACACATCTCATTTTCCTTCTACTTTGATGTACTGTCTATTGCCAACTTTCACTTTTGAGTTAAAGTTGTTGTCAATCCACTTGAAGATACTAGCATCAGGAGTCATGTGATTGGTACAGTTGCTATCAATCAACCATCTTTTTGAGTTATTTCTCCTGATTACTAAACAAGAAACATCAAACACTTGCTCCTCCTGAGCATGGCTCTCTTCAGCTACTTGAGCTTGAGTTTTAAGCTACTGTGGTTGTTGCTATTTTTATTGGCCCCTATTTTTGCAAACTTTTTCAACATGGCCTAATTGCTTACAAGCTTTGCATTACACATCAAGCCTGAATCAGCAGTATGCTTCTAAATGAGTAGTCTTTTTACAATGAAAGCATAATGGATATTGTCTCATTCCTTCATCTCTTTTAGACTTCTTTTTATTGTCTGTCTAGCTCTTCTTCCCTTTGTAACTAGAGGAGCTCGAGATTGCTTTGCTTTTGGCTTGAAATAAACCATTATGATACTCTTTTTGTCTACTAGCTCTTCTTTTTTCCTGAGCATAGAGAGTATTGATTAGCTCAGTCAAAGAGATTGTTGATAAATCTCTCGAGTCTTCTAAGGAAGAAATCTTGGAATCAAGTCCAACGCACTGTTTTGAAGGCAGGACATTGCCTTGTATCTCTTGGCTCTATCATCAGAGTGTTGCCTAATTTGAGCTACCGTGAGGTTAGCTCTCAAGGGTGGTGGTTCAAGATCAACATTGACAACATCCCATAAGTTAAATGCTTGTAGTAGGTCTTCATTTTTACAACCTAAATATGGTAGCTTTCACTATTAAACACTAGTGGTGGAGTTGGAGAGAAACTAGATGAAGACTTGTTGACTTGAGAATAGAAAAGAGAAAAGGGCCCTCTAAGAAGTTGGCTCTAAATACTAATTTTTGGTGTTCTAAAATAGAGATGAAAATAAAGCACAGTCTTAAGCAACAAGCTTCAATGACTTGCAATACATAACAAAGGAATCAGGCTTTTGAACTAAGAATGAAACTACTTATCTTATAACCAAAACTAGAAGAAAAATTGCTAAAAGATTCAACATCATTGATAACTAAAGTTTACATCTTTTTAAAAAAGCAATCAGCTTGAGTAAAAACAAAATAGTCAACAAAAAAATACCAAACACCACTAATTCATCTTGAAACTTTTAAAACTTAACTTGAACACATAGATAAGTTGATTTGATCAAGTTAATCAACACCTAATCAAAACAAACACATTACCAACTTAGTTCAAATGTAACTAAGTACCAAAATGCAAACAAGGTCAGCATGCTATCGTACTACAACATGCATGCAACAAAAAATTGACTTAGCTACATGTAAGCCATTCCTTAACAGTAATCTTCATGTAAAGAAAACTTGAGAATAGACTCAACAAATAAGAAAATCACAAAAGAATTTCATAATAAAGTGGATGAGCTAGAGAAAAAAAGGGAATACTGTCATATTATTTCAAGCACTTTCAAAGATAAAATAAATGCCATCCCACTACCCCACCGCATCCCATCTGAAAATAAAAAGACATACTAACTTGTCCTAGAGCAATTGAATTCCAACATATCTGCTGAACTCCAAACAAATTGATTGATTTTATGTCAGTCAAAGCCTAATTAGATGTATGTTCACATTGTTAGAGGAATAGAGATAATACACTAAATAAAAACTAATCTGAATAATGATCAAATTAGAATCAAAGTGATAATTTAGCAAACTAATGGAAGCATAAAAAGCAAGAAGGGGAAAGATAATCAAATTCATTAATCAAACAATGTTTATACACATGACTCAAGCTGACAAACTCTAACAGCTCCTAGCTTCCTACTCCTACTAACAAGCTAACAATCACCGTAAGACTTAGTCATCTTAATGATAAAAAGACTTTGAAAGCTTTGAGACACTAACATTCTCCTTCTGACTCAAGTGCTACACACACCAAATTTATTTCTAAGAAACTCAAATCAGACTAACATGGAAAGACTTAGTAAACTGCACCACATATCAGATTATAGAAGGTATTTGCAGACCCATCTATGAACATGTAACAAAAGAAAAGTTTGAAAACACAAATATTTGATTCTTATGGTCCCAAACCTGATGAATGGGCCGGTATAAAGGTGCTGCTAGATAAATGCCTTGTGAAACATTCTTGTGAAACATTAGGACCTTTCTTATTCCATCATTGGCGAATGAGATCAACGCCTATATAATAAACATGCATACAAAAATATATGTTGATAAGGAGACGATTAACAAATTGAACATGTCAAAGTAGTTACACCTACAAAATTTGCAACTCAACAAGGAAATGAAAACAAAAGTTTCCAACCACCACACTTAAAGAAAGAAATAATGAATGGCCACTGCAAAGAAAAAGTAATATATATATAGAGAGAAAAAAATTAAGGCTTCGTTTGGTAACGTGTAAAAGCTTTTCCTTAAATGCTTTTTAGGCTTTTTTGATGTTTGGTTAGGTGAAAATGATTTCCCAAGTAAAATATTTTACAAACACGGGGAAAAAGATAGTTCTTTCTTAAGGAAAATGTCTTACCCTTTTTGAATTCGGTAAGACATTTTCTGAAAAATGACACCTTTTTCTCCTATTCCCCTTCCCCTTCCCCTTCCCCTTGAGTTGCAAATCAGTTTGGTCAAGGAGCTTTTCCGGTTCTTCCTTCATCCGGGTAAGGCTCCTTCTCCTTCTTTCGTTCTTCATTCCTTTTCCTTATTCTGTTCTTCATCTTCTCTTCCAGGTAAAAGTCCGTCGCATATCCTATTCTTATGGAGATAAGTTTCCACATACCCAATGCCAACACCCAATTTGTTGGCGATGAAAATCGTCCTACTGCTTAGGTAAGTCTGTTGTCACTTCTTTATTAGGAAAATGTGAATTTACAACTAATGATTACTTTGGTGATGCTATGTACCATTACCTTCTAGGATTTTCGTGAAAAAATCATGTCAGTGGCTGATGTTGATACTAGAGTTGAGGAAGCTGTTGTCACTTTTGAGGGCATTGCAATCCTCACACCAAGGTAGCACATTGACATTAGGATGAAAAATCACCTAATCAGAACCAATGTGTCATTTGTGTATATTTGATTTTTGGTTTGTTTCTTTTGGTTTATACAATTTTGTTTTCTTCCTTTAAATGTATGACTTTGTATGCTCTTCAGACCCCAAGGACAGGCTAATGATTTCAAAATTCAATATAGCAGTGTTGTGCGTCTTTTTTTGCTTCCAAAGGTTCAATTCTTTTACTGATATAAGATAGTAATGTTCATTGGTATAAGAGAGGCAAAATATATTTACAACCTCTTTAACATACTTTTCTATACTCTGTTTGTTTGGCAATTCAACCAGCCTCATACTTTTACCTCTTGATTGATCTGTTGTTCTAGATGCAAATGACAGGTACCCATTTTAACTGACATGTTTGGTTATCTTTCCCTTTTTGCTCAAAATGCTAGATTAACTATGTTAAATTTGAGAGGCATGTTGTTGGTGGCTCAAATATGCATTACTTTGATCTTCTTATAAGATTAAAAACTGAGCAAGAACATTTATTTCGAAATATTCAGAGAAATGAATATCACTATTTGTTTTACTTCATCAGGTTAGGTTAATAGGTTCTTCCATTGAGTTAGTAATTCTGGTCCTTTTGGCAATTCATTAACTACTCTTTTACCATGCAGTTCTAAAGGTTTGAAGATTTTAAACCTTGGAGATGTACGAACAGCAGATAGTGTGGCTGAGATTCTTCAAAATGATGATGATGATGCAGTTGATCCACATCTTGAACGCATTAAGAACAAAGCAGGTGTGGATGAAAGTGATGAGGAGGTATTTTTTTTCTTTCCCCATCTTTATTTAGGTCTTTAATATGCACATGGTTCTCTATTTTTGAAATATGCATTGATTACAATTTTCACTTGGCCATCGAGTGACCCCTAAACACATTGGTTTTAGTAGTAGTTATAGGAAAAATATCTAAACATATTCTAGATATTGACATCTGAGCTATTAGCTTCTGGCTATCCCTATTGATGAAGTTGTAAATGCAGGATGAGGACTTTGTTATTGACAAGGACGACGGAGGTTCTCCAACTGATGATTCTGGGGAGGAAGAATCTGATGCTAGTGAAAGTGGAGATGAGAAAGAGGTAAGTCATTTTGTTCCTTCACATAGTTTATTCTTGTAAATGGAAATTGTCGACAAAGTATAATTTGGTATCTCACATTGAATTGCCAATTATAGAAACTCATAAAAAGATCAAAGGAAGGAAGTCTGCTGTCTGCTGCAATTGCCTCTTCTTCTAAAGAAAGTAAAAAGAAAGGTAGAGATGGACAAGATGATGGAAAGAAGAAGAAACGGAAAAAGAAGGATCCTAATGCACCAAAGAGGGCAATGACTGGCTTCTTCTATTTTTCATAGGCGGACAGGGAGGTGGGTCTTATATATATACATACACATTTATAGTGAAGAAATAGGGCAACCAATAAACTGAATCCCTTAATTTGTAATGCTCATCTACATTAAAACACACTATTTCGACTTACATATCTATCTACTGTGAGCAAATTCGGTAACACCTTGGGCTCTACGTCAAAGGTTTAACTTTGCAGGCTGCCTTAATCTGATGTATCAAACAGATAAGGAACAAGAACCACAATTATATCAAACTTTGCAGCTTCTTAATCACCATTCTTGCTTGGTGTCTATTCCAAATCGATCTTTTCTTGCCATGACCGCTTCATGGTATTTAAGTTTGATATTAGTATTTAAGTTTAGAAGTAGACATTATTGTCTGGTCTTGATTGTTGTCATTCTGAGATTGATGCCTTGCACCATACCGGACAATCACTTTTGAAATAAATGAAATCAGTAATCACCCTTGTTAGGCGTGTAACTATGTGCAACACTAATATTAGAGTATAAGGCTCCTGAAAAACATCATTGACTGTCATTTTCTGCTAGCAGCCTCGTATGTGGCTTAACGAAGTCCACCTATGTTCGCTACTAGTCTTACAATAAATACAAGAGTGGTTGTTATTATGTTTTTATTTCTCATATTGGAGTTGGACTTGTGTTTTACTTAAGAATTACTCTGAAACACAAATGAATGGTCACTTTGATGCAGGGATCTCTTTCATCAACCCTTCCTATTGAGAACCAGAACAACCTCGTTACAATGAGGACACTGAAGAATCATCTAGATAGGATAAAGAGCCTTCCATTCGTGAAGTGTATCGCGGATTTCCATTTGTTGTTGTTTCTAGCCATGTCTCATGGCCTTGGTTCCGATGTTCTAGCACTAGCAGCGTGTGTTAGCACAGAGACAGCAGTACCTGAAGGTTACCAGCTCCTAATTGAGTCCATGGCCAACACATCCTGATTCACTTATTATGCTTGGTCGTCTATTGGAAAATACTGTATATTTATGATCATAACAACTTACTCTTTGTCATTGTTTACTAGCATCATTACAAATCTCAGTTATTCCTAGAATCTTAACATTATGCTTTACATTCAAAGCTGAAAATTGGTGAGCTGTCTCTGATACAAAATTTACGATAAAAAATTGTTTTCAAGTAAGAAGCATAGAAAAATTCGGGCTTTAAAAATTTTCTCAAGGTTGAAGATATTGATACTTTTAATGTGTTGTAATATTAGTTATGCACTTGAACAATATTATTGTTATTATGTGGTGTACTACTAATTATTCATTTGGATAATATTATTAATTTCTAATATTAATTGCGGTTCGGAAGCTAATTTATAATTATTCAATCCTTGTTTTTTTATTTTTTATAACACAATTACAAATAATTTATTTGACTTTGGTTGTTTTTAATTTATGACGGTTAATATTCTACCTTAATAATTGAGTATTATTATATGTTTAATTTGATTTATTTATAGTAAATCATTGCAATATATGTAAAAATAATTTAAAAAATAATTTTATTAATATATATATATATATATAAATTTATTAATATATGTAAAAACAGTTTTTCTAAAAAATATTTTCAAGAAATCTGCCAAATAACAGAAAATATTTTACACAGATTCATCCAAACACCAGAAAAATAAATCATTTCCAGAAAAGTACATTTTCTAGAAATCATTTTTCAGAAACCATTTTACTGGCAAACAAACGGAGCCTTCTCCTAATCGAACTGCTTGCTGGATCAAACAAATTGGATTAAAAAAATGGCTAATATACTAAAAAAACTCTTAAACTACTATATTTAGATAGGTTTGGTGTTTTCCCATGTGATTTTTGAACAATAAATTAATACGAAAAGATTAAAAAACAAGGCAAGAAAAATTAATACGAAATTCTCTTAAACATATGTTTGGCCCTACCCATTTCTAACTCAGCAAGAATCCCTCTTGAGCAATAAATTACGACACAACGAGACATCTGTTTGTAGAGTAATATTGAATTGCTTTGTTGAATCCCCCGTGATAAGCATGTACAACTTCATCTACAACATCACTTTGTTCCTTTGAAAACTGGAGCTCACCTTCACCATCTTTTGATGTCAGGATATGGACAACATGAGGCAGTGAATCAAAACGTGCAGTTGCCCAACTCTCATCTATTCTACAAAGTTCATCCCTTAAGTGCTGCAATTAATCGTAAGAAATCAGAAGAAGAACTATGAAAAATATACTGAAACACATAGGGTAATCTAAGAATACTGTTCTTCACCAAAAGCAGGTGCTTGATAACAGCAAATGAAGCTGCCTACCAATCAAAAAAATATTACCATCTAAGTAAAGCATCCTAATTTAAACCATAGTAACAATCAGAATACTGTTCCAACTCCACCAGCCTCAAGATGATTGCCAAATTTTGCAATAATAATGACCCCATTTTGCTGTTACTTTTATTACTTTGTTTTTATTGCTAAACGCAAAAAAAAAAAGAAGAGAAAAAAAAGTTGTTTGAATATGAAAAAAGTGTTGCTTTCAAGAATAACTATATATTATATTACTATTGCATTTTTTCCTCAAGAACAAATCACATGACATTTACATGTATATAGAAAATCTATATTAGAATTATGTTATTTTGTGGTAATTTATTCATGGCTAACTAATCAGAATTCTGATTGTCGCTAATCTTTCACAAGCAATAGCAAAAACAAAGTAGTAAAGCAACAACTTATGTTGCTCATACTCTTAAAACTTTCTGAATTCAATTTGTTGAAGTATTAGTGTCCAACACATATTCAGACATTGGTATAGGAATTAAGCTTAAACTCTGAGGACCAGAAGAAGAGTGAATTAAGCTTACTTATTTATCTGGATGAATTGGAAATCCATCAAAAATCCCCATGACAAAAAGCCTTTCATTTCTCCTATGCTAAAACCCCTCCGAAGAACAGCGTGAACACAACTAATGGCAACAAAGCCTCCAATCCACCTGAAAAGAAAAATCCGAACAAAAATAAATAAAAATCGCCTAAAAAGAAGTAAACATTTTATCATTTCCAGCTACGTTCTTAGACCTCAGCGTAAGAAAGAGAACAGTTGGGGTGAATTTTTTATGCTACTAATAACGATAAGGAATTACTGAAAAGAAAATTATAAACTTCAGAATTTCCTTTCCAATCAATTTCCATTATTATACCGGAGACCAAACAACAGACAGAAAATTAGTTAAATAAAAACCTAAAATCAAGAGAAACAGGTTCAGATCCAGCATGCAGAACACCAGAACAGACGAAATATCAAGCAATGCGAAGTTTGATTAAAATCACCGAATAAATAGAAGAAATCGAAAGAAAGTTGCAATTTTAACACGGAAAATCATGTGATTCAAAGAACTAAAAGAGATCAAATCATTTTATCAAAAAATAAAATCTATAAATCAAGAACGAACAAGAAAAAGAAGAGAATTGGAACTGTGAATCAGTGAAAGAATGTTAGGAACCTTTTATTTCTGTTTGTTTTTGAAATTCAGTTATAGCCGTTGATATAGTTTATGTTACTGTTATTACGCTGCGTTTAGTAGGGGAATTAAAAGGGGTCAAAACAGTGAGTTTCGTTTTAGTTATACGGGGCGTTTAGCATCAAGAAGGAGTGATCTTATTATTTTTAATTTTAACAATTTTTTTCAGTGACCGAAGGCACGTTTTGAATTGCGACTCGATAATCAAAACTGTTTCTGTAATTCTTTATTTTCTCAGGAAACAAACACCGTCTTTTCTTCCGCCATTGCCACCCTGTTCTCCCATTCCTCTTCTCACATTAACTAGTGTGACAGAAAACTCTCGATGAATCTACCAAATGAAACCCTGGATGATTTCTCTCAATTTCCTCTTCCCCATTTTACTCTCACTCCTCCCTTACCAAATCCTACCTCTAATCCTAATTTCCATCCAATCCCAATCCTTAACCCGAATACCGCTCCTCCTCTCGATGATCATCTAATTTCCTTTCCAAACCTCAAAAAATGACGACGCGGCCGACCTCAACGTAGTGGCGCGGCGTCGGCGTATCAGTTCCTTACCTTCACCAATGGCTCCTTCAGCCCCAACCTCCCGAACTCTAATCCTAACCTTGAACTTAATTCAATACCCTCATCATCAGCGGCGACGGAACAAACTACACAACCCAAAACTGACGACGAGATCATTGTGATCAGTAAGGAATCAACGGCAGAGGCTCTCACCGCTCTTTCTGCTGGATTCCCTACAGATTCCCTCACCGAGGAAGAAATTTATTTCGGCGTCATTTCCTCCATTGGTGGCATCGAGCAGGTAAATTATATTCTCATTCGAAATCACATTATTGCAAAATTGCACGAAAATGCATCCAATTGGGTGGCTAAAGACATGTTTGTTGATTCTATACCGAGACATTGTAGCACGATTTTAAATTCTGCACATAATTATTTAGTTACGTATGGATATATAAATTTTGGGATTGCCCCTGCAATTAAGGAAAAAATTCCTGCGGAACCGAGTAGAAGCAATGTGGTTATTATTGGTGCCAGGTTAGCAGGACTGGCTGCGGCTAGACAGTTAATGAGGTTTGGGTTTAAGGTGACGGTTCTGGAAGGAAGGAAACGAGCCGGCGGGAGGGTTTATACAAAGAAGATGGAGGGAGGAAATAGGGTGAGTGCAGCTGCTGATTTAGGTGGGAGTGTGTTAACAGGTACCTTGGGGAATCCGTTAGGGATTCTGGCGAAACAATTGGGTTCTTATCTTTTTAAGGTGAGGGAAAAATGTCCACTTTACAGGACAGATGGGAGTCCGGTGGATTCGGATATGGATATGAAGGTGGAGATGGCCTTTAATAGGCTTTTGGATAAAGCTAGCGAGCTAAGGCAGTTGATGGGGGAGGTTTCTATGGATGTTTCACTTGGGGCTGCATTAGAGACATTTAGAGAGGTTTATAGGGATGCAGTGACTGAAGAAGAGATTAATTTGTTCAATTGGCATCTTGCAAATTTAGAATATGCAAATGCCGAATTGGTTTCAAAGCTTTCACTTGCATTCTGGGACCAAGATGATCCATATGATATGGGAAGGGATCATTGTTTCTTGCCTGGAGGAAATGGAAGGTTGGTTCAAGCTCTGGAGGAGAATGTGCCTATTTTGTATGAGAAAACTGTACATACTATCAATTATGGCAATGATGGAGTGCAGGTTATGACAGGAAGTCAGGTGTATGAAGGTGATATGGCATTATGTACGGTACCTCTCGAAGTTCTAAAGAGTGGGTCAATCAAGTTTGTCCCAGAGTTGCCTCAGAGGAAGCTTGATGGAATAAAGAGGTTGGGATTTGGGTTATTGAACAAGGTTGGAATGCTTTTTCTTTATGTATTTTGGGGTACAGACTTTGATGCCTTTGGGCATCTTACTAATGATCCAAGCCGTCGAGGGGAGTTTTTTCTGTTCTATAGCTATGCAACAGTTTTCGGTGGTCCTCTATTGCTTGCTTTAGTAGCAGGAGAAGCTGCACATAGGTTTGAGACTCTGCCTCCTATAGATGTTGTGGCCCAGGTTCTCCCAATTCTCAAGGGTATTTAATTCGATTTTATGTGTCAACACTTAGCATGCTTTATCTATTCAGCTTCTTTTTTAATCTAAGCTTGAAACTGAAATACATTTATTAGCTGCAACAATGCGTTTTCATCTTCTTTATGTATTGGTTACTCATATGGCTCAATTAATTGCAATCTCCTTGAATAGTTGATAAGCCAGGCACTTTCTAATTGATTTTATATACACATGCTATAAAGAGAGGGCTGGCATTATGATAACTTTTTTTGTATCTCTTATATGTGTCGTAACCATTTTTTTTTGGTGAAACGGTAGTCGACTTGGATTTTGAAAATGAAAACGAAAAACTGGAGTCGTCACCAATCTTTTTTGATGAGGTGTGATCGGATCACCTTCGATTAATCATTTTTATAAAATCTAAGATTTACTAAAACGATAATTTTTGGCCTACGAAATACAGAAAATGAGTTCGGGAGTCGATTACGCACGAGGAAGGGTTAGCACCCTCGATACGCCCAAAAATTGGTACCTAGTTGATTAATTAGAGTCTTAATGTCGAAAATTTGAAAACTTGAAAGAACTTAAAATACGATCCCTCTTTGTACGATTGAATAAGTTAAAATGAATGTCAAAGGTTTGCTAACCCCGAAGTAATAAAATACCATACCTAGTAAGTTAGGGCACGACATCTCATACTTTGAGACTGGGCTAACCTTTTATTTAAAATCAATGTATTTTTAATTTCTTTTAAAAGGATATTCGGTTGGTTAGAGTGAACGAAGGAAATCGAAACCTAGTAAGTTAGGGCACGTTCCCTCGAGTTTTCAAACTCCGAATATTGCTTTTATTTATGAAAAAACCTTATTTCGGGGTAACAAAATGTCATACCCGGTAAGTTAGGGCACCACACTCGTCTCTCCGAAAATAAGCATTTTAAAACTCATATTGATTTTTTTTTTTAAAAGGTATTCTGTTATTTTGGTAAAATGAGAAGAATCGAAACCCAGTAAGTTAGGGCACGATTTTCTCAAAATTCCAAACACGGAGCATCGCTTTTTATGAAAAAATTGTTTACTTCGGGACAAGGTTGTAACATAAAACAAATGCGTGAGGGAAATGAAATAATCGAACACGCAAACGAATAAATAAATAAATGAATATATAAAAATGCCAAAATAAAATGATAACGATAACGAAAATGATAATAATGATATAAAAGTATATATATTAGAGTACATGTGTAATAATAGAAGTAATAAGAAATATAGAAATATATATACACACATAATAATAGTAGTACAATATTGAAAGATACATATGCATAGTATATATTTATAGGTTAGTAATAATCATAATGATAATACAAATAATGAATGATTTAAGGTTTGAAAGAATTTACAAAGATATAAATAAATGTGTGAAGAAACGACAATAATAATAAGAGTAGTGATATATATGAGTAAAATAAGTATCGCTAAAAATATATATATATATATATATATATAAAAAAAGTAAAAAGAACAAATATATGTAATATAATACTAGTATATATATGCGTAATATGGAGTATAAAGTATATATATTAGAAGAATACCTATGTGAAATATAAGTACCTTAACAAAACAATAATATTAACTATTAATAAAACTACATAAATACATATATATATATTAAAAGATATATACATATGAAATGAAACATATACTAATATTAATAACGAATATAATAAGAGTAAAAATATGTATAATAATAATAATATGTATAGTGGTTTAAAATAAACAATATCTATAATTTAAAATGAATAATAGTTCAATAGTGTAAAAAACTTAAAATACATCATGATAATAATTAATTAATAATAAAACGATTCTTAAAAAAAGCTGGATGAATAATTAAGTAAATGAATTGACAAGCTAGGACTAGACTGAAATTAAATTAAAGATTAATGGTTCAAATTGTAAATAACCCAAAGAATAAAGCCGAGGACCAAGGTTGAACACACATAAACTACCAAGGATTGATTCGACAAATAACCCTGACTCTAGACACGTGTCCCTGCTCAACGAGTCAGGGATTAAATTGAGACTCACGATAAGTTAGCTGGCCAAATCTATAAAGAGGAAAAAAGCGAAAAAGGACTAAATTGAAGCGTGACTCAAAATAGGAGGATCGCGTGTGTAAATAGACCAAAAATACGGAAACACGCGGATCCTCTTTGGGCGTCGGGTCGGGTCACACGGGCCAGGGGCCAAAACGGCGTCGTATGGGGTTATTATAAAAGTCAAAATTTTGGGCAAAAATTTTCATTTTTCCCACTTCACTAAAAAAAAAACTGAAATCCCTTCCCCCTTTTCTCTCTACCAGCCCAGAATCCGACGACGAGGAGCGGTAGCCACCGTCAGTCAGTCGTCGTCGCCGCGACCACCGTGCACGGCGGAAATCGCCTGAGGTGATTTTCTTCTCTTTTTTTTTTATTTTTTTTTATGTTGCTATTTTTGTTTACAATATATGTATATGTGCGAATGAAAGGGTGTGAAAATTGAAAAGAAAGATGAAAGAAAAATAAACCGAAAGAAAAATGAAATCACCTTTTGTTTTTCTTATTTTTTTCTATGTTTTTCCGTTTCTTCCTTTAATGTTTTGCTCTTTGGTTGGATATTCTGTGCATTTGGCTACTGATTTTTGTTTGTTTAAGATCAAAATATTGCTTTTATTTCTCATCAAAAACTCTCTGTTTACAAAGGTTCTTGCTCGGCTTTTAAATAGCCATTTCTTTACAACTTGCTGTTCTTCTTGCAGGTGGATGTGACAAGGGCGGTGGCTAGGGGCGGTGGGAGTCAGAAGGCAGTGCAAGTGGAGGCACTAGGGGCGGCAGCCACTTGGATTAGGGCTAGGGTTTTGGTTGTTTTCTAAAAATATAGTGGGCTAGGGTTAGGTTAAAAATTTGGGTTTTGGGTTGGTTATTTGGGCCGGGCATAATTGGGCCTGTACAGCTGACCCTCTTTGCTCATTGTCGTGTAACGAGAATAAAGCAAAGACTATAAAAGGACCAATTTTGCCCGGGCTCGCCGAGTCTTGAATTCTTGATCCTTGATCTTCTTTAAATAGCCTCTTGACGGCTTCAATCTGACTTACTGCAACTCAGGAAGGCGATATCTGCTATCTTTGATATGCTCCCTGTCTAATACAGAGACGCCAAATCTGTTTTGATCTACTCTACTGCAACTTCAGAGACATAAGATCTGTAATTTGGCTTCAATCTGTTCTACTGCAACTTCAGGGAAATAAGATTTGCTATCTTCAGTCTGCTCCACTACAACTTCAGGGAGATAAGACTCGTAACTTTGACTCGCTCTCTCGCAACTTCAGAGATAAGATCTCAGTAATTTAGCTTCAACTGCTCCACTACATCTTCAGGAAATAAGATTTGCTATCTTGATCGCTTCCACCGCAACTTCAAGGAGATAAGACTTGTAACTTTGACCTGCTCTACTGCAACTTCAGAGAGATAAGATCTGTAATTTTCAGCCATTACCCTACTGCTTAGGGAATTAAGGCTTGGTGAACTCAGCTTGTTACCCTACTGCTTAGGGGGTTAAAGCTTGTTATCTTCGATCTATTTCCTTACCGCTTAGGGGGTTAAGATCTGTGAATTCAACTTGTTACCCTACTGCTTAGGGAGTTAAGGTCTGCAATTCGGTCTGTTACCCTACTGCTTAGGGGTTTAAGACCCTTCGTCTTTGATCTGCTCCATCACAACTTCAAGAAGGCAAGATCTGTGATTTTTAGCCTATTACCCTACTGCTTAGGGGGTTAAGGCCCATCTTCTTTGATCTGTTTCCCTACTGCTTAGGGTGATGAGATCTGCTAATTCGGCTTGTTACCCTACTGCTTAGGGGGTTAAAGCCTGGTGGCTTGAATCTGCTTCGCTGCAACTTCAGGAGGGCAAGATTCGCAGTCTTTGATCTGCTCCACTGCAACTTCAGGGAGATAAGATCTGCAATTTTTAGCCTATTACCCTACTACTTAGGGGGTTAAGGTTTGTAAATTTAGTCTGCTCCGCCGCGACTTCGGGGAGATGAGACTTGTAACTTCAATCTGCTTCGCTGTAACTTCAGGAAGACAAGATCTGGTCAATTCAGCTTGTTGCCCTACTGCTTAGGGAGTTAAAGCTCATCATTTTCGATCTGTTTCCCTACTGCTTAGGGGGTTGAGATCTTTTCAATTCAACCTTTTGCCCTACTGCTCAGGGATTTAAGGCTGGTGAATTCACTGATTCTAGAGACATGACCTGTAAAATCAGTTTCATGTGTCTATGCTTATGTCAAATGATTAGGATGCTATGATCGAAATGAATCAAATGCTCCTAACTAGATGCGATGCTTATGTCAAATAATTAGGATGCTACGATTGAAATGAATCAAATGCTCCTAACTAGATGTGTTATGAATGATATATGAATGAAAATGATCCCTTTAAAAAGGCTTAAGGTATCATCACTCGTTGTTCATCAGGACATTATCACTGATGTATTACGCTGCCATCTTGTTCGGCTGGTATTCTTGACAGAAAAGTCAGAAAAGCAATCATATTTTGCTCAGCAAGCTTGCCCCGCTATAATTTCAGAGTCCATTCCACTATACCTAAAGTTTGTACCTCCCACTGCAACTTCAGAGGAATAAGGTTCACTATCTATCTTGCTACAACTCGGATGTATAGGATCTCCAATAAATTTGATTTGTCACACCATTCCCTGGGTGTAATGACCAACTGTATATGCTCAATATTTGCATGAATGTAGAGTATCATTTTTTTTTTTTTAAGAATGATCCCCTTTTACACTTATGTTGACATCGCTCGTCATTCGTCGAGGTCATATCACTGGCGAAATATCTCGCCTCCTCATTCAATTGATGTCTTTGACAGAGAATTCGACGAGATAGTCGCAATTTAGAAACATCTTCAACCTTTAGGCTTGGTGAGTTCCGATGGTGAGTTCCAAACGACGGTCCTGTTTCAGGTTCCTGTACTGTTTAGAAGCTTCTAGAGTAATATGCAGAACTTCTTTTGTGAAAATATTATTGGTCTATTAATCGTTATTTCAATGAAAAATGCTAGAAAAAGACCAAAACAATGGACAAGAAGGAGATTGATTGGGAGCATAGCTCGAAATGAATAAATTAATCAAAGATTACAAATGCAATAAGGAGAAAATTAACTTAAAATGAATAAGTTAATCAAAGATAGCAATGCAATAAGAAGAAAATTTATCGAGGATTATCTTGAAAAGAATAAGTTAATTAAGGATAACAAATTCAAAAATGGGTAAAATGGAAGCCAAGTGCCCCAGATATCGTAGCTTGAGCTTCTCTGTACCAACTTCTTGAGGACCTTTCTGAGCTCAATACGTGTTTAGGGGATCTGGAGTACCTTGTCGATGCCCCAAGATGTAGCATACTTCTTCATTGTTAATTCAGGCATAGCAAGACTGCTGTATGCCCCATTTTGATCCAAATTTGAGCCGCCATTTTCTGGTTTTCAACTCAAATCCCCTTTGGTCTCAAGGCGCCATTTGCTGGTTTTCGCCTTGGCCTCTCCTTTTTCTTTCTTTTTTCGTTTCAAGGTACCCTTTGCGGGTTTTCACCTTAGTCTCTTTCCTTTTAGGTAGAATGCTCCTTGATTGGATTTGATTTCACGGATTGGGCAAATCATTGCCATTCATTTCAACTAGAATCAATGCTCCTCCAGAACAGACCTTCTTTACTATATAGGGTCTTTCCTAGTTTGATATCCACTTTCCTCTGAAGTTCTTTTGTATAGGAGGGATACTCTTCAATACCAAGTTCCCCTCGTGGAATTCTCTATCGTAAGCTCAAATCGTTCATTGGACCATGACAAATGGCTTTCAACCTCCTTTCTTGGATCCATTTTGCCTTATTCAACTTCAACTCTGTCAAGATTCAGAGACAAGGAATCTCTTCTTCAAAACCGTTTTTATCCTATAGACTAATGAAATATACTGCACCGGCGAAAGTCTTGGCCAACGTTCGGCGAGCATAGAGGGTAAATGATGGCATCTTATGCCCATCTTCAGAAATCTCAGTCATTTTTCTTTTTTTCTTTTCTTTTCTTTTCCCCTTTTTTTTTTTTTTTTTTTTTTTTTTTTAGATTCAATGATTGGCATATGGAGCGACTTTCACCCTCTTGGCGAAGTAATTGATGCTCATAGAAGCTTATGATTAGATCGCCCAATAACCTTTATGCCGCTCATAGAGAAAATTTATATAGAAATGAAATAGGCACATAAGTCTTGTCTTCCTCTATCTGGCATTTATGGCATAACTGATACAATTCCCTTCTACGGTGGGCAGTGAACCGAATCTCATGATTAGCTTAGCCATCATAAAACCATTAGCATACCTTGCAAAGATTCTCATGTCTTAATGGCTTAGGTATATCTTGATACGATCGTGCAAAAAAATCTTTAAATTCTTGAAATTGACTCAATGACGTCTCGGTTTGTCATTGTGGTGATGCAGACTCCGATGTTTGCCTCTTTCTCTTGTCCTAGGCCTACTGTCCACTGACTTTTTGTAAGAGAGGATCTGTTTTCATCTTGCTCTACCATCTTTAACAAATCGTGGAGTAGTCTACATCTCTGTCATCTTCAAAGTGCCGAGATCCCTTTGGTCCCATATTTCGCTCCAAAAGAGACTCGAGTCGTTGACAAATTTACTCACGTCATTGATATCTGGGGACCCACAAAGCGGAGTTCCAAAGAATAAATGATTCTAAGGATGATTATTTTGTATGGTATGATCATGAATGAAGTATACATGAATATTTGAAAGAAAGTCTGAAGAACAAATGAATCTAAGAACGTTTATTTGTACATTATGAAATGAAATCAAAGAATATTTACTCAAAAAGATGCATTTTATTGAAATAAAGACTTAGGACATAAGCATATTTCACAAAAGGAGTTTAATTGCTTCTAGGCTTAAAGCAACAAACGTGTTTTGAATATTACCCTAGATTAGCTCTAAAAATAAAGGATCTCTTCCACAGTCCTATTGTTCAAAACACATCCAAGTAATGCAAGGGTTTGGAAACTTTGATTCCTTCTTCGGACAGGTCATTCAGATTCACCAATATTCTTTCCAGGCTTTGTTTAAGGCATCGCAACTCTTTTGCCCCCACTTTCAAATCATCTTTACTGCATTGTCAGAGCGATTTTGGTTTTGAGGAATCGTCAAACTTCACAATTCCCATTTCAATCAACCTTTCGACCAACTTTTTAAATGTAGTGCGCTTTTCGATTGAGTATCCATTATTCCGCGTGGTACTCGCGATTGGGCATTCTCATTATACCATTTTGGGAACGGAGGTTGCAATCGGTTCCGAGTATAACGGAGACACCACATGCACATCGAAAAGATTCTGATACAACTCCTTATATGACATCGGGATGGGTGTACACTGGAGTTTTTTTGTATTTGGCCTTGAGTTGGATTCCTGCCTCGGCTGGCCTATGTTGACCAATTTAGGGTTCCCTTGGCTCATATTATTCACTTCATTTTCGTTTTTATTTGGGGTTGACCTCTTAGCGCTTTCTCTTGCATCTATCTTCCCGCTCCTGATTGCGTTTTCGATCATCTCGCCGGACATTACTATGTCTGAGAAGCTCATGGTAGCACTTCCCAACATATGGGTAATAAACGGGGCTTTGTGAGTGTTGACGAAAAAGCATCGTAGTTTCTCTCTCGTAAGAGGTGGCTGGACTTGCGTCGCTACCTCTCTCCATCTTTGGGCATATTGTCTGAAGCTCTCACTTTGCTTCTTTTCCATATTCTGTAATGTAATTCTGTCGGGTGCCATGTCTGTCACGTGGCCATATTGCTTCATGAAAGCCTGTGCCAAGTCCCTCCATGAATGAATTTTGGCACGGCTTAATTGGTTGTACCATTTGGCAGCTGACCCAATCAGACTATCTTGGAAGCAATGAATTAACAGTTGATTGTTATCAACGTAACCTGTCATTTTTCGGCAGAACATCGTGATGTGAGCTTCAGGACAACTAGTTCCATTATATTTTCCAAATTCTGGAGTCTTGAATTTCGGCGGGAGTACTAAATCTGGGACTAAGCTGAGATCTTTGGCGTCAACCCCGCGATGGTAATCAGCATTCTCCATCACTCTAAGTTTTTCTTCCAACCACTTGTATCGATCTTCGAGTTGTCTTGCCAGTTCAACCTTTGCTTTTTCTATTCCTGCCATTTCGTTTAGATCAGGAATTTCATGATTGGTTGGACTGTTCCTTGGATTGGAATCTGAGCCCGTCGGGTAGTTCATGGGTGCCGAGTTATTGGCCTGATGTTGTTGTGATCTGATAACAATAGGTACATCTTGCGGACATGTCTGATCATCTATCGGGGTGAAACCCGAAGAGTACAGAGGCTCTCATTATTTTTCCCAAAGATTGAGCAAGGGGCTTTTTCCTTTTTCTAGCCCTTTAGTCAGTAATTGGGACAACTGATTCATCATATCCTTTTGGGACTCTAACATTTGGTCCCTCATGTCTTGCTGGATCTTCGCTAGTTGCTCTTGCATTTGCAAAGTTAAATCGGTCTTGCATCTCTTTTGAAGTTGTTCCAGCTTTTCCAATCTTTGATCCATATCTTTTATCCTTTTTCGTGTACCGTAAAGATGCCTAGTTGTTTGGCTTTTGTCGGTTCCCAGGTTAACTGAAATAATTTTACCTAATTAGGGTTCTTTTAAGGAAAGTCTAATGCAAGTAATGCAATGCAATGCAAATGCATGAAATGAATGCAAAAGAAAGGGAGGCATTGATTCTGAATTCAATTTCATTAGAACAACTTTTCTAGAAAACAAATTCCTTTACATAAAACGGACTACATATACGACCTTTCTCTCATATTTCAAGTGAAGACACCTATCTTCCTCTTCATATCCGGATCTTTATGGTAGAGTCTTGAAATTCTCCAAGAGATGTCTATATTAACTCCTTTTCGCTTGATCCAGGTCGCGACTCATTGATCACTTGTCCCTGCGATACTCGTCAGCTCCTTTAAGAAAGTCCAGACTTGACGACTCTCAAATAATCTTTGTCGGCTCGCATCCTCAGGCAATGAAGTAAAGTTTTGTATTTCTTCACGGACTATCAACCTTCTTTCATTGTGTTTACTTGGACCATATTTAGACAACCGCGTTATAATCCATTTTATCAAGAAATTCGTTTTCTTATGACAAACTGTTCTATTTAGCAATCGAATATGAATCAACACATCCTTTCTATTATGATGTGATGCAATGCAATTATAAACAAAACAAAACACGTTAGTACAGGAGAAATAAACAAAACAGAGTACCTACCTGGGTGACCACTACGGGTTCAAAGTGGCTCTATCTAAGGTGGGCTCCTAGGTCTCTCTATATGTGGCTCGGTTCTAGAGTGAAGATACCTGAACCAGCAGATTCCTCAATCCTCACCCATTATAGGCTTATACGGATCGAGTTCGATTCAGGGGAATACATTTCCCTACGGCTATACGGAGATGAAAACCTCACGAAGACGTAGGTACGGATGTATCCCGAAAGCGATCCACTATCCTATACGGAGGTGAAGACCTCACGAAGGAGTAGTTTCTCACTCCCACTTAAAAGGGTATGACCACAACGGTCATGTAATGCGATATGCAAAACTATTTAAAGACTCGGACCAACGCAGCAGGTATTATATCATAAACTACAAAAATAATAGGTGAAAATGCAATGAAAGGATCGTTCATCAAAACCAAATTTTCAATTTTCGACAAAAAGACAAAAGTGAATCAACTTATGGCTCGACTCTCGAAGTCTCCCCAGCGGAGTCGCCAAGCTGTCGTAACCATTTTTTTTGGTGAAACGGTAGTCGACTTGGATTTTGAAAATGAAAACGAAAAACTGGAGTCGCCACCAATCTTTTTTGATGAGGTGTGATCGGATCACCTTCGATTAATCATTTTTATAAAATCTAAGATTTACTAAAACGATAATTTTTGGCCTACTAAATACGAAAATGAGTTCGAGTCGGTTCACATACGAGGAAGGTTAGCACCCTCGATACGCCCAAAAATTGGTACCTAGTTGATTAATTAGAGTCTTAATGTCGAAAATTTGAAAACTTGAAAGAACTTAAAATACGATCCCTCTTTGTACGATTGAATAAATTAAAATGAATGTCAAAGGTTTGCTAACCCCGAAGTAATAAAATACCATACCCAGTAAGTTAGGGCACGACATCTCATACTTTGAGACTGGGCTAACCTTTTATTTAAAATCAATGTATTTTTAATTTCTTTTAAAAGGATATTCGGTTGGTTAGAGTGAACGAAGGAAATCGAAACCCAGTAAGTTAGGGCACGTTCCCTCGAGTTTTCAAACTCCGAATATTGCTTTTATTTATGAAAAAACCTTATTTCGGGGTAACAAAATGTCATACCCGGTAAGTTAGGGCACCACACTCGTCTCTCCGAAAATAAGCATTTTAAAACTCATATTGATTTTTTTTTTTAAAAGGTATTCTGTTATTTTGGTAAAATGAGAAGAATCGAAACCAGTAGAAGTTAGAACACGATTTTCTCAAAATTCCAAACACGACATCGCTTTTATGAAAAAATTGTTTACTTCGGGACAAGGTTGTAACATAAAACAAATGCGTGAGGGAAATGAAATAATCGAACACGCAAACGAATAAATAAATAAATGAATATATAAAAAATGGCAAAATAAAATGATAACGATAACGAAAATGATAATAATGATATAAAAGTATATATATTAGAGTACATGCGTAATAATAGAAGTAATAAGAAATATAGAAATATATATACACACATAATAATAGTAGTACAATATTGAAAGATACATATGCATAGTATATATTTATAGGTTAGTAATAATCATAATGATAATACAAATAATGAATGATTTAAGGTTTGAAAGAATTTACAAAGATATAAATAAATGTGTGAAGAAACGACAACAATAATAAGAGTAGTGATATATATGAGTAAAATAAGTACGCTAAAATATATATATATATATATATATATATATTAAAAGTTTAAAAAGAACAAATATATGTAATATAATACTAGTATATATATGCGTAATATGGAGTATAAAGTATATATATTAGAAGAATACCTATGTGAAATATAAGTACCTTAACAAAACAATAATATTAACTATTAATAAAACTACATAAATACATATATATATTAAAAGATATATACATATGAAATGAAACATATACTAATATTAATAACGAATATAATAAGAGTAAAAATAGGTATAATAATAATAATATGTATAGTGGTTTAAAATAAACAATATCTATAATTTAAAATGAATAATAGTTCAATAGTGTAAAAAACTTAAAATACATCATGATAATAATTAATTAATAATAAAACGATTCTTAAAAAAAGCTGGATGAATAATTAAGTAAATGAATTGACAAGCTAGGACTAGACTGAAATTAAATTAAAGATTAATGGTTCAAATTGTAAATAACCCAAAGAATAAAGCCGAGGACCAAGGTTGAACACACATAAACTACCAAGGACTGATTCGAAAATAACCCTGACTCTAGACACGTGTCCCTGCTCAACGAGTCAGGGATTAAATTGAGACTCACGATAAGTTAGCTGGCCAAATCTATAAAGAGGAAAAAAGCGAAAAAGGACTAAATTGAAGCGTGACTCAAAATAGGAGGATCGCGTGTGAAAATAGACCAAAAATACGGAAACACGCGGATCCTCTTTGGGCGTCGGGTCGGGTCACACGGGCCAGGGGCCAAAACGGCGTCGTATGGGGTTATTATAAAAGTCAAAATTTTGGGCAAAAATTTTCATTTTTCCCACTTCACTAAAAAAAACTGAAATCCCTTCCCCCTTTTCTCTCTACCAGCCCAGAATCCGACGAGGAGCAGGCCGGCCACCGTCGTGTCGTCGTCATCCCGTGCAGGCCGCCACCGTCGTGTCGTCAAGTCGCCGCGTCTTGCCACCAGTACACGTGGCCTAAATCGCCTGCAGGTGATTTTCTTCTCTTTTTTTTTTTATATTGCTATTTTTGTTTACAATATATGTATATGTGCGAATGAAAGGGTGTGAAAATTGAAAAGAAAGATGAAAGAAAAATAAACCGAAAGAAAAATGAAATCACCTTTTGTTTTTCTGATTTTTTTCTATGTTTTTCCGTTTCTTCCTTTAATGTTTTGCTCTTTGGTTGGATATTCTGTGCATTTGGCTACTGATTTTTGTTTGTTTAAGATCAAAATATTGCTTTTATTTCTCATCAAAAACTCTCTGTTTACAAAGGTTCTTGCTCGGCTTTTAAATAGCCATTTCTTTACAACTTGTCATTTTCTTCAGTGGATGTGACAAGGGCGGTGGCTAGGGGCGGTGGGAGTCAGAAGGCAGTGCAAGTGGAGGCACTAGGGGCGGCAGCCACTTGGATTAGGGCTAGGGTTTTGGTTGTTTTCTAAAAATATAGTGGGCTAGGGTTAGGTTAAAAATTTGGGTTTTGGGTTGGTTATTTAGGCCGGGCATAATTGGGCCTGTACAATATGTATTGCCTGCAGGGGCTTCATTTTAGTTGCAACTTACTTGAGTATTAAATAACAGCACAGATTGTCTCATAGCTTGATGTGCATAGTATATAAAGAAAGGGCAAAGTGTCCTTTGTATGTAAACCAATCAAGTGAACTCATTAATGTAGTAAACTTTATGTTCATTTTTAACCTGTTTCGAATTTGGTCGTATAATTGTTAACTGCCAATGGTTCGCATCTTGTATGACAAAATTTAAGCATTGTTGGTTGTGTGAAACAATCTTGGTGCTTTGTGTATTTTTGCATGCAAGTATATATAAACCACAAGGTATCACTGTGCCCGAGCCCCTCCAAACTGTCTGTACCAGATGGGATGGTGATCCCTTCAGCCTAGGTTCATACTCTCATGTTGCAGTGGGAGCATCCGGAGATGACTATGATATATTAGCTGAAAGTGTGGGGGAAGGAAGACTTTTCTTTGCAGGGGAGGCCACTACAAGGCGATACCCTGCCACCATGCATGGAGCTTTTCTTACTGGACTTTGGGAAGCTGCAAATATGGCTCAATATGCAAAGCCTCGGACTGCAAAGAAAAAGATCAACAGGAGTCCATCAAGTAATGCTCATTCTTATGCTTCTGCCCTTATGGATTTATTCAGAGAGCCTGATCTAGAATTTGGGAGTTTTTCTGTTATTTTTTGTCTAAAGAATGCTAATCCGAAGTCACCAGCCATTCTAAGGGTGACAATTAGTGAGCCCCGAAAGAAGAATCTGGAAAGCTCAAAGACAGATCAGCAACATTCGAATAAGGTGCTTTTTCAGCAGCTCCAATCACATTTTAATCAGCAACAATAGTTGCAAGTTTATACATTGTTATCAAAGAAACAGGCATTTGAGCTGAGAGAAGTGAGAGGTGGTGATGAGATGAGGTTGAACTATCTGTGCGAAAAGCTGGGAATTAAGCTGGTGGGACGTAAGGGTTTGGGACCTACTGCCGATTCCATCATTGCTTCTATTAAAGCACAAAGGGGCGTTCGAAAACCTTCTTCAACTCCTTTGGCTCCAAAATCAGGTGAGAGTTATAGGATATTCCTTTATTATATCTTTATCCCAAAAGATGAAATTTGCACATGAAGTAATATTCCTATGGTTTGGTAAAAGGGACATCAATGCTGAAAACTGGCACTTTAAAGCAAAAGTTCATCAGGTAAGACTTAAGAGCCAAAACATTTAATTTTATTCTTATATATGCTAAAGATCTCCATGTGATTAGTGGAGGAATATTACTTGATCCTTCTTTCCCATTATTTGTCATTATTTTTCACAGAAAGGCCAAAATAGCGCGCAAAACTAAAGGGTTGATTCCTCCGGTTGTGAATGCGGCGAATGGCAATCTGTCAGAGGAAATAAAACTGATAAAGCAAGCTCCTCCTAACTCTTCTAGTTCAGGTATGTCTGAAGTTTTCTAGTTTCCTTTTATGGTTACAATTTGTTGGTGCAGTTCTATGTGATGCGGTCAATTGTTTCTGTTGATGTTGTTGTTGTTTTTTATTTTTTATTTTTATTTTTATATTGTATGTTGTATGCCTAAAGTAATATCAACTGTTTTCCTGTGAAATGTCTTAATCGTTCTAATTTTGCCTTTGTTCTATCTTTCCTGAATCTTTAGGTTTAAAAAAATAAAACAAAATTCTTTCCCTAGTTCATTTAAGTTAGTTTAGGAACTTTTGAATTTCGAAAATAGTGTAATGGTGTAATAAAACTTGTGTGAATGGAACACGAACTCATAAATCAGGTAGATGCCTATTTAGTATTGAACTCAAAATACCTATAGATTTTTTGTGAATTTGAAATTCATGGTTTATACCTTTCATGTATATTTGCATTGAACCATAACTAATTTATATATAATGTATACTTTTCGTTCTCTTAATTTATGAAACAAGTGAAATCTAAATCCAAATTTCAAACACATGTTTCCGAACATATAGTTAGAGGTTTTTTTCTCCTTACAAAAATTATGGGGGAGCTGTCGCTATTGGCACTTGTTTGTTCTTGATTTGAATTGCATTGTGATGGAAAAACCAAGATAATGAATTTTAGCAAAATGTACTTATATCCATCTGTTTTTGTAGAAGACGTTAATATTTTTTCAAAGGGGAAATCTGAATATAGGAAAAATCTTCCATTTCATAGGGCAAAATAAACTAAGGTGAGGTGTTGAAGCAATGAGCTGGATATGTGAGTGTATTGATTATGGAAACTGAAGATCTAATAAGAGTTACATGATGCGTGCCCAATTTCCAAGTAATAAAGTGATTTAAGAATAGAAGCAAAAAAAAAAGAATTAGAAACAGAAGAACAAATGTTAGAGAGAAAATAGAATATTAGAGAGAGGAAGTTTTTCTTTGTAATTTTCGGTACCCTGCCCAGCCACCATTTCTCATTTCCCGTACAATATTGTGCTAATGTAATTACAAATATGCCATTTAAGGCCTACCTAATGACCCCAACACTTAGGTACCAGACAGCCCAATGTTAACAATCTATACTAACATACCAGTCCCATTTACTATCTCTAACACAAAACCATATAAAATTTGACCTGCAACATTACACAGTTCAGCGACATTGACTAAGTCAGAATATTCTGCAAATGCCCTTTAAATTCTTGGAGCTTCTATTTGAGTTCTTCAAAGTGTTGCTACACAAGTTGGCATCAAATGTTTTCTATTCCCCTATTTTACTTTGATTTGGATCAGATACAGCTATGCAGCCTATAGGGATTTTTAAATTTTTTTATTTTATTAAAAACATAATGTATTTGGAGGATTCTTGGAGAGTCCTATCCTTATACCTACGTCCATATATGCATTGGATACATATGGGTGCTTGAAAAAAATGAAGAATTGGAGCAAAATAGCTATTCCCACCATTAGGTTATTGTACTGTTGGCTCGATCATTATCACCGTAAAGATGTCCTTCCACAGTTTGCCTTTCTTCTGAAAGGTTAAAAATGATGTACATTGAGCCAGAGGCAGATGCTGTCAATGGTCTTGAGATGCACTACTCATTAATATCCTTGTTGAAGATGTCCCTGCCACTCTCTGCCGCTAACTTGATTTTCTGAATCTCCTCACTAACATCAGCAATTCCGAAGCTTGTGATAGGAGTTTGGCCATGGCAAACTGTTTATCAGCCGGTCGCGATAGAAAATTAAATGGAGGAAAATGTTCTTCTGTGACTGAGGCTTTCTGGTTAGACACTGAGAAGGAAAACATACATCAATTTTTTTTATAGGATTTACAGTCATCCTCACCACGACAGACAAAGTGAGCACCTACTTATTCCAACTAAGATGAGAGGCTTCAACCACTGAGGCTGTCAATGGAAAGAACAGGGATGCTTTTTAGCTTTAGCCCGAGACTAACTTAAAAATTAGCTGGATTTCACTCAAATCTCTGGTCCGAGATGAGTTGTGAGAGCAGCTTGAGGCTCCATTTTGTTGAAGTTGATTGAGTCACATTGAACAAAAGAGTGATTTGAAGGCTTCACCTTTGTCCAAAGGGTATGGTTTAAGTGAAGAGACTATGGCCTAGGAGTTGGTATTGGTAATTACTCAGGGTGGTAATTTAATTCTTTAAATATTTGTCTAAATGGTGCTTTGACTCTTATTATTTGGTATTTTGTCTTTAAGATCACATGGATGGCTTTAATTTGTTTGATCAATGAGTTCCAACGCAGCTTGTATTTGGATGTTTTCTTTATGCCTTCACAATCTATTAAGGTGGCCATTGCAGCACAATTTTGGTGATTTTTTGGAGGCATTGCTGCTTTACATGGATGCTCGTAAGAGTGTCTTGGGTGTTTTTAGGAGTGTCCTTCATTTTGGAGTACCGTTGTGTCCTTGATGCAGTGATGTTGATTTCTTCAAAGGTGTTTGTATTTAGCTTATCTTGTTTACTAACCTTTTGGTTAGTTTTTCACCCTTCCTGGGTTTATTAATAAAATTATATTTGGCTGAGAAAAAAATAGTGTAAATGCGAAGGAAGACCATATAATGACTCGTAGGTTTGTCAACTGTCTACCTCCGTTGCTGGAATTGCAGCCACCTCCTTGGCGAGAAATTTGTAAGCTCTTTACACATACACGTACGTATATATATATATATATAATATACATGTACATGTACATGGTATGTTATTTGGTGCACTTAGTGTTTTTCAGATTTTGTATAATCATCAAAACAAAGTGCCCTAGCTTCGGAGTTAACGCCTAGTGCGCGACTGTAGGATGATACGTCGTCGCCCCTACGCCACAAACTTCAAAACTCGGCCTCTATCCGGCGCCGTAGTGCCGACGAAAACCCTCCTAGCTCAATCTTTTTAGTGTTTTTTGGTGGAGTGGACAGCCCGAACATTTTAAGGATAATTTGGTATTTTATAAATTTATATTCGTTTTTCTCACTTTAGTTGGCTTTCTGTTTTTCTTCAAAACCAAGCACAATAGAAGAAAATTTCAAAAGTATATAAAGGGAGTGACTTCGAACATTTGGTGAGACCGTTTTTATTTGTTATGTATTTTTTCTCATTAATTTCTCATTTTTGTTTGACTTGTTTGATTAACACGTGGATAAAAGATAGATACGATTCTTGATCTACACTCAGTTAATTCTTTTTAGTTATTTTTATTATTTTTAATTTATTATTTGATTTTGTATCATAAGTATCACCACACCTTAACAAAATGAATTGTTGGTGCTTCAAAAAGAGCAAATGATGGGTTAACTTCGATATATTTTCTGAGCACTTTAACAATAAGTTTTCTAATTCTTCTCTTATTTTTGGAACATTGAGGATAATGTTTGATTTAAGTTTGAGAGAGTTGATTCAATTTAGTTTGCATGAATTTTTTCTTAGTTATTTTTTTTTCAATTTTTGGATATTTTATTTTATTTAAAGTTTTTGTATGATGTATTAGTTTGTATAAAATCTTAATTCGATGAGATGTTGAATTATTTTTGTATGGCTTTTAAGATTTGTAAATTTGTAATAATGAATATTTTCAAAACCTAAATGTTGACTTTATATAGTTTTTTATAATTGATTTTAGAATTTTTGAGATAATAATTGGGATTGAAGCATGCCTGCAAGGTGAAATTTTGAATTATATTGAGATAATAATTTATAACTGACTTGATACACTCATATTTGATTTTTTTTCAGATTATTTTTTAAAACTATATAATACATTAAATATATTAAAAAGCGCTAAAATAAAAGTTATTTAACCCATTAAAAAATTTCTATAAAAAAACACTACCACAAATATAATAAATATTTTATTATATTAAAAAACACAAATAAATATAATAGATGTTCTATCGAAAAAGATCGGTGGTGACTCCATTTTTGTTTTTAAGTCGACTCCTATTTTTCAAAATTAAAAATAGTTTTGACAAGAACGTTTAGCCAAAGACATCAAATAAAGGAGCTTGTGGAAAAGTAATTTCGTGGTTAAATATTTTTATTATTACTTTACTTTTTTTGTTTTCATGGACAAGAGAGATAAGTACGACTGTAAACTAAATTCTTGGTCTACACTCAATTATCTTTTTATTGTGTTTAGTTGCTTTTATTTATTTAAAAAAATTTTAATTTGATTTTGTGTCGTAGTTACCACCACACCTTAACAGAACCAGTCGTTGATTTTTTTTTTTGCTATTATTATTATTTTTAATTTTTTAAATTTGATTTTTAATTTGATTTATTTGTAACCATTTTGCACTTTCTATAGGTTATTTCAAACAATCACCATCCCTTCAATCTAATCATGTACTTTTACTGTATCAGAATTATAATTAAGTTTAGAAATGGTCGATTAAAGAACCAAAGGGGAATCAACACTCCAAAATTGTTTCGACTTCTAATTTGTACCTAATCGAATCTTTCGTAATGAAATAACATTTAAGAACGTTTAGCGAAAGACATCAAATAAAGGTGCTTGTGGAGAAATAATTTCGTGGTTAAATATTTTTATTATTACTTTACTTTTTTTTTGTTTTCATTGCATAGCATGTAGTTTGCATATCTAGGTTGCATAACACATTTAATTTTAACTCATTTGCAATTTTTAATATTTTATTTTGAGTCTTTCCGTTTTTAAATTTCTATTTTAGTATTTTTGCCGTGTAGGATCAAATTGGAGGAGTGAAAGGAACTTCAAGCGAAGTCTCGAGGCCAAACCAAGTGCTTTAGCTTCGAAGTTAATGCCCTGCGCGCGACTGCAAGATGGTACGTCGACGCCCTGGCGTCACAAACTTCGAAACTTGACCTCTATCTGGTGCCCTAGTGCCGACAAAAACCCTCCTAGCTAGGGGTGTGCAAAATTCGAGTAAAACTGAAAAAATTCGGTTAACTGACCGAATTCGGTTAATCGGTCGGTTAACCGAATTAATTCGGTCGGGGGTTGGTTAATAATTTTTTAAGTTTTCGGTTAACGGTTAATTCGGTTCGAAACTGGTTGGTTAACCGAATTTTTTTGGTTAACCGAAAAAATTAATAAATAAAATTATAATATATAAATAGCCCACTATTCACTCAAACCCAATCCAACATAAACCCAAATACTCAATCTAATATATATTAATCCATGTACCCAACCCAACCCAATTACCCAACCCAATCATAAAAATTAACAAATAATTTCATAAATAAAAATAAAAATAAAAATCTAAAACTAAAACTAAAAATAAAAAACATATAATTTTATACAAATAATTCGGTTAATTCAGTTAATTTGGTTAATTCAGTTAATTCAGGTAATTCGGTTAATTCGATTAATTCGGTTAATTTTATACTTATTTTAACAAAAAATTAAAAAAAATATAATTTTCGGTTAATTCGGTTAACCGACCGAATTAACCGACAAAATTTGGGGTCGGTTAATTTTTTGGAAAAAAATCCGGTTCGGTTAACAGTTAAAAATTTTGAAAGGTCGGTTAATCTGGTTAATGATATTTCGGTCGGTTAACCGAATGAACACCCCTACTCCTAGCTCGAATTTTTCGTGTTTTTGGTGGAGTGAACAGCCCTAATCTCATTTTAAGGGTATTTTGGTATTTTAAAATTTTATATTTGATATTACCTCTTAAAAACCGTTTTACTCGCTTTAGTTGGTTTTCTATTTTTCTTTGAAATCAAGCGCAATAAAAGAACAGTTTCGAAAGTAAATGAAGGAAGCAACTTCAGACATTTGGTGAGACCATTTTAATCTATTATGTGATTATTTTCTCATTAATTTCTCGTTGTTGTTGGACTTAGTTGTTGAAAACATGGACAAGTGAGATAAAGTACGACTGTGAACTAAATTCTTGGTCTACACTCAATTATTTTTTTATTGTGTTTAGTTGCTTTTATTTATTTAAAAATTTTTTAATTTGATTTTGTGTCGTAGTTACCACCACACCTTAACAGAACCAGTCGTTGATTTTTTTTTGCTGTTTTTATTATTTTTAATTTTTTAAATTTGATTTTGTGTCATAGTTACCGCCACACCTTAACAGAACGAGTTATTGATGCTTCAAAAAGAGCAAAGGATGGGTCAACTTCGATATATTTTCTCAGCACTTCAACAATGAAGTTTCCTAATTCTTCACTATTATTATCACCCTATCATTAATCTAATTAATATTATATTATTACATTATATATTTTCTTTTGCATATACTTACGTTATTGTTACTGTTATTATCATATGTTTATTTCTATTTATTTACCTAAGTTTTAAATATATTTCATGTTATTATATATTAGCATTATTTATTTACTTATTTTCCTTTATAATTTCTAACTTTAGGTTATTTGTTATTTCGTTATTAATATTATTTATTTATTTATACCCTTTTTACAGTCTTAAACTTTATTATTTTTGTTGTTAGTATTACTATTTTAGCCATCTTATATATCATTCATTTGTATATTCATTATTATTTTCATGTTAGCCTTAGCATTGACGGTGTATTATTTGTGCTATTAACTATGTTATTTTATTATCCTTTCTTTTGATTGTCTATGTTAGCTTTAAAATTGGTCCATCTTGTAATTTTCGTAAATCGTTTTTTAGTATTTGTGTTTTATAATTTATTAGCTTGACATTTTATTCACAAATCATTGTTTTAAATAAAAATGCATTTCGTTTAATTGTTACATTTTATTCGAAAGTTTTTTCAAAATAAGGCAATACTCGTATTTGGGAGCTTCGAGAAAATTGTGCCCTAACTTACTAGGTTCCGATTTTTCTCGTCGAATCTAAGTAATCGAGTACCCTTTCTTAAATCAAAACAAATAAGTTTCAAATAAAAGCTTATTCTCGGGAATTTGAGATGTTGTGTCCTAACTTATTGAATATGACACTTTGTTTTCTCGAGTTAAGGATTTCCAAAAAAATAGATGCAATATGTTGTATTTGAAATTTTGAGAGATTGTGCCCTAACTTACTGGGTTCCGATTTTTCATTTGACCCAAATAACCGAATATCCTTTTTAAACTTAAATGCATGAGTTTTGAAAATTAAATGACAAGCTTATTTTCGAGGGTTTGAAATGTTGTATCCTAACTCACTGGGTGTGACATTTTATTTCCTCGAGATAGGAGGGTCTTAACACTCAATTTAATTTATTCAAGTGTCTTTTTAAAAAAAAAAATAAAAGGACCGTATTCTAAAATCTTTTCAAACATTCGACGTTAAGACATTAATTAATCAATTAGGTACCAATTTTGGGCGTTAAGAGGGTGCTAACCCTTCCTCGTGTGTAACCGACTCCCGAACCTTTGTTCTCGAATTTCGTAGATCAAAATCATTGTTTTAATAAATCAAAATGTTTTATTAAAATGATCAATCTCAAGGTAATCTGATCACACCTCGAAAAAGATCAGTGGCGACTCCATTTTTGTTTTTAAGTCGACTCCCATTTTTCAAAATCAAAAATGATTTCGATAAGAATGTTTAGCCAAAGACATCAAATAAAGGCGCTTGTGGAAAAGTAATTTCGTGGTTAAATATTTTTATTATTACTTTACTTTTTTTTGTTTTCATGGACAAGAGAGATAAGTACGACTGTGAATTAAATTCTTGGTCTACACTCAATTATTTTTTTTATTGTGTTTTGTTGCTTTTATTTATTTAAAATTTTTTTAATTTGATTTTGTGTCGTAGGTACCACCACACCTTAACAGAACCAGTCGTTGATTTTTTTTATTTATTATTTTTAATTTTTTGAATTTGATTTTGTGTCATAGTTACCATCACACCTTAACAGAACGAGTTATTGATGCTTCAAAAAGAGCAAAGGATGGGTCAACTTCGATATATTTTCTCAGCACTTCAACAATGAAGTTTCCTAATTCTTCGCTTATTTTTGGAACATTGAGGACAATGTTCGATTTAAGTGTGGTGGAGTCAAGTCAATTTAGTTTGCATGAATTTTTTATAGTTACTTTTTTTTTTTTAAAATTTCATATTTTATTTTATTTTCAATTTTTGCATGATACATGTAGTTTGCATGAAATTTTAACCCAATGAGATGTTGAATTAATTTTGTATGCCTTTGAGATTTGTAAATTTGTCATAATGAATATTTTCAAAACCTAAATGTTGACTTTATATAGAATTTGTAACATTAATTTATGTCATTAGGATGTTTTTACCGCTCTTCGCTATTGATATGTTTTTATAATCGATTTCAGAATTTTTATGATAATAATTTTGCTTGAAGCATGCCTACAAAGAATGATGTAGGTGAAATTTTTGAATTATATTGAGATAATAATTTATAATCGACTTGATCCACCCATATTTGATTTTTTTTTCAGATTATTTTAAAAAAATATATAATACATTAAAAAGCACTAAAATAAAAGTTTTTTAACCCATTAAAAAATTTATATAAAAAAACACTACCACAGGTATAATAAATGTTTTATTATATTAAAAAACACGAATAAATATAATAGATGTTCTATCGTATTAAATATATTTTTTAAAATTTTATATTTTGGGTTGGATTATTTAGTTGGATAAGTTTTTTTTTTTTAGGTTTTAGGAAAAGTATTTAATTGTTGTTGGGTTAGTGATTTAATATAAATATAAATACTTATAATTATTTAACATATATAATTAATATATTTGGGCTAGTTTGGCCCAAAAATTTTTGCCCAAAACCCAATTCATGTAGAAAATGGGCCTTAAATTTTATCAAAGTCTATTTTTTTTTAGCTTCGTATATTTTTGCTCAAACTTTCCATTTTTCGGACGAGATTTCGAACCTGGATGAATGATTCGAGACATGAGTTACCTTAAGTTGAGATAACTTAATAGGAAACTTATGACTTCAACTATGTATAATTACAATTGGTACTTGCGGATTTAAACATTTAAACATGAAATAATATTTTAGAATGGGCCAAATTTTTTTTACAATCATGACGAAATGATTAAATATAAGTAAAATATGATACAAAAATATAATAAAAATAAAAATGCATAAATACATTAAAAATTATATCACATCCTGGCTTTTTTTAAATCATGTGAAAAATGGAAATTGAATAATGTGTGTTGAGAATTAATTTGATTATAGAAATAAGAAAGAAAGGAGGTAGAAAGAAAGAAAGAAGTAAGAAGGTGGGTATGCATACATAACCCCCAGCCTCCAACAATACATAACTAAACTCTGCCAATACCAACAACAGATCAAAGAAGCGAATGCGGGATTATATCCAATTTTAATATATATTATAAATAAAAAAATCTTAAGGGTTAAAAATTATTAAAATATTTTAAAATTGTAAAAGTTCATAAAAATATATTTAAAAAAAAGAAAAACATGTCTGAAATTCCACCTCAGGAGGACATCAAGGGTTGGTTGACTTGGTCATGACCACCATTACGACCCTATTTCATTTTCAAAATGTTAGAAAGTGATTAATAGGAGATTGGTAATGAAGGATTAATTGACTTGAAACCCCTTATTTCTTCACTTCTCTTCTGGATATGAACTCCTCTATTGCTACACAAAATCTTGCTGACTGATCGCTGCTAAGCTTCGAAGAGTGATCATGTTCTTGACGCCATTTGACTTCTTGTAGGATCAAAGTTTTAGATGTAAGGAACTTAAATGATGGGTAAAATTAAGGCAAAAATGGAAACTATAATTGAAGATTTAGGAAGTAGAAATTTTGGTTTGGGTTAGATGATGATGACAATCGCGATAATGGAAATATATATATATATATATATATTTTTTAGATTTTCTTCTTTACAATTTTAAATATCTTTTAGATTTTAATTAACTTTTTAGAATTATTTTAATGTTTGTTTTTACAATAGGTATAATAAACACCATATATTATTCAGATTGATTTACTAATTTAACCTTTTCACTTAAATAAAATTATTTTTATTGTTTTATCCGCTTTCTATTTTACAAAATTATTTTCCTCTCATTTTATTTCTTTTATTTTTCTTTTTTTTTAAAATATATATATATATATATATATTAATCAAGACCGACTTACCCAAATTAGAACGTCTCAGTAAGTAGTGATTAACATTCTTGCTCATTACTCTCTTTTATTTCCTGCTTCTTCTACTTTCATTCATATGCAATTTTAGTTTTTTTCGTCGGAGAACCCATTCCAAGTACATACCTCATCAAGCTTTCAACTTTTCTGAAATCAAGAAATCAGGATGGAAATGATTCCAGCAAAACATTCTCTCAAGTTCCGATTTTCAAAAGAGAATTCAGCGCCAATTGCTTCCAAGCGCCGATTCGAAGCGGAGGTTTTAGACGGTGGCCTGCCGGAGAAGAGGCCGAAGACGGTGGTAGACAGTCCGCAGTGTTCGGCCGTAGTGAAAACCCTCATGCAACATCCAACCCCAGGTACGTCGAGGAGTTTTTGATAACCTCTTGGATTTTGAAATTTCAAAGATTATATGATCTAACCCTTATCGATGATATTGCAGAGACGGCAGTCGTCACCCGTATTTCGTCGGCAAAAGGCATGAGGTTTTCAACAGATATTGCAGCCAAAGCAGAGGGCGTAGGTCTAGGGTTTACAACATCAAACCCCAAGGCCCTACGGGCGGCAATGCTGAAGTGTCGTTTTGCGGACACCATCTTCAAAGCTCAGCAGAAGATGAAGGGTGAGGGCGAGAATGCTGATCCCAGAAAGCTGAAACAAGAAAAGGAAAGATTCGAACGAAGACTAGGTGACGAAAAGTCGGCGCTGGAAGCCGAGTTGTTGAAGTTAAAAAGGCAACGGGAAAGAGACAGAAAAGTTGCTCGGATTGCATTACAGAACATGAAAAACACGGCCGGGATTGAGATCAATTGGGAAGCTGAGAGGGAATTTGAGATTCTGATTGGATCTTCTTCATCACCTGGGACTGGGGTTGTTCATCAAACACGTGATGAAGAGATTGAAGAAGGTGAAATTATATGTTAATCTAAACCGTTCATTGTATAGGAACAGTAGCATAAATTCTTTATTCAAAATGCTGGTTGGTTAATTTGTGAGGAATAGCAACATGTAAGTTTTAATGCAAAATTATACTTCTTCCTATTTCCATGGGTAAGAGTGTCGTTTTTGTAGATATAATAATAATTAAATAACAAAAAAGTTAGGTTTAAGGAATTCTAGAACCACGTTTATGTTACAAATGTATTATATAATGTAAGATTGCAGTTCATACTCCCTCCCTAATTAACACTTTCCCATTTATGTTGTAATCATGATTATGAGAAATGAAAAAGTAGAGCATGAAAATGGAGCCGAAATGCAAATAAATTCAAAACAATATTATGAAACTATGTCAACAATGGAAATTCAATTTTCTCTGCTAAAACTAGTATACTTCAAAGCGCTGACTATTATTACTCAAAGAATAAGAGGAATAGACATTAATTAATGGGCAAAGAAGTTTGTAATCAATTAATATGTACTTTAGTATTCATATAATGTGATCATTTTCTTTTATTTTTTGAAAGCTTCATATAATTCAATTACAATGAGTGTAAATACATGTTGAACTAATTATAGGGGATAGTAATTATCAATGTAGTACATGTACTTTCTATTTGTTCAATATGGTATCTCTCATTAACAATGGCAATTAAATTCTAACCACGACTTAGCATGTGGCATTGTGTTAGGAAAAGAACTCATTCAATCAAAGTAGGGGGACTTTGAAACAATTATTCCTTTTCATATTTTAAAGGCCAGAATAATAATAATAATAAATGAAACTGCTTTCTGAAATGACTCTTTTCTTCCTTCACAAAAGATTTGGTCATGGACTAAGCTTGAATAAATACCCAGTTCCCATCAAAATCATCTATTTTCAAGTATTTTTATGACAGCATGTTGCAGGGGAGAGAAGATTGCTCCATCATCTTATTATTATTTTTAGCATTTTTATGTTTTAAATGATTGTCAGTGATTTAATTTGCACAAATGACATTTGTTATCTCTTATTTTTCAAAGTATAGTGATTCAATTCTGTGTTGCAATTTCATTATTTTTTTTTTATCAATTCTCTAATTAATTTGAATTAATTATTAATTCTCTAATTGAATTGATATAACTTGTTTTTCTAATGAAATTCTAACATTTTCTAAAAGAAAAAAAATCCTATCCGCTTCCTTTCATATAGTTTAAAATTATTAAATTAATAACTCGGTTTTCAATTATTATCATTCTAAATAATTAATAAATTGCATTCAAACATAAATTTTATTATACTGGGTAAATAAAACTTATTTTAGTAAAAAATAATAATAATTAATTAGAGCCACGGACCTAATTGGAACATTTTAAATTCTTCAAATAAGAACCTAATCATGTAAACAGCAAAATACGAAGGACTGAATGTCGAATTACCCTTTATTCATTTCCACCAACTGCTCACGGTACTTCCTTCCCTGGACAGGTGTCACCCTGGCAATACCATGTACACCTTCAATATAAAGTTGAAGAGATTAGATATTAATGAGGTAGAAAAAATGACTCAACTAATGAGTATGTGGTACAAATATCCCTTAATATTTAGTAAAACAAGGATGAATATGTAGAGGTGGGTGAGAAGAGACACTAGAAGATTTGCAGTATTAACAGCCATTATAGCTGTTATTGTAACCTAAGATAATACAGCTTTTTGTCGCCTTTTTGCATATAATAAAGCTAAGGTAATACTTTTCAAATCAAATAGGATCTGACTCACAGTGGTGGCAAACCATTGAGAATGACTGACTTTTGTTCCTCATCAGGTACTCGTTGACTACAACCAGCAAGACTGTCGCTTAGATGCTTTTGTGGGAGACTCAGCTCCAGAAATACGATTTAAGGCACTCAAAATCTCATAAGCAGTATTGTTACCGAGCAGCTGATTGTGCAAAGCTGGAATTACGTTGGAGAGAAGCCATGAAGCAAGTGTAGAATCGTGTTGTTCATAATAAATGAATGCAGGGTTTTTCAAACTGTTTTTCTTCATTAGTAATCATCCAAGGAGGAATAGAGATAGTGCCATCGATATACTTCTGCTGTTCATGTGTTTTGATCACAAGAAGCACATGTTTCCATGCTAAGAAGTTACTCTCATCAACCAAAGTAGATATTTTCTTTGATGCAAAAATAGTGGTGGTGGGAGTAGTTTTCGATGAAGGCTGGCCATTAATCTCTGTGGGAGATTGTTCCTCTGCTTCAGATTCAGAGGATTCCATGATTGACAAGGACGGAATTGATCACCGGTCGTCGGAACCTGGCTCTAATACCATAACGGAAAGATTCAAAAAGGAGAAAAATAGAATAGTATTAAAGAAGAGAGTAATTATTCCATATATTCAAAAGACAGCAAGCAGGGTTTATATAAGACCACAACAACACATACAAACAAATAATAACAAAATGAAATCACAAGCATGATAGCAGAATGGAAAAATGAATAACCAATGACAACAATATAACACATTGACGGCTCATGACAATTCTGAAACCATTATATAGTCACTTGGACTGATTCAGCTTCAGTGTAGCTAGGCTGGTTGGCTTTAGCATTCTTTGAATCATCTAATACTCTGAAACTAATCATTCGAGAACCAAGTCAAAGGTCGAGCTGAAAAGGCAACGGAGGCGACAGAGAACAGCGTTGGGATTGAGATCAATTTGAATGTTCAAAGGGATTTTGAGATTCTAATTGGATGTTCTTTATCGTGGGAATACATTCAATGTGAGACTGGGCTTCTATGTTATTTTCCTTTCCTAATCATTGAATTGTTTGAATGTGTCAATCAATTTCTTTATACAAATTCAAAGATTTGTTTTTGTATTGCATGGGAATAAGAGTTTAACAACTTGAAACACATTCTAACCTTACAAAAATCAACCAAAATCTGTATGCTTCAATTATGTCAACTTGCCCTTATGATTTTTTTTTAATTAAGATTTTAAAGTAGACCAAGGTGAGTTTATCATTGAGGTTGAAAAATGTTGTGAAAAAATACTTTGGGAATATACTTTTTAAAAATTTGGCAATATTTATCATTGTTGTTAAAAAGTATTTTTTCAAAAGATAAAATATCTATTTTACACATATTGTAAAGTAGAAAATATGTATTTAAATGATATTTAATTTCTTTAATATTATAATATATATGGAATATATAAACTTAAATTTGTTAATATTATGGTATATAAAATATATAAACTTAAGGTATAATTAATTACAATAAAAATTATAATTGAGTCAAATGTAAAGTATTATCATTTTTACATGTTATTATTAGCACGATGCTAAGTTATTATTATTTTTGTATTAACAAATATTCAACTTAGATTATAATACAAATATAAAAAATAATTTTTGATAACTCATTGTTAATATCGTTGTATATAAAATATAAATTTTAAATACTTTTTTAAGATTGATATAAATTATTTGTAAAGTAAAGTTTAATTTATCTTTTATAGTTAATATATATCATATTTATCTTTTATAGTTTGTTACCCAGGGTTAAATTTTTTAGTTTTTTTGGGTTGACTTGAAAAACTAGCTTGAAATTTTTTTACCATAAATAATTAGAACACCATACAAAATACGACCAATAAAAAATAACACAAACATGATACAAGTATATAAAAATTATAAATATAAAAAATTTAATATAATATACAAATATTAATGTGAAATATATATATATATATGTCCACCTTCCCATACATTATTTCTTCCAGCACAAATTGTAGTCGCCATTGAAGTAGCTGCCACCTAATCAGAATCTGAAATATAAGGTACATTCAAGATGCATTCTTCATCATACATTGTGCTGACAGCTTCACCATAAGCTAAAGCAATGGCACAGACCTGTTTGAGGCAGTCATGGAGTCTTCAAAAGCCACTGAAGTAATTGTTACCGATTCATATTCAAGATGGCTTTCCACCACGCATCTTGCTGGCAGCTTCATCCTAAGATAAAGCAATTTCAGAGTTATTTGTTGGAGTCATCCGAACCAGGAAAACCGATGGTAGCCATTCAAGTAGTTTCCACTGACTTATTAGAATCCAAAAATGAAGGCATATTCAAGATAACTTAGGAAGAGAAATCAGACGATTGAGAGACAGAAGTGAAACTATGTTGCTTTTCCTCTTCATTTTTTATTCAAGTGCTCATGCCCGACACATATCCGAACAATTTAACAGCTGCGCACCTCTCAACTCTCCTTTTCGGTTTTGAACGATCTCTCTCTCTTTCTAACCTCTCCCTCGTAGCTGACCCCATTCCTCACACCACATTCTCATTCCCTTCTCTGATTCCCAAATCTCCTCCCACGTCTCCATTTTTCTCGCCCACCCTCAAACCCTTTGGACTAAACCACACACACAAGAAATAAGTAAACCATACTGCAGCAATAGCAAGAACAGAAATCAGACGATAAGGCAAAGGGAAAAAATAAGAGGCAAACAAGGACTAGATGAACAGAAACTGACACCAAGGAAAACCGTAATCTCAAGCAAGCCAACATCCAAATTTGAGGCCATTATGAATCCAACTGTAGAAAATCAGACGTGGCTTAATGGAATCAACATTTAACGATTGTTAATGGTTAATCACATGTTCATAATTTGATTCCCCCACTATCGTAATTGCAGCTAACTAGGATAATTGCCATCTATCTCAGTATTTCCATTAAGCTCAAAAACAATATCAGGCAACTTTCCATTTTTTCACTTAGCATGCTGCTTAGTTAAGCTTTTCCAAGAATTCATGCATCAAGAGAGTAAAGGGTATACTTCCTATAACTCAGTTTAATCTGTTTTGTGGGAATGCTTCATATTTCCAGCATCAATAGCTAACAAAGGTTTTACTTGGTGTCCCCTGTTCCCTCCCTGATCTCCAAATCTCCTCCCTCCCGGCCCTTCACAGACTTCTCACCAACCCTCAAACTCTTTATAACCCCCTCCCGCCCATCCAACAATACATAAGTAAACTGTGCCAATACAGCAATAGCAACAACAGACAAAAGAAGCTAATGCAAAGGGAAACACCAAGATCATTAGAAAAGAAATAGATGAACAGACACTCACACCAAGGAAAACTGCATTCTCAAGCTAGCAAACATCCAAAAATGACATATGCCCAACATCAAAAGTCTTTGATTCGTGGCTTGATGCATTTGTAAACAAAAACATCAATATTTCATGATGGTTAATTGCTGTTCCTAATTCGATTCTCCATCTCCCTATCAACAGTTAACTAAGGATAGTAGTTCTCTCTATCTCAATATTTCCATTCCGAGTCAAAACAATAACAGGCAAATTAGAGTTACATTTGCTATAATAGGTATCAATGAAGCAAATATCAAACATGCTTACAAAACAAAGTAAACAAAGGTATGAAGCATACCTTACTCTCTTGATTCTGGAATTCTTGGATCATCTCATCAACTGGTAGAAAAAAGAAAATATTTTACTCCGACTCGTTAATTTTCTTTAATTATCCACTTACAACACCCATTTCCTATACATCTGGACATAGCTAAAGACCTGACTCTCCAAATTCACAGAAAAGGCTAAAAATGTAGGACAGATAGTTATATCTAACACTCACACCTAGTTGAAATCCGCAAAACATAGTTTAGAAGCACACAATCTCTCAAAGTTATCCCCCAAATACTAGGCAAAACATTAATTCTTGATGGCAATAACTTAGGTTAAGTTCATCTTTAGCTGTCATGCTAATTAATCATACCAATTGCATATATTTTTCAGAAACAAAATAAATCATTTCCCAAAGCAACACACACATATATAAAAGGAAATATAGGAAATATATAGAACCGATATAGAATTTCATCAAATTTGCTCATTACATCAATAATAAAGGGTAATAAACCCATATTTCAAAACAAAAAAAAATTAGGTGCTATTGCTAGGGTTGAGGCTGCAGCCATCGTTGGAGGAATCGTTGCCGTGGGATGGATGGTGATGATGATCCTGGCAATCATCATCACTGTCGTCTTCATCAAAGGGCTTTTCTTTGTGGTAAATGCAGCAGATCTTGGAGCTCTTCTTGTTCATGAATTCGTTGTCAACGGTTCCTTCTTTCCAGGTAACTCTCTTTTTCCTAGGGCGGAGTTCGAGGACGAGGGCTTCTTGAGGTTGGGACAAGGAGGATGAGGCAGCCGAGTTGTTGTCGATGGTAAGGGTGGTGGTGGCGGAGGAGGTCGACGGTGATGCCCTGATTGTTGCCATTGCTAGAGAAATTATCGACGTTCAATTTCTTTTCTTTTCTTTTCTTTTTATGAAATCGGCGTTAAATTTAAATAGCGATGTTGCATTTTGACCATTTATTATTAGTATTTTAATTTTTAAAATTTTAAACACACGTGCGTGCAACACAAGCATTTTGTATGAGAGTCTTGCCCATTTTGAGTTTTGATCGTGTAACTTTAAAAATTCAAAATATGAAGGGTTTTTCTGAAATAATACAAAAATAATAATTATATATTTAAATAATACAGTCTTTTTTACGGAAATAATATAAGAGATGAAAATTGAATTCACCATTTTGTATCAGTTTTGAAAAAAATAATTTAGAGTTGAAGGGGAAAAAAACATGTGGTTATTAAAGTTTTTACATTTATTAGAAGATAGTTTTGCTTAGAGCAGGAAGGTTAATATTTTCAAGTCTCGAAAACTAGTCACTAGTTTAAATTGTAAATGTTTTTAACTTCTTTTCAATAAAAATAATAATAATATTTTATGTAGAAAATATATGAAATTATAAATGCTACAATGATATATCAATTTTAAATGTTTTATTTTTTTTAGAAAAAATCGAGTTATTAAAGTAAAAAATATGGAAAATTACAAATGTTACTTAGGCTTTATTTTCCAAATTATATAGAAAAAAAAATTAATATACCTAGGTAATATAAGAAAATCTAAATGTTATAGACAATTAGTTGGTTATCATTGTATTAATTGGTGGAAGTACTATCTTTTTCTCATGATCAAAGTTAAATAGGAGAAAGTTCCAAGATAAAAAGGTAAGAAAACTTTCTAGTGTAATTATATTATGGTTATAAAGTTTACGAATAGAATAAAATGACATTATGTGAATTCGTTTGCAACATAAGATAGTAGGGTTTAGAATTTATGAAATATGATTAATTTGAAATGATCAAATGGATTAGGGTTAGGGTATATATTTTAATAAATACAGTGCTTTATAAATCTTTTGTGCAAAGAAAAACAATTAGGGTTATCTGAATTGCAAAAAAGATAAGAATTGAATAATAACGAGAGGTTGTTGACAATTTGGTAGAAAAATTAAGAAATTTTAGGATGGACCCAAACAATGATTGCATTGTTGCCCACATAATTGCTATCAACCTCATTATGTAGGAGTTAATTTGGCTATGTTATAATGGTCTTGGGTGGGAAGTTCAAAAATATTGTTTCCTAAGAGAAACATTTATATACGTCAAACATATAGTTTGTGGTTGATGATACCTTCCAATAAGAAAAATAGAACAAAATAGTATGAGATCTTAATCAAATAATTTGTGAAGGCCATCGCCAAAGATGGTGCAAAGAGAACTTTCCAACTGATTATGGGTAACCATATCCTTAGGAGAAATCTGAATCCTCCTTATTTTCCATGGATGAGCAATTTAGATATCAGAGGGTCTCCGAACAATTTTGTCGACTCCATTCCTAAGCTTTGTAAGTAGATTAAACCAAATAATGATGGATGTGCATATGGTGAGGGGTTTATGTAATTAAGGTCTAGGAAACTAGGGTTAATGTTTGATATGTATTATCTTGAATTGAAAATTTTGGCCCTGTTATTGTATGAAGTTGGTCTTTTTATTATATGATATGGAAACTGTGTTGAAGTTTTAATATCATGTTTGCATCAATATTTTAATTATTTTGTTTTATAATTGAACTCATTTGTTAATTCAATGAAACTTAAAATATAAAGGGTATTAGTCTTATTAGGGTTTGTTAACAACTATATTAATTTAAATTGCAACTATATTAAAGATGAACAACCAGATCAGAACATTCATCTACTATGATGGACAAAGTATGGATTCTGATGTTGGTGTTATTTTTGAATCAAACATTATGTAGGCATAAGCTTTACAAATTTTGCAAAACTTGATGAAATAAAGACAAAGAATTGACAAAAAATTATCTTGTCATTGTGGAAGAGTGATTTAAAAATTGTATTATAGATTTCCTACAGCATCCAATCCTCAAGCGTACAAAATATTGGACCTTTTAACAATAACGATGGGGAGGCAATGATATATGCACATACCAACTTTGGAGACCTGCATGCTGCTGAGCTATATACGTAGTTACATGACAATAATTCTACTTCCAAGGCATACACTCAACCGTTGTCATCAACAGTTCCGATAACTGACGCTACTCCTTTAAATCAACGGGCTTCAAATTTTAACCCAAATATTGATGAAGCTATATCCTTCTTGGGTAGACAATCATATTTTGGCATGAGTTCGGCTTGAATGCGAGATTAGAAGATTGCATTAATTATGGAGTCACATTGTCATTTTCGGGTCATAATTTCCTCAAAATGAATTCGTAAATATCTATTAGAAATATTTAGAAGCTAGTAGTGTAGTTAATTAGACTTTGGTTAAGTGAATTAGCTTGAATTAAGGCTAATCTAGTAAAAGGACTAGATTGAATATAGTGTAAAAGTTTAATTGTAGAATAGAGAAAATTCAAGGGATTAAATTAACAAATAAGCCTTATGTGACAAGTGTGTGGTAAGTATAAATACATGTGTATTATTTTAATTGGTACAAATGTATGAATATATATATGTATTTACTTAATATTTAAGAAATAATAATTATAATTAAAAATATAATATAATAATATAAAGTAAGGTAAATAAAAAAAAGGAAAGAAAAGAAGGACGAAATAGAACAGGGAAAGAAAGAAAGTAAAATAGAAAAAAAAAAAAGAAAGGAAAAATAGGGTTTTAAGGTTCAAGCTTTAAGTGATAAGTCATTTTAATCCCTTTTCTTGTAATTTTGGTGTCTATGGAATCCTAGGAAGAAATACTATTTGAATTATGTAGAAATTTAAAAAGTTATTGAATTTTTAGATGTTGATTAAGTTGAATGAATGGAAGAATTATTGGTTTAATTGATAGAAATTCAAGTTAGAAGTGGGAGAAGGATTAAAATTGTAAAGATAGATATAAGTTTTGTGATAGTAGGGACTAAATTGTTTAAATTGTAAAATTAATGTTTTATGCTGAAAATTTTAAGAGTTGGAATAGTTTAAAGTGATAATTGAATGAAAATATAGGATTTATTTTGAAGAAAAGAATGGTTATGGTGATAGGACTAAATTAAAAATTAAGCAAAAGTTGTGTAGAAATAGAAATGTGTAATGTGATATAGTATGTTGATAATCTTTAAATTGTTTCATTTCTTGTAGCTAACGTAGTGCCGGAAACATCGTCAAAGAAGGGGAAAGAGAAAGTGAATGAGGATATCGAGTAAACTCGATAACTACGGTTTGTATTTCTATAAACTATGTTTAATAATTTAATAAAGTAATTACTATTTTTAATTGTTAGTATGTATGATAAATGAAATGATGGAAATTGTTACTGTTTCTGTATCAAAATGAAATGATTTGAATACCCTATTAATAGTGTCGGGCTAGATGGATATAGTTGGTATGCCATAGGATTGGAAGTGTTAAGGAATATTCCGACTGTGTGTCGATGAGACACTATATGTGTCGATCATCGTGTGATCATGGCGGATTCATTCCGAAGAGGTACTCAGACTGATCAGGTATTCTTTATTACCCTTACGGTGTATTTCGGCTTCAGCCGAAGAAACACTGTATGATATCCCGGTGTGTGGGTTGGATCCGTGTATCCGTCCAGGTCCGAGTTATGTTAATAGGGGTAAATAAAAGTACTAAAGACAAAAACTGACTACTATTGATTATGTGACTGTGACTGTTATATGATTATTAAAAGGTATCGAATGATATAAAATATATATAAAGAATCATTTAATTACATTTAAGAGCTATAAGATGAAGACCAGAGATTAAGCTATTAAGATTATAAAAGTAAATGTTTTGAGTTATAATATATATTGATGGCTTATTATGGTTCTAAGCATTAGTTTATAGAAATACCACTGTGTGTATACTCAGCGTACGGTATGTTTCCGTGCGCAGGACTAGGTACTAAAGAAAGCTAAGGACTTAGCATCCAAGCCAATTCCTGACTCAAAGTGGTGAATACTTTTCTTTTGGTAAAATGGCATGTATCTAGGTTGTTAAGGTGTTATTTTGTACATGACAGTGAATAAACATGAAAGTTGTTGAAGCATGGTATGAAATATGTATATTTTGGAAGTTAAACTTACATGAGTTTAACTAGTATGCTAATGTAATATAATTTTGATATGAATTGTGGTATATAATCTTTAAAAGGTATTGAAGTGAATGAATGAATATTTGCTAAGTTTAAATGGCATAATGAGTGATATTTGATTCAAGAACTATTAGTAAATGTTTGGGCTTGAATTAGATGTGTTTAGCATGTGAAAATGGCTTAAAAATGGTCAAAAATCATGTTTTCACACGGCCATGTCCCAATCCACATGGGCGTGTGCCTCTATCTTTAAGGAAAAATTTCCAAAGTTGCCAGTTTAGTCCCAAACCACTTCTAAAACATGTATTGGGCCCCGTAGGCCCATATTAGAGAATTTATGGTGAAATTTGAAAGGTTTTGATTTGGAATGAAAAATTATGACTCTGTTTTGTATAAATACTAGTGTATAAGTCCAGTAATGTCTTGTAACATTTAGTAGTATCAGAGCTAATCGAGTTTAGTTGATTTTAGGATTAAGTCGAGTAATGAAAAGAGTCTAAAAGTACATGCCATTTTTATGATAAATTTGAGTCAGGATTGGATGCTGATATGTATATACTGATAAAGTGATTTTATTTTACAGTATTTAAAAGATGTTTGACGAAAGTACCGAGGGTACCGATCAAGAAATGTATAGTAGAGATAAATCATATGATATAAATGAATCTGAATCTGCAACCCCAAATGTAAACCCGATAGGGAATCAACCACTGAATACTGGAAGAGATAACACAGAAATATTTAGAATGATTGTTAAAGCTCTTCAAAGAGCGGTAGAAAGTATGCCTGCTACTACTTCTACCCCTACTACCCGACGAGCACCTATTAAGGAATTGTGAAAGTATGGAGTTATAGAATTTCTAGGATCAAAGGGAACTGATTCAACTACAGCTGAAAGTTGGTTAGAGACTACTAAGAGAATTTTGAAGCAATCAGAGTGCACGCCACAGGAAAGTTTAATATGTGTTGTTTCTCTGTTACAAGAGGAGGCTTACATATGGTGGGAATCAGTGATTCAGAATGTACCGGAAGAACAAATAAACTGGAAATTCTTTCAACGGGAATTTCAGAAGAAGTATTTGGAAGAGACATATATGGAAGACCGGAAACAGGAGTTTTTAATGTTGAAGCAAAATGACATGTCTGTAGTAGATTATAAACGGGAATTCTTAAAACTGAGTAGATATGCAACTGAATTTGTACCGACTGAAGTTGACAGATGCAAGCGATTTCTAAGAGGACTGCGAGATGAATTCCAATTGCAATTGATGCCTCTGCAAATTACAGAGTTTGCAGATTTAGTAGAAAGAGCTAAAATGATTGAACAAGTAATGGGAAAGAGTAAAAGGTCTAAAACTGCCCGTTCAATTGGAAAACATCCTGGAACTGCTAGTTCAAGCTTACAATTTAAACGATCAAGGGAATCTCGGAGTAGTGGAAGATTCAGTTCAAGATCAGAAAAAGGGGACAGAAGTCGAAAGAGACAAACTACTGTATCTACTGGAAGTGTTAGAAGCCCAACCCAGAACATTGAAATTCCAGAATGTGAGTACTATGGAAACAGACATAGGGAAGAATGCATAAAGTTAACTAGGGGTCGTTTCTGATGTGGATCCACTGATCATTTTGTAAACGACTGTCCGAAGATCGGTAAGACAGCACCAATGGTATCACAAAGATCTGAATCTGCTTCTAAAGGTCGAGGGTCAGGTCGAAGTGGTCTAGTTACTACAAAAGGTATTAGAAGAACTAGTAAAAATGCTACACAGTAATCTGAAGTAAGAGCTTCGGCCCGAACATATGTTGTAAGAACAAGAGATGAAGGGGATGCTCATGATATGGTGACAGGTATATTCTTATTACATTCAAAACCCGTTTATGTTTTGATAGATCCAGGATTGTCCCGTTTATGTTTTGATAGATCCAGGATTGTCATATTCCTATGTTAATACAAAACTGGTTGAAACAGGAAACTTAAAACCTGAACTGTCTAGAGTAACAATAGAAGTGTCTAGTCCATTGGGGCAAACTATGTTAGTGAATCAGATATGTCGAAGATGTCCATTAATGATTCAGGATAACATTTTTTCTGTTGATCTGTTGATTATGCCATTTGGCAATTTTGATATTATACTAGGCATGGATTGGCTATCAAAACAATGGAGTAATTTTGGACTCTTATAAAAAGAAATTCACTGTTCAGAATGAAAGTGGTGATCAGATTGAAGTAAATCGTATTCGGACTAGTGGGACTGTTCGTGTTATTTCAACAATTAAAGCTAGTAAGCTCCTTTATCAAGGATGTGCTGCTTTCTTAGCATATGTTATTAATTCCAATTCAGTTGAAAGTCAGTGTAGTAAAATCTGAACTGTATGTGAACTTCCTGATGTGTTTCCTGAAGAATTACCTAGATTACCTCCTAATCGGAAAGTTGAATTTGCGATTGAAGTATACTCGGGTACAGATTCAGTGTCAATACCTTCATATCGAATGTCACCTATTGAGTTGAAGGAGCTGAAGGTACAACTGCAAGACTTACTGGACCGAGGGTTTATACAACCTAGTACATCACCGTGGGGAGTTCTAGTGTTATTTGTTAAAAAAAAATGGTTCGATGCAGTTGTGTATTGATTATCGATAGTTGAATAAAGTAACCATCAAGAACAAATACCCGTTACCTCGTATTGATGATTTATTTGATCAACTAAAAGTAGTTTCTGTGTTTTCAAAAATTGATTTGAGGTCGGGATTTTATCAGTTGAAGGTAAAGGAAAGTGATATACCGAAGACAGCATTTCGTACACGATATGGGCACTATGAATTCTTGGTGATGCCATTTGGATTAACAAATGCTCCAGCTGCTTTTATGGATCTTATGAATTGGATTTTTCAACCGTACCTGGATCAATTTGTAGTAGTTTTTATTGATGATATCTTAGTATACTCGAAGTCTGAAATTGAGCATGAACAGCATCTCCAAATTGTTTTGCAAACATTGCAAGAAAAATAATTATATGAGAAATTGAGTAAATGTGAATTTTGGCTATCAGAGGTTGTGTTTCTTGGCCACGTGGTATCAGCAGATGGGATTAGAGTAGATCCAAAGAAGATTGAAGCTATACTTTAGTGGAAAGTTCCCAGAAATATGTCAGAGGTACGTAGTTTCCTTGGATTGGCCAGATATTATCGAAGGTTTGTGAATGGATTTTAAAAGATAGTTTTACCGATGACGAAGCTATTGCAGAAGAATGTTCCATTTGTATGGAATGAACAGTGTCAGCAAAGTTTTGAAACATTGAAACAAATGTTAACAGATGCTCTAGTGTTGACTTTGCCAGAATCGAGGAAAGATTTTGTTGTGTACAGTGATGCTTCTTTAAATGGGCTTAGGTGTGTGCTGATGCAAAATAGAAAGGTAATTGCTTATGCTTCACAGCAATTGAAACCCCATGAACGTAATTATCCGACTCATGATTTAGAATTAGCAGCGGTGATTTTTGCTCTAAAGATTTAGAGACATTATCTGTATGGTGAAAAATGTTATATCTACACTGATCATAAAAGTCTCAAGTATCTTTTGTCACAGAAAGAATTGAATTTGAGACAGCGTCGGTGGATAGAACTTCTAAAAGATTATGATTGTGTTATTGACTATCATCCGGGTAAAGCTAATGTGGTAGCGGACGCATTGAGTAGAAAGGCTGCAACTAAATTGAGAGCAATGTTTGCATAGCTCAGTATTGTTGATGACGGAAGTCTTTTGGCTGAATTGAGAGTAAAACCAATAATGTTTGATCAAATCAGAACAACAAGTTAGAAGATGAAAAGCTAATGAAAAAGAAAGAGATAGTACAAAATGATATGATAGAAAATTTTAGCATTGATGAGCATGATTTTGAGATATCAGAATCGACTTTGTATTCCAACTACTTCAGAGTTGAAAGAGTTAATACTTCGAGAAGCACATGACAGTTCTTTTGCATTACATCCTGGAGGAACGAAGATGTACCATGATTTACGGGAAGTGCATTGGTGGCCAGGTATGACAAGAGATATAGTGGAATATGTGGCTAAATGCTTAACATGTCAGCGAGTTAAAGCTGAACATCAGGTTCCGACTGGATTACTTCAGCCTATTAATATTCCTGCATGGAAATGGGACTGCATCACGATGGACTTTGTAACCGGGTTACCACTGTCAGCAAGTAAGAAAAATACTATTTGGGAGATTGTGGATTGGCTTACAAAGTCAGCTCATTTTATAGCAGTCAGAATAGACTGGTCATTTCAAAAGTTGGTAGAAACTTATATTAGGGAAATTGTAAGATTATATGGTATTCCTGTATCAATAATTTCTGACCGGGATCCACAGTTTACATCAAGGTTCTGGAAACAGTTGTATGAGTCTCTTGGTACTCGACTTCATTTTAGTACAGCTTTTTATCCATAGACTGATGGACAGTCAGAACGAGTCATTCAGATTTTAGAAGATATGCTCCGAGCTTGTATCATTGATTTTGAATCAGGTTGGGAACGTTATTTACCGTTAGCTGAGTTTGTATATAATAATAGTTTCCAACCAAGTATTCAAATGGCACCGTATGAAGCTTTATATGGTCAGAGATGTCGATCACAAATGTGTTGGACGGAATTGAATGAAAGAAAAGTGATCGGTCCAGAATTAATTCAAGAAATGAAAAGCATTGTTAAAAAGATTCAAGAAAGATTGAAAATAGCTTTTGATAGGCAGAAATCGTATGCAGATATGAAACGACGGGACATTGAGTACTTAGTTAAAGATAAAGTATTTCTGAAAGTTTCTCATTGGAATAAAATCTTGAGATTTGGTCGGAAGGGTAAATTGAGTCTACGATATATTAGGCCATATGAGATTATAGAAAGATTGGACCATTGGCATATCGTTTAGCCTTACCTCTTGAACTACAGAAAATTCATGATGTTTTCCATGTTTCTATGTTAAGGAGATATCGATCAGATCCATCTCATGTGATTTCAACTGAAGATATAGAGATTCGACCTGATTTGTCATATGAAGAAGAACTGGTTAAGATACTGGCACGTGAGGTAAAGGAATAACGTAATAAACGAGTTCCCTTAGTAAAAGTGTTGTGGAGAAGTCATAATATTGAAGAAGCAACGTGGGAACCAGAGGATACAATGAGATCACAATACCCCCATCTCTTTTCAGGTAAATTTCGAGGATGAAATTTATTAAGGGGGGAAGAAATGTAACGATCCAAAATTTATGGGTATTGAAAATTGTCAATTTCGGGTCATAATTTTCGTAAAATGAATTCATAAATATTTATTAGAAATATTTACGAAGCTAGTAGTGTAGTTAATTAGACTTTGGTTAAGTGAATTAGCTTGAATTAAGGCTAATTTAATCAAAGTACTAGATTGAATATAGTGTAAAAGTTTAATTGTAGAATAGAGAAAATTCAAGGGATTAAATTAGCAAATAAGCCTTATGTGACAAGTGTGTGGTAAGTATAAATACATGTGTATTATTTTAATTGGTACAAATGTATGAATATATATATTTACTTAATATTTAAATAATAATAATTATAGTTAAAAATATAATATAATAATATAAAGTAAGGTAAATAAAAAAAAGGAAATAAAATAAAGAAAAAGGAAAGAAAAGAAAAGAAGGACGAAACAGAAGAGGGAAAGAAAGAAAGAAAAAGGGAAAGAAAAAAGAAAGGAAAAATAGGGTTTTAAGGTTCAAGCTTTAAGTGGTAAGTCATTTTAATCCCTTTTCTTGTAATTTTGCTGTCTATGGAATCCTAGGAAGAAATACTATTTGAATTATGTAGAAATTTAGAAAGTTATTGAATTTTTAGATGTTGATTAAGTTGAATGAATGGAAGAATTATTGGTTTAGTTGATAGAAATTCAAGTTAGAAGTGGGAGAAAGATTAAAATTGTAAAGATAGATATAAGTTTTGTGATAGTAGGGACTAAATTGTTTAAATTGTAGAATTAATGTTTTATGCTAAAAAATTTAAGAGTTGGAATGGTTTAAAGTGATAATTGAATGAAAATATAGGATTTATTTTGAAGAAAAGAATGGTTATGGTGATAGGACTAAATTAAAAATTAAGCAAAAGTTGTGTAGAAATAAAAATGTGTAATGTGATATAGTATGTTGATAATCTTTAAATTGTTTAATTTCTCGTAGCTAGCGTAGTGCCGGAAACATCGTCAAAGAAGGGGAAAGAAAGTGAACGAGGATATCGAGTAAACTCAAGAACTACGGTTTGTATTTCTATAAACTATGCTTAATAATTTAATAAAGTAATTGCTATTTTTAATTGTTAGTATGTATGATAAATGAAATGATGGAAATTGTTACTGTTTCTGTATCAAAATGAAATGATTTGAATACCCTATTAATAGTGTCGGGCTAGATGAATATAGTTGGCATGCCATAAGATTGGAAGTGTTAAGGGATATTCTGACTGTGTGTCGATGAGACACTATATGTGTCGACTCATCGTGGATCATTGCATTCGTTCAAAGAGGTACTCTATACCGATCATATCATTGTTACCACTTACGGTGTATTTTCGGCCAATAGATGAAACAACAGTATGATATCCCGGTGTATGGGTTGGATTCGTGTATCCGTCCAGGTCCGAGTTATGTTAATAGGGATAAATAAAAGTACTAAAGACAAAAACTGACTGCTATTGATTATGTGACTGTGACTGTTATATGATTATTAAAAGGTATCAAATGATATGAAATATATATAAAGAATCATTTAATTACATTTAAGAGCTATAAGATGAATGAGAGTTCGAGTACGCTGAAACACATTATTCTCTTATTTTAGGGTTGGAAAAGAAGTATGGGTGATCGGAGAGCAAGGAATAATGTGAGAATGGTATACGTTGACAATATTCGGGACAGCATGCATTGGAAAGGATTAAGGGCGTTATTCAGCTTTCATGGGAACGTTCTGGATGCTTTCATTCCAGTTAAAAGAAGCAATAAAGGAAAAAGGTTTGGGTTTGTAAGATTTGCTAAGTTGGAGGATGCTCAAAGGGCAATTGCTAGGCTCAATGGTTTTGTGATGTTAGGAAAAAAGATATGGGTGAAGATGGCCAGGTTTAGCAGCAACAGAAAACTACGGAAAAAAATACATGCTAATGAAGCCTCTCGCCATAGACAGGCGAGTCAATCAAGGGAGACAAGGTACCAGAAGAAGGATTGGGGTACATTGGAAGGAAAAGAGTTGAACAACTCAAAATTTGGTGTTGGTCAAATTGAAAACGAACAATTATGAAAGCTTCAGCGTTGTTTGATAGGGGAAACAACGACTTTTTGCAATCTCAATAGCTTGATTGAAAGAATTACCTGCTTGGGCCTTGGAGATTTAAAAGTTAAAAGAATTCAGGGCAGATTTTTTCTGATAGAGGTTCCGGATGAAGAGCTGATGGGGATATTAAGACAAAGAGATTGGGCATACTTAAAGAGTTTTTCATCAACGTCGAGCCATGGTCGGAAAAATTTCAAGCTTCGGAAAGAGCAGTTTGGATAGAAATTTCAGGAATTCCACTTCATTGTTAGAACTACCAATCAGCCAAGAGAGTGGTTGATTTATGGGGAAAGATTATTGCCATGGGCGAAAATTTTACAATGACGAACAACTATGAGAAGATGGATATTTTGGTAATCATTAAGCAAGCTAATAAACTTGATGAGGTAATAACAATAGAGGTGGGAAGTGAAAAATTCCAAATTCGCATAATTGAAAGAGGTTTGGTAGAAAAATCTAATGAAAATCATAAAAAGGATGGTGATCTATGGATGAGAGAAGATGAAGCATCATCGAAAAAAGTATCGGTAAACAAACTGGAATCGGAAGTGTCACCGGAGGGAAGTCGAAGAGATGGATTTGAAGGAGTTAATGCTACATGCCTCAAAAATGAAGGATTGGATAGTGGGGTGTAGGGTATGTCGGATGAGAAAATTATTGAGGAACCCAATTCACTTTGCAACGTGTTGAGTGTTCATGTAGAAGGGGAGACAAATGCTACATTACCTGTCCACGTTAATTCAGATTTAAACATTATGGGCCTGGACTTGGGTATAGAGCAGATTGATGGATTGGAGACCCAATGTGAGGATGCTTTTGGAGTGGATCTGGAATGGAATGAAGGGGCGGAGAATCAATGTTTGGGGGCCAATGTAGAAAGGTATAATGAAAATGAATTGATGAGTGCAAACTTGGAAGTAAGCCAAAAGTCAAAACAAAATCAGCCTCTATTATCAGATTCAGAGAGCCATAGGGATCAAATTTCTATATCAGAGATTGAAGAGGAAATTTTCCAAGTTAGGCAGAATAAAAGAAAGAAGAAATCTCTAAATAAGAAAATTAGATCAACTCGCGAGATTCAAGATACAACACTCACATCGAAAGAGAAGCAAAAGAGAGACAGAGGGTTAAGAAAACAAAAAGGAAAAAGGATTTTGAGAATTGACGACAGTATTGCAAATTTGTCACTTTCGAATTCTAATATCAGTAATAGAAGAAAAGTTATTCTAAGAGAAGCGAAGAAGACGTGGGAGGTAGGGAAAAGGCTGGGTTTTAGTGTGCATGGAGACGAGGAGATGATTATTGAAGAAATAATTAGGATCGAAGGAAAGCAGTAGGGAACACTTAAAGACTAGGGGTTGATGGTGTTCGGGACATGGGTATGTGGTTGTTTTTGTGGCTTTATCTTTTAATTATTCTATATTGATAAAGAGTTTTTGAATTTTCACGTGGAACATTAGAGGGTTGGTTTCGGGTCTGATATTTGAGACTGTTATTTGAGTGGTAATGATGAATAGGGCCGATGTTTTGTTTTATTCAAGTCGGTGTAAGTAGAGTTAGTTAAAAAAATATAGGGTGATGATTGTTTCGATTTCAAATATATTGTTGTTGTAGAAAGGTCAGGGGGTTTATTAACGATTGGAATAAAGGTCGTTTCTCGGCAAATGTTGAATTGTATGGGAGGAGGACTATTGTTGATGCAGGAAAATGGGTGCTCGAAGAGAAAGAGGTGACTTTGATTAATGCTTATGCCCCAAACAGACTTGCAGACATAGGGCTAATACTTACAGGATAGCAACAAGGGACGATGGTGAATGAACATTGGAATTAAAGTTTTTTTAGGTGTTAAAGATGGTAAGTTGCGTCTATTGGGGATTGTTTGAGGTGTTTTTATGTGATTGTTTAAGAGATTAAAGGTAAGGGCTTTATAGAAAATAGGCCGGTGGAAGGAATTGTGGGTAATCAGCAGTGCATTTTACTGGAGGAGGGAAGTACAATTGGTAGGGATTTCTAAGTAAGAGAGTTGAATTTAAGTTGGATATAAAGTATAATAAAATAGTTGGAGTGAAATATGAGGCTAGGTGAATAATGGAGTCATTCTTGGACTAGGAGACAATAGAAAAGTTAGATCTATAGAGGAAATTGAGGACAAGTTTTTAAGGAGTTTTGAGGAATATGGAGAGGGTAGCAAAAGGGATATTTTCTGGTGCTGTTGATACAAATGTTGCTGAGGAAGCTGAGATTGGTGTAGGGAAGATTGCCTTAGAAGTCTTTTTAGCTTCGAGGAAGAATAACGATTCTTTATTTAATGAATTAGGTTCACTGGTGGTGTTTTCTTAGTGTATTAACAAGGTTTAAGACCTTGGTAGCTTCATGAAATTTTTCAGATATTGAAACTGCTAAGCTTAAGGCTGGATTTGCAGTCTTCTCTTTAGCGAATAGGAATGGCAATGATATGGCTTTCTCATCAGCGTTGGCTGGTGTTTTATCGGTTGGAAGTGTTTAAAGCTTGGTGGTGTTATCCTATTTTGTTAAGTTGTTTTGTTGTTATTGGGACTGTGTCCTTATCTTGTCTGATGTATTTTTCAATTTTGGTTGCTGCTCTGTTTTGTCTTTGACAACAGAGTAGTTCGAATGTAGCAAAAAAAAAAAAAAAGAGCTATAAGATGAAGACTAAAGATTAAGCTATTAAGATTATGAAAGGAAATGTTTTGAGTTATAATATATATAGATGGCTTATTACCGTTCTAAGCATTAGTTTATAGAAATACCACTGAGTGTATACTCAGCGTACGGTATGTTTCCGTGCGCAGGACTAGGTACGAAAGAAAGCTAGGGACTCAGCATCCAAGCCAATCCCAGACTCAAAGTGGTGAATACTTTTCTTTTGGTAAAATGACATGTGTCTAGGTTGTTAAGGTGTTATTTTGTACATGACAGTGAATAAACATGAAAGTTGTTGAACCATGGTATGAAATATGCATATTTTTGAAGTTAAACTTACATGAGTTTAACTAGTATGATAATGTAGTATAATTTTGATATGAATTATGGTATATAATCTTTAAAAGGTATTGAAGTGAATGAATGAATATTTGCTAAGTTTAAATGGCATAATGTATGATATTTGATTCAAGAACTATTAGTAAATGTTTGGGCGTGAATTAGATGTGTTTAGCATGTGAAAATAGCTTAAAATGGTCAAAAATCATGTTTTCACACGGCCATGTCCCAGCCTACACGGGCGTGTACCCCTATCTTTAAGGAAAAATTTCCAAACTTGTTAGTTTAGTCCCGAACCACTTCTAAAACATGTATTGGGCCCCATAGGCCCATATTAGGGACTTTATGGTAAAATTTGAAAGGTTTTGATTTGGAATGAAGAATTATGACTCGGTTTTGTATAAATACTAGTGTATAAGTCCGGTAATACCTCATAACCCTATTTCGGTGGCAGTTTGGGGTTATGGGGTGTTACAAAAGGAACATAACGTTTTCGCATCACTTGCTTCAACTCGTCCCATGTTTCAATTACCCTTTTGCGGTTTCTTTGATGATCAATTCCAAGTTGAATCCACCAACTTAATACATAACCTAAAAATCCAATGGTTGCTAATTGGACTTTTTCCTCTTCCTGCCATTTATAGTAACGAAACATAAGTTCAATTTTTAATTCCCGTTCACAATATGCTTCGAGATCATACTTCCCAGAAAATATGGAATGTTAAACTTTGGTTTAGCGAAAAAATGTTGCATACAATCATTATTAACCAAAGTCTCATTATTTGCACAAGTGACACATCGAGCATTATTTGTACGAAGACAAGGCTGATCATCAACCTTATCTTCCCAATTACAATTCCGACACTCAATTTTGGTACTTAGACATTCCAATTTTTTGTTGATCGTGTCTAAAATAGTGTTACGTTGCTGATATCGAACATTTTGAACCTCTTGATCCCATCTCAACTTCCCAATCCTAGTATTGCGAATCATAATGTAAGCCTGAAAAGAGCACAACACTCAAGAAAAGAAAATTTAAGCAAACCTCACTGTTATGCACTCAGAAATAAAAATTAAATTCTTAATGAGGTAAGAATTAATCTTGTGAGTCATTTAAAAAGTGTCTATATCAACCAATCAGAATGTATTAGAATCAAACTATCAAAGCAAACCTGATAGCACTATGAGTCCAAAATTGGCTTAGACATCAAAGAATTTTGTTGCACAAAGGAAGGAATATGCAACGCGCTTTAACCTACTAACATAAGAAACAAGAAAGTGCTCGAATACGTAAAGGAACAAATAAAAAGTAAAAACAAATGAAAATATAAAGCTAAGAGTCAAGAAAAACTGCTGAAACCCAAAAACCCGAAAAATTGCGAAGCAATTTGACAAACTTCGTTCGAGGTGTTCCCAATTTCCAAAAATCACGAAATTTAAATATGAGCCTCCTCAAATAATGAAGATCTGATTTGAAAAGTTTCTTCACAAAATTCAACCCACATAATATTATTTTTTTTGTACTTTTTTTTATCACTTTTTTTTGTGGAAAATATTTTTTTTATACTCTAAAATAGTGCCAAGAAATAGTATGTAAAATTTTAGATCATTTGAAAATCTTTTACCCACTGAAAAATATTTTTTTCTGAAAACTATCGGGGTAAAAAATTGCTTTGAGACCGTTTTCTAAAAATCAGTTTATAAAAATAAACAGAACACCTAAAACGCTTAAATCTGATACCAAATGATAAAGGATGAGAAGGATGAACGCGAAAACAGATCATAAAATTTGTCAAAGTCGCGGATTTGACTTACGATCCGTTTGTTTGCAGGTAAAATATTTTCCGGAAAATGATTTCTGGAAAATGATTTCCTGAAAAATAATTTCTGGAAAATGATTTACTTTTCTGGTATTTGGATGAATCTGTGTAAAATATTTTCTGTTGTTTGGCAAATTTCCTGAAAATATTTTCCTGATAAGTTGTTTTATAAAAATTTATATATTTAAAGAATTTATTATCTTTTCTTTGTTTGATTGAATTTATTTTATATATATATATATATATTAATATATTTATATTTTAAATTATTTTTAACATGTATTGCAATGATTTATTTATAAATAAATAAATCATTTTAAATATATAATAATACTCAATTATTAAACTAGAATATTAACCGTCCTAAATTGAAAACAACCAAAGTCAAATAATTATTTGTAATTGTGTTATAAAAAAAATAAAAAACAAGGATTGAATAATTATAAATTACCTTCCAAACCACAATTAATACTAGAAATTAATAATATTATCCAAATGCATAATCAGTATTACACTACATGATAACAACAACATTATCCAAGTACATAACTAATATTACACCACATGATAACTAATATTATAGCACATGATAACAACATTGTCCAAGTGCATAACTAATATTACACCACATTATCAATATCTTCAACCTTGAGAAAATTTTTGAAGCCAAATTTTTCTATGCTTCTTTCTTTTAACTAAAAAAGCTTTTGCCTCAGATTCATGACTCACTAAATAATCAAACACAGAACAAAGGAAGTCATCATCAAATCTTTCTACCTCCATTGACATCACTTCTTTGTAAAGATGTGGTGTCTTATCCGCAGTAAATTATTTCAAAGCATTAGCAATTTCGCCAAGTTGTTCACTCACAAGTTTAATTTGTTCATCTTCGACACTTTCTTGAGTCTTTTTTCTTTTACGTTTGAATGTGCCAGATGAAGATACATTTGTTCTTACCTCTTCAGTCGCTTCATTCTCGCAGTCTATAGGCACTGAACCTATGTTATCATCATCCAAATCTATGTCAGCAAATGTTCGGGCAAAACTCCCTGTTGCCATATCTTTGCCAACAACCAAAGCCATTTCATCATAATGATCAATGCTTTTATTCAAAAATGGTTCATACTTCTTGTGTGCCCTTTGGATATTATATAAAATTAGAATAACAAGTAAAAAATAATTGAAATATGCTTAACATATACATACATATATTACCATTACTGCTGCATCATATGTCGCTCTATCACATGTGATCATTTTCATGTTATCATCCCATCCAAAACCACTTTCACACTGAATTGTGCATATAATCTGCCACTATTTCTTTACAGTCCTCAAATGATTTTCCACATGTTTTGCATCGCATTGGACTTGAAATTTTTCAGAAATAGCTTCGACAACTCGATTAATAGAAGCTGCTTTGAAAGTATTAGAAGGCTTATTTCCTTTCTGAGCCTCCTCAACTAAAATTTCAAGAAAAAGATGTTCCATCGGTTTTGTCCACCTGAATTGCTTGGAGGTTCCTTCTTGGTTGCCCTTACCCATTCTACATTAATAATTGTCATTGTCAATCATTTCAATATCCAACAAGCTTAAAACATAATAAATTCAATATCTAACAAGCTTGAAACATAATCAATATCTAACAAAATCAAGACATAATAATTTTAGAATCCAACAAACATAATAAACTAATATTTCAGAATCCAACATTAACAAAAAAAAAAAAAATTAATAAAACATACATAATATAAAAACTACAACCCTAAGCCCTAAACCTACATAATATTTCTAGCCATATAATCAGTCCACATAGTTTGTGCAATTTCATCTCTCTTAGCAGACCATTCTCTTGCTTCTTCTCTTTTTCTTCTCGCTCAGTAAGAGTTGATATTATCAAATCGCACTCAGGCTCCTCGTATAATTCTTGATTAAGTAAATCACTAGGATCAACTCCCATGATATGATTATGAATGATTCAACAAGCCAAAACTATATTTACTTGAGTTTGAAAATTCCAAAATGGTTCAGCATTTAATACACGAAACCGTTTCTTCAAAATCCCAAAAACACGTTCAATAGTGATTCGCAATGATGAATGACAAAGATTAAAGAGTTCCTTTTCATTTTCAGGCCCCTGAGCACTAAACTCTTTTAAATGATATCGAACACTTACGGATGCCATATCCAGCATTAGCAAGATAATATTTACCTACAATTTGACAAAACATAATTATTACTAATAAATTATGAGCTTAGTAGAACTATTTGGTATTTAATGTTTTATAATTCTTACCTTCCGGAATTTTTAATCCTCTTGGGCGTGAAAGTGCATCACTTAAAATACGAGAATCATGTGCATTACCTTCCCAACCAACTAAAACATAGGAAAATTTCAAATCAAATGTAATGGCAGCCAATACATTTTGTGTCGTCCCCCCTTTACGGCTACGAAATCTTCCTTGAATGTTAAGTGGAACGGATGCACGAACATGAGTTCCATCTAATGCTCCAATACAATCTTTAAAATAAGGATAAAACCTTGGATTGTTTCTGATTTCACTAGGAGTTGACTCATCAGGTAATCTAACAACTAGTTTATCCAATTTCAAAACAGCTCTCAATACAACCCTAAAGTAACGGTGAATTGTCTCAGTTGATATATAATATCTAGATCCTATCACTCGAAACCTTACATTATGACCAATTATATGTAAAAATATAACTACTTGCTCCCTAATATTCACCGATTTAGTTGATTGTAACAAATTATTTCTACTAAGAATATCACACAAATTAAAAAATGCAACCGGTCTCATCCTTATCATATCAATACAATGCCAGTCACCACTATATAAAATACTATTAATATAATTTTCTCTTTCATAATCTCGATTTACACGAGGGTGAGAAGTAATTTCCTTCCTAGTTTTTAATTTTTTTATCCAGAGAGCCCCAAAAGTTAAAACTGAAGCCACGACTCCGGCAATTGCATTTTGATGTTGATTACGATCCATCTACACAAAATAATATCACACAAATATTTGATCACTACAAAAAATACATAAACTTTTCATAAGGGCACATATATGACAAAAGTTATCTTGTCTAAAGTGCATACATATATATATATATATATATATATAAGTTTCTCAAGCAATGACTCAAGCAATGCCTAAAGTTACCATGACTAAAAAGAATAGAGTTAACTAACCAAACCCAACATAAATAATAACAAAAAAAAGGCATAATTCAAGACATATTTATCATAATCTGTAGTACCAAATAGAACAAATTTTGCATCCTACACATATTTGTGATTATTATATTTTATTTTCCAATTAGTGAAAATTTTTAAATATTATAGAATAAATATATATTTTTAAAAAAAATTAAGAAAACTGATAAATAAACGATTTTATTCAATTTGGTTATATACAATATTCAATTGAACTTGATCTCTATTCTTAATAATAAGACTACATGCGTACATATGTATGTATGTTTTTTAAAGATCAATTTAAGCTACCAATAGTTGTTAGATTATGGCACAATTATAATGGCAGTGGAGAAAAACCCAATGGACAAACAATGGCACCTACTTGGAACCTTTACTATAATATATATATATATATATATATATATATATATATATATATATATATATATATGGTTTCATTTTTTGTTTCTATTATTAACAAAATGAGATTGACAATAATTTTCAATTGAGACCATTACAAGTTAATTTTGTGATGATAACAATAGTAGACCAAAAGACAATTGAACTACCGATTGCTTAAGGCAAAAACTACACACTTTTACATGACTTTTTTTAATCATAAATCATATTTTAAAATGATAAATCTAGTAATCATATTCGAGACAATCGCCAATAACCATGAACTTAAAAATAAAATATATATTATTTGACTTTTTTTTTTTTTTTTTGCTAGTACAACAACTATGAAAGTCGCATAAAAACAAAGTAATCAAGCAGTACAAAATGACCCATCCTAAAAACATAAACATAGACAGATCGCAACAAACAGAACCTTAAAATCCCAAATTACACCTATCTGTTGAACAAACCTCAAACCAGAAAAAAAAATCTAATTCCCACAAGTCACTCTAGGTGATTGTTTCCATGCTATTCCAAGTTCTCACTTTAAAGCTTCCAATCTTTGTAGCTTTGAATGCAATGGCCATCATAAGATAACTTAAAAATACCTCTTTGTCATTCAAAATTTGAAGCTTAAACAGTTACAAATGATTAAAAGTAGTAAGTAAAGTTCGTCCTCAATAATTATCAATTCAGACAAAATGACAAAAGAAAAAATAGAGATGAAAAAATAAAGAAAACCACTGCTACTTTTAACAGCATTTTAGTCATATAACTTGCAAAGGCATACTGCCTAAACACAAATAAACTCAGAAATAAACTGCATACTGCCTTGTGTTTCTTGTGTAATTGTCTAAATTTTAAGCTATTTATCAACTGTTTTTTTTTCCTGCAGATCAAAATGGAATTAGTCTATATATCACTAAAGGATATCTATCTTGTAAAGACTATTAGTTGAGGTCCCTCGTTAGATTTTGTACTATGTTGTTAGCTTTGGAACGGCCATAAAATCATTTGAACTTGATTTGTAGATTCCATAAAAATGAATTTACTGCCTTTCCTAAATTAATCATATAACGTTTTGAAAATTTGAAGATTTCCAATTTGGAATTTTAGAATTTCAAGCACCTGGAATAGGATATATGTAACATGTATTTTTTTATATCCTTTAAAATTCTATACTCTGTGAAGTCTTAAGCATGTGGAGGGGTTGTACCCTCCACACCTTATTAGGATTTTTTAGTGGAAGCTTGCTGGGTATTTTTCTTTAAGAGTAAGCTCCTCTGAATTGAGCTCCCTTTCCCTCTGCTAGTTTGTCAAGATTGTTAATCAGCACCCCTAAGTTCATCACTATGGCATTAATGTTTCCACAAATGTCTTTGTTTCATGATTTAAGGAGTTTTTTTTTTTTTGACAACTTCCAAGTGATAATCAACTAACCTCATTTAACTTAAACAAATGGAGATAAGCATATATAATTTTAAACTGTTTAAAATCCAGAAATAGAAAATCCAGTCAATAACCTTCAATTCAATGTTTTAAACTGTCACATGAAAAAAAAAGCAGATTGCAGAGATGGGGTAAGTGGGTATTAGCAGAAAAGGGAAAAACAAGAAGCCTAAGCGTGAGGTTTTTGGTGTATTTGTCTAAACCCTTAAATGCTCCTATCCTCTGTATATTTGCTTAAATAATGTTTTTACACTTTCAATTGAAAATGAAGAATGGAAGAAGAAGAGGAGAAAAGCTACCTGGATGAGAAGATAAAGAACGACGCAAGGATGATACCGGTTGTATGCGAAAGAGAAAGCACCTAAGATCGAAAAGCTACCATTAGAAGAGATTATGCGAAAGGAAAAATGAAAGAAGAAGACAAGAAGAAGTAAAAGTAGAAAATACCTGGATGGATGAAGAAGAAGGAAGATGAACGGCGCAAGGGAAAGTGAGAGTTTGGAAAATGTCTTACGGAAAAAAATCCGTAAGACATTTTACATAAAAAGCATCCCATTTTACCGTGTTTCTGAAAACGTTTTACTTATGTAAAATATTTTCATGTAACCAAACAGCGTAAAATTAGGAAAACATTTTCCGGAAAATGTTTTCATGGTTACCAAACACATCCTTAGGGCTAGAGGTGTTCATGGGCCGGGCCGGGCCGGGTTTGGGTCGGGCTCAACTAAAAAATCATGCCCATTTATTGGGCTCGGGCCAGGCCTGGCCCAAAAAATGGGCCTAAAATTTTGCCCAAGCCCGACCCGGATAAAAATACTAAAACCCGAGCCCGGCCCGGCCCACCCGTATTAATTTTTATTTTATTTTTAAATATATATAATACATCAAAAATACTAAAAATATCAAAATAAATATTTCCCAACAAATTGAAAATAAATTTTGAAAAATATGTAAACTTAAATAACATTAAGATAAATGCAACTTAACAAGCAAATGCTTCTAAAATAATAAAAAAATTAACAAATGCCTTTAAAATAATAAGAAAATTAACAATAAAATAAAATTTATACAATATCCAAACAATAACAACAAAATAATAGCAACATAATAGTAAAATAGTAGCAAAATATGGAGAAATCAACAAGAAAATAATATTCAAAACAAAAAAATATGCAGATTTTTTTGTCCTTTAGTGAGTTCGTCGGTAGGGCAGGCAGCTCGAACTAAAAATCCCTTACTGAGGCCCGCCCATTTTTAAACGGGCCTTATTTTTTTGTCCAAGCCTATTTTTCGGGCCTATATTTTTGCCCAAACCCTCCCACATTTCAAGTGGGCCTTGGTCAGTGCCTGGTAGAGTAGCTCTACCCATGCACACCTCTACTTAGGCTCTAGGCGTTCGGAAAGAAACTTGGATTTTGACACGACCTGAAACGAAATTGAATCCAAGTTAGATAAAATAATTAAAATAAATAACTAAAAATAAAATAATAAATCAAATATTAAGAAAGCGAATAAAGAAGATAAATGAAAAGATATAACGTGGTGTGTAGAAGTCTTAAGAAGCCTTGGAAACAGGAAGAACCCACAACCCCTTTCAAGCAACTCTAATTTCTCATTCAAGATAGAAACCTTGGCAAGAAAAAGTTTGAAGATGATCCCCACAATCTAAAAAGATTGTTAAAACTCTTTTAAAAGAAACTCAAGAGAAATTATTGAAAAGAAAAACCCGGAGAGAATTTATTAACTCAAAAGAGAATAAAATAATAATGAATTGCATGAATCAACACATTTCCAAAATCCTAAACATCTACAAATTCCTAAAGATATGATTGAACGACATCATGTGAGGTTTATATCACTATAGATGCCTTCTTCAACCAAGGGAATGAGGGTTGCGACAATTAACAGGAATACTCTCATCCCCGTTATCCTCCTCCTCTTCCTGAATGGTCAATGGGGGTATAACAAATAGATCTTGCTACCTTGATTTGGACCCGTAATCGAAAAAACCGACTAGGTAATTAAAACTAAGAACTTTTCCAAAAGATTTGGTATTAGATCCCAAAGGTGCATCTGTCTGAAGAGCAGAATTAATATCCCAAAGTATGCTCAACTTGCACCTGCTCTTCTATTTGATGAACATAATTAATATCCCACTTGAATCGAACTGTTGATGTGGACAAGCCTCTGATGGTAACTACTAGGCCTCGAATGTTGACTTTGATGCTGTGTCTATTGTAGTTGTATGAAGGACATCAAAGTCAACTGATAACCATCAATGTTAAGTGCATTAGGGTACTGTGGTGCCCTCCGATAGTAGCTGGTGCCGCGACATGCCTAACAAGACCATGCCTCCATCGGGTTCATATACGACCTTGATTCAATAAAAATAATCTAACATTTTCCCTAAACCAAGTCATATAACTATCCGAGGCTTGGAACCGACCATGGTTGCTGAACCCAATCACCACCGATTAACGATGATCGTTCCAATTTCGATGTTCCCATCTCTGGTCCATTGTTTGTCTATTTATCCTGAACACTTTGTACATATCGTCCATGTTGACTAGATCAATCGGGGCATCTACTCAAACCCAAACTAAAGCATAACACAATCAGGGTGATGCGATTCAACAACTTGCATGTTAAGTAGTGACGTACTATTGCGCCACATTTCACTTACAGTATACATCCTATTGGAGTAATTTGAGCAACTTTTTCATATTCAACAAAAATGTAAACCAAAATTTTTTTAACCTCCAAATCACATAAAAAAATTCTAAACATAACACAACACAAACATTTTATATTTACCTCTTCTTTTAAATCATGTACCAATGCTATCCTGTATACGACCAATTCTTTACTTTGATTCCTGCACCCAAGTGGAAATATCCAATCACTATAGTAACATTTTAAATATGTTACACAATTTATAAATAAATATAAAATTGATAATTTTAAAATATATTAAATAATTCAATACTAACCATAACGAAAGTGGGAATTTATAGACAATATGAATCAATGTATTAAAAAAGACATTCTAATAAATGCCCAAGTCTACAATAATATAATACAATCACTCACTCCTGCATAACGGGATCTCGTTGCTAAGCACATCTCCTGATATAACTATGCCAGAATAACAGATCCCTAGCTATATCCTCCCACAATAGATAAGTCATGTAGTAAAAGCAGGTAATGGCAGAGAACTCGATTGTCAGTGTAACACCCCCTACCCGTATTCGTAGTCGGAATAGGGTACGAGGCATTACCGGAGTTTACGAATTAATTCTTTTTATTATTCAATATAACCCTTTTATAGATATCTAACATTCCCTGCAATTTTAAACCGAGACCAATTCACATCAACCAATTCAATTCAACATATTTTGAAGATAGATTCAAGCATATTTATAAGATAACATCATCACATACCAAAACCAAGACCTGTTAGCCATACCAATGGCTAACCTTACATTCATTTCACAGTAACATTTACTTTATTAGCTTATACATGCCATTGATTTCCAAAATAAAGTTTCTTTATATACCGAAATCCTGAGGTTGATAGTGTGATGTGTCTCCGACCGAATCCGACCTCCGAGCTCTTAACACTACAAAACAGGGAAGAAAAAGAAACAGGGTAAGCACTTTGTGCTTAGTAAGTTCATGTAACAAGAATTATACTTACCTAATATTTTCAATACAATGCAATAAACATTCATATATCCATTCAATGCATTATTACCCTAACATGCACAAACTCAACATTCAAGTTAGTACAATAATTTCCATGTGTCAATAATATATATATATCATGATTGATGAGCTCATCAATACCATGATTTCTATTTCCTTATTTTTTTCCATATTTATCCCGTTGAATTTCTCGAAATTTCGATGGATTTTTCAGTACACACTTTTAGTGTACAATTCCGTCCACAATTCATATTCATGTGCGCACATTTCCATTTCGAGAGTACACTCCGTGAACCTCAACCTTGCAAATGGATTACAGTCCAGCTAAATTCCTGCAATATAAACTCATAGAGTATTGTCGGGATTACCAATCCCAGCTAAATCCTGCAATGACAATTACTCTAATGAGCTTGGATCCAATTACAGTCAAAGCTAATTCGAGACCCTAATTCGGATTACCCATTCGGGCTAAATCCATTTTACACATATTCTTCGGGAGGGCTATATCAGGATAGGATCACCTGTCCGGGCTAGATCCTTTTTACCGTCAATTCCTTTTCAGAGATCCATCGAATTTTCCTTTCATTCAACCAGGATTTCTTCCCCTTTATTAAATATGTCAATGTTTCATCAATTTTCATATAATAAACATTCAAATCATATTCATATAAAAAAACATACATTTCAAGCATTTAAAAATATAATTTAAGTTACACGAACTTACCTTGATACTTGTTCGTGTACAAAAATCTACTAATCCCGAACTTTTTCCTTTCCTCGATCTAGCTTCGTATTTGAATCTTTTGGTGCAAAAATTATGGAATACCAGCTTAAAGAACCCCTCCTATGGCGTTTTGGCCGATGAGAATGGAGAAAAATGAAGAGAAATCTAGATATTTCCTATTTAGTCCTATCTTTATTTAATTGCCTACCCAAACGTTAAAATTTTCTAACGAAATTTTAATACCACATTACTAATATTTTATAAATATTTATAAAAGTACTTCCTACTCAATTTTATTAGATCAAGGTCTCGATACCTTGTTTTTTACTCAATTCCTTCAATAATTCTTTTTTTTTTTAACTAACCACTAAATCGGTAAAAATTTTCTATCGATATTTTAATACGATTTTCCTATTATATTAATATTCATGCAATAATTTTTTTTAAAATAATTTCTCTTTAAATCGGATTTGTGGTTACGAAACCACTGTTCCGATAACCTTGAATTTAGGCCATTACAGTTAGATTTATCTAGCATCAATGTGGTTTGAATGAAACTCAGTATTAATGCTTGGGCAACATACTACACATCTATATTTGCCACAACCTTCGGTAACACTTTAGGGAACTGGTCCAACCATGTATGTAGCATGAACTACCCAACACTCTTATCATCCGAAGGAATTGTTCCAAGGTAATCATTGCAAGCATCAGTTAAGGGTCGTCCAATACCCCCTCCTACAACCAACCCATTAATGGGTAACCCGAGAATGAAAGTGATGTCTTAGAGAGTGATAGTACACTCCCCTAACGGTAGGTGAAAAATATGCATCTCTGATCACCACCATTCGATCAATGCAACAATCAACTCTGGGGAAATTGTGCATGGCCTTAGGTTCAAGAAATACCTGAATCTGAAAAGGTTTATATATTCATGGATTCTATCATCTATCTGCTTTAAATCAATCTTAGTTTGGCTTCGGTTACGGGATACGATCACCATCCTGTCAATTTATTTAGTCAATTAATCCCATAAAAAATTAAATATATTTTTAGAATCTCATAACTATAAAGTTAAATTTACTGCATTCTACAATTCATCAAACATGTGATCCAATCTAAGCAATGTCATACCCAAAGCTTGTTCTGCACAAACCCAACATTTTAGAAATGTATTTTTCTTATCCTAAACCCTATACTTATATTTCATAATATTGAATTTTATAACATACTACACAATAAGTACTTAAATATTTACAAATCAATAAGTACTTAAAAGTACACATTTTCTATAGAATAATTGTTTGTTTAACATAATAAACCTAAACCCTAAACCAATTTTTTTATAACTTTAAAAATTAAATATAAAAAATTATATACCAATAAATTTATTTCAATATTTAGTGTATATTAACAATATTTATTTCATTTAAACATATAATAACATAATTCCTACATTATTCGCGACTTACTATATACCTATTATAATCACAATATAAATAATATACGATTTATCATATTTTAAAATAAAAATTAACATACCATTTAGTAAAAATAATTTCTAAATTAAATTGACATAGATTGTATAGGCACTTAGCTTATCACTTCAAGATTCCAAACTTGGAAATAAAAATTCAAAACATAATAAAAAAATAAAATATTTATATGAAAAATAAATTACAATTGAAAAAAAACATATTTTTAACAAAATCTAATCTCTTTTTGGCTTGTAAAAAAAGTTATGTTTTCTTTTTAGATGATTTTAGGGTTTCTAAAGGTAGTTTAAGTTTAGGATTTTTATTATTTTTTAAGAGAGTGGTTTTGACATTTTTAAATATTTTAATGGTGGCTACCGATTTGGGGAAGGGGAAGAGTGAGGGGTTCAGAAAATGATTTGGTGTGGGGTTGAGATGTGCGGGATATGGGGTATCTATAGGGTTTAGGGAGAGTTGTCATTTATGTAATTGTTAGGAGTTTTAAATTTAATGGGATCTCGAATCACCAAATCAACAGTCGTCATGTTGATTTGAGGAATACGTGTCCTGCAATTTTTTCATAATTGAAACTATGATTCGAGATTTCATTAAATCTGAAATTATTAATTGCATCGATTTCAACTCTAAATGATAGTTGTCATGTAGATTTAAGGTTCAATTTTCATCTTAGATTATTTTTGTAAAAATTTTTTTTTGTAAAATTTTGTATTTTTTAGGTAAATAACTATTCTTTTTAGTATTATCTTTGAAAAAAAATATTATTTAAACCTTTTAGTTATTTTTTAAATTTATATGTTGAAAATAGTTTCAAATTTTCATTCGAAAATTTGCCCTATCAACAGACAAGTTTAGATGATGGAGCTATTCGTTCACCCTTGTAAATTATAATTTTGTGTTTATCTTTGATCTCTTGTTACTTGTGTTGTATAAAAAAAATCGAGTTGAAGTTATATTATTTATAAATTCTTTAGTATAAAATATATTAAATAATAAAAATATTATCAAAATAATACAATTTATTTTATAAAATAAAATATTTCATTTTTTTAACTGAGTTAATACTCGATTAATTCATAACATTAACTCAATCAAAAGATTTATAATAAATATAGATAAATATTACAATTTTTTTTTTTTAAATTTGGTACAATGTCAAAAGCAGTGAACAGGGCCAACTATATGCTACAAGGTTTGTTGTTGCATGTTCTGCCAATTTCTTTACCATTGTTGCACCGTGACCAGTAGGAGCTGTGTCAAGGTTTATACATCAGCATTCAGTGGTTCAGAATACCGGCGGGGGCAGATAGTAACAACTCATTTAAAATCTGAATCTATTTAATATTCACATTAAATTTAAATTTAAATATTACTGAACCCAAATTAAATGTATTATTTATTGGATATCCGAATTTGTTAAATATCTTAAATATAAAAATTTTAAAAAATAAAGTAATTTTAGATATCCTAATTCATATCCAAATCCGAATTTGTATCCAAATTTATTATCAAAAAAGGTTCTTCGATTCATATCAGTAGGTAATGTTCTTTTCAAGGTAAAAAAAAAAAAAAAAACAACAACAACATGAACATGAAGACAAGGATTCTATTGCATCCCCATGGAAATATTTACAGGTACTTAAGAAACTACGCAGAAAGTCCAGATATTTTACACTATGCTTATTCCCATTATAAAGGCTAACAAGATTTGATTCTGGCACTGAAGTAATGGAACTCACATCTCGGCAACCAGTTTCTCTGAATCACTGGCGTCGGATAGTGTACCCTTGGTCCACCTTTTCAGCATCTCCAATGCTGCCTTGGGCTGGTCCATAGGAACCATATGACCCGCGTCATGAACCTGTTTGAACATCATGTAGTTATATCAGTACCACTGCAAAGTTAATCGAAATAACTATAGATTAAATAGACAGGTTGGTAGAGAGATGACCTTAAGGAAACCAAGAGCTCCATGAGTTTTCAAGACTCCGGCTTCAGCACCGTCTACTATGAAAGGAACCTCAGGAGATGCTACAAACTCCTTCTGACCAGACCATTCCATTGCATGAACCCATCTTGAATTGCCTGTTAAAGTACATTAATAAGAACAACTATAAATCACCAAGTAATTAGCTCGATAATATGCTCCTGTGTTGCTCTAACTCTTCATTTTTCTTGAAATAATTATGTTTGACAGTCATATCCAATCCATACAAATAAGGTACGTGTATGAGGATATGACCTTTCAAAGACCTTTCAAATACGCAAAAAAACTTGTGGAAAAAATAGTCATATGGGACACTCATATCTAACATTTCGACCTGAATCCAAATAACGTAGACATGCTCTTAACCCTAGATCATGAAACAGAAAATACTTACCAAGCCAGTTGCAGATGAGATCATATTCCCCAGCATACACGAGAAGCTTGATTCCGTCCTCGAGGAGAACAGGAATGCCAACTTCGAGATTCCTCATCCAGTCAACCAGCATGGCCTGATACACAGTAGGGCTGCAGGACACGAAATCTATGTTCCCAACGCCAAGGGCATCCCTAACAGATTTCTTGTTCAGAAATGACTCCATGTTTGAGAAGTCATAGCAAAGGCTCCCTTCACATTTCTTTCTAACGTCATAGTACTGCAGATGGAATAGATTAGTGCATCTCAAATTTCATTCAAAGAATCACATCAGCAGCTCATAATAGGTTTGTTTAACAATGGGAAGAATTGCTGAGGTATCCTTTGCATGGAAGTTTAGAGAAAAGAATAACATCAATGACATAAAGATCAATATCAGGCCCTACTCTATCACTAATAAATAAAAATGTTCCCTCGTTTTTCTTTTCCCATCAGGCAAATTCCATTGTTTACAGAAAAACATTTCTCCAGACATTTTATACAAAAGATAGTTCAATACTGCTAGGAAATGAAGCATGATCTACTTTTCAAGAATTATAACCAAGACAAGAATGAGCACAAACCATATATGCAGTTATTTCATAATATCAATGTGTTTCTAAGTATTAAAAGGTAATTTTTATGTGTCACCTGAGCAAAGCAAATAACTGAATAAAATAATATTGTAAAAAAGATGACAAGCCATGGTTCTTGCCTCCTCCCCAATCAAGACAGCAAATCAAATTTTAGAAAAGGAAATTCATGTCTCTTACATTTGTATCGCCAGCAAGTGCCATGATGCCATTGAATATGTTATTGCAGACAAAATATGAAGCCATGCAAGAGATTGTACCATCAGTGCCTGAAAATTTTTTCATTTCCAATAAGGAAAAAGCGTTCAGGAGATAAGCAGCAATGGTTTAAGCTGAGATATATATTCATAAGTTAGAATAAAAAGTTGAAAAACCATTAACAAACTATCAACCACTATATCCAAGCTATAAGTTTGAAACAACAGGGCTAAGATTAGAGAATGTTCTAGGCAAGACAAAGCAATTTCAGATGCAAAATTACCGCAAAGCTTTATTGCCATTTCACAAACTGGGACCAGCTTGTTGATACGATCATAGTCAGACTTCTTAATTACCCCCATGTCCAAAGCATAATCTGTGTAAGCTTTATACTGGATTGCAGGGTCAGTCAGGCCATTACCAATAGCAAATCCCTGTTAACCACATTGAAGTTGAAGTAAGCAAAAAGAAATAATTCCATACAAGTTGTAGCTTCAAGAAATTAGAAAGTAACATGTAAAAGATCATATAATTAGTAACACGCCTTTAGATTTATATGAATTCCCTCCTTGGCTTTGTTTCCACGGTGGACACGAGCAGCAAAAGCTGGAATGTAATGCCCAGCATATGATTCTCCAGTTATAAAAAAATCATTCTTTGCAAACTCAGGGTGCTCCGCAAAGAATGCCTAACATAATAAAAGAAAGAAAAAGCCCAGTCAAAACAACAAATTTTCACACTATTGACTATAAATAATTCAGTAGATAGCTAACACTTCAGCTAAAATCATATTCCAAGATAAATAGACACCTGCAAGAAATCATATAGGTCATTGCTAACTTCATCTTCATTATGACGAATGTCCCTTTGGTCAGAACTGTAACTAAAGCCAGTACCAATAGGTTGGTCCACATACAGAAGGTTAGAAGCCTGCAATTCAAAATGGAAAATAGGAGAAATAAGGGAAAAAAAAAGGTTCATCACTCATTAGTATCTCGAAGTTAAAGCTTTTTAGTATTACATTAATATCAGAAAGATTAGAAACTAATCATTAATAGCGCAAATACCAAATGCTAGAGAGGGAAAAATATCAAGAAGAAATGTACCTTGTCCCAACCATACTCATTCCAAACAAGAGACATGTTATCAGCAATGGTGAAAGGGCCATTTTCATAAAACAAAGCCAATTCACTGCTACAACCTGGCCCTCCAGTCAACCAGATTACAACAGGGTCCTTTTTGCTATTGCGTGATTCGAAGAAGAAGTAGAACATTCTGTCAAAAACAAGATGTTAACCCACTACAAAGGTAGTTAATTAATGCTATGATTAGGAAGATGAAATTGAAGATTTGGATTTGGATGTCATTTGCTATATACATTTATGAGAAAGATCAGCATAAATAAAATAGTTGAGATTCAATATGATTATAAATTTGAAAGGTATAAAAACTTGAACTTAAAATCGCCAAATATCTAAAAGAATTTCAAACTTGTCACTAAATAAGCATCTAAAAACTCCATGAATTTGAGAAATAATCATGGATGTTATGTTTATGTGTTTTATCAGACACATTATTTTCAAAAATCCAGATCCATCTTTTGAAATCAAAGTTCCCAAATCCTCCCCAGTATTTTCCTCTTTAACTAATAAAAAAAACAAAAAAAAAAGTCATTGACTGGATAAAGTATAAACTGATAATAGAACATTAAATAAAGAATGCATGTGCAGTTTTAAAGTTTAATTAGCAACATCAGAAGGGAGCTGAAATCTGGAAAACATTGTGATAATGCACTTCATTGAGTTCACTAATTAAGATACCAAAATAACTAGATTAAAGAAATGGTATTTCTTCTTCTTCTTTTACCTGGCATCATGAGAATTAGGAAGCTTGTAATACCCAGCATAGTGACCCAAATCCTCAACGGAAACTCCACCGGGCACTTCCAAAGTTGGGAACTTGAACCGCTTCTCCACCAGTTTGGGACCCTCCGGCAACGAAACCCGGTGTTCGTCAACGACATTGACTTCCCCTTTAGGAAACAAATTCAATTCCCTAATCAGCTTCTTTGCATGAACCGACGGGAAACTGGAACCGGCGAGACGTAAGTCGTCTATGATGGAGGAATCGGCGGCGGAAAAAGATATGAGACAGAGAAGGGAAAAGGAAAATAGAAATAAAAGTTGGGGTTTCGCCATTTTTCTGGTTTTTCCTCTTCTTTTCTTTTAGAGAGAGAAGTGAGGAGAAAGTAGCAAGGGAAATGGGAATATATAATGAGACCGAGAAACTTTTTTTCCAAGAAAAGAATGGGGTAACTTTTTCACTTTAGAAAGGAATAGTTCTGATTTTCCTTTTTAACTTTCGATTTGAGTCTCATCTTTTGTTTAATTCTTAACGAGGAATGGTAGTTCTGATTTTCCTTTTTCTTTTTCCTTTCGGGGTGATATTTGATTTTTTTTTTTTTTTTTTTGGTTATATCTTTATCATATGTTTATATTCCTCATATCCATTATCGGGATCAAAATATGGATACCATAAAAATATAAAAAATTGACAGTAATCAAATTTGATATCAATACATAGTTACAAATATTAATACTCGTGATGAAACTATTTATATCTCTGGAAATATTTGTATTAATGGTTAGATAATATTTACTTATATCTTTGGAAACACTTGTATTAAGGGTTAGATAGCATTTTGCTAAGGATCAAACTGGTCATTCTATTTAAAATTTTATTCATTTATACGATTAAAATAATGGGTTCTTATATATTAATATGAGGTACACGTAATACGCCATATGTTATTATTTGGTTAATCAGTTTTTAATAGTAAAAATAAATAAAATTTTTAACAAAATGATTAGTTTACTCCTTGATTTAACATATAATAATTAATTCCTCTATTTTTTTTAGTAAAGAGAACAAAATATAATTCAACTTTTAATACAAGGACCTTCATGATAATTTTACCAATACAATCTTTATATTTATAAATTATAAATTTTTAGATGAATTTGATATTATGAATTAATTGAATATCAATAAGATTATAAAAAAAATTCAAAACCTAAAATAAAAAATATAATAACAAAAATATTTATGCTTCCTTGAAAAATTATATTTATGCGTTCTATGGGTGAATTTTGTTAAAGGAAGTCGAAATTATTTTACAATATTTAAAAAATAATTTCATCATTTTAATACGAATTAAATTAAACTTTTATAATTTTTTTAAAAGAGTGAAAGTATAATTTTATCTTTATTAATTTAAAATTTTAAAGGACTTCAACGCAAAATTTTCTATTTTAAAGAGCTGAATTTCTTTTAAATTAAAATATAATAAAATATGAAAACGGTTTGAGATAAATAGAATTTGAAGATTAAATTAAGTGTTGTCCAATTCCTGAAGAAAATAGAGAATGAGAGTAGTTGAGCTTGTTAATGTTTAAATCAATGAAAAGGTTTGATGATAGAGAAATTAAGTAATACATGGTTGAAGACAGAAAAGCTTGTTGGCCACCTTGGAAGGTGATTCTCATGTTATTAGAGGCATAGACAAAATAGGTTTTTTTTTTTTTTTTAAATGTAAAATTATAAATTAATATAATGATGAAATACCTTCTTCTAACTGCTTCTTAATATATCTTGATATTACACTACTCAAGTTTTCAATCATCCATATTTTTCAACTATTAATAACCATTTTATAAATTTATTCTTAATAACTTTTTATGTAAAGGCCACAAGAGTATTTGCCTTTTACCCACTCCATATTTCTTACTCTTTTTTTTTTAAATATAAATGTATATTTTTAATTTTAATTATTAATAACACATTATTAGACTTTTTATCCAGATTAATTTACCAATAAATGTTAAAAATAAAATCTTTATTGGACTGAGCGGATTGAATGAAAGATGACATGAATGGGTCAATTCAAAAAAAAAAAAAAAACAAAAGCTTCCAAATTATAATATTCGAATTTGATATTTTATTTTAAATTGTGATTATTATTTTAAAAATAGACAGCATTAATCACACAAGCCTGAAAGTGTGAGAAGAAAGGTTGCGTTGCTTTTGTATCAAAAAACAAGAAAAAGATTTGTGCTGTGTTGCTTTGGATTGTAGGATAAACGGAAAAGGAAAGGTGGAGATTTCGTGTAATGATGTCCACCGTTAAAGCAAACACTACACGCCACATTCTTCTCATTTCTTTTTCATCTCTTTTTCCTTATTTCCTTTTCTCTCGTTTGACTCCAATTTTAAATATCAAATTTGAAGTTAGGTCAATTTAAACTTTCTTATGCTTTCTTTTCTTATTATTTTTTTAATAAAATTATATAAATAGTCTTAAATGTAAACAAATGAATAATCTTCTTTGATTATTTCACTATTAATCAAGTATAATGATAATTTTAACTTATACTATGTGTGTTTTCTTTTTTGTTAATTTAACTTAAATTCTTTTTCTTGGATCCTTCAACTTTTAAAAATTAATTAAATAGTAATTTTTTACCTAGAAACATGATCATCTTGTTAAAATTTTAACAATATTAATGCGATAATTCAGGTAAAAGTCCACTCATACTTCACAAAAATTTTAATATACATATATATATATATATATATATTAAACATTGAACTAGCTTCAAAAGAAGTTCATAATTTTTTTAAAAAAAATTATTTACATATGTAATAAAGTACACATAAACTATCATGTGGCTTATTCTATTAGTGCAATTAAATTTTAAATGATTCAATTAACTTTTCCATAAATCCTTATTGATTAATAATTAATGTAGAAATAAATCAACCAACCAATATATATAAATATAATTACAAATAGTAAAATTACATCAAATTCACATATTCTAAATAAATAAATAATTTATATGGGCCAAATCCTCGGTATAATACATTTCAATTAGTACCATAGAAGCCTTTGTAGTTTGTATTAAGAGTTAAATTGTATTTTGTTCCCTTTATTCAAAACATGAGCAAACTAATCTCTGTATATTAAATTAAAGAGAAAATCAATCATTCTGCTAAAAATTCTATTCATTTCTACTATTAAAAACTGATCATTATACCGTCTAATTATTTTGTCAGTCATCCAGTTTTCAACAATAGAAATTAATGAAATTTTTAACAAAAAAACCCAATTTACTATTTATCTAATGTATAGGAATTAATTTATCTATTTTTAAAATAAAAAAGATAAAATATAATTTAACTCTTAGTACAAAATACTTTTACCAAATTATAGATTGGTAATAAATTACTATCACAGTCGATTAAAGAAGGCGTAAGTGCAGTCAGTAAAAATAATATTAAATCTCATTAAGGAGGGGCGGTGTTCGGATTCCTGTCATTTTTTGAAAAAAATTCTAAAGTTTTTATTAAATTTTAGTTGAGTTAAAATTTTTAATTTATATATTATTTAAAAAATAAAATAAGTCTATTAATATTTATATATTTTTAATTAAACTTAAGTAAAATAATATATTTTATTATTGATTAAGAAGACGAGTAAGGTTGGACCACCCCAAATGATTTTTAGATTTGTCTGGTGATAACAATAATTAGATATTAAAATAAAATGAATGGGATTAAATTTGGATCAAATTATTTTATATTAAAATATAATTTGCAGGATTTTATCTATTCGCCAAAGCATAAGCTTCTTTATAAAAAAGAAAAAGAAAAATTAAATCCAGCCAAAATGTAAAGAGAATAACAAAAATGAGAACGTATAAATGAAGGTTGAAACAATGTGGCTTGAACGTTTAGAGTTTGTTTGTTGCTGGTGATGACATGGCTTAGTCCATATTTAGAACAAAATTGTGCAGCATATGGGTATTAAAAATATGTCATCAAATTAATCATTGCAACTGTTTCTTGCACTGCTTCCCCTCTCGGCAAGACCACAACAATTTCAACATTGCTAATAATAATAATGTAAAGACGAAAATAATTACGCAATTGAAATGAGGTGTAGACATGGAATAATACTTGTATGCTTCACCGGATATATGATTTGTCGAATTTTTTTTTGGATATCGACTTTTATTTTTTAAAAAACGATAATGAGAGTCGCCACCAATCCTTTCTATTAGGTGTGATCGGAGCACCTCGTAATTTGATCATTTTGATAAAAGTTTAAATTCACTAAAATGATGATTTTGGTTTACAAAATCTAAAAAATGAATTGGGGAGTCAGTTAAGCACGAGGAAGGATTAGCACCCTCATAACGCCTAAAATTGATACATAATTGATTAATTGATGTCTTAGAGTCGAAAATTAAAAATTCAAAGAAAATTTAAAATACAATCTCTCTTTTCGTGATTTTTTTTATTATTAAAATATCGCTTTCCTAAATTAGGAGCACGACTCCCCTAATTCCAATAAATAACGAACCTTGTCTTAGTTTTCAAACATTTCTTATTCGTTAGGTAAAGTGAATGCAACTCTTTTTTTTTTTTTTTTTTTTGGAAACGATATGCTTTTTAATTTATCTAAGCCTAGTAATAAAATGGATGAATATGTTTTAATACGATATACAGCATGGATGTTGGCAAAAATAAAATAATATAGTAACGAGTAAAAAAGGAAATGATGATATTAAAATGATAGGCAAATAAATAAATGAACAAATAAATAAAAGATAAAATAAAGATGTTATGCTAGTGAGTAATAATAATGCAACCATAATGATAAAAATGTCAATTTATAATAATAATAATAGTGGTAATCATAATATTAATATGAATAATAAATAATAATAATGATAAAACATAAAAAATACAATAAAAGAAGTGTAAAAATAGAACATCGGTAATGACAATATATCACAAAGAAAATAGAAATAAAAATAAAGAACATACAGATTTTACGTGAAAACCCTTTCGGGAAAAAACACAGGCAGAAGAGAAGAAAATTCACTATGTCGAATTCGAATGATTACAAGAGGAGTAAACTATGTCTATTTATAGGCTTGTAAAACCATATTTTAATAGAAGCGTAGTAAGATTGAAACACCTTATTCTAATCAATATCAAATAGATGGAGTTTAATAAGGTTTAAAAAACATTATTCTAAAATAAAATAAAAGAAATGTAGTTCTATATGAATTTTACTTTTATTTTATTTTATCATTTTATTTTATTTAAATAAGGATTCGAGTCACTTAATTCTAACAAGGAGAATTTAAAATAACATAAATTTTGAATGTTTGAAAAAGGGTAAGGAGATAATAAAAAAATAAAATAAAATATAAAAAAGCTCCACAAAGGGTAAAATAAGATAAACAAAGGATTGAATTGAAATTAAAATCAAAATTAAAAGTGAAAATTATAAAGAAATAATTAATTAAGTAATAAAACAGAATAAATGACCAAAATAAAATGCACGAAAAGAAACAGGGACTAAATGAGAAATTATTCCAAACTCAAGGACACTTGTCATTCCCCAGAGGGTCGGCACTGAGTCAATGAACCAATTCGTAAGCAAGTTGAAATTGTAGGAAAAAATAAAATAACTAAAAAGGAAAGGGATTAAATTGAAACAAGTTGCAAAGACGGGAGGACCAAAAGAATAAATAGCCCCTATGTAAAAAACGCGCGGATTCTGTGCGGTTTGGGTAGGATCTCGGGTCACGCTTCAAAACGACGCCGTTTTGGCGTTTAAAACTTAAGCCCAAAAAGACGTCATTTTATAAGGCTATATAAGTAAAAAAAAGTGTTAAAAAAATTCATTTCTTCAGTTTCTAAAAAAAAAGGTTTGAGCCATTCTTTTTCTCTCGAGCAGCCCTTAGGCTTGCTCTAGGGTCCGGTGAATCCCCCACGACGGCCACCGATCGTTGGCGAAGGCTCCATTGTTCCTGGTGGTTGGAATCCACAAAAAGACCTCCTCTTTGAGCGATTCGGCTCCCAAAATCCGAATAGGGGGTCGATATTTCCCAAAAATCCGCCAAAGGTCGTAAAAATCCCGAAGAACCCTTGGGTTTTTTTGGATTTTGGAAAACCTTTTTGTAGGGTCCAAAATTTGCCCGGCCCAAGACCCATAAACAATAAACAAAAAAACTAAACCCTAGCTCAAATGTTCAGCTCAAAAATAATAAAAAACAAAAGTAAAAAACCCTAGAGCCAACATCTTCAGCCGCTGCAGCCACCGGGCACCGCACACCGCGCGCCTCCTCCGCGTCGTGCGCTCCTCCACCACGCCATGTCAGAGACGTGCTTGATCATGTACCTACAAACGTGTAAAAATAAGTTGTAAAAATGGCTATAAAACGCCTTCGAAAATTCATTGTAGAGGGCCTTTTTTTTGGGGATAGATACGAATACAAGAGAAAAACACAAAAATCAATAGCAATCAGAGATCAGATTCAAAGCTTAAAAGGTTGTTTTCCATTTCTTATTTTTCGTTTTCACAGTTATTTCCTTATTACTCCATTTAGTTTTTTACAAATGGTTTTAAATAACACGAGAGAGAGAGGAGACTTACCGGGGTCGAGCTCGCGTCGTCGATGGCCTGGGCACGCCGGATCTCCGATGAAAGCGGCGTCGGCTGAATGCGGAAGAAAGGAGAAAACACTTTTAAGTTTTAGGGCTTTTGGTTTTTAAAGCAGGGGTTAAAAAAAATTTCTAGAGGTTTTAATGTTTTTTAAAAAAAAAGGAAATAAAATAAGGGACATTAAATTTTGAAAGAGCATTTGGGGGGGGATGTTTGGATCCACCCGCATTTTACCTTTAAATGGGTAATTTCGCAATCGGTCCCCTCCTTTGCGCTAGCCTTTAATCGTGCCATGTTTAAGTTTTTTTAAATTATTTTAATTTGTCCCTGTAACCTGCGCGCTATTTCGATTTGGCCCTCCCCTTTAGCACAATATTTTGAGATTTGGGGCAACTTTAGTTTTAGTCCTCGAACATTTGTGCACATTTAATTTTGGCCCAAAATTCTGTTTTAATGATTTATTGTGTTTATAAATTATCCCTTGAATTTTGTTTTTTCTCTTAATTCAGTTTTAGTTATTTATTTTTTAGACATATTGTTTTAACACATTATTTAGAATTATTTTAATTTCACACTCTTTTATTTATTTTATTTTCATTTGCATACTTGTCTCCCTGGAACACTTTCATATATTATTATTACTACTATATATATATTATTTATATTTGGGTTTTCCATGTATATATGTATTACTTTGTATATCATTCACTTTTAACCTTTTAATTAACATTATTTATTTCGGAATCTCATTTACGCATTACACATATTATCTATTCTTATTTTTTTTATTTTTGATACAGTTCAAGCTTTCATTCAAATTATTTACTTTATAATATTTATTTTAAAATTTATTTGTACATTACTATTTAATATATTATTTCTTTTTTTTCCCTATTTATTTTTTTAAATTCTTATATCTATTACCTGTTTCAAAATTTTCGTATAGTTTGTATAGTAATATTTCCAAATTTTCTTTTTCCTATTATTTATTTTATTTTATTTTAAAAACCTTGTTATATTTTATTTGTGTAGTTTATTTGAAACTTCTTTTAAAATTGGTTTCTTATTCATTAGCCCTTGGATATAAATGGTGGTATTTTTATAATAAATAATGTGCTGCTATTGCATGTATTCTAAGTTGTTCCTTTGTATTCTTTTTATTATTTTAGATTACTCATGAGATGTTATTACCACGTGTTTTATTTCTTATGTTATCAAATTATCCTTTTTTTAATAAAAATACATTTCATTTATTTATTACATTTTATTTGAAATTTTAAACAAGGCAATACTCGATACCTGGGAGCTTTGAAAAAATTGTGCCCTAACTTACTGGGTTCCAATTTTCCTCGTTGAATCTAAGTAACCGAGTACCCTTTTTCAATCAAAACGTGAGTTTTAAATAAAAGCTTACTCTTGGGAATTCAAAATGTTATGTCCTAACTTACTGGATATGACACTTTATTTTCTCGAGGTAGGGATTTTTAAAAAAATAAAGGCAATATTTTGTATTTGAAATTTTGAGAGATTGTGCCCTAACTTACTAGGTTTCCATTTTTCATTTGCCTCAAATAACCGAATATCTTTTTTTGTTTTTTTTAAAAATGCATGAGTTTTGAAAGTTAAAGGACAAACTTATTTTCGTGGGTTTGAAATGTTGTATCCTAACTTACTGGGTGCGACATTTTATTTCTTCGAGATAAGAGGGTCTTAGCATTCCATTTAATCTATTCGAGTGTTCTTTTTTTCAAAAAAATAAAAGGATCGTATTTTAAAGTCTTTTCAAACATTCGACGTTAAGACATTAATTAATCAATTCGGTACTAATTTTTGGGCGTTACGAGGGTGCTAACCCTTCCTCGTGCGTAACCGACTCCCGAACCTTTTTTTCCTTGAATTTCGTAGATCAAAATCATCGTTTTAATAAATCAAAATGTTTTATTAAAATAATCAAACTTAAGGTGATTCGATCACACCTCGAAAAAGATCGGTGGCGACTCCATCTTTTGATTTTAAGTCAACTCCCGTTTTTCAAAATAAAAATGGTTTCGACACTTTTCATCAGAAAAGGAGTCACCTTTCATCAGAGGTGACGACCTCGACTACTCACGGTGGCGAAACACGAAGCGTCGGGTAAGTTTTTCAACCCTTTCCCCTTTTTTATTTTATGTTTTTATATAAAAAATAACAGATTCAAAAAAAAAAAATGGGAATCACCTTTGAAATTTTTATATTATGTTTTTTGATTGCTTCCTCCTTTTTTAATACATGGTGGTAATGGCTTTTATAGCTTAACGTCTTACAGTATATTCATTTTATTTTCCCTTTTTTTTTCTGTTTCTGCTACTGTTTTTCTCCTTCCATTTTTTTCTTTTGTGCAGACGTCCAAGGTAGTCAACGATGACGATGGGACGCGTACCTTTGCATTTTTGGTGCAACGATGGCAGAAGCGCGTTAGGCCTCGGGCGACGAGCACGCCGGTGCGGCATGAGAAGCGACACTAAGGGGGACTTAGGGTTTTAGGGTTTATGAAGATAGTTAGGTTATGGGCTTATCGAGCTTTGAGTTATTGGGTATTAGGTTTTTGTTAGACTGGGTAATGTATTTGGGCTTCGGATGGGCTTGTATTATGGACTTTTATTTATTTATGGTTTTATTTGTTTTATTTTTTTGGGTTTATGGGGCTAGGTAAAATTAAGCTGTTACAGCTGCCCCTATTTGTTCCTTGTCATATAACGGGAACGGAGAAAAGACTTTAAAAGGGCCAATTTTGTCTGGTTTTGCCGAATCTCGACTTCTTTGGTGCTTTTCTGTTTCAAGTAACCTCATTCTAACCCACTGCAACTTTAAGAGTAGTTTCAATCTACTTCGCTGCAACTTTAAGGAGATGAGATTCATAACTTCAATCTGCTCCACTGCAACTTTAGGTGGATAAGATTTGTGGCTTCAATCTGCTCTACTGCAATTTTAGGGAGATAAGATTTGTAGCTTCAATCTGCTCCACTACAACTTTAGGGAGATGGGACTCACTATGGTAGATTTAATCCGACCTACTGCAACTTCAGAGGTATAGGATTTGTCGTTTCAATCTGCTTTGCTGTAACTTCAGGGAGATAAGATTTGTTTTAATCTGCTCCATCGCAACTTCAGGGAGATAAGATTTGTAGCTTCAGTCTGCTCCACTGCAACTTCAAGAAGATAAGATTTGTTTCAATCTGCTCCACTGCAACATCAAGGAGATAAGATTTGTAGCTTCAGTCTACTCCACTGCAACTTCAGGGAGATAAGATTTGCTATAGTAACTTTAATCCGACCCACTGCAACTTCAGGGGTATAGGCTTTGTAATTTCAATATGCTCCACTGCAACTTCAGGGAGATAAGATTCACTATGGTAGATTCAATCCGTCCCACCTCGACTTCAAGGGTATAGGATTTATGGTTGGTCTGTTACACCGTTCTCTGGAGAACATGACTTGTAGAGTCTACTTTATAGGCCTATATTTATGCCAAGTGATTAGGATGTTATGATCAGAATGAATCAAATACTCCTAACTAGATGTATATGAGTGATATCTGTATGAATGCAGAATGTCATTTTCAAGAATGATCTTATTTTTAATGCTTAGGTTGACATTGCTTGTTGTTCATCAAGGTTTTATCACTGATGTGTTACCATGCCTTCTTGTTCAGATCTGGTATATTTGATAGGAAACCCGAAGAAGTGATCACAATTTAAACTATTTGTTTCCAGATATTTCCAACCCTTAGATTTGGTTAGTTCTAATTAGTGGTCTTATTTCAAATCTTTGTACTATTTAGAAACCTTTTAGAGCGATATGCAAAAATCCTTTTACTTTAATATTGTTAGTCCACTAATCGTTATTTCAATGTAAAAATGCTTGAAAAAGGTTGTAACAATGGACAAGATTGAAATTTACTGAGAGTAGAGCTTGAAGTGAATAGATTAATCAAAATAGCAAATGTTGCTAAAATACAAAATGAGCAATATGAAATTAGGTGCCCCAAATATAGTAGTATGAGCTTCTCTGCACAAACTTCTTGAGGACCATTTTGAGCCTGATATGTGTTTAGAAAATCTATTGTACTTTGTTGATGCCCCAAGATGTAACGTTTTCCTTATGAGAAGACACGACTACCACATGTTCAATCTTTGATCCGAATTTGAGTTGCCCTTTCCTGGGTTTTCAACTCAAAACCCTTTGGTTTCAAGGCGCCCTTTACGAGTTTTCGCCTTGGCCTCTCCCCACCTTTTTTTTAGGTGAAGTATTTCTTGATTGAATCTGAATTCATAGGATTAGACAGGTTTTTGCCATCCATCTCGGTCAAAATCAACGCTCCTCCAGAAAATGCTTTTTTTAACATATAAGGTCCTTCCCAATTCGACATTCATTTTCCTTTGAAGTCTTTTTGTATGGGCAGGATCTTTTTTAATACCAGGTCGCCCTAATGGAATTCTCTGGGGTGAACATTTTTGTCAGCATGTTTGAAATTGTAACTATTTATTTTATTATTACATGTTACACACTGAGCTTGTAAGCTCATTCTCTATTTATTTGATTCTCAAGTAATCCTCAGACTTAGGCAGGTCGGTGCGACGGGAGCCAGATTATTTATTGCGGTTGCGTATCTTTATTCCATTCGTATTTAATCCAGTTAGTCATGGATTATTTTTGGATTGTTTTTAAAGTTTGGATTTTATTTTGTTTTTTTTTCTCCTTTAATTGTTACAACGTTTTTCTGATGGTGTTTATTTTATTTGCAAAAACATTGGATTTTTAACAACAAATAGCATTTTCTAAAATTGAAGTAGATTAAGAATTTCGCTGCAAACTTAAATGTTTTAAAAGTATAAACAATCAACAGTTTCATCAAATTAGTTAAGAAATATATTTTCCCTAACAAATTGGACTTTTACTTAGCAAGAGCTAGCGTCATCTTTACAAGTCAAACGGTTTCTGGGTTTTCAAATGAAGTGAAATAACTTATCCAGATCTGTCCATAACATCTAAGCCGGGTTTAGGGTGTTACAATCTGTTTCAGTGGATAAGTGCTCATGATGTGTGTTTGAGGTCTTATGTCCAAATATCTATCTTTGGAATTTTTGTTATTTTTGTCCCTATCTCTATCTCTACATATTTGGCTTAAGTTTAATTCTCGCGCAAGTTTTGACAACAATGAGTTTGGTGGTTTAGTGGTAAGGTTTCAGTTTGCCTAAGAAATCCTGTGTTCGAATTCTGTGTATGCAAAGTGGAATTATTTGTGTTTAAAACTTTGGGAAAAATTGTGATAAGGATAACTAATCAGATTTAGTGGAGATATGTGTGGTTTTTAAAAAAAAAACATATTGCAAAGTTTCCTATTTTCTCTCATTCCCAAACTGTCCACTATTCCACTCTTCTCACGTTTTTTTTTCTTTTTCCTTCTAACTTGCTTCTTTTCTTTTCTTACAAGCGTGTTGTGGCGGTATTAGTTTTGAACGTAAGTAATTCAGTTTAAGTTTTTTTTTGTTTTGTCTTTGGTGATAAAGGTTTTTGGTACTCAATTTGCATTTTAGTATGTTGCGAATTTCGTGTTTGACAGGTTTTTGCATTCTAATAGGAGAGGAACGTGTGGCGTTAAACGAACCTTAGGCAAATTAAGTACTTTGAATGACATTGGTTGTTGTTAGTTTCGTGGTAAGTGTTCATATGTTTATTTAAAGACTGTTTTTCCTTTAGAAAAAGGGTAAATTTTGGGTTATTTAGTGTTGGTAATCGATTCGATTTGGTGTCGTATGTAAGATTCAGAGTGCACTATTGTGTGGTTTGTCAAAATTAACATCAGGTGTGTGATTCTAACCCGAAATGTCGTTTAGAACTCGAAAAATATGGGAAAACAGAGGTTTTTGAAACTGCTCTGCATCACATGGTCGTGTGTTAGACCTTGTGCACCATACGAGCGTGTGGTCGATCGTGTGCCAGGTCGTGTGGAGTACACAGGCGTGTGCGATTACACGGGAAATTTGGGTCGGCCGTGTGGGACAAACGGGTATGTGTAATCACACCGGCAGATTAGGTAGGTCGTATGGGCCTATTTTTTAGAAATTTTCACTTAGGCATGTTTGACTCAGAAATTCATAATTAAACCTTCTGTGAGGTCCATTTGGCTTAATTAAGACTCAAAATGTGACGTCTGTCGATATGTGACAGTATGTGATATGATTAAAGTATGTGAAAAACTTATGTAAGATTTGTGTTCTGATAACTTTGAAAGCATAATTACGTGTAAGAACATGCATGACACACTGTTAGTATAAGTAATATGATATGTTATGATCTGTAAAAATATGTTTAGGTATGCATGCCATACCATTCACGTGATATGTACGTATGTTATTATGATTAAGCATGTGTATTGGGGTGGGTTTGATATGATAGAGGAAGTGTTTTCTAGCAATATTATTAGAATTTCTGCAATTTCGACGATTAAGCCACAATATCTGTCTGGCAGCTCAATTGCTCCATTATGAGTGGCATACCACCACGACCCGGTGTGATTGATTGGATGGACTCTTATAGTCCTATTTGGTGTGATTGGTTGGACGGAATTGGTGTGTAGCAGATGAGGGTAGGATTTGTTCTAATTTGATATGACATCTTGATCTGATATATGTATCTGGAAATATGACATTCTGATATGATATATGTTTTTAGTAATATGACATTCTGATATGATATTTGTATAAGTGCATGTTATAAGTAAAGATTATGTTTGTGGACTGAGTCACACACTGGGCTTCTAACTCACTTATTTGTTTAATACGTTTTAGATGATCTTCAGACTTAAGACCGAACAACATGCGAGAGCTCGGATTGATTTTACACATAAGATGGTTTGAATTATTTTAATTAAGATCTCTGGACTTTTGATTTTTGGGCTAAGTTTTCGTGTTTGGTTTTGTTTTAAGGTTTTGATATATTTGTCGATTTTTGGGTGTTCTTAAACGTAAAACTGCAAAATCATATGAATTTGACAAATTAGTTTTCAAAACTTAAAAACTCTAAAAATATCCACTGCAAAATTAAGTATCAAACTAAATGTTTTTCCATAACATGAGTAAGTTCTGTGCATGAGTTTTTCTAAATAACAATGCAAAAGTTTTGCCAAAAATTAATATTTTCAAATCACGTGATTACCAAAGTTGGAGTGAAATTTTCGAAAGTTTCTGATGTTTTTTACAAGTAAATGCTTAAGAGATCATGCTATGAAATATGTGTTTTCAAACTTGAGAATTTCTTGAAAATCATATGAGTTTCGCTAAATTTAAGATTTAAGATCAGATGATTTATAAGCTAGATTTTTTAAATTAGTTTTTCAAACGAGTTTATTTAACTTTTTTCAGATTCAGCCATAACATTTAGGTCGGGTTTGAGGTGTTACTTACCATACTTGCAAACTTAGAGAAGGAGGAATTGTTATACTTGCAAAATAAAAGGAAAGTAAATGGCCAAAAAAATATTAAAAATAAAAGAGAAAGAGCAACAACATAGGTAGAGTGATAACTTGTAAAAAAAGCCCTTATCATCCTAAACTTTATGCAAAGTTGACTTGTGATTCTAATTCAATCAACGACATTATTTATATACAAATGATGTGAGTGAATTTGTATAAAATATTAAAATTTATTAAAAAATGGTTAAAGTATTAGTGTTGAGGTTTTATAAATGTTGATTCATGGAATCAAACTTCAAATCTTAGCGAATGCAAGTTTTTTTATTGATTTTACTTAAAATATAAGAAATGAAAATACTCTTATAATGATAATAATTTATTTTAGTTGAAGAAATGTGTTTTAATTATTTTTTCAATTAAGTTAGTATCCAATTAATTTGCGACAACAACTTGATCAGAAGTTTAAAGTTAATAAAGATTATGTATTTAGCTTATTAGCACATGGCTAGACTTATGAATATATCGATACAAATATCATACCATATTTAACATTGCATTTTGGTCTTTTTATTGAAAAATGAATAAACTTGTCCTTATATATTAGATAAAAGAACAAAATAGTCCATCTATTAAAATTGTGCTATTAAAAAAATATAAGAATAATAAAAATTTTAACCCTTAACCTTTACATATTTATTTAATTTAAACCCTACTCTTTTACTTTTATTCATACAACATTAGCTCTCAATCTTATCCTTGCTAATGCAATATTATTTGTTTTTATGTTATATCAAACATATATTAACAATTATAAAAATTCAGAAAACTATAAATAAAAATTATAATTCTAAAAATTATGAAAAATGCCTCTTCAAAATTAAAAAAAATAAAGTTAAAAAATTTAAAAAATGATAATTCTTTTTCCAAATTTACAATTTTTTTAAAAAAAACCATCATCTACCCTCAGTGAACTGTTAAAATCCTAACATAATATCCCCACAAACCCTATAATAAGTCTAGCCATGTTATCCTTAAGACAAGCGAAGGTCAATTACAAAACAAAACTATGTCACCATATTATGATCGAAAGCCGGTTGCCTCCAGACCTCAACTTCTTTTATACAAAAAGAAAAAGGAAAACACAGATAGATAAAGGAAAAAGAAGAGAGAGTGTAACATGAGGTAAAAGCAGCTGCTAGATTAGCCAAGGTGACTCAAAAACAGCTTCTTGAATAAAGGTGCAGGATGAAAAGGAAAAGTAGGAAGATAAATCTAACTTGGAAAGCAAATAATTTGTCACAATTAATATTTATTTTTCAAAAGGTTAAATTGATGGGAAAAGCTTGTTAAGCCTGAAGGGTAGTGCATAGAATTCATCATTTCTAACATCTGATTTGTAAAAGCTAAACTTTTCCCACCAGTTCAATCCAATGTCCTTTCTGCTTTCATCATTTTCTCGACAGAGTGTTAAATCAAAGAATAAAGCAACCAAAGCAGCAACTGTTGTATGAGACATGAAGATCACAACCACTATGTCACTGAACTGCATTTCATTAGGAAAAAAAGAAAGAAAGAAAATTGTTCAGTTGCTAATAAACAGGGAGTGATTAATTTATTAGAAAATTGTTCAATTTGGATCATCATATCTCTATATATACCTAGGTTGGCATGAGTCGGAAAATGTCAGACATGGATATTTCAAGGAATCTTACCAAACCAGTAGGGTGGGCTGATCTCCAACCACCATGAAAATATTCTCTGAAGTACTGTGGAACTGATAAACCCATGAAGAAAGAGAAGCCTAATATGAATTTTGTTTTGAAACTATTCAAGTTACAGAATTGGAGAAAGCTAAGACCAGCAGAAGAGACAAAGCTGAAGAGAACACAATATACTGCTGCCACAATTGGTAATGGTACAGAAGCGAAAAAGGCTCCAAATTTTGCTGGAAAAGTTCATAAGATAGCCACAGATGAGTAATCATTAAAAGAAGAAATTATAGTGCTGCATCTATGGAAGAAATATGAAATGAAAACGCACTTAAAGCTCCTGTTTTTGACATGGAGTGAAATGGAAAATAACATTGAGTTTTGGTAGGGAGAAAAATGCAGTAAATGAAAAGGATGGAAAAGATGGTAATTTTTCCATCCATTTACGTCCCTTCCTTCCATTTTCTCTCCTACCAAACAGTGTTAGTGTTGACCTTTGTGGGCTTACCAAATATAGAAAAGAAAATCATAAATCCAGCTGATATTTGAATTACTCTTCGGCTTCCAACTCTTGTCAATGCCAACAGGCCTACATTTTCACTATTGAAGAGCAAAGTATAGAGGTCAGCCTAACAGAACCAAATTTCAATTATGTTTAATGATAAGTTTCAAGTTTTATTACACTGATGCAGTAGTGCCTGTAACAGAGCCAAGACAACCATTGAGCAATACCCCAATTCCCTGAAAAAAATAAGAGGAAAAATTGCATTGAATGTACAAAACAGGAAAAGTCTAGTTTGATTACTTAATAACCTGGCTTTCAGGGCGTCTCCCCCGCATCACTTATGCACCGGTACCTCAATGGGAGACCTTTTCAAAACACAAGCTCTTTGATGACAAAGTCTTGAGGAACCGACAAGTACTCAAAGAGGACAATACATCTAATGGAAGAGCACTCGAGGCGATGGATAACTCACGGTGCGTAAGAGGAGGCAGAGGAGATGTCCCAGAGCACCAGTCATTACCACATTTAAGAAACAAACCGTACCAGCCAACCAGCACCACGACTAATAACAGAAGGTGGGACAGGTGTAGCACTACCATATCTTGCAGCTGCAAAGAATGTACCAGTTGACTGTGCAAATAAGAACATGATGATCAGTGAAATCTAATTATTTTCACTCTTGAGATCAAATCTACAACTTATGTTATTCAGACTCTGCATTTCATGTTCAATACAGACTTCAGTAAAATTAAGTTATGACCCTCTAAATATATTAAAGAACTTAAAATGGCAAATTGTAAGTGAAACTTTGAATGGTTGCTCAAACCTCAAATAGAGAAACAAAAGCAGGAGCCATCATAACAATGGCATCTCCAGCATTAAAGGTGGGGCTTCCCCATTGAAAAGGATAAGGAAAATATATCCTGCAGTTAAGGACATAATTTGGGAGTAAGACCAAGTCAGAAAATAAAAATTAACATGTACAAGTATATTTAATCTTTGACAGGTTCAAGTATCCATATTCAGCATATTCGGATATTAGAAAATGGGTATGGAGATATAATTCTCCAAATATATGGAAAAGTTTTTTTAAAAAATTGGGCATACTTTTGAAAGACACATAACCGTATCCGACACTCAATATGAGTCGGAATTACATACCAAGGAGCTGTGCTAATGAGTCCAGCACGATCGGTTCGACAACTAATCTGGGTGTTCTCAGGTTTGTGCTTGTATACAGTAGTTGAGGTTAAAAGTTGAGCAAATAACCACGTAATTGAGACTGAGAAAAGGATTGAAAATCTGCCACAGAGGGAGCGCTTTGATTCTAAATAACGAGGAAGAAACTGCAAAATCATGAGAAATTCAGTGAAATGGACTTATCAACAGCAAAACAGTATAAACATGTGGATTATTTGGTTAACTATGAAGCTTAAGAGGGAATTTGTAAAGCTTTTAGTTCTTTAGTGTTTGACAAATTGTTTTCTAAAGAATAAACCTACCTGTGAAATAAAGACCATGAGAATAATCCCTGGAAGGCCAACTTCTACACACTTTGCGAGCTTAATTAAATGGGGAAAAAGAAAGGAATCAGCTAAAATCATATAGCAAGAGATGGCTGCAGTAGCACTGAAATTATCAACAACTGAGAACAAAACGATGAAGGATTTTAACAATACAGTTTTAAGATATTTTCCCTGTGTTGTCATACATACTGAGATTTGATTGCCAACCTTGCGCAAGTTTACATCAAAAGTAAATGTAAAGATGTCACAGAACCTGGTCATTACAAGGATATAGAAGAACTTACCATGGGGAAGCCAAGATGATAAAGTCCAAGCCCAGTAAAAGTCACGTATGGAACAACAGACAGAGGGCTAAGAAACCTGTAGAAGAGATAAAGTAGTGAGGATGATATATGCCAAACAATACAAGAATTAACCTAAATACTTTGAAGATCTAACCTCACAGCATTTCTCCATAATCCCAAAAATCCTATCGTACACTGGAAAAATGCAGCACCTATGAGTGCACCTTGAATCCCTCTCATTGTTCGAACGAACCTCTGTAAAATGATCCAATTTATATGAAATTGAATTTCAAGGCTCCTAAAGTACGAAGGTAAAAAGCTAGCTGCACTTTTAAGTTAGGTTACTCGAACTCGCTGTATGTGTTCAATACGGGAACATATCTACTTCAAGAAGAAAATTAAGAGGTGGTTAAAATGATGCAGTTGAAAAGAACCTCATAAGGATCTGAAAAAGAAGTGTATCTGCTTGCTTGGATAATGGAAGTTACAGGAATCAAATAAGCATATGAACCCACTACTACTATAGGGAGTCGGGTTCCTAAAAATGACTGGAAAAGTGTGCTTAGCCCTGAAACAAAGAGTAAGTTCTGGATCACTGCTGCCTTCTCAGTCTGTTTAAAAAACGAAAAAAAGGGTGGGGGTTTAGCTAGATTTAAATCACTTGCATATCATATCAAACAAAGGAAAAAAAGAGAGGAAGAATCAAGCAGGATAAAACCAATTAAATCCTCACATTTCCACCGCCCATTTGAGGAACAATTATGCTTGGAATCAAAACAGTGATGCCAAGAGTGAGTAGATAATGCTGGAACCCCAATATAATTGCTTCAGCTGCATAAAATATTGAAAATATAAAGCAAAGAAGAGGTTCAATCAATTCAAAGTTTTTTCAGGTGATTAAATTCTATGTTTAGGTTCTAAAAGAAAAACCAAGGGACATTGCATGAAAATCATAAACTGTGACCAGAAGCCATTAGAACTAATCTAGTAATAGATAACAAATGAAACTAGAGTCTGCAGATAGAAAAATAATTAGATGTATGAGATAGTTTCTACATACGCCATGGAGGAGAGCTGTTGATGCAATATTGAATTCCGGGCAATTGCTCCTTCACTGAATGCGGTTGCGGCGCCTCAAACTTCTTACTATGGGTGGCAGCTCCGCCACCATCGTTACCATCACCACCATTTTGGGCCATTTTTGCAAATGCGAATGAAACGAGGCATTGCTTAAAAGGGAATGGAAAGGCTACCGTTACATAGTTTATAATAATTAAAAATTTATGGGAGATTTAAATGTTTGTAGCCTACATTCAATTTAAATCATTCTAATTTGACTGTAATGAATACGTTTTAATTGTAACTATTCTAATAACTCAACTGTCATGTTGATTTTGAAATTTATTAGGCGTTAAAATTTTATAATTGTGAAATAGTAGAAGTAGAGAAACATTCTAATTAATATGAAAGAAATGAAATGAAACATTTATTAGCAAAAAGAATCTTACGAATAGCTAACTTCGTCCAGTTTCGGACCCTCCGACAGCAACGAAACCAAGTCTTCATCAACTTCAAGTCCCTTATCAACTTCTTAGCATGCACCGACGGACAACTCTATCCGCCGTGACGAAGGACGTCTGTAACGGAGGAAGCGGCGGCGGACAAGGAAATCAGACAGAGAAGGGAAAAGGAAAGTAGACATAAAAGTTTCAATTTCTCCATTTTCCTGGGTTTCTTTTTCTTTTCCTGAGAGAGAGGGAAGTGAGGGGAACGTACAAAAGAAATGAACATACACAGCATGAATGAGAAAATTTTAAGGAAAATATTAGTTAATTGACAGTGTTTCATAATGACGAATGGCAATTTTGAAATTTTTGTATAATATATCTCTAAAATTTGAATTTCAACCTAATGGAATTCAGTTATTCAAATTATTCGAGTTAACTCGATTCGAGTTTGAGTAGAGTTAAATTTTACAACTCATATATCTCGAATAATTTGAATTCGGGAGATTGGGGTTGAAGGAGCCATTTGTTGGGAATAAACCGAACAACCGAAACAAAGCGAAGCACAACCGGTGCTCTTTCTCTCCCTATAACTCCTGTCAAAAATTATGGCAAGCACAATAGCACAAAATATGTTCTCTAGCAACCTTAATCAACCACAAATCAACTAATGCAACCACAACAAAAATAAATAGATAGAGACACCGGTATTTTTACGTGGAAAACCCCTCTAAATCAAGGGTAAAAACTACGGGACTTTAGAGTCCGATCAAAAAACTCCACTATCATCAAATGTTCAACTACAAGATCACAATATCAAGCCTACAACAAGCATTCAACTCCAACAAGGCTAACAATATGTAATCTTTAGCAAAAGAGAGAAAAATGGGAGAACATCACCAAAAATGCAGCTGCTAAAAAACGGGTATTTCCGACGTTACAAGACTTAGATGAAAAATCCGACTGTACAAAGTCAAGAACACCTTATCGCCTAGCTACTGTCCAAAAATCAGCTCAATCGAACCACGGATTGACCTTCGATCAAAGAGTTGATCACTATTGCACAAAACTTGAAAAAACTGATTTCTCCTCTTCTTTCTTTTTCGGATGAGCTTCAATCTCTCTATGTTTAAAATTGATTTTTGGCTCTCAATAAATGGCTGCCCACATCCACACGTAAAAGCCAAAAAGAAAGGCTTTTTGTCAAATCCAAAAAGGCAATAAATATGTGGTAGAAACTTTCTTTTTTTGTAACCAAACAAAAAACAAATAAACAAACAAACAACCCTTTTAAGTTTGGGTTGACCGGTGTATGGGTTCCCCACATAGTGGGACCCACACCCAACAAATCTCCCCCTCCAACTATGTGGGGAATGCCTCCATGCTGGAGGTCAAACAACATGCTTCAAACTTTCCTCTTGGTAAGGCCTTCGTCAACATATCAGCACCATTATCATTAATGTGTATCTTCTCAAGCTCTAATAGCTTAGCTTCAAGAACATCTCGTATCCAATAGTACCTCACATCAATATTCTTAGATCTAGCATGAAAAGTTGAGTTCTTACCAAGATGAATAGCACTCTGGCTATCACAATACAGGACATACTTCTCCTGAGTAAAACCAAGCTCATGCACAAACCTTTTCATCTAAAGCATCTCCTTGCATGCTTCGGTTGCTGCAATGAACACTGATTCGATGGTGGACAATGCAACACACTTTTGCAATCTCGATTGCAATGCCACAACTCCCCCTGCATAAGTGATTAAGTAACCTGAAGTAGATCTCCTCAAGTCAATGTCTTCGGCCATGTCTGAATCTGTATACCCAACAAGAACAGGTTTCTCATTGCCGAAACAAAGTTTCATGTTGGAAGTGCCACGAAGATATCTCATAATCCACTTCACTGCATTCCAATGCTCTCTGCCTGGATTAGAAAGAAACTGACTAACTGTACCAATGACATAAGCCAAGTCTGGTCTCGTGCAAACCATTGCATATATCAAACTACCCACGGCTGAAGAGTAAGGAATTTTCTGCATCTCTTCCTTCTCCTTTTCTGTGGAAGGACTATGCTTAACACTCACTCTAAAGTGTATAGCAAAGGGAGTATTCACCGCTTTAGCTTTGTCCATACTAAACCTTTGAAGTACTTTCTCAATGTACCTCTCTTGTGATAACCATAATTTCCTGGCCTTTCTATCACGTGTCAATCTTATGCCAAGAATTTGCTTTGCTGGCCCCAAATCCTTCATTGCAAAGGATTTACTCAACTCTTGTTTTAACTTCTCAATTCTAGAAGTATTCTGACCAACAATAAGCATATAATCAACATAGAGCAAAAGAATAATAAAATCATCACCAGAGAATCTCTTAACAAACACACAATGATCAGAAGTAGTCTTCTTGTAGCCTTGCTCCCCCATAATAGACTCAAACTTCTTGTACCATTGCCTTGGAGCTTGCTTCAAACCATACAAGCTCTTCTTCAATCTGCACACATAGTCCTCTTTCCCTTGTGCAACAAACCCCTCTGGCTGCTCCATGTAAAGCTCTTCTTCCAAGTCACCATGAAGAAAAGCAGTTTTCACATCCATTTGTTCAACCTCTAAGTCATAACAAGTCACCAAACTCAAAGATAGTTCGATAGAGGACATCTTCACAATCGAGAGAAAATATTTCTTCAAAATCAACCCCCCTTTTCTGAGTATAACCCTTGACGACCAATCTAGCCTTGTATCGTGGAGATGAAGACTTCTCTTCTTGCTTCAACCTGTAAACCCACTGATGCTTCAAAGCTCTTTTGCCCTTAGGCAGTTTCACCAACTCAAAGGTATGGTTTTCATGCAAGGATTGAAGTTCATCTTTCATCGCTTCAACCCACTGATCTTTGCATTCACTCTCTATAGCCTCTTCATAACATTCAGGTTCTCCCCCGTCAGTCAAAAGAACATATTCATTAGAAGAATACTTGACAGAAGATCGTCAATCTCTAGAAGACCTTCGAAGTGGAACTACTGGTGGAGCTATAGATGCTTGTTGTTGATCATTCACAACATCATCCATGGGAGTATCAAAGTCACCTATATCCTAATGGTCGTCACTAACATCACCATGCACATCATCCTGGATAGGATCTGGTGAAGAGTCTAGGGGAACTAGATTCACATCGATCAAGTCACCACTATCTTGTGAATCCACTTTCTCCGTCTTATCAATGTCATCAATGGTCTGATCCTCAATGAAGACAACATCTCTACTTCTCACGAGTTTCTTCTGAACTGGATCATAGAGTCTATAACCAAACTCACCATCTAGACCATAACCAATAAAAATGCATTGTCAAGTCTTGGCATCCAACTTGGATCTTTCATCTTTTGGAACATGAACAAATGCTTTACAACCGAACACACGTAGGTGATCATATGACACGTCTTTACCAAACCAAACTCTATCTGGCACATCACCTCGCAAAGGAACACTAGGAGACAGATTTATCACATGTGCCACTACATTCAAAGCTTTAGCCTAAAACGATCTTGGCAACTTTGCATCTGACAACAAACATCAGGCTCTCTCAATCAATGTTCGGTTCATTCTTTCAGCTAACCCATTTAACTGTGGAGTCTTTGGTAGTGTTCTCTGATGTCTGATTCCCTGTTGCAAACAATACTCATGAAACGACCCTGTGTACTCGCCACCATTATCAGTACGAATGCACTTCAACTTCTTCCCTGTTTCCCTTTCAACTGATGCTTGAAACTATTTAAACACCTCAAAGACTTGATTTTTAGACTTTAAAGTGTAAACCCACAGCTTTCTTGAACAATTATCAATGAAAGTCACAAAATAAAGTGCACCACCATGTGACCTTACTTTTATCGGACCACAAACATCTGAATGGACCAACTCTAGTAACTCTAATCTTCTATGAGGAGGACGGCTTCTAAATGAAACTCTTCTCTACTTTCCTGCTAGACAATTAGCACAATTTTTCAGTGTAGCATTCTTCAAACCTGAAAGTTGATTCTTTTTCGCTAAACAGTTAAGCCCATTCTCACTCATGTGACTGAGTCGTTTATGCCACAACTCAGTTGAGCTGTCATTCACTGTCACATTCACCGTCTCTCGAGAATTTAGAGCTTGTATCAAGTATAAATTTGAGCTCTTCTTTCCTCGAGCCACAACCAAGGAGCCTTTAGTCAGCTTCCACTGCCCCTTACTGAAGGTGTTACAGAATCCCTCATCATCAAGCTTTCTTGCAGAAATCAAATTCAAACGGATATCAATGTCTGACATCCTTGAGAGTTAACTTTGTTCCATTGTTACTCACCAAGCTAACATTTCCCATACCAATAACCGAAACCAAACCGTCATTACCCATCTTTAATACCCCAAAATCACCAGGAGTATAAAATGTGAAGAAATCCTTCCTCGACGTGACATGAAGTGATGCACCAGTATCAATCACCCAACTAGTCTCGTTGCATACTAGGTTGACCAAATTCTCATCACAAATAACCAACAGATCTTCACAGAGTAATAGTAGCAACACGCTCAAATTTTTTATCATCATTCTGGTTGTGTTTATTACCACCACATTTGTTCTCTTTCTTCCACTTGAAGTAATATTTCTTAATATGGCCTTTCTTACCACAATGATGGCATTTAAGATTCTTGTATCTCGATCTTGACTTGCTTTGGATTTTATCTCTGCCTTTTCTATCTTTGTCTCTGTTCCTCTCCCTGTTCTTGATAACCAACACCTCGGACTGTGATGTAGAGCTCTGAGATCTTCTTCTAACCTCTTCATTCAACACACCACTCTTAGCCAAATCTAAAGTAATAATACCCTGTGGGGCAGAATTAATGAGTGAGACCCGAAAGGTCTCCCAAGAGTCTGGTAGAGTAGCAAGCAACCAAACCCCGAAAATCTCGTCATCAAATTTGACACCCATACCAAGCAACTGATTCATCACACTCTGAAATTCACTAACGTGGTCAGCTATATACGTTCCTTCTTTGTATTTTAACGCCATCATTTTCTTCAGAAAAAACAACTTGTTTTTGCCTGACCTCGAAGCATACAAGCTTTCAAGCTTCTCCCACAATGTTCGAGCATGTGTCTCCTGATCAATGTGGTTGTAAACATTTTCTTCAAAAAATTTCGAATAAAGCCACACACTTGTTAATGTTCAAATTCTCATTCTTCATCACTTTTCGAATTGGGTTTTTGAGTAATAAAGACCGGAAGATGTAAAGCCTTCACAAATAACAAGTCATTCATTTTATTCTGCCAAAGTTGATAATTTGTGCCATTCAACATAATTATCTTGCTCGTATTGATTTTCATAATTATTTGACACAATAACCGAGCTCTGATACCATTTTGTTGGGAAGAAACCAAACAACCGAAACAAAATGAAGCACAACCGGTGTTCCTTCTCTCCCTATAACTCCTGTCAAAAATTATGGCAAGCACAATAGCACAAAATATGTTCTCTAGCAACCTTAATCAACCACAAATCAACTAATGCAACCACAACAAAAATAAATAGATAGAGACACTAGTATTTTTATGTGGAAAACCCTCTGAATCAAGGGTAAAAACCACGGGACTTTAGAGTCCGATCAAAAAACTCCACTATCATCAAATGTTCAACTACAAGATCACAATACCAAGCCTACAACAAGCATTCAACTCCAAAAAGGCTAACAATATGTAATCTTTAGTAAAAGAGAGAAAAATAGGAGAACATCACCAAAAATGTAGCTATTGAAAAATGGGTATTTCTGATGCTACAAGACTCGGATGAAAAATCCGACCATACAAAGTCAAGAACACCTTATCGCCTAGCTCCTGTCCAAAAATCAGCTCAATCGAACCACCGATGGACCTTCGATCGAAGAGTTGATCACTGCTGCACCAAACTTGAAAAAAATTATTTCTCCTCTTCTTTCTTTTTTGGACGAGCTTCAATCTCTCTATGATTAAAATTGATTTTTGGCTCTCAATAAATGGTTGCCCACATCCACACATAAAAGCCAAAAAAAAAAAGCTTTTTGTCAAATCCAAAAAGGCAATAAATATGTGGCAGAAACTTTTTTTTTGTAACCCAACAAAAAACAAAAAATAAACAAACAACCCTTTTAAGTTTGGGTTGATCGGTGTATGGGTTCCCTACATAGTGGGACCCACACCCAACACTATTGGTGAAGGTAAGGAATTCATACGGTGGCGTCGCGGCACTGTTAAATTTTACAATCCACCTTATGTAGGTACTCAGATACAAGCTCCAAGGATTTAAAAGGCATTTGCAGAATATCCTGGCTTAGTCAATGTTGCAGCTAATAAATGTATTTCAGTTTCAAGCTTAAATTAAAAAGGAAGCTGAATAGATACAGCGTGTTAAGTGTTGACACATAAAATCGAATTAAATACCCTCAAGAATTTGGAGAACCTGGGCCACAACATCTAGAGGAGGCTGATGATGAGGGTATCGAATTAAAGTCAAGGTTAGGATTAGAGTTCGGAAGGTTGGGGCTAAAGGAGCCATTGGTGAAGGTAAGGAATTCATACGGTGACGTCGCGGCACTGCGTTGAGGTTTGCCGCGTCATCAGTTTTTAAGATTAGAAAGGGGATTAGATGATCATTAAGAGGATGAACGGCATTCGGGTTAAGGATTGGGATTGGATGGAAATTAGGATTAGAGGTAGGATTTGGTAAGGGATGAGTGAGAGTAAAATGAGGAAGAGGGAATTGAGAGAAATCATTCGGCATTTGATTTGGTGAGTTCATCGAGAGTTTTCTTTCACACTAGATTATGTGAGAAGAGGAGTGGGAGAATAAGGTTGCAATGGCGGAAGAAAAGATGACGTTTGTTTCCTGAGAAAAAAAAAATACAGAAACAATTTTTATTATTGAGTGGCAATTCAAAACGTGCTGTTAGTCACGTGAAAAAAATTGTTAAAATTAAAAGAAGCTAAGCATTATTTTACCATAAATTTAATTAAATTACCGCATTTAATGGAAATTAATTCATCTTTATCTTCGATTACTTTTTCAGCAGATAATAATATCCTATTCTAAATATTATTAGAAAACTCAATTGTTATCTTATTTAATCAATAATTTTAATTAAAAAAATTACAATTAATTGTAAAAGAATCCTTTTTCAAATGGGATTAAGAAAACTTTCTCGAATGGAATTATGAAATTTTATCTACTCTAGTATATATATAAAAAAAATGGAGCTACAGAGTTGCTAATGTTTTATATCATAGCTAGTATCAAAAATACAGATTTTAAAGTTCAAAGGAAAAAAAAGATGGTGGTTAAAGTAGTGAAGATCAAGGTTCTTACAAATGGTTCTCATGGTGTTGTGCATTTGATCAAAGATTGTAGCTCCTGTTTATAATTATATTTATGCTATGAAGTCTGCCAATGAAGATTACTCTTCATTTGTACGTAAGGAGGAAGAAATCCTTCTACAATTTGTCGATTGTCCTAATATTGTTCAAGCCTACGGTGGTTTCACGAGCGTTGAGCGAAAACAAGGAGAGGTTTACAATATGCTTCTTGAATATGCTCCAGGAGGTAGCTTGCTAGACTTGATGAACAAGTATGGTGGTAAAATCCCAGAAAGGGATGTTAAGTATTATACTGAGATGATACTTGAAGGGCTCTTACACATTCATAAAAAAGGGTTCATTTATTATGATCTTAAACCAAGTAATATTCTAGTTTTCCCTCCTCAACAGGGTGCCGGTTTACCTACTTTAAAGATTGCCAATTTCGGCTTAACTAAACAACAAGGGGTACAAGATACAAGGTTTGAGTTTCAACGTACAATGTATTATATGTCTCCTGAATCGATTGTTGGGGATGTTAGTAGTGCATTGGATATATGGTCGTTAGGTTGCATCGTGGTTCAAATGATTACAGGGAAATTACCATGAGACACTCATGATCAAAATGAATTAAGGGACAAGCTTTTGAGGGGAGAATCACTCAATATCCCTAAAAACATGTCGGAGCTAGGAAAGAGTTTCTTGAGAAAATGCTTTACCATTGACCCAAACAAAAGGTGGAATGCCAGTGACCTACTATGTCATCGGTATCTTATTCTACTAGAGCATATAGTTCCCAAATATCGCCAATAATCTTTACCATGTTTTCAACTGCAAAAAGTATTACAGTTTCGAGATATTCTACCATCACCAGGTTTTACCATTCCTAATAAAGGGCTCATTTGGTTTGGCTTTTAAAGTCAGTGAGGTGCAGTTGGGGTAGCAACCTCACTGATATGTTTGCTTGGTTCAAAGAAAGACACTTGAAAAAGTTGATTTCAACCACACTTGAGACCCACGTGGTGATGGACCTTTTCAAGTGCTCAAGCGCATTAATGACAATGCATATCAAATCGACCTTCCCGGTGAGTATAATGTTAGTGCCACTTTTAATGTCGCTGACCTTTCTCCTTTTGATATTGCATATTCGAGGACGAATCCTTTTGTAAAAGGGGGGAATGATAGAGTAACTCAGCCTAATTCAAAGGCCATAATAGAGATGAGTTTAGTTTTCCTCAAGGCCCAATTACGAGATCCAAATCCAAACAGATAAAGTCAAAACACAACTTAGTGGTTCAAGACTTTATCACGAAAAAAATTCGAGAAGAAGAGTTGAAGTTTCAAGACAAAAAATTCTGGAGTAATGATGAATTAGAAGAGACTAATTATGTTTGTGGGCCTAAACTCTCAATCTATGATGACAAGCCCATGTGGAAAATGCTAACAAGCTTAAGCATTTCACTTCAAGAACCCCAATTGATCTTACAAGCTTAGACATTTCATATTGGGTTTAAGTTTTAGGCTTAATTTTTATTATATATGAGCACAATATTTTATTTATTAGCTCTTATTATTTTATTATTATTTTATTTCAAATTTTTGATAATTATTAAGTATTTTAAGTTATTTAGGAATTTTATGTTAATAAGAAAGTTTAGTTTAAAACTACTTCTTGTTTAGATTAAATTAGAGTTCTAGTATACTTAGGAGTTTTATTTAGATATATTTATCTAGCCTATATATAGGCCTTTGCATTGTACATAAGAAGACAATTGATTATTATTCCATTTCTCTTTTGAGTTAATAAATTCTCTTTGAGTTTTTTTTTTTCAAGAATTTCTCTTGAGTTTCTTTTAGAAGAGTTTTAACAATCTTTTTAGATTGTGGGGATCATCTTCAAACTTTTGCTTGCCAAGGTTTTTATTTTGGAGGGGAAATTAGAGCCGCTTGAAAGGGGTTGTGGATTCTTCGTGTTTCCAAGGCTTCTTAGGACTTCTACACGCCACGTTCTATCTTTCCATTTATCTTCTTTATTCACTTCCTGAATCCTTGATTTATTATTTGTTTTAATTATTTATCTAAGTTGGATTTAATTTCGTTTCAGGTTGTGTCAAAAATCCAAATTGCTTTCCGAACGTCTAGAGCATTAAGTCAAATCCGCGACTTTGACAAACTTTACGATCCGCTTTCGCGTTCATCCTTCTCAACCTTTATCAACACTGCTATGCTAAAAAGGGGCTGAAGATTTCAGCAGAAATTGAAGGTATTAGGGCAGTAGGTATTTTTAACAGACAAAAATACCCATACTTTTATTTATTATTTTACCAATTTATCCTTGAAAGTTAAACTAATTTCTTTCCCAACCTTATTTGTTTTCAGATTTGGGAAGAAAACAGCCATTTTTTTTTTCATATTTGAGAACTATAAAAGTGATTGAAGCTGGTTTCTCCCCTCTTTTTTGCTTTGTTCTTGGTTGTGGCTGCTACAAAACTGAAGTAAGCAAGACCAAGTGTTTCCAAGTATGCCCACTTTCTTCTCTCTTTTTTTCTTGTCTGAACATGAATTGTGTTGAGTTTGCTACAAAATGAGCTACAATGTCATATCTTGTTATTGCTTGTAACTAGTAGCTTGGATCTTCACAATTTTGGGGTTTATTAGAATCCACAACTTTTTTGAGGTATTCTTTGAATAAGACTTTGTTGAAAGTTGAGAAGTTTAAAAAAAAAATGGGTAAATTGCATGTAATTTGTTCATCTTTGGAAAGTTTTACAGATTTTTGTAAAGATTTTGTTACTTCTAAGTTTTGGTTGAAAGTTGGATAAGGTTATCCACTTCAATTTGCTCTTGGTTATTGGATGATAGGAAAGGCTGACTTTAGTAGGGTTGACTCAATTTTAGTTTTAACTAGAGTGACCATAAATGTTGGGAAATAATGCAAAATTTAGCTCTTGAAAGGAACAAAGAATAATGTACTAATTTATAAACCACCAGCGTTGGAGCCTATGGGAAAAAAGCAGCAAAGAGATTGAAACAAAATCAATCTAAACCCATTTGAGAAACAAAGAATCCATGGAAAATAACAAAAGAGAAGCAGAACAAGTAAAAAGAAAAAGAGAACATACTTGTTTTTCTTGCATGATTTTCTGATATGAGTAGACTATGAACTAATGTATTAGATAATACTTGATGCTTTAAAACCATAATTATCATTCCTAAGAACCCTGAAAGACCAAAAAAGAACCGTAGGGTAATCCAACTGACCAGTTTCCCGTTTGCCATGGAGAGCGTTTTAGGGATTAAGGTGTCGACGATGATAATCCCGTAGGTATGAGCAAAAGAGTCTAGGTTTGGAGGATAGGTTACCAGGTTGAGGATAAAAATGGTAATAAGGTTTCAAGAACGATCTAAGCATTAAAAATAGTAGATTCATAAAGGAAGAAAATGAAAGAAAAAAGGGTATAATATCTTAAAAGTTTAACACTTTGAAAACTAAAAGACTGAAATATGGCAGATGAAAGTCATAAATGTCAAATTATAAATGAATATGAATTTATAGTCAATAAAGAATGTCAAGAAGATATGTATTTGGTAAATTTAAATATTTAAACTTCAATATAGAGCCATATCCTAAATCTGAGGAATCTGATTCTAAAATCCATAAATATTCTTTATCATTATTAAGGAATCTTAATTTTATTCTCCCATATTTATTTATTTGTTCCTTGACTAATTTAATATTTTCTATATCATCTTTTTCCCAAGTAAATTCTTGATCTTTTCTTACTTAAGGCATATAAGGGTACCAAATAATCTGACAATTTTGGTATATATTCTCTTAATTGATTAACTATCCTTTTTATATCCTCGTTATTATTTACCATGGATCTTTGACAATTTTTTCTTGAGTGTTCATCTTATGGCTTTCATCCATTCGTGATGTATTATTCTTATTTTTTATGAAACTATATTATTATATCTAATTATATATTTATGGTTTTACGTTGGTTGACATTTAAAATAAAAATAAAAATAATAGATGGTAAAGACACGAAATTTTGTGGAGGGAGATAGTACCTTAGCAACAAAAGCTGTTTGGGATGATGAGTTGATGTTGATATTTTGTGAACTTTGCGTGAATGAAGTCAATGCTGGTAATAGATCGACAACTCATCTAAACTCAAAAGGATAGGAAAATGTCATTGCTCTTTTTCAAGCAAAAACACATAAAAATTATGAAAAACCTCAATTGAAAAATAAGTGGGATACATTAAAAAAAGAATGGAGGTTATGGAGGGAGTTGCTTAAGGAATCTACAGGTATTGGATGGTATCCATCTAAAAAGACGGTCGATGCTACCGAAGAATGGTGGGCTGAAAAGATACAGGTTAGTGTTAAATTTATCATTATTTTAATGCATAAAGTTTATTAAAATTAATAATTTAGAATTATAAAAATCTTAGTATAACATTTAACATTTAACATATTATCTAGGAAAATCCTGATTTTAAAGGATTTAAGAAGAAAAGAATTGAACCATGATTGAATGGGTTAATGTGGCAAATGTTTGGTGGCATTGTAGCCACCGGAGAGAATGCACGGGCACCTTCGTCTGGTGTTCTTCCAAGTGGGGTTCCTATAGGAGATGATACACCTAATGAGGGATTTGGTGATTCAGATGAACATAGTAATGAGAATGAAGGTATTCTTCCTAATGAGGTACCATCAAACCCTTCTCAAGAAACCCCTAATCAAAGAAAGCAAACACTTGGGGTTGTACACGGTAAAGGAAAAAAATCAAGTTTAAGTAGAAAATCATCAAGAAATACATTAACTATTCAGATTGAGAAATTGTGTGAGAGTATGGCTAGTCCAAGGAAGTCAGTGAATGAAATTATTTTTCCTCACTCTCAATATACTATTTCAAATGCAATGGATGTTTTGCGTGCTTTGGGAGATGAAATTCCAAAAAAAGATGAACTGTACTATTTTGCCATCAAAATGTTCCAAATACCGGTGAAACGATAAGTGTTTTTGAACTTAGATCCAGATGTTAGGGTTTGGTGGCTTCGACGTGAGTATGCTGAACAAAATCCAATTGCATCATTTTCATCCTTGGTAGCAACATCCTTATTTCCCTTCCAACCATACCATCAACCACCTCCACCATAAGCTCCTTAGAAATATTATTGTAATATAACTATACTACTTTTTTATATGTAAAACTAATGTATGATATTTTTTATGTTTGGTATTTTTATGCTATGCTTTTATTCAAGTTTCTGGGTTGTATAGAATGTCACAAAATATTAATTTATTTTCATTTGACTACTTTTTTAGGTTATGGATGAATTTAACAATATGTATAATAGTTTTTATATGAATTATGATACCCCTGAATTAAGTGAAGAAGCTTAACGAAGAATAGCCACAATTGTTACTCAAGTTGAGCACAACAATTATCATGAAGAGGAAGAATATGTGTTAAGTAGTGTATTGGTACACCATGAAACTTATTTCATTATGCAACCGCGTATGGATTCAAATTATACAGGTCAAATGTGGGTGGACGAAGTATTAAATGGGCATGATGATCGTTGCATGAATAGTTTTAGGATGCCAAAAAATATATTTCACAACTTGTTGCATGATTTGCAAACAACTTATGGCTTAAAGCATGGGAAAGTATTGGCGATGGAGAAATTAGCATTATCATTGTACATTCTTGAAAATAGAGAATCAAATTCAAATGCAACAGAGCGATTTCAACGATCTGGGGAAACTGTTAGACGAATTTTTACTGATATGTTACATATATTTCTCGAATGGGAAGAGACACGATTAAACCCACTGAAGGTCAATTTGAGGAAGTACTGAACCATATTCGACATGATACAAGATATTGGTCTCACTTTAAGGTAAAATTTACACAATCTTTATATTTTTAAAATATAAATTATTTCTAATTTTTATCTCATTACTTGTATTTATTTTAAAGGATTGTATTGGGGCCATAGATGGAACACACATAAAATCGTGCATTTCGCCTTCTTGTCAAATACCTTATATCGGACGGAAAGGTGAACCAATTCAAAATATTATGGCAATTTGTGACTTCAACATGTGCTTTATTTTACATTTCCTGGTTGGGAAGGAATAACACATGATAGTAGAATTTTTTTTTACAAGTACTTAGAAAACAAATAGTTAAAGTTTCCACACCCTCCACCAGGTTGAACTTTAACTTTTTAATTAATCTTTACATAAAAAAATTAAAATTTTTAATTTATTTTTAAAATTGATATTATGTTTTGCTTTTTTGTAGGAAAATATTATCTTGTGTACTTAGGATATCCACAAATGGCAGGTTTTCTAGGTCCATATAGGGGGGAACGATATCATTTACCTGGTTTTCCTCGAGGTAATCATCAAGTATCTGGAAAAAAAAGAAACCTTTAATCATGCCCATTCTTCGTTACGCTCTGTGATTGAACGAACATTTGGAGTGTGGAAAAAAAATGGCCAATATTAAAAGATATTCCAAGTTATTCATTCAACAAGCAAGTTTTAATTGTTATTGCAACAATGGTTTTGTATAATTACATTCGAAGACATGCTTGGTCAAATGATGAGGATTTTCGACAATTTGAGAATATACCCAACATGCCAGTCTCTTCAGGCCATTTTGATAGAGGTGAATCGAGTTCTTCTAACAGTGAAAGTAACCTTGAAATCACGATGTTAAGGGAAACCATTACAACTAGTTTAATGAATCCATATTTGTATAAACATTTTGTATCATAACCTAATTTCTAGTAATAATGAAACTTGTTATGTTTTATGTTACTATATTTTTTTATTAAAAATCATCCATTTAGATACTTCAAAATTTGATCTAAGTATAATGTTACTATTTGTGAAAATAATATTTATCATTATTATAAAAGAATATTTAACTATAAAAAATTAAAAATAATTATCATTTTATCTAATAAATAATTTAAATTGATTATATAGTTCATTAAAATATTTATAATAAAATATTGAAAGATACATTTTAATATTTTATTAAATGGATTTATAAATTCACATATTTTAATAATTTTAAAAAAGTAAAATAATTTAAAAAATTCTATTATATATCAATTCTAATCTGATGTCCTTAATAGTCATTTTTTATTCCCACACCACCGCTACAGCTGCGTTTGAATCCAAACACACACTCCACTATTGTTTCTAATCTCACTGCTACAGTATCCAATCTCACTGCTACAGTAACTAATCTTACTGCCACTGCTTTTTTTAACCTCACCAGAGGTAAACACACTGCCCATTCAAACTAAGCCAAAGTCTTTTTAAGTTATTAGAGGAACAAAGATTTAGAAAGAAGATGGAGTCCTATAATAACAATAAAAGTGACAGGGTAATATTTATGCTTTCTTTCGATTTAAAAATCAATGTGGAAATTTCATCAGTTCTGAACTATGGTTAACATGGATTATATTTTTCCTAACTATTAAAAACGATGACTATTTGCATCGCTGTTTTCATTATTTCACGTTATATGTTTTGTATGGCTTTTTCATTACTTCAAATTATTATTATTATATATCATATATAATATTTTAATTTGATATGTTTAGTTTTTTTAATTTAACTCGAATAATTTCATTCAGTTCAAAAAAAATTTCAAATTAAATTTGGATGATAAAATAGGACTCGTGAACTTGATTAATTCGAAAATTTTCACTCGATTCGATCAAACGCTCATCCCTAACTAAATTTATGTGAAAATTTTATATAACAAATATATTTATTATTTTTTCATATAAAATTAAAAATTACTTTAAAAGAAAAAGTTTTATACGTATGATATTTTTTATATGCATCTCAATGTGGATAAACTTTTATTGATTTATAAAAATATTAAAAGACAAAAACACTCTAACAATCATATAATTTATTTCATAAATAAAATGAAGAGTTTGATAATTCTCTAATTGAGCTAAATCCCGGTTGATGAATGATCCCAATTCAATAAGAAACCTTATAAATAGTATACATAAATTTGGAATCATGGCTCTCCAACTATTTTTTGAGTTGTGTATAATTCCTTTTGTTTAACTCTTTCTTTGAATCTAAGGGTCTAAATTTATTGTACTTGTTTAAGTTAGTCCCTAAACTTAGAAATTGTTCTCATATTATGAGTTTAACTTTTTTGGTCTAAGCTAACTCCTAAAATTAACAATTATTCTCACATTAAAGCTTAAACTTTAAGATTTTCAAAGAAATATCAGGGGATATATTCAAAAAAAAATTCAAATATCAATATATAATCAATTGCCAAGTTGAAACCCAAAAAATTATACTAACTTATTCATTTTCCTCTTGTACTTTGTTTTCTTTGATTTTAACTCTGCTGTTTGCTATATGCATAAATTATTTCATAATTATGTTGATTTAGAATAATCACCTCATGTCAAGTAAAAAATCCTATTTTTTTTCTCCAAATTGTTTGCTTCATTTTTTTTTTTTTTTTTTAGCGACGGTGTTAGTCTCTGGGCTAGTTACCACCCGCCTTTTTCTCTTGCTCATCAACCCTCTGTTTCTTTCTTCTTCTCATTCACTCCATACTTTTTTTCTCTTTTCGGTTTACAGATCTATTGATAATACTCTAGAATGACATATTTTTATGTATTAATTACATATTTATTTGGAGTATGATCCTACTAATTTGAGCTATTTATGGTTCTTTATCTTGTAGGGACTAAACTGAAGGCAAAAAAAAAAAATTAGGGGCAAAAATATGAATTTAAAGATAAATTGGTCTAGCATGCGAAGTAGGAGAGAAGTGGTGCTGAAAATTTAAAGTGTGGAAGACTTTGGGGGCAAAAGTGCAAAGAAGACATTTTATAGCAAAAGACTCTATTTAAATTCAAATTATATTAGGATAATTTTTAAGGATTATTATCTAGATTTAATTATAGCATTTATCTTTATTTATCCTTATTAAGGATTATTATATTAGGACAATTATTAAGTATTATTATTTATCTTTATTAAGGATTATTCAGACTAGGTTTGCTAGTACTATAAATAGGGATGAAGTGACACAAATTTCATTTAACTTGGGCATGACTCTATCCACTCATGCAAATTCAGTCCTTGAGGATTTAATTTCATAAGTCGATTTGGACTCGTTTTATCTTAAATTTTATATGTTTTTTGTTTGTTTTTTCATTGTTTAATAAGTCTTTACTTTTAAAAGTTTTTGTCTACTCTTATAGTACGCTTTTTAGTCTTGCTTATGCATGTAGTCTTGCTTTTACGAGTAATTTTTGGGTTGATTTTGTTATCATCCCCTCTAGTTTGGTAGATGCTTAATTCTTTTGTCGATTTATGCCCGCCACTTTAGACCATCTTGGGTTGCTTTTATTGTGTTGATGGAGTTTGTCCTTTAACGCGTACAACGGGTGTTTGTTATTTCCCCTCGAATTATATGATTTCAATTTTGGACACCTCCGTTGCAAATATGAGATTGTGAAGTTTTATGTGTTTTATCGACTGTTGGTTATTTTTTTTTCTTTAGTATATATACTTGAAGTTTGATGTATTATCAAGTAAATTTATGAACTGTTGAATAGATGAGCTCTTCATTAGTACCGCATGTTTATAAACCATTTTCTACTTGGAAAGAGATTTTTATGTTACTCATACTATTGCCTTGTTTTTCCATTCTTGTTAGCTTTCATTTATAAATATTCTATTTTACTTCTCTATAACCAACTACACAATAATTCATAATCTATATGCTTAGGTGAGTTGTGGAGATTTTATTTTCATTTATTATTATTGAATTTTATGTGAGTGGCTTACATCATTATTCTTTATTAAAGTTGTTTACAAGTTAAATTAAATCAGATTATCTTAAAATAATTTTAAGTTTGAGTTGGGGCTAACCCAATTCAATCCTCTCAAATTATTCATTTTATTATTTAACAATAAAAATATTAAATATATAATTTTATATTAATATTTTTATAATTTAAATTTAAATAAAAATACAATTTATAATTAAAATATTAAAATATTATATTTATAGTTTAATTCAATTGACATCCAAGTTATTAAAAAAATAATTCGGGCTTCTGCTCGGGCCGACACAGGACCGGTCTAAGATTGGGTACTATTTTGGTTTTCACGTGTTGATAGGTGGGTGATTTGATTAGAATCGTGGCCACTCAAACGGCTTATCAACTGAAACAGAACGCTATCAAGAAAATTGAGAGCCAAAGTTTCTGAAACCTGAAAAGAACTGAGGAAAATTAAATTAAAAGATGGCTTTTAGTATTGGTTTTCGTTTCAATCTTCTGGGAAAGCCTCAATCTTCGCTAATTCCTTCAGTTTCATCAATTTCTTTTGCGGTTTCTTCATTTTCAGCTAATAATGTAGTCTTTGATGGCTTCAAGAAACATAACAACTCCATTACACAAACAAGAGCATCAGCTGAAGGTTTGCTTATCTTTTGAGACTCAATATCTGCTTTTCTTTTTTGGCTTTAATGAAACACTCTTTTGGTTTAAAATGGGTACCCATTGTTTTGAACTTTGGTTAAGACTATTGATTTCTTCTTTCTTGTTTTATTGGCGTTAATTATCATGAATTTTGGACATTACAAGAGTTAAATATAGGAAATTTGGTCCACCAATACTTGTTTTCGAGTCTGAGTAACATAGAATGAGTCAATTCAATGTAATTTGTTAATTTGTATGCAAATTTCTTATGCTTAAGAGTTCTTCTTTGATGTGTACGTGTCGATATTCATGTATTCGTGCTTTGCAGGACTTCCCAGTGAATTAGCCGAGGATTCGAAGTTCGTTCCATTGAATGCCGATGATCCCACATATGGTCCACCTGTAAGTTCCGGTCAGTTTCTTACCTCATTCTTGAGTGAATCTTTGCACTAAAAGTGTCAAATAATAACCATTCTCAAGAGGAATCATTTACACATTGGCTCCGACCGTAACTGTTGGATATTTATATGCATCTTATATAAGCTTTTTCTAAAAAAAATTCTATTTTTTCTCATTTTTGGAGTCTTTAGAGGTTCATTTCCTAATGTGTTGTGCTTATAACTTCAAACCTTTTAGCTCCAAAAGCACTTATAAGTAATGTTAAACAGATAATTTTTGGAATCAAAAATGTTTTTGGACCTAATTGCGAAAACGCTTTTTCACAGCATTTTTAAAAAACAATGTTAAATTAGCCCGATAGTCAAAGTAACATAAAATTTATTATAGAGAAAAATCCTTGCAACCATTCTCATCAGGCCTCATGAACGTAGCCTATGTTGCTTATACTTGGGTACAAGTGTGTCTGATATTTGTACGTATCTAAAAAAGGCATGTTCTTTTTTTCTAAATTTTCTTGCATATTTGAAGTCTATCTAATATACATATTCATATATATGTCAGCATCCTTAAAAGAAAATGAAGAGTTTGAGTAATATAAAATATAGAACATAGATTATAAATACATTGTCTGAACCCATTTAACATTTGGGATTTTAATCTTTGTTTGCTTGTAGGCTTTATTGTTGCTCGGATTTGAAGTCGGTGAGGCAGAGAAGGTAATGTTTGGTAACATTTTACTTGTCTTTTTGGATGAAACTTCATTATCTGTGGTACATTCTTTCCAGAGCTTGAATAGGTTATATGCACAATGTGAACAACATAGATTGTTGCATCCAAAATTTCATTAGGGTTTTCATAATCTTAAAAAGGGAAAACTAAGGGAGGATAAATTTTCTTTCCCCCAGTTCTTGGTGTGGTTTAATACTATGTTATTCAGACATCAATTCTTGCAATTTTTTTTCTATGTATTTAGAGGATTGCACTTCCATACCTACGTCTGGATACGTGTCAGACACAAGTATTCAAGGAAAATAAAGAGTTGAATTAAGGTTTGAGGAAGGTTGAACATGAATTTAGAACCCCTTTCTTGGAAGTTGGAGGGGTCTGCAAAGGGGAACAGGTGTTGGATTACATCTTTTTTAAGAATTTATTTGGAGTCACCTTCTAGTGTCACGGGGCTAGACCTTTCGTCTCGCAATTCGTGCGGCCTTAGGTGATTTGCTCGTCCAAACTCGCCTAAGTCACCCTTTACTCGAATGAGGATTCCTTAAGAACTCCTCCAAGGCACCAAATTGAAAAGCGGAAGCAAACTTATGCTAAAAGAAGCTTATAAAGAATAACAGAAAGCCATAAAAAAGATCGCACACAAGATGTTTGAGTAAATGCTCTCAGAAGTCTATTACTCTTAAGAATTCACAAATACAATGGATGATTTACAAGTGAGGGGGAGGCTCTCTATTTATAGTTGAGCTCCCCCAAAGCCGACGGTCAAGATACATTTACATCGACGGACGAGATTAACCATATCCCCTGATTTAAAGGATTTACAAGATATTGCCATATCAAATTCTATCTAATCTTACAAGATATGATTCCCTCTATCTTTTAAGATTAGTTACTATAGTTGCCTAAGTTGCCATATCTTTGCTATCGGGCCAACCAGGCTTCAATCTGATACGCTTCTCCAACAGTTCCTTGAATCGAGCCAGTTCTCGTGGGCTAAATGATCCCCATCTTATCGAAAGACCTCCATGGGGCGCATCTTGTGCTATGGTCACGGGCTTTGCACTTTGGCTCGTGACATTCTCCCCCATCCATTCTCGCAACGTCCTCGTTGCGACTTCCGAATGGCATTGACTTAATTCACTTCGGATCCCTCTCGTTGCCTTGGCTTCCTCCCGACTTGTCTTCCGATCGGGTTGTTCCTTCTTTCTAAACTTTTGTCTTGGCTTCCGTCGCCTCTTATCTTGAACCGTTCCACTCGTTGGTACATCTCGTTGGCAAGAAGTCTCCGCTCTAACTTGCCCAAATTTTGACTTGTTCCTAGTTGAATCACCTTGATTCTCACTCCTTGGCTTTGTACTGTCCATAGTCCCTCGGCCTCCTTACTTATGAACTTTGAAAGGACCCTTACGACCTTGCCAAGCCAACAAGTCAGAATTCAAAACACTATCAGAGTATTTGCAATGTACCTTACTCGCAGCATTTACTCGTTCCGACTGCTTTTGTATCGCTCCTTTTTCCTCAAAGCCCGATTCATAACCCACCTTTCCCAAAGATGTCGGCTCCACAGCCGAATCTGCAGGCTTCATATAGATCTCTTACATTACTAACACTTCTGAAAGGGCTTTCGTAGCATCCCGTTCAATCAAGTCAATGTTCCTCTTATACGAAACATCCTCGACTAGTTGGATTGACGACAACATCTTTGACCTAACTTTCATATCTCGATACACCGGCACAACAATACTTGTGAATGGGTCGGTGGCAATATGAATTCGATCAGCCCATGGATACAGAGCTGCTTGAATCCTGTCAAGGAAGTTTAAGCCAAGCACATAATCGTAATTATTTAATTGGATTACCTCGAATTCTTCCTTGCCCTTCCAACCGAATTGTAGTTCCACATCTCGAACTACTCCTATTGTTGGGGCCTCATCGGAATTTACCGTCTTCATCTTTCTATTCGATTTCTTAATCGAGAGACCAAGTTTCTTCGCAGCCTTCTCCGATATGAATAAATCCGATGCTCCCGTATCAACAATAGCACTCCTCTTTTGACCTGCAATGTTGATGTCTACGAACATCAACCCTTACCCGCCATTCCTTTTCTTCGGAATGAGAATCATCGAATTGACCATCGATGTCTTCTTCTCAATAGGCTTCGCCTCTTCTGGTTCATCACTCCTCTTGATAGCCGAAATTGAAGATACCTTTGGGCAGTCCCTCTTCATGTGCGGCCCTTTACAAAAATAGCATCTCAACTTTCCCCTCTTCTCTTTCGAGCTGTTGGGTCTCCATTTCCCATTTCGTGGTTTCCCATTATCACTATCACTGCCACTACCGCTGCCATAATAGCTATGTCCCTCTCTATCTTCCTCATGGTATCCACCATTGCCCCTCTCGTTGGGCTTGGAAGAATCGAACCTGTCTCTTCTCGGAACAAATACCACTAAGGACTCTGCTACCATCATGGCATTAGTTAGTTCCTAAACTCCTCGACGTTGCAATTCTTGCTTTGCCCATGGTTTCAACCCATCTGTAAAGGAGAAAATGCTTCCTTCTCGCTCAAATTAGAAATTTGGAGTATGAGTTCACTGAACTCCCGCACATACTCCCTAAACGTGCCTCGTTGCGTAAGCCGCCGCAACTTTGCTCGAGCTTTATTCTCAGCATACTCGGGGTAAAACTGTGCTTTAAACTCTTTTTGGAACTCCTCCTAAGTCCCAATTTTTGTCCCACCACGTCTCACATCAGTGGACCTACGTCGCCACCATAACAAAGCAACGTCAGTAAAATACATAGCAATAGTGTTTACCTTTGTGGCATCATCCTCGATGCCCATCGCACGGAAGTATTGCTCCATGGCCCAAAGAAAGTTATCCACCTCACTTGCGGACCTTGCCCCTTTAAACGCTTTCGGTTTGGGCACATCCATTACTTATTGCTTCAGCTTCGAAGCCAACATCCCATTACCTATGGCAGCCTTGAAAATCTTGAACTCCCCTGTAAGCTCATTGATCTCTTCCTTCAAACCTGTCACCATAGCCTCAAGAGCATCATCCTTCCCAGCCAGCTTAGTTTCCGAGGAACCGATAGTATCCCACACATATTCTCTGAGCTGCTCATTCATCGTTTGCAACCCATAAATGAGTCTATCATCGACATCGCCAATCCTCTCCTTAACGTCCCCCATGGACTCCTCAAGAGTGACGTCTCGATCCTCTAAAGCTGACAACAAGTCTCTTGATCGACTCGCTTTTCTGCCCCTTCCTCGGGTCTCCATCGGGTCATTCTGACCAACAACTTCTTTTGACATCTCAGCAGTGCCTTCGAACCAATAGCTCGGATACCACTTGTTACGGGGCTAGACCTTTCATCTAGCAATCCGTGCGGCCTTAGGCGATTTGCTCGTCCAAACTCGCCTAAGTCACCCTTTACTCGAATGAGGATTCCTTAAGAACTCCTCTAAGGCACCAAATTGAAAAGCGGAAGCAAACTTATACTAAAAGAAGCTTATAAAGAACAACAGAAAGCCATAGAAAAGATCGCACACAAGATGTTTGAGTAAATGCTCTCAGAATTCTATTACTCTTAATAATTCACAAATACAATGGATGATTTACAAGTGAGGGGGAGGCTCTCTATTTATAGTTGAGCTCCCCCAAAGCCGACGGTCAAGATACATTTACATCGACGGACGAGATTAACCATATCCCCTGATTTAAGGGATTTACAAGATATTGCCGTATCAAATCCTATCTAATCTTACAAGATATGATTCCCTCTATCTTTTAAGATTAGTTATCATAGTTGCCTAAGTTGCCATATCTTCGCTATCGGGCAAACCAGGCTTCAATCTGACAGGCTTCTCCAACAGTTCCTTGAATCGGGCCAGTTCTCGTGGGCTAAATAATCCCCACCTTATCGACAAACCTCCATGGGGCGCATCTTGTGCCATGGTCATGGGCTTTGCACTTTGGCCCGTGACACTAGTATATATTGTGAGTAGTACATTAACTCTTAGCTCTAAATCAACCTAGGTCTCATCTAGTGTTGTGGGCGTGTCTGTGCCTAAAGTAATATAAGGGTCTTAGAGTGTAGAACTCACCCTGCGTCCTTGACAACAGTATCATTTGTAAATAGTTGTTTTGCAGCTTAATGTGTGTTTGTGTTGGACTAATTCTTAGAATGACGGCCTCACTCGCCTTGTAAATTCTCCATGTCTTCTTTGAACAGATACGACAGTTCTTGAAAGAATTGGATGGTAACTTCATGGAGGTAATACTTATTGTCTTTACTTTTGTTGTTTTGACTCTTTATTTTCTTAAAAGTGTTCATTTTTTACATCCATATCCAACAAAATGTGCAATGTGCCCGATACGGGTATGTTCAACTTTTTCAAGATTTCTGTGTATGTCCGAATATATGGTGTACATTTCTTCTACTTTAACATAAAAGAAAAGGATATGTGAAGCAGCAATCTTAATTTATCTCATTTGAATGGTTATATGTTCAGATTGTTTATTGTACTGAAGACATGATTAATGGTTCTCTTTGGGAGGCCGTGAATACAAGGCAACCTAATTTGGAACAAGTGAAGGTTGATTTCTTACCCTCTTTACTTACGTTCAAGTTACTTTTCTTCGTTCATCATCATAAGCATGCCAATCATGTTTAAATGTGATTTACAACATTACATTCTGCAGATTGCAAAATCACTGCCAAGGATCTGTTTTTTCTCTGGTCTTAGTGGGGAGGAGATGATGATGTTCATTGATGCTTTCCCTGAGACTGGTATCCTATACTTTTACCCCTATTGAAGTCTTATGTTTCCAATTCCCCCCCCCCCCCCCCCTAAAGTACCTCTGTCCAGTATATATATTCGGATATAGCTATGGGGGTATGATCCTCCAAATGTTTGAGAAAACTAATAAAAGTTTAAACATGTGCAGGATACATAGCGTATCCGGCACTCACCTCGAGTCTAAGCAACATAAGTTACAGTTGAATTCTATTTTACACGATCACATATTTGGATTGATACGAAAGTATAATTCTCCAAATATTGGAGAAAACTTGAAAAAAAATTGAGCATGTCAGGATTCAGGACAAATTATCAGACATTGCAATGGTTGCTCATATTTGCATGCAGGATTAGAGCCAGCTGTATTTGCTGCACTTGTTCCCAACGGTGCTGATAAACCAGTAGCTGAGTTGATAGATGAAATTATGGGAGATCATGAAATGCTGGTGAGTTGGTGTTTCCCTAGTTACCTTTTCTACATTTACACCCAAATCCGAATAACATTATCCAGCAGCATACCTTATGCTTTTAAATGTCTTTAATGCAGACTGCACAACAATCAGGGTCAACATAACACGTTGACCACTGCAACTGCAATGTTGGTTCTTAAGGATTTAAATCAAATCCCCTGATTCAGGCATAAAAGCTGAACAAACCAGTAAAGAAAAATACTGTGGTATTTGGCTTTCATCTGCTGATCAAACCATTTGGTAAATTACGAGTCACTAGGGTACCGTTGGACATACCTTAGAGATACATTTTGGATGTATTTTGATGGATCGTTTAGAGTTTATAGCTATTTTCTTTATATTGATTTATAGACTAATTTCAATCTTTTCTTTAATCAGTAACTTAATTTAATGATAATATTTTATTTCTAAATATAATTGTAAACAAAATAAAAATGATCAAAATAGAAAAAGAAAACATTTGAAAATTAATTTAAAATATAAAAAAATCATTACGTACCAATATAATTGTCCAATACCAAAACCTAATAAAATGGTACAGGGTTTTTTTAAGTGAACAAGTACAACGTATGATTTGCAATCAAATTACTACAAGCAAGCATGATTATGTTCTAAACCAAAATACCTTTGATTCAAAACTTCACTGATTGTTTTCATTTGTTATATTCAATATAAATAAACTCAAGTGCAACATTCTCAACAATTTTAAATTAACTTTATGATATTTTACAATTTATGTAAAGATAAAATCAATGCTATGTCAAGAATTCACAGCTTATCTTGTTGAGTGCAATTACGAATGGTATTAAATAAAAAATATCAAGATGAATGCTAAAACTCAGCCATTTTCTCCTGCTTCATAACGAATCAACAATGCACAATTCGCCACCATATCAATGATCATATTCAATCCCAAATCTTACTTTTAAACAATATAACTAATCACAACCATGCCTTCAAACAATGCATAATTTGCTACCATTATAGTGATCGAATTCAATCCCAAATCGTACCAATCACTATTCGCATCCATACCTTTAAATAATGCACAATTCGCTACCATTATCATGATCGAATTCAATCCCAAATCGTACTTTTAAACAATATAACTAATCACAATCACACTTTTAAACACTGAACAATTTACTACCATTGTCACAATCAAATTTGAGTCTAAATCACATTTTTAAACAATATAACTAATCACAATCATACTTTTAAACAATGAACACATTGCCACCATTATCACAATCAAATTCAAGCCCTAATCACAATCATACTTCAAAACAATACAGCTAATCATAACCATACTTTCATTCGCCACCATCATTATCACAATCAAATTCGAGCTCGAATCTTAATATAATCAGATAATCTAACATCAGATTTTACCCCAACAAAGCAACATCTCCCTCCCCAAATCACCCTTCCTAATCACTCATCCGAAAAAGATTAAGCAAATATCACACACTAAAGATACAAATAATACACAAGTGCAAGAACTGTTACAATCTATTGAAGCTTAAAGTCATAACAAAAGTATAATGTACCTCAAATTTCAAATGATTCCAGGTTAAATTTGGGTGTGAAAAAGCAACCCCTTTCTCCATTTCCACCATTGAATCATTCTTCCTCATCACTCTCGTCACTAAAATAACTGGCTTTTCTTGTCATCTTCTTCTTCTTTTCCTCCGACATCTCCGATTTCCTCAACCTCTCCTCCGCCGCCCCATCCACCACTGACGCCCAATTCTCCTCTTCAAACCCCTCTCCACCCTCTGATTCTTCCTCTCCCCAATCCCCATCATCCTCCCTCTTCTCTCCACCGCCGCCACCTCTCCGCCCTTTCTTTGGCACCGGTCTCTCCCTTGGCCCCAACTGATTCTTTGGACACTCATAAGATAAATGCCCACCAACCCCACATTCATAACATCTAGACTTATCCTTATAAACCCTTTTCTTAATAAACTCTGGGGCTCGTCCATTATCGACGGCGATGGAAGCGCTGAGGGTCCTGCCGTTGAGTATTTTCCCGTGCATAACACTCGCCGCGGATAGCGCGTCCTCGCGGGAAACAAACTGGACGAAGGCGACCCCCTTTGAATTCCTTGTGGCTCGGTCTTTGAGGACTGTTACGCGGGCGATTTTGCCGAAGGTGGAGAAGAGAGTGTGGAGGTCGGAGTTTGTGAGGGAGTAGTCGAGGTTGGAGACGTAAAGGGTTGATTTCGATGGGGCTAGACCGCCGGACCCGCCGCCACCGCCGGTGGATTTGGAGGTGGCTTGATTGGGATTAGAGGAGGAGGATGAGGGTGGGGCGACGGCGGAGGAGTAGCGGAAATAAAAGGTTTCGTCTTCGTCACTATCGCTGTTTTTGGTGGATTTTCTTTTCATTTTCTTTAATTTGGAAATTCTAAAGGGCAAAGCTGTGACTATAAATACGGGTAAACTTCTTAAAAACATTAATGCACATTTACTCTTTCATCCTTAAACTTTAAGTCGCATATTATTTAGATCCAAAATTCAAATTTACGTTATTTTCCTCTTCTTTTTTTGAAATTAAAAATACAATATTTTCTATATATACACCTATCTTATTAGAAAAACAAGTTATATCAATTCAATTAGAGAATTAATAATTAATTCAAATTAATTAGAGAATTGATAAAAAAAAAATAATGAAATTGCAACACAGAATTGAATCACTATACTTTGAAAAATAAGAGATAACAAATGTCATTTGTGCAAATTAAATCACTGACAATCATTTAAAACATAAAAATGCTAAAAATAATAATAAGATGATGGAGCAATCTTCTCTCCCCTGCAACATGCTGTCATAAAAATACTTGAAAATAGATGATTTTGATGGGAACTGGGTATTTATTCAAGCTTAGTCCATGACCAAATCTTTTGTGAAGGAAGAAAAGAGTCATTTCAGAAAGCAGTTTCATTTATTATTATTATTATTCTGGCCTTTAAAATATGAAAAGGAATAATTGTTTCAAAGTCCCCCTACTTTGATTGAATGAGTTCTTTTCCTAACACAATGCCACATGCTAAGTCGTGGTTAGAATTTAATTGCCATTGTTAATGAGAGATACCATATTGAACAAATAGAAAGTACATGTACTACATTGATAATTACTATCCCCTATAATTAGTTCAACATGTATTTACACTCATTGTAATTGAATTATATGAAGCTTTCAAAAAATAAAAGAAAATGATCACATTATATGAATACTAAAGTACATATTAATTGATTACAAACTTCTTTGCCCATTAATTAATGTCTATTCCTCTTATTCTTTGAGTAATAATAGTCAGCGCTTTGAAGTATACTAGTTTTAGCAGAGAAAATTGAATTTCCATTGTTGACATAGTTTCATAATATTGTTTTGAATTTATTTGCATTTCGGCTCCATTTTCATGCTCTACTTTTTCATTTCTCATAATCATGATTACAACATAAATGGGAAAGTGTTAATTAGGGAGGGAGTATGAACTGCAATCTTACATTATATAATACATTTGTAACATAAACGTGGTTCTAGAATTCCTTAAACCTAACTTTTTTGTTATTTAATTATTATTATATCTACAAAAACGACACTCTTACCCATGGAAATAGGAAGAAGTATAATTTTGCATTAAAACTTACATGTTGCTATTCCTCACAAATTAACCAACCAGCATTTTGAATAAAGAATTTATGCTACTGTTCCTATACAATGAACGGTTTAGATTAACATATAATTTCACCTTCTTCAATCTCTTCATCACGTGTTTGATGAACAACCCCAGTCCCAGGTGATGAAGAAGATCCAATCAGAATCTCAAATTCCCTCTCAGCTTCCCAATTGATCTCAATCCCGGCCGTGTTTTTCATGTTCTGTAATGCAATCCGAGCAACTTTTCTGTCTCTTTCCCGTTGCCTTTTTAACTTCAACAACTCGGCTTCCAGCGCCGACTTTTCGTCACCTAGTCTTCGTTCGAATCTTTCCTTTTCTTGTTTCAGCTTTCTGGGATCAGCATTCTCGCCCTCACCCTTCATCTTCTGCTGAGCTTTGAAGATGGTGTCCGCAAAACGACACTTCAGCATTGCCGCCCGTAGGGCCTTGGGGTTTGATGTTGTAAACCCTAGACCTACGCCCTCTGCTTTGGCTGCAATATCTGTTGAAAACCTCATGCCTTTTGCCGACGAAATACGGGTGACGACTGCCGTCTCTGCAATATCATCGATAAGGGTTAGATCATATAATCTTTGAAATTTCAAAATCCAAGAGGTTATCAAAAACTCCTCGACGTACCTGGGGTTGGATGTTGCATGAGGGTTTTCACTACGGCCGAACACTGCGGACTGTCTACCACCGTCTTCGGCCTCTTCTCCGGCAGGCCACCGTCTAAAACCTCCGCTTCGAATCGGCGCTTGGAAGCAATTGGCGCTGAATTCTCTTTTGAAAATCGGAACTTGAGAGAATGTTTTGCTGGAATCATTTCCATCCTGATTTCTTGATTTCAGAAAAGTTGAAAGCTTGATGAGGTATGTACTTGGAATGGGTTCTCCGACGAAAAAAACTAAAATTGCATATGAATGAAAGTAGAAGAAGCAGGAAATAAAAGAGAGTAATGAGCAAGAATGTTAATCACTACTTACTGAGACGTTCTAATTTGGGTAAGTCGGTCTTGATTAATATATATATATATATATATATTTTAAAAAAAAAGTAAAATAAAAGAAATAAAATGAGAGGAAAATAATTTTGTAAAATAGAAAGCGGATAAAACAATAAAAATAATTTTATTTAAGTGAAAAAGGTTAAATTAGTAAATCAATCTGAATAATATATGGTGTTTATTATACCTATTGTAAAAACAAACATTAAAATAATTCTAAAAAGTTAATTAAAATCTAAAAGATATTTAAAATTGTAAAGAAGAAAATCTAAAAAATATATATATATATATATATATTTCCATTATCGCGATTGTCATCATCATCTAACCCAAACCAAAATTTCTACTTCCTAAATCTTCAATTATAGTTTCCATTTTTGCCTTAATTTTACCCATCATTTAAGTTCCTTACATCTAAAACTTTGATCCTACAAGAAGTCAAATGGCGTCAAGAACATGATCACTCTTCGAAGCTTAGCAGCGATCAGTCAGCAAGATTTTGTGTAGCAATAGAGGAGTTCATATCCAGAAGAGAAGTGAAGAAATAAGGGGTTTCAAGTCAATTAATCCTTCATTACCAATCTCCTATTAATCACTTTCTAACATTTTGAAAATGAAATAGGGTCGTAATGGTGGTCATGACCAAGTCAACCAACCCTTGATGTCCTCCTGAGGTGGAATTTCAGACATGTTTTTCTTTTTTTTTTTAAATATATTTTTATGAACTTTTACAATTTTAAAATATTTTAATAATTTTTAACCCTTAAGATTTTTTTTATTTATAATATATATTAAAATTGGATATAATCCCGCATTCGCTTCTTTGATCTGTTGTTGGTATTGGCAGAGTTTAGTTATGTATTGTTGGAGGCTGGGGGTTATGTATGCATACCCACCTTCTTACTTCTTTCTTTCTTTCTACCTCCTTTCTTTCTTATTTCTATAATCAAATTAATTCTCAACACACATTATTCAATTTCCATTTTTCACATGATTTAAAAAAAGCCAGGATGTGATATAATTTTTAATGTATTTATGCATTTTTATTTTTATTATATTTTTGTATCATATTTTACTTATATTTAATCATTTCACATGATTGTAAAAAAATTTGGCCCATTCTAAAATATTATTTCATGTTTAAATGTTTAAATCCGCAAGTACCAATTGTAATTATACATAGTTGAAGTCATAAGTTTCCTATTAAGTTATCTCAACTTAAGGTAACTCATGTCTCGAATCATTCATCCAGGTTCGAAATCTCGTCCGAAAAATGGAAAGTTTGAGCAAAAATATACGGCTAAAAAAATAGACTTTGATAAAATTTAAGGCCCATTTTCTACATGAATTGGGTTTTAAGGCAAAATTTTTGGGCCAAACTAGCCCAAATATATTAATTATATATGTTAAATAATTATAAGTATTTATATTTATATTAAATCACTAACCCAACAACAATTAAATACTTTTCCTAAAACCTAAAAAAAAAAAACTTATCCAACTAAATAATCCAACCCAAAATATAAAATTTTAAAAAATATATTTAATACGATAGAACATCTATTATATTTATTCGTGTTTTTTAATATAATAAAACATTTATTATACCTGTGGTAGTGTTTTTTTATATAAATTTTTTAATGGGTTAAAAAACTTTTATTTTAGTGCTTTTTAATGTATTATATATTTTTTTAAAATAATCTGAAAAAAAAATCAAATATGGGTGGATCAAGTCGATTATAAATTATTATCTCAATATAATTCAAAATTTCACCTACATCATTCTTTGTAGGCATGCTTCAAGCAAAATTATTATCGCAAAAATTCTGAAATCGATTATAAAAAACATATCAATAGCGAAGAGCGGTAAAAACATCCTAATGACATAAATTAATGTTACAAATTCTATATAAAGTCAACATTTAGGTTTTGAAAATATTCATTATGACAAATTTACAAATCTCAAAGGCATACAAAATTAATTCAACATCTCATTGGGTTAAAATTTCATGCAAACTACATGTATCATGCAAAAATTGAAAATAAAATAAAATATGAAATTTTAAAAAAAAAAAAAGTAACTATAAAAAATTCATGCAAACTAAATTGACTTGACTCCACCACACTTAAATCGAACATTGTCCTCAATGTTCCAAAAATAAGCGAAGAATTAGGAAACTTCATTGTTGAAGTGCTGAGAAAATATATCGAAGTTGACCCATCCTTTGCTCTTTTTGAAGCATCAATAACTCGTTCAGTTAAGGTGTGATGGTAACTATGACACAAAATCAAATTCAAAAAATTAAAAATAATAAATAAAAAAATCAACGATTGGTTCTGTTAAGGTGTGGTGGTACCTACGACACAAAATCAAATTAAAAAAATTTTAAATAAATAAAAGCAACAAAACACAATAAAAAAAATAATTGAGTGTAGACCAAGAATTTAATTCACAGTCGTACTTATCTCTCTTGTCCATGAAAACAAAAAAAAGTAAAGTAATAATAAAAATATTTAACCACGAAATTACTTTTCCACAAGCGCCTTATTACATAGACAATCAAAAGAAAGGATAATAAAATAACATAGTTAATAGCACAAATAATACACCGTCAATGCTAAGGCTAACATGAAAATAATAATGAATATACAAATGAATGATATATAAGATGGCTAAAATAGTAATACTAACAACAAAAATAATAAAGTTTAAGACTGTAAAAAAGGGTATAAATAAATAAATAATATTAATAACGAAATAACAAATAACCTAGAGTTAGAAATTATAAAGGAAAATAAGTAAATAAATAATGCTAATATATAATAACATGAAATATATTTAAAACTTAGGTAAATAAATAGAAATAAACATATGATAATAATAAATAATAATAACGTAAGTATATGCAAAAGAAAATATATAATGTAATAATATAATATTAATTAGATTAATGATAGGGTGATAATAATAGTGAAGAATTAGGAAACTTCATTGTTGAAGTGCTTTGAAAATATATCGAAGTTGACCCATCCTTTGCTCTTTTGAAGCATCAATAACTCGCTCATATGGTGTGGCGGTAACTATGACACAAAATCAAATTTAAAAAATTAAAAATAATAAAAACAGCAAAAAAAAATCAACGGCTGGTTCTGTTAAGGTGTGGTGGTAACTACGACACAAAATCAAATTAAAAATTTTTAAATAAATAAAAGCAACTAAACACAATAAAAAAATAATTGAGTGTAGACCAAAAATTTAGTTCACAGTCGTACTTTATCTCTCTTGTCCATGTTTTCAACAACTAAGTCCAACAACAATGAGAAATTAATGAGAAAATAATCACATAATAGATTAAAATGGTCTCACCAAATGTCTGAAGTTGCTTCCTTCATCTACTTTCGAAACTGTTCTTTTATTGCGCTTGATTTCAAAGAAAATTAGAAAACCAACTAAAGCGAGTAAAACGGTTTTTAAGAGGTAATATCAAATATAAAATTTTAAAATACCAAAATACCCTTAAAATGAGATTAGGGCTGTTCACTCCACCAAAAACACAAAAAATTCGAGCTAGGAGTAAGGGTGTTCATTCGGTTAACCGACCGAAATATCATTAACCGAATTAAACGACCTTTCAAAATTTTTAACCGTTAACCGAACCGAATTTTTTTTCAAAAAATTAACCGACCCCAAATTTTGTCGGTTAATTCGGTCGGTTAACCGAATTAACCGAAAATTATATTTTTTTAATTTTTTGTTAAAATAAGTATAAAATTAACCGAATTAATCGAATTAACCGAATTACCCGAATTAACCGAATTAACCAAATTAACCGAATTAACCGAATTATTTGTATAAAATTATATGTTTTTTATTTTTAGTTTTAGTTTTAGATTTTTATTTTTATTTTTATTTATGAAATTATTTGTAATTTTTATGATTGGATTGGGTAAATGGGGTGGGTTGGGTACATGGATTAATATATATTAGATTGAGTATTTGGGTTTATGTTGGATTGGGTTTGAGTGAATAGTGGGCTATTTATATGTTATAATTTTATTTATTAATTTTTTCGGTTAACCAAAAAAATTCGGTTAACCGACCAGTTTCGAACCGAATTAACCGTTAACCGAAAACTTAAAAAATTATTAACCGACCCCCGACCGAATTAATTCGGTTAACCGACCGATTAACCGAATTCGGTTGGTTAACCGAATTTTTTCGGTTTTACTCGAATTTTGCACACCCCTAGCTAGGAGGGTTTTTGTTAGCACTAGGGCGCCAGATAGAGGTCAAGTTTCGAAGTTTGTGACGCCAGGGCGTCGACGTACCATCTTGCAGTCGCGCGCAGGGCATTAACTTCGAAGCTAAAGCACTTGGTTTGGCCTCGAGACTTCGTTTGAAGTTCCTTTCACTCCTCCAATTTGATCCTACACGGAAAAAATACTAAAATAGAAATTTAAAAACGGAAAGACTCAAAATAAAATATTAAAAATTGCAAATGAGTTAAAATTAAATTTGTTATGCAACCTAGATATGCAAACTACATGCTATGCAATGAAAACAAAAAAAAAAGTAAAGTAATAATAAAAATATTTAACCACGAAATTATTTCTCCATAAGCGCCTTTATTTGATGTCTTTCGCTAAACGTTCTTAAATGTTATTTCATTACGAAAGATTCGATTAGGTACAAATTAGAAGTCGAGATAATTTTGGAGTGTTGATTCCCCTTTGGTTCTTTAATCGACCATTTCCAAACTTAATTATAATTCTGATACAGTAAAAGTACATGATTAGATTGAAGGGATGGTGATTATTTGAAATAACCTATAGAAAGTGCAAAATGGTTACAAATAAATCAAATTAAAAATCAAATTTAAAAAATTAAAAATAATAAAAATAGCAAAAAAAAATCAACGACTGGTTCTGTTAAGGTGTGGTGGTAACTACGACACAAAATCAAATTAAAATTTTTTTAAATAAATAAAAGCAACTAAACACAATAAAAAGATAATTGAGTGTAGACCAAGAATTTAGTTTACAGTCGTACTTATCTCTCTTGTCCATGAAAACAAAAAAAGTAAAGTAATAATAAAAATATTTAACCACGAAATTACTTTTCCACAAGCTCCTTTATTTGATGTCTTTGGCTAAACGTTCTTGTCAAAACTATTTTTAATTTTGAAAAATGGGAGTCGACTTAAAAACAAAAATGGAGTCACCACCGATCTTTTTCGATAGAACATCTATTATATTTATTTGTGTTTTTTAATATAATAAAATATTTATTATTATCTCAAAAATTCTAAAATCAATTATAAAAAACTATATAAAGTCAACATTTAGGTTTTGAAAATATTCATTATTACAAATTTACAAATCTTAAAAGCCATACAAAAATAATTCAACATCTCATCGAATTAAGATTTTATACAAACTAATACATCATACAAAAACTTTAAATAAAATAAAATATCCAAAAATTGAAAAAAAAATAACTAAGAAAAAATTCATGCAAACTAAATTGAATCAACTATCTCAAACTTAAATCAAACATTATCCTCAATGTTCCAAAAATAAGAGAAGAATTAGAAAACTTATTGTTAAAGTGCTCAGAAAATATATCGAAGTTAACCCATCATTTGCTCTTTTTGAAGCACCAACAACTCATTCTGTTAAGGTGTGGTGATACTTACGATATAAAATCAAATAATAAATTAAAAATAATAAAAGTAACTAAAAAGAATTAACTGAGTATAGATCAAGAATCGTATCTATCTTTTATCCACGTGTTAATCAAACAAGTCAAACAAAAATGAGAAATTAATGAGAAAAAATACATAACAAATAAAAACGGTCTCACCAAATGATCGAAGTCACTCCCTTTATATACTTTTGAAATTGTTCTTCTATTGTGCTTGGTTTTGAAGAAAAATAGAAAGCCAACTAAAGTGAGAAAAACGAATATAAATTTATAAAATACCAAATTATCCTTAAAATGTTCGGGCTGTCCACTCCACCAAAAAACACTAAAAAGATTGAGCTAGGAGGGTTTTCGTCGGCACTACGGCGCCCGATAGAGGCCGAGTTTTGAAGTTTGTGGCATAGGGGCGACGACGTATCATCCTACCGTAGCGCACTAGGCGTTAACTCCGAAGCTAGGGCACTTTGTTTTGATGATTATACAAAATCTGAAAAACACTAAGTGCACCAAATAACATACCATGTACATGTATATGTATATTATATATATATATATATATATATATATATATATATATATATATATATATACGTATTTGTATGTGTAAAGAGCTTACAAATTTCTCGCAAGGAGGTGGCTGCAATTCCAAAGAACGGAGGTAGACAGTTGACAAACCTACGAGTCATTATATGGTCTTCCTTCGCATTTACACTATTTTTTTCTCAGCCAAATATAATTATATTAATAAACCCAGGAAGGGTGAAAAACTAACCAAAAGGTTAGTAAACAAGATAAGCTAAATACAAACACCTTTGAAGAAATCAACATCACTGCATCAACGACACAACGGTACTCCTAAATGAAGGACACTCCTAAAAACACCCAAGACACTCTTACGAGCATCCACGTAAAGCAGCAATGCCTCCAAAAAATCACCAAAATTGTGCTGCAATGGCCACCTTAATAGATTGTGAAGGCATAAAGAAAACATCCAAATACAAGCTGCAAAAATACATCGAAGTTGACCCATCCTTTGCTCTTTTTGAAGCATCAATAACTCGTTCTGTTAAGGTTGTAGCGACGTAAAATTTTCTTTCGATCGCTAATTGTGGCGATTTAGTGAAAACTTGAAAACTGAAGTTTGGTATAAAAGGGGGAGTCGCCACCGATCCTTTTTCTAGGTGTGATCGGACACCTAATAAATTTATTTTTTAAACAAAAAGAAGGCTGAGTTTAGGTCTACGTCAAAAGTTAGAGAAAAATTAGGGTTCGGGAGTCAGTTTCGCGCGAGGAAGGTATTAGCACCCTCGTGACGCCCAAAATTGGTATCTTTTAAAACACGTGTTGTCTTGATTTTCAAAAATACGAGTTCAATGTGACATTTAGTCGTGATCTGGTTAAAGCACAAGAATTTTCAATTTTTTTCTATTTTTGAGAAGGACACACCGTTTAAACATGAGTCGATTTATGTTCACCCAACATAGCGATGAAATCGATGACTTAATGTTAAATCGGTACGTTGCCTTGAGTAATGAAATTAATTAGAAAACAAGAATAAGATTTTCGAAGTAATGCCAAGCAAAATTGATATGAAATAAAAGTAAACAAATGGAAGGGCTAGAAATATGTTGAAGCAAATGATAAATGTGACGAAAATATTAAAACAATGACCATATATGCGATATTAAACATGTTAACAATAGTATTAAACGCGAAATAAGGATGAATATATACAAACATATAATAATAGTTAGCAAAGTGATGGAAACATGATATCAAAACTATTAATGATACTATATATATGTATATAATACGGTGTTAAAATACATACATCATATAAATATTAGAAACATATACATGAGATAGTAAAAAAACATTAAAACGTATATATACATGACATGTATAAAGATACAATATTAGAAAGATACATATACGTAATATATATATATAAAAACATGTATATATATTATAATATTAAAATATTTACATAGTATACACATATTAAAAATAATGCTAAAAGACAACTCTTAATATTACTACATAACTACAAACATATATATTAAAGATATATACACAAGATAGAACACATACTAACATTGATAAGAACATATACAAGAAATAGTATAAAACTTATAACTAATAATACTAAAGATATATACATATAACAAAGTATTCACTATTAATTATGATAATAATAACAATGGTAATAGTATTAAAAATAATAATAATAAAATATAATAAAAATAATAAAGCAATAAAAGATAATACTATATATATATATACATGTACGTAATATATGTTTATTAGAAATAATAATAGGAGCTATAATAATAATAATATAAATATCATATAGATAAAAATAATAATAATATTAGAATAAAGTAATTAAAATAATACTGTATATAAAAATGTATATACATACATATATAAGAAAACATACACTAAGATTAATAATAATAACCATACTAGAAATAATGATGAAATATAAAAAGTAAATATAATACAATAGTAATATTAAAATAAAGTAATTAAGATAATACTATAAATATATATACATACATATACAAAACATACACTAATATTATATGTAATAATAATACTAGAAATAATAATAACTAGAAATAATAATATATTAAAACAATAGTCTTTAATAACCAGAATATTAATAATAACAATAATAATAATAGAAATAATAGTATTAATAATATTAGGAATGATAATAACAATATTTAAAAAAAACGAAAATAAAATAAATAAATAAATAAAATGAAAAAGGACTAAAATTGAATTAAAATAAAAGTTTTGGGACGAATTTGAAATAATAAAAAGGGAAAAGGGCTTATTTGAACGCGCACAAAATAAAGGAGGACTAAAAACACAATTATTCCTCTCCTCAAAACACAACACAGCAAAAAGGACTAAATCGCAAAGCGCTATATACTTTGGAGCTAAATTAAAAACTGAAAAAGTACTTGATTGCAGAAGCATGAAAAAGTGGAGGGGCTAAAAGTGCAATTAGCCCCTCCAATGAAAAACACGCAGATCCTTGGAGCGGGTTGGGTCAACAACGGGTTAGGCCAAAACGACGCCGTTTTGGGGTTTAAAGGCCAACCCCAAAACGACGTCGTTTTGGGGGGCTATAAAAGGGCCAAAATTTGTAAAAAAAATCATTTGGTGAGGAGAGAAAGAAAAAAAAAAGAGAAGGAAGAGAGAAGGGAGGGGGAGGGAGATTTCCGGCCATGGGCCGGTCATCGGTCCGATCATTGGATCTGTCGCCGCCACCATGCCGCCACCACCGTCCACGGTGGGCTTTTAAAAGGTAAACCTTTTTTTTTTTTAGTTTAATAATATATATATATATATATATATGTATGTAGAAAAGAAAAAAAAAAGAGAGAAAAAAAGATTCGAAAATTTTAAAAAATAGCACATTTTGATTTCCGATTTTGATTCCTTGCGATTGTTGATGTTTTTCTTTTTTTTTTTTTTTTGTTCTTGGTGTTGGATCTATTCTTGAATATTGGTGACTGAAATCTAATGTTTGTTTTTTTATTAAAAATTGCCCCCCCTTTACATTTATTTTTGATGGCTTTTTATAGCCTTTTACAAGTTGCTTGTTGATGATTATTTCTTCTCTCTGCAGGTGCAAGTTGGTAGTGGTTGGAAGCAGTAGAGGGCTGACGTCGGTGGTGTGCTGCAGGCGTGGCCGGTGGAGGAATGGGTGGTGACAGAGGAGTCAGAGGGTTGGTCAAAGGGCAGAGGCGGCTAGAGTAGATTAGGGTTTCAAAAAAATTTTTGTGTAATGGATATTGGGCTGTTGGGATTTAAGGTTATTGGGCTTAAGGATTTTGAAAGGGGGTTGGGTATTAATGGGATTTTAAGATAAATAGGCCCAAAATTGGCCTACAACAGTTGCCCTTCTTTGCTCATTTTCGTGCAACGGGAATAGAGCAAAGACATAAAGAAAGGCCAATTTTGTCCGGTCTTCTCGAATCTTGACTTTTTTGGTGCCCTTCTTGTTCAGGTAGTCTTCTTCCAGTCCATCGCATCTTGTAGCTTTGGTTCAATCCATTGCATCTTCTGATATATGCCTTGTAACTTCAATCTACTCCGATGTAACTTCAAGGATATGAGATTTGTAGCTTTGATCTGCTTCCAAGCAGCTTCATAAAGATGAGGTCTACAGCTTCAATCTGCTCTTCTATCACTTCAATGAGATAGGATGTGTGGTCTTTTCTTCTGTAACTTTAGAAAGGCAAGATTTGATATCTTTGATCAATCCCACTGCAACTTCAGGGAGATAAGATTTGCAACTTTGACCTGCTCCACTGCAACTTCAGGGGGGCCAAATCTGGTGTCTTCCATCAGCTCCAATCTTTATTCTTTTCTTGGCATGTGATCCTGAGCTCAACTCATTTCTCGCAATATGAATTGACTATTAAAAACAGACATTAAAAATAGAAATTGAAAATAGCTCAACACGTGAGCCAAGACTCAACTCATCTCTCGCAATACGAGTTGGTCTTTTTGAAACTTAATTTGAAAAGCAGATTTCGAAAAGAATAGAAATTAAAAGGCTCAACTCACCTCTCGCAATATGAGTTGATTTTTGAGAAACAGAAATTAAAAAAATACCTCAGAGTGTCCTGAGGCTTAACTCACTTCTCGCAATATGAGTTGATTTTTTGAAAAATAAATTAAAACACAAAAATTGAAAATACCTCAGTGTGCCCCGAGGCTCAACTCACCTCTCGTAATATGAGTTGATTTTTTGAAAAGCAGAATTTGAAAAGCAGAAATTGAAGATACCTCAGCGTGCCCTGAGGCTCAACTCATCTTTCGCAATATGAGTTGATTTTTGAAACATAAATTGAAATTACCTCAACGTGTCTTGAGGCTCAACTCACCTCTCGCAATATGAGTTGTTTTTGAAAAAGTAAAAATTAAAAACAGAATTTGAAAATACCTCGACATGTGACCCGAGGCTCAATTCACCTCTCGTAATATGAGTTGATTTTTGAAATCAGAAATTAAACATCAAAATACCAAAACCTGTCATTTGGTAGAACTCAGGAGTCTTTTCCTTTGATTCAATACTGCTATCATCACGTCCTCTTGCTCTACTAGATTACCTGTATATGCCATGCATGATGTTATCATGATATGCACATGTTTGTCTTAAATGCCTTTATGCCTACATGATTATGCAGTGCTCCTTAAGCATGTTTGTCGTATGTCTTTTCTCGTCACGATTTCTGATGATCTGTATTCATTGTTTTGACTCTTGACTTTCTCTTCAGGCTTTGTATCCGTCTTCAAGCTTTACAAGTAATCGACGCTTCAGATATCACTCTTTTGCCCCTGGTTGAACTTTGTCCTTACTTTGAGGCTCTTATACTTATCAAATTCTCATGCGGGTAATACTCAACATTTGTTTTGTTTAGAGTATGTCATTTCAAAATGCTCTAGATGTTCAACGCATGAACTCTTCCATATTTCTTAATCAAGAATCTTTTCGAGCATAGCTTCCTACGTAGAAAGTTTCGGACTACTGAAAATGCCTCAAATATGTAGTCTTGCTGTTTGACTCACTACTTGAATCGTTTTACTTCTTGGGTTCAAATCTGCTTCATTACGAAGCCCTTTCAGATCTTTATCCTAATATATCTTCTTCTTCTTCTTTTGTTTTGAAAAACTTAAGGCATCATCACTCATTGTCTCTCAGGGCCCTATCACTGACATAGTACCCTGTCCTATTGCTCGGCTGGTATCTCGACCTAAAATCCGAGGAAATAATCGCATTTTGCTTAACCAACTTGCTCCGCTGTAACTTCAGGGCCCACTGTAATTTGGGGACACAAGGTTGGCACTATCTTTAAACTATTCCACTGCAATTCCTGGCTATAGGATCTGTATCCTACTGTAACTCAAGAGTCTATGATCTGTAACTTGTTCCCTCGACTGATATTTCTTGATAGAAAATCCAAGGAAATAAACTCAATTTGAGCTCAAATATTTCCAACCCTTACACTTGGTGAGCTCTTAAACAATCGACTGATTTCAGGTTCCTGTACTATTTAAAGCTTTCAGAGTAATACACGAAACTCCTTTTACGAAAGTATGATTAGTCCATTAATAATTATTTCAATGCGAATGCTTGAAAAGGATTATACTTATGGACAAGAAGAAAATTGACTAAGAGCATAACTTGAAACAAACAAGTTAAACAATGAGAGCAAATGTGAGTTTATTTGAAGCGCATTTTGAAAAGAATAAGATAATCAAAGATAAATTCAGAAATGGGTAAAATGGAAAGCTAAATGCCCCAAATATCGCAGCCTGAGCTTCTCTGTACAAACTCCTTTGAGACCATTTTGAGTTCAACATGTGTTTAGGGGATTCAGAGTACTTTGTCGATGCCCCAAGACGTAGCATACTTCTTTACTGTCAATTCAAGTATAGCGAGACTACCATATGCACCACATTTGAACAAAATTTGAGCCGCCTTTTGCAGGTTTTCAACTCAAAACCCCTTTGGTCTCAAGGCACCCTTTGCGGGTTTTCACCTTGACCTCTCCATTTTCTTTTCTTTCTTTCTTTTTCTTTCTTTCTTTTTTTGCTTTTGAATGAATGAAGTTTACAAAGCTCCCTTTGCGGGTATTCACCTTGGCCTCTCCTTTTTAAGTATCTCTGGACTGAGTCCGAATTTAGGATTGGATCAAGGTTCTTCCGGGGAAAGCCTCTTTTACCTCATAAAGTTCTTAAGTATCCATTTTCCTTTGAAATCCTTTCGTATAGAAAGGATCTTCTGCAATACCAAGTTCCTACTATGAAATTCCTTTGGGTGAACCATTTCCGTCATAACTCAACATCATACACGTTTGACTTTCAAACCCTTTTCTGCAGTCAAGTTTACTGAAGACATTTTACTTCATCTAATTCTTGGATCAATCAAAGCTTGGAGAAAAAGAATCTTAATTTTCATGGACAGAACCACCTCTAATGCCCCAGTGAAGGTCCTGGTCAACTTTAATAAGCACAAAGAGTAACAGGTAGCTTCTTATGCCAATATTTACAAGTCTTAGTCGCCTTCCATAACTTTTCTTTATTTTTGTATTTTTTTTGGCAGCCTTTGTTGCATTGTGATATGACATTGTTCCGTTACGCATTAAAACATGATTTTTTCTAGCATTTGATCTCTTTTTTTTAATTTTTTAATTTTTTAATTTTTTAATTTTTTGTTTTTTATTTTTTCATGACTGTCGACTTTGTGATATTGGCATATGAAGCAACATTCACCTTCTTAGTGAAGCAATTGACGGCCACGACAATGATGTCGACTAGAAGCTTTTGACGAGATCATCCCCAGAATATCTATGCCCCACGTATTGAAAGGTTTGTGAAAAGATGGAATAAGCACGTGAGTCTTGACGACATAACTGATGCCATTCCCTTCCCATGGTGGACCAATAATATCCGATCCTCATGATTAGCTTGGCTATTGCAGAACCATTGTCATGTGTTCTTTAGACACCCTTATGGACCTCTTTCAAGATATTCCTAAGTACGTCTTAATATGATCGTGCGAAAACATCTTTAAATTCTTGGGAATAACTCAATAGTCTTGCCTTATTTCTGCAGTGGGCTAGGTTTCGATCTTCATCTCTTTCCTAAGCTCACAATGTCAGCTGACCCTTTGTAAGTTAAAGTCAGTCTTTCGTCTCATTCTGTCATCCTTCACGAATCGTAAGATAGACACAATCTCTGTCATCTTCGAAGTCCAGAGATCCTTCTAGACACATCTTGCTCCAAAGGGAGTTAGTAATAGCGTCGCTCGTGACATTGATATTTGGGGACCTGCTGTGGGTGCGAAGGCAAATTCCAAAGAATAAATGATTCTAAGGATGATTATTTGTATAGGATGATCATGAATGTAAAATAAAAGAACAAAAATCTAAATAATAAAAGAATTTATAAATAGAAGAAAATTTACTCAAAAAGATGCATTTCATTGAAATAAAAATCTTGGACCGAAACCTATTTCCCAAAAGAAGACTTATCACCTCTAGGTCTTAAGGCAATAAGTATGTTTTGAATATTACTCTAGATTAGCTTTAAAAGTACACGGATCTCTTCCACTGTCCCATTGTTCAAAACACTCCCAAGTATGTGAAGTTCAGAGGTGGGTGATATCGAGGTCGTGGTTGAGTTGGGTACGAATTAGAAGTATAGTGGCTTCCTATTCCCACCACATAGGTTTCTGGCTATTTTTCCTTCATGGGTGCTGCCCTTTTGAGCTCTCAGGGCCTTCCATCCTTCCATTTTTGATGGCATTCTCTATAAGTTCCCCGGATATCACAATGTTCGCAAAGTCTTTCGTAGCACTTCCTACCAACTTGTCATAGAATGGTGCTCTCAGAGTATTGATGAAAAAGATTGTTATCTTAGTCTTAGTCAATGGTGGTTCCACTTGAGCTGAGATATCTCTCCACCTTTGAGCATATTGCCTAAAGGTTTTTGCTGGTTTCTTTTCCATCCTTTGTAGAGTCATTCGATCAGGCACCACATCCGATACATGCTTGTACTACTCACAGAATTCTGACGCCAAGTCTTTCCAGGATCGGATCTTTTCCTTACTAAGCTGGTTGTACCACCGAAGAGCCGATCCTACTAGACTATCCTGAAAACAATGTATGAGTAGCTTATCTTCATTCATATAGCCGGTCATCTTCCTGCAAAACATGATGAGATGCGCTTTTGGGCATCTTGTCCCATCGTAATTTTCAAACTCAGGCACCTTGAACTTTGGAGGCAGAACCAGATCGGGCACGGTGATCGAGCTCCTTGGCACTTAATGCGAGAAAGACTTCAGATGCCTCGATTGCCTTGAGCCTTTCTTCCAAACTCCTATACTTGTCCCAAACATCATGATCGTCTAATTCTAACTTGGCTATCTCTACTGGGTCTTCCAAATCTGGAATATTGGGATCAATAGGATTAACTCCGGGGTTTGATACAGATATACCTTGCCCTGGATGAGCAGGTGGCACAGGTCGTTGCTTCAGGCCTGTAGGTTCCCATTGAGCGTACCCTCTTTGTGTTGCATGGGCGTGTGGTGGAGTAAATCCTGAAGGATGGGGCGGATCTTGATTGAGGTTAACCCTTGACTGTGGTTCCACAACGTCAGGGTTCATAGGTCCTTTTCCTTTTACCAGAGCAGACATCATTTCTATCATCTTGGCCATTTGGTCCCTTTGTTCGAGCGATTTTTCTCGAGATCTCACCATCAGATCTCTGGTTTCTTGCTGTGACTTTGCCAACTGTTCCTGTAATTCCCTTTGTATTCTTTCCATCCTCTCAATCCTTTCGCTAAATTCAGCCTCCATCACTCTAACTTGTCGACGCGTCCTATATGAGTGATGTGATTCCAGGCTTGTGATATTACAACTGTGAATTATATGTTTTAACCTCAATGAATGATTAAGGGACATGTACATGCAATGAATGGATGAATGAATAAATGTCAAATGAATGTCAGTCATGAATGAATATGCAAAAATTTGGTGTTAATTTCAAGATAACCCCTATTTATGCATTTCTTTAATCAAAAGAGTCTATTACACAACGTTTCGGTCACTCGTGTAATTGACTCCTCCATCAAAAACTCGTTTTTGGCAACCAATCTCTAATTAAGACCTTCCTAACAAGATGCCTATGATGCATGATGAAAAATAGAAATACAGACAAACAACCTTGGTTAGCACAACACATATGAACAGAGAAAAATTGTGGAAAATCTAACAAATTAAGCTACTTGGTCTAATGGACTCGATCCCCTTACATAGAAAGCGTAAATGTAAAAAGAAACAGAAGGTAAGATGTGTTTTTCCCGTGTACTTATTTCGGTGACTAGTAAACGGACGGAGGCTCAGCATGGCTCTAGTTGCATGGCTCGTATGGTTCACTATATGCGGTTTTGGTTCTAGATGGGTACTCGAATCGTCTGTACTATCATCTACTAAGATTAGTACAGAGCCTCGGTCATGGCCCATTATAGACTTACGAGATCAATTCGAGGGATTACATTTACTTATGCCTATGCGAAGGGACGAGTTAACTCACGAAAGCATAAGTCATATGTATCCCGAAAGTATTCACTAGCCTGTGCGGAAGAACGAGTTAACTCACGAAGGCGTAGCGTTTACTTTCACTTAAAAGGGACGGAGCCCGGGTATAAAGCTCATGTCATGCAAAAAATGCACGTGCACGGTGTGTGGGGAGAAACTTACAAACCTTTCATTTATTTTAAAACTACAAAACTAAAACCATAAACTTAGAGCTGAGAAGCGAAAGATAAAACAAATTAGAAGATATTTACAACATAATGCGTATGCATGATTTTTTGAAAACAAAACTTGAAGATCATGACTAAATATTAATTTGAACAAGGAATTTCAAAAATTTGGACAACACACGTCCAATTCGACTCGACTCTCAAAAAAAGTCCCCAGTGGAGTCGCCAGCTGTAGCGATGTAAAATTTTCTTTCGATCGCTAATTGTTGCGATTTAGTGAAAACTTGAAAACTGAAGTTTGGTATAAAAGGGGGAGTTGCCACCGATCCTTTTTCTAAGTGTGATCGGACACCTAATAAATTTATTTTTTAAACAAAAAGAAGGCTGAGTTTAGGTCTACGTCAAAAGTCAGAGAAAAATTAGGGTTCGGGAGTCAGTTACGCGCGAGAAAGGTATTAGCACCCTCGCGACGCCCAAAATTGGTATCTTTTAAAACACGTGTTGTCTTGATTTTCAAAAATACGAGTTCAATGTGACATTTAGTGGTGATCCGGTTAAAACACAAGAATTTTCAATTTTTTTCTATTTTTGAGAAGGACACACCGTTTAAACACGAGTCGATTTATGTTCACCCAACATAGCGATGAAATCGATGACTTAATGTTAAATCGGTACGTTGCCTTGATTATTGAAATTAATTAGAAAACAAGAATAAGATTTTCGAAGTAATGCCAAGCAAAATTGATATGAAATAAAAGTAAACAAATGAAAGGGCTAGAAATATGTTGAAGCAAATGATAAATGTGACGAAAATATTAAAACAATGACCATATATGCGATATTAAACATGTTAACAATAGTATTAAACGCGAAATAAGGATGAATATATACAAACATATAATAATAGTTAGCAAAGTGATGGAAACATGATATCAAAACTATTAATGATACTATATATATGTATATAATACGGTGTTAAAATACATACATCATATAAATATTAGAAACATATACATGAGATAGTAAAAAAACATTAAAACGTATATATACATGACATGTATAAAGATACAATATTAGAAAGATACATATACGTAATATATATATAAAAACATGTATATATATTATAATATTATAATATTTACATAGTATACACATATTAAAAATAATGCTAAAAGACAACTCTTAATATTACTACATAACTACAAACATATATATTAAAGATATATACACAAGATAGAACACATACTAACATTGATAAGAACATATACAAGAAATAGTATAAAACTTATAACTAATAATACTAAAGATATATACATATAACAAAGTATTCACTATTAATAATGATAATAATAATAATGGTAATAGTATTAAAAAAAATAATAAAAAATAATAAAAAAAATAAAGTAATAAAAGATAATACTATATATATACATGTACGTAATATATGTTTATTAGAAATAATAATAGGAGCTATAGTAATAATAATATAAATATCATATAGATAAAAATAATAATAATATTAGAATAAAGTAATTAAAATAATATCAGATATAAAAATGTATATACATACATATATAAGAAAACATACACTAAGATTAATAATAATAACCATATACTAGAAATAATGATGAAATATAAAAAGTAAATATAATACAATAGTAATATTAAAATAAAGTAATTAAGATAATACTATATATATATATATACATACATATACAAAACATACACTAATATTATATGTAATAATAATACTAGAAATAATAATAACTAGAAATAATAATATATTAAAACAATAGTCTTTAATAACCAGAATATTAATAATAACAATAATAATAATAGAAATAATAGTATTAATAATATTAGGAATGATAATAACAATATTAAAAAAAAAACGAAAATAAAATAAATAAATAAATAAAATGAAAAAGGACTAAAATTGAATTAAAATAAAAGTTTTGGGACGAATTTGAAATAATAAAAAGGGAAAAGGGCTTATTTGAACGCGCACAAAATAAAGGAGGACTAAAAACACAATTATTCCTCCCCTCAAAACACAACACAGCAAAAGGGACTAAATCGCAAAGCGCTATATACTTTGGGGCTAAATTAAAAACTGAAAAAGTACTTGATTGCAGAAGCATGAAAAAGCGGAGGGGCTAAAAGTGCAATTAGCCCCTCCAATGAAAAACACTCAGATCCTTGGAGCGGGTCGGGTCAACAAACGGGTTAGGCCAAAACGACGCCGTTTTGGGGTTTAAAGGCCAACCCCAAAACGATGTCGTTTTGGGGGGCTATAAAAGGGCCAAAATTTGTAAAAAAAAATCATTTGGTGAGGAGAGAAAGAAAAAAAAAAGAGAAGGAAGAGAGAAGGGAGGGGGAGGGAGATTTCCGGCCATGGGCCGGTCACCGGTCCGATCGCCGGACTGTCGTCGGCCGCCGCCGCCGGCCACCGTCCACGGTAGCCGGAAAAGGTAAACCTCTTTTTTTTTTAGTTTAATAATATAATATATATATGTATGTAGAAAAGAAAAGAAAAGAGAGAAAAAAAGATTCGAAAATTTTAAAAAGTAGCACCTTTTGATTTCCGATTTTGATTCCTTGCGATTGTTGATGTTTTTCTTTTTTTTTTTATTCTTGGTGTTGGATCTATTCTTGAATATTGGTGACTGAAATCTAATGTTTGTTTTTTTAATTAAAAATTGCCCCCTCTTTACATTTGTTTTTGATGGCTTTTTATAGCCTTTTACAAGTTGCTTGTTGATGATTATTTCTTCTCTCTGCAGGTGCAAGTTGGTAGTGGTTGGAAGCAGTAGAGGGCTGACGTCGGTGGCGTGCTTTGCAGCGTGGCGGTGGAGGAATGGGTGGTGACAGAGGAGTCAGAGGGTTGGTCAAAGGGCAGAGGCGGCTCGAGTAGATTAGGGTTTCAAAAAATTTTTTTGTGTAATGGGTATTGGGCTGTTGGGATTTAAGGTTACTGGGCTTAAGGATTTTGAAAGGGGGTTGGGTATTAATGGGATTTTAAGATAAATAGGCCCAAAATTGGCCTACAACTAGGGGTGTTCATTCGGTTAACCGATCGAAATATCATTAACCGAATTAACCGACCTTTCAAAATTTTTAACCGTTAACCGAATCGAATTTTTTTCCAAAAAATTAACCGACCCCAAATTTTGTCGGTTAATTCGGTCGGTTAACCGAATTAACCGAAAATTATATTTTTTTAATTTTTTGTTAAAATAAGTATAAAATTAACCGAATTAATCGAATTAACCGAATTACCCGAATTAACCGAATTAACCGAATTAACCGAATTATTTGTATAAAATTATATGTTTTTTATTTTTATTTTTAGTTTTAGTTTTAGATTTTTATTTTTATTTTTATTTATGAAATTATTTGTAATTTTTATGATTGGGTTGGGTAATTGGGTTGAGTTGGGTATATGGATTAATATATATTAGATTGAGTATTTGGGTTTATGTTGGATTGAGTTTGAGTGAATAGTGGGCTATTTATATATTATAATTTTATTTATTAATTTTTTCGGTTAACCGAAAAAATTCGATTAACCGACCTGTTTCGAACCAAATTAACCGTTAACCGAAAACTCAAAAAATTATTAACCGACCCCCGACCGAATTAATTCGGTTAACCGACCGATTAACCGAATTCGGTCAGTTAACCGAATTTTTTCGGTTTTATCCGAATTTTGCACACCCCTAACTAGGAAGGATTTTGTCAGCACTAGGGCGCCAGATAGAGGTCAAGTTTCGAAGTTTGTGACGCCAGGGCGTTGACGTACCATCTTGCAGTCGCGCGCAGGGCATTAACTTCGAAGCTAAAGCACTTGGTTTGGCCTCGAGACTTCGTTTGAAATTCCTTTCACTCCAATTTGATCCTACACAGCAAAAATACTAAAATAGAAATTTAAAAACGGAAAGACTCAAAATAAAATATTAAAAATTGCAAATGAGTTAAAATTAAATGTGTTATGCAACCTAGATATGCAAGCTACATGCTATGCAATGAAAACAAAAAAAAGTAAAGTAATAATAAAAATATTTAACCACGAAATTATTTCTCCACAAGCGCCTTTATTTGATGTCTTTGGCTAAACGTTCTTAAATGTTATTTCATTACGAAAGATTCGATTAGGTACAAATTAGAAGTCGAGACAATTTTGGAGTGTTGATTCCCCTTTGGTTCTTTAATCGACCATTTCCAAACTTAATTATAATTCTGATACAGTAAAAGTACATGATTAGATTGAAGGGATGGTGATTGTTTGAAATAACCTATAGAAAGTGCAAAATGGTTACAAATAATCGAGCAATAAAAAATTAAAAATTCGTGGAAGAAATTTTAGTATTCTCGATTTTTATTAGGCTTAAAGCTATTTGGAACAATGATAAAATCCTAGCGCACAGGCTCAACAAAATAGTTATCATCTTGCACTATTATTTCATCCTTAATCTCTTCCCTTGTGACTTCATCTTCTATTTTCTCTTCGACTTACTAAGGAAGGTGATTCTATCACAAATGACTTCAGTTCTTTGCTATTAGGTTGATAGTTGATTCCTCAAGAGTGACCACCTCTTTTTCAGTTTCCTTTTCTTGAGATTCTAATCCACTCAATAAAATTACAAGTTAATTGATTTGATTTTCTATTTTCCGGATGGTTCTCCATATTTGCTTGCGAACGTTGAACTATATTAGTGAGAGTTTCAACTATATCCTCAAGAGACTTGCTTTGAAGACGGCAATTGCGTGGGAGTATGTGGACTTGGTTCAGAACTAAAATTGAGATAATCCGTCCATCCATGATTATAAGTATTGACATAGGGATCATATCTTCATTTGTGGTCAATTAAAAAATCCTCTAATTTCTTTAATATGCTCAGAGAGATCTTCTTGGAATATGCGGTACACATTAGTGTAACAACTGTAATTGTAATAATTATGAATCCCATTCCTACAAGTTTGCACTTATTGAGAATTTCCTATGGTCAATTGTTGAACAAGAGAAGCTAGTCTATCAATACGATTTTCAAGTGGAGAAAAATTTACCTCATTTACTCTATTTGGAAACTCCTGTTTAAAGCCGAAGTATTGTGAATATGCGTGTAAGTCTCTCTCGTTACACAAGCATGAATAATCGGTACACCAAGACACTTTCTTAAATCATTAGCAAGCGGAATACCACAAGTAGCCCTCAATGAGGGAGCTGCAACATGCTGTAATTAGGGGAAACAAACAGTTTAGACTTGGAGAAGTTTATAGAAAATCCAGACGCGGCACTGAATTCATGTAGGCAGCCTTGGATGATGCTCAACTGGTTCACACTAGCTTCGGCAAAAAGCAATAAATCATCAGCGGAAAAAAGTGTGTGAGATTCGGGGACCTCGTCTAGATACTTTAAAAGGCACCCAACTACCTCTTCTGACTCTATCCAATATCATGTGTGACAACTTTTCCATCACCATAATGAAGAGATATGGTGACAGTGTTAATCCTGTCTCAAGCCTTGTTGAGGAGAAAATTCTGAAGTCACTTGGCCATTCCAAATCAGGGTGATTTTGCTAGCTTGCACACAAAACATGATCAAATCAATAAGACGGTGCGGTAAACCAAATTCAATCAAGACAAACTTGAGGAAGCTCCAGTCGACGTTATCATAAGCTTTTTGCAAATCAACCTTCAGAATCATCGCCCCCTAAGTTCCTCTCATATTCATCATCGAATGAACCACTTCCTGTGTCACCAAAATATTATCAGTTGTGCTCCTTCCAGCAAGAAAATTGTTTTGGAAAGGCCCAATGAGACGTTGTAATACTGGACGGAGACGATTGACAACCGTTTTAGATGAAACTTTATAGGAAGTATTGCAGAGGCTTATAGGCCGGAACAAAGAGATTCTATCTATTGCTGCTACTTTAGGAATGAAAACAAAGTACCAGCATTCCATGCCCCCTTGACAAATTCAAATATTGAATCTTTCATCGAGTCCCAATGCTTTTGATAAAAGACTGGTTGAATATCATCCGGAACCTGAGCTTTCAGTCTTTTAATGGAAAAAAGGCTATTACGAACCTCTTCTATCGAAACCAAGTGAGGGTTGAAAATCAGAAAAATCAAGAGATAACGAGGATACCTGCTTCCTAGCAAAGAGTTGATCAGAGTAATTTACCACATGTTCCATCATAGTTCTTTAGTTAGTTACCCATGAATCATCAATGAATAAACCCAACACCTTATTTCGACTTCGTCACATCAACGTTGTAAGGTGAAAAAATCGAGTGCCCCATTCACCCTTAGAAATCAAGTCTAAAAGAGATTTCTGAAGACACAATAATTCTTCCTGCGTCAAAATGGCCTGATATTCAGTATTAAGAGTTGCTTCTAATTGTTGCAAATAAGAAGAAAATATACAACAGAGGTGACTTTTGAATACCCTGCGACCTTTTGATCAATGACTGTTTCCTCACCAAAAATATTACCAAAAGAGGACTTCCACTCCTTAAATAGCCCTAGTAACAGTTTCAATGGCATGTGCAACACTGCTCGAGTTTTCCATCCACTCTCTCGTGAAGATTTCCTTAACGTCCATACTGGTAAGCCGGGCAGATTTCTATCTGAAAGGCCGCAAGTCTCTTGGAAAGGACATAACGACCCAAAGTATTAGGAAGAATTGGGTGGCGATCAAAATATAACCGTAGCATATAATATTAAGCACACTCATCTCTGGAAAATAATTCAGAGCTTACGGATTGATCAAAACTCTGTCCAACCATTTTGGAAAGTAATCCGCCCATGCTGAGGCCTTCATTCTCTCACTCTGTAAGGACTAACTCTCGACCCATTATTTTTCTGCCCCGTCCCCACATTAATAGCGGCCATGATCTTCTCTGACCCAATTCGGATATCCTTAAGAGCTTCAATCTCCTGACTAGTCTCCTCCATGAGAATCTCAAATTTATTAGAATCCGTGGAAATACGCCCCATCCCTAAATTCTTGTTGCTAGTGTTTCTTGCCTTCACTCGGGTTTCTTTTAACCAACATCCACGGCCCATAACGTTTTGGACCATCAGCGTCGACCAAATTTCCGTTACCATGGGTTCCGCCGTCGTGGCCACAGCCTCCGGCTACACCTGCTCCTTTTGTGCCGCTTGATGAGAGCAGGATTCCAAACGGTGACCAAAACAACCACAAGAAAAGTAGACAGTATGGAGACCTTCATACTCGATGTTTTGAGCAAAGTTACCAATACTTACTTGCGACAACAAAGGTTTTGACAAATCAACCTCCACACATATTCTAGCGAACTTGCCTCGAGTCGCCAAAGATGTATTCGAATCAACCTTGATTGGTTTCCCCACAAGCTTTCCTACATCAATCAGAACCGATTCATGGAAATACTCCAAAGGTAAACCAGGGAGATGAATCCAAATCACTGTTGACCACACAACTGCTGTTTCGGGATGAAAGCTTGGCTTCCATTTTTTAACCGTCAAATAATGGTCCATAATTTTCCACCGGCCCTCAATCATCACCTTGAATCTGTCCTCCTGTTTCTCAAACTTGACCGCATAAAATCCATAACCCAAGTCGATGAATTCAAAATCCCATCCAAACGCCAAGGAACAGATATTCCAATAGTGAGTTGAAGGAAATTGTTTTACCGAGTAATTCGGTAATAAGTGCTTGACGCCAGGGCCTGCGCAGTTCCTTCTAAAGATTTTTACTAATACGTATTGTAGGAAGATTTTCCAGTCCATTCAGATTTTCTCGACTCTCCTTATCCGAGTCTTGATCATCCTCATCCACCGCAAAAGAAAAAGCGGAATAAAGAAGCTGATATTTTATTAAAGTAGAGTTTTTACAAAGAGAGAATGCTGAAAGTAAAATAGAAGATTTCTAAACTGATGCCTTATTTAGGTTTCTTAAATTGTTATTTATAACCAAATTTTTAAACTTTACTTAATTTTTTTTAATCCTGCATAAAGATGAATTTTTTATTACTTTCATGTAGCCCAATACTACATTAATAATTGCTTTTACCGGTCTTTGTCTCATCATTTAAGTTATCTCTAAATTTGAATGTAAATCTTTCACGAAACTTTTTTATTTTTACCCTTATTGAGATATTATCTAGATTCATTAATTCACAAAAACCAGCAAAAACTTTTGACTTCAACAGTGAATCTTTAAAGGATCGAGTACCGGTCCTCTAACTACCAAGAGCATCTCTGATTGCTGCCTTAATTTTTTTAGTGCTGCGTTCCAAATGATCTACCTCTTCCGCCGTGAGAAGGTTGTCCCGAACTGTTTCTCTCGCCAAGATTGGTTATTTGCCAATATTTAATGATACAATGATATTTAAATCAATCAGCTTTATTGATTTTAATTATATATATGTGTTATATATTTACTTAACTAATTAGGTTTGATTATAAATTTCACCTCTATTTTATGAAAATTAATCTAATGAATTTATGTTTTATTCTATTGAAATTCATTTTCAAATTAAATTTTACTAATAATTAATATTAATTATTCAAATATCAAGATATTAATAACAAGTTATAATTAATTGTTATAGTTTTACTAAAATATCATAATATTAATGCATATTTTTTTACTTCACAGCATCATCCCTCAAATTAACATTTTATTTTCCGAAACCTCTTTCGACAACACACTTTCAACATTAAATCAAGT